>CM076570.1:1616507443-1617236536 GCA_034641835.2 Pinus albicaulis | reverse complement strand
TTATTGGTGGATCCTATGAATAAATACCCTGGGATAGCATCCAGTTTGGCCCTTGTAAACTTATGAATATAAACCCTGGGATAGCATCCATTTTGACCCTTGTAAACTTTATTCTCACGCCGTTTTTAACAACAAAAATTATTATTTTGAAACTTTATTCTGACTCCGTTTGCAACAACAAATATTATTATTCTGGGACCGTGATTGCCTAGGTTCTCTAGAGCATAAAGCTAGTGGTGACCTCACATCTTTTGGCAAAATTATATTTATCCAAGTTCAATGCAAAATTATATCTAAGTTCTTTCAATGCAATGGATAGAGTATTACGAGCTAAATAAGCACCCTTCTAGCATTGCAGGGTCTGTCTTTATGTGGATTTTAATTTAGGTTATAGAATATTTAGTCTTTTAGAATATTTCCAAATTTTACTGATTTATTTTTTATACTTATTTTTATTTATCAAAATTTGAAATTTTAAAATAAAATATTTTGAAAATTTATCAAATCTGTTTAAAATAATAGTTTTGTAATTTTAAAATAAAATATTTTGAAAAATTATTAAAAAATTGAAGTGATAGGTTAATTTTGTTAAGATTTATTGGATTTCCAAAATATTAAGGAATATGTATTTTATGAATTGCACAACCTCATTAAATTTATGCAATCAAATTCACTTAGTGTAATTTCACTTAATTGTTTTATCTTTAAGGTGATATATGTAGTTTGAACATAATTAAATTTTAAAATTAAAAATATTTAATATTTTTAATAGATATGATAGAAGTTAAATAACTTCATTCATATTTATTATTAATTTAATTAATTTTATTTTTTTTATTTAATATGTAATTGACAAAGAATGATCACATAGAATCTACTTAAATTTGATTTACAAGTTATTTGAAAACTCCAATTTTAGTATAAAATATCACGACTACAATTTATCAAAATAAAAACCAATAACCATTAGTTTTCAATGTGTCAAAAAAAGTAACCTCATCAAAGACAAAACCAAACAAAGTTTTGGAGAAAACAATTAGAAACAATTGTCCTTATAACAAAGTGTATTGAATATTCTGAATGCACCACAGTCACATTCAATGTCATTCATGAATCACCTCAAGTATTTTTGGTACCTGTGTTTAGCTTATCGGACAATCAAAGAAGTTAACCCTTGATAAAATATACCCACCTAAATTTACTTGTGTTGTACATTGTACATGATTTTAGGTTTTATTTTTATTTTTTTCATAATTAAAATTGATGATGTTAAATTTAATTAGATTATCGATTTCAAAAATATTTCTGAATTTTGATAGGCAAAAGTTAAATTTAATTAAATTGTAGATTTCAAAAATATTTCTGAGGCAAAACTTAAATTTAATTAAATTGTAGATTTTAGAAATATTTTTGAATATTGATCAAAAGAAGGAAGTAATTGTTTTACTTAACACCAACTTGGATTGATTACTCATTACATCCAATAGCATAAAGGCCCAAAAACCACATTCAATGTTCGTTAAACACACAATATTAGAAACCAATTCAACTGTATATTAAGAATGGTGTCAAAGAATGATGTACATAGTGTACACATAAATACAATAAAGAAAACTATTGACTCAGTTTCCAGGTTTTCTTGGACTCTAATAGCTAATCTAAATAACACACACTAACCAAAATCTTAATCATGGGGATTAAGTGTCTAACATCCCCCCCTTAATCTGAATGGATTTATCTAAGTCCAATAATGAGAGCTAACAAATGTAAAAATGTGTGACAACCAATGGTTGAATAAGATCTTTGGTGGTTTTTAAGAGAAACCACAAATGAGACAAAAGGTGGGAGAACTGGAAGTCTCAACCACTAATGGTATAAGAATGACCACCAACTCAAGAACTATCATACTAGTTCCTCAAACAAACTAACTTTGGAACTATCAAAGCAGTTCATGGAACAATTCCTATTCTAGCATATTTTGCTAGTGGAAGTTCTTCTTCACAAATATTAGCATGCTAAAAACATGCAATCATGCTCTTAGAGTATAATTATCATGGTAAATAAATAAATAAAACTCTATATACAACTTTGAATCTGATTTCTGAACTCGGTCTCTAGCCTGTAGCAGTAAAAATCTGATTATTTCTTACTTAGATTCGCTTGAAAAATCTTCAAACCTTTAAAAAATAATCAATTCTATCAACTCCCCCCTTGTCAGATACAGGGTGAGAAGATGAGTTAATCCTTACTGCAATGTTGGTCAATACTCTCGAACATATCCTCCTATATGACTTAAAAATATTCTTGGCAATTTTAGACCAATCCCAAGAAGCAATCCATCCACAATTAATTTTCTCTCTTGCAGTAGTCTTATGGTTGAAACATTTTTTTGAATTATGATTCTTCTTCTTACAAATTTCACAAGGATTAAGATCATAACAATGATCTTTCTCATGTCCACCTTTTTCACAATGTTGACATCTTCTAGGTTGTGGAACAATGTCACCCAAAAATCCAACACTATGAAATTGTAAGGCTTGGAAAAATCATGAACATGAAAATAAACATCCTTATTGTATCCTACATAGTTCTGTCTTTGTTGTGCCCAATTTATTCCCAAGGTTTAATGAATGTTTTGGGAATTGCAGGTTTCACATCAAAAATATCAACAACATCCAAGTTTGCTCCTGAAATGTTTTGTTCCATACCTGACTAGTGATGGGAGTGAGACTCAAACAACCAGTTGCTTTAACAAAAAATAATTCAAAGTCACAATTTTCCTTTTGAAGTTTGTCTCTCTATAACTGTAACTTTATTTGGAGAAATTCAAATGTCTCATGTGCATTTTACAAACAATTTCTAATGTCAGACATGGTGTCTTTGATGATTTCGACACTATTATGAATAGTAGACAGCATTGTACTGCTTAATAACTCTAAGAAATAATTGATTTTAGCCATTTTCTCCAGCTTTTCCTATCAAAGAGAACTTGTAATCAAATTCTAACTCGCTATTAGAAAACAAGCAACTTTGAAAAGGGTGTCCACCCCCACTTATAATATAATATAAAAGATAATTTGTAGTCAAATTTGGAAAATACAATATATAAAATGCATAAGTCTCCAATAGATCTGACTACCTTCAAGCCTTCAAGATAGGGCACTATTTCCTTTGTAATTCTTTCAATCAACTCTCCTCTGGAAGTTCTACAAAAATGTTGTTCATAAAATCTGGGAGCAGACATCCGCCACAACAACCACACTCTGCACAATGCAATCTATTCAACACAGAAACTTTTGATTTCACTATGCAAGAAAGTAATGGTAAAATCGATGAAGAAACTACAATATCAACATCAAAAAGTTTTAAGCTTGCCGACCCGCATTGGAAATATCAATGCAACTTAGTCACAACACATGTTTTCACATGCTTCACCTTTAAAAATTAAACACTTAATTGTGCCTTCCTAAACTCCACGATTTCAATGCCGAGCATAAATTAAAACTCAATTTAACTCAATTCTCTAATATATATTCATATATTGTCTTTATAATCTAGCCATCCTGAGTCCAACTCTATTGCAATAGATGAATCAATCAGACATGAAAATAACACAGAGTCTAGAATTCGAACTATGGTCACCACTCTAATGTCACACCTATGAAGGCTCCAACTGTGGGTTTGTTGCCTACTTCTTGGAGAAATTCATACCACTACCTCATATTTTTCGTGATTATAATTTTTTTTCACTTAACTCAATTCATGTGGACAATAAATTGCATCAATGTGATATCATTCCAGAACATATCGGTGTTTCATTTTAAATAGTTTGGATATGAAAAATTGTTCAAACTGTAGTGTTCCTTAGCATTCCAACGATGGATGAGATTTGATTTTTAAATTCAATTTGATTGCTAAAATAGATAAAGAAAAATAAGCAATTATCCATGATGTGTGCTTTGTCCTTGTGCGCGTTCTGAGCTTAGTAAGGGGATAAAATGCTTGTAGACAATTATATTATGTAGATCCTCAAAATGGTTGTATAATAATTTCTAAGAAGAGAAATTGTTACCGGAAAGGACACAACCACTTGAATTTCCACAATATTTATAGTTTTACAGTTTTCTTGCACATTTGATCTGTTGCAAAAAATATTCTTGATTAAGTCATCCAATGTTGATCCTGAGCTTTCCTTCAAATTTCTTATACATTCAAATCAAAGTAATAAAAATGTAGAGCAATGCATTCCTTATTTATTATTTGACATTTCCAAGCTTAAATTTGAATGAAATTCCTCTATCCTAACTACAGTCAAACTTTCTACCCTCTAGAAATAAAACAAAACCTCATAAACAAAATAAATACTGATATTTATAGGGGAAAGAATGGATACGCACAAAACCTTGATATAAGTGTTGCCATGGAAAGAGAAAGGAAAAGCCCCCAAAATCGCCAATCATACGATCATACGACATTAATTCCTTCAGATCTCTACTTATGAGCTCGAGAATGACCATCATGGATGTTGCAATCCCACAATGAAGAATACCAAAAACAAACCCGATCTTGATATTCGAAAATATTTACAACATATCAAAATTGGAAACCTTTGCGGCAAACAAAGAGAATTTATTTGCTAGGAAGAAGATAGAAAAAGGGAGTAGGCCTGCTAGGATACCCCCATCACAAAGTGGAAAGTATGAGACTGGTCTGGTCTAAAGCTGATCATAAATGTTCACAAACTTATGGATTTTTTCTAACAACAAAGAAGAGGATTTTTTCCTCCATTTCATCCAACTCATGTGCTAACAACGAACCTTTAGCTTCTTAGCTAGTAGTAGTGTCCACATCTTCAAGTCTCAAAAAATTTATTTCATGATCAACAATACTCTTATGGGATATTTAAACCCTTTTCACTCTTCATCCTTGAGGTTCATAAAATCACAAATGGTTATCAAGATTCATCATGCCTCAATTAGCAACATGCCATGGACGGACATGCTTATGTTATTCAGGAAGGACACAAAGTGATTGACTCACTTATTGATCTGGATTTATGCAGGAACGCAACAGAATACACATATAGCCATAGATAGAGAGATGCAGCAAAAATAATGCTTCATTTTATTAAGACAAATGACTGAAATAAACTAGCAAGGGCATTGGTAGCGTATCTCTAAGAAGAGATGTGGTAGCTACAGGCCTCTGAACTGTGTTACAGAACTGAAAGTTGTTTACAGAAATAAGGGAAATAAACAACTAAGGTGCTAGTAGGCTTATCTCTAAGAAGAGATGTGGTGGCTACAGGCCTCTGAATTGTGTTACAAAAAAATTGACTGAAACATGCTTATAGAAATAATGGAAATGGACGAGCTATGTCACTAGCAGTGTATCCCTGAGAAGAGATATGATGGCTACAAGCCCCTCCATTGTGTTATAGAACTGAAATGATGGGAACATGTGAGCTAGGACACTGGTAGCACTTATCTCTAAGAAGAGATGTGTTGGCTACCAGCCCCTGAATTGTATTACAATGAGGCTCGAAGGCCTATTTATTGTTGAGAAACAATTTAAAACCATCAACATCCAAAAACCTAACCCTAGGAGATGAAGCGCCAAAATTGTGGGTCTCGTTTGGGTAAATTGGTGTTTCAACTTCCCAGGGATGTAACTTTGGCATACAATCTCCATTTTACACGCTCAATATCTCGTTAGAGAGATATATCTGAGGGTTGCAACTTTTGAGTGAGAAACATAAATTTATACATCTATGTTGATCTTCGTTTCCCCAAAAAAATGTTGTTTAGGGCCTCGAAACGGCTCTGGAAGTTCAAGACCCAAAAAACTGCTAAAATTAGTAAGTGTGTTGAAACTTACAAATTAAAAGAACTGATACTGGGGGTTCAAATGGAATATCTGGGTGGTCACCGATATCCACCTAGATCATTAGGGCCCCAAAATAGCTCCGGGAGTGCAAGACCCGAAAACATGCTAAAAATAGTAAGTTGTGTTGAAGCTGAAAAACTGAAAGAATTGATGTTGCGGGTCCAAATGGAATAGGTGGGTGGCCACTCATATCCACTTGGATCATTCCTCCCTCCTTAGGAAGAAATGGTCCCCATTGTGTTAAGCTCCTCCATGAGGGGAAAAATCTGCTGAACTTGGTATTGGATTTGTCCAGATTGTCACAGACTTGTTGGTGGATGTGCTCGATGTAGATGTGCCACCGGTGGGAAGCCATTGAAGGATTTGGGAAAAGTTATCCATCATCATGTTCCTTTGTTTCTTGAGGGCCTCCTCGAGCAATATTTTGGTAGGATCTCCTGCTTCCTCATCTTTCTTTCCTTTTGCCATGGGGGGTCATCGGGGTTCACAAGGTTGAAATCCTTATACCCTGGCCCCGTTGGGGACATGAAAAGAAAAAAAGAGAAAGAGTAGACCGCTCTGATACCACTGATCCGGATTTATGCAGGAATGAAACAGAATAGAAATATATCCATAAATACAGAGATGCAGCAGAAATAATGCTTCATTTTATTAAAACAAATTATTGAAATAAACTAGTTAGGGTGCTGGTAGCGTATCTCTGAGAAGAGATGTGGCAGCTACAGGCCTCTGAACTGTGTTACAAAACTGAAATTTTTTTACAGACATAATGGAAATAAACAGCTAAGGTGTTGGTAGGCTTATCTCTCACAAGAGATGTGGCGGCTACAGGCCTCTGAATTGTGTTACAAAACAACTGAATGAAACATGCTTATAGAAATAATGGAAATGGACAAGCTAGGGCACTGGTATCATATCCCTTGTAAGATATGTGATGGTTATAGGCCCCTCCACTGTGTTACATAACTGAAATGATGGGAACATTGAGCTAGGGCATTGGTAGCGCTTATCTCTCAGAAGAGATGTGTTGGCTACCAACCCCTGAATCTTATTACAATGAGGCTCAAAGGCCTATTTATTGTTGAGAAACAATGTAAAACCCTCAACATCCAAAAACCTAACCCATTTGGGTAAATTGGTGTTTCAACTTCCCAGGGACGTAACTCTGGCATACGATCTTTGTTTGACGCGCTCAATATCTCGCTATAAATATCTATCCATGGGCTGCAAATTCTGAGTAAGAAAAATCAATCTATAGATCCATGTTTCTCCCAGTTTCCCCAAAAAATGTCGTTTAGGGCCTCAAAACGGCTCTAGAAGTTCAGGACCCAAAAAATGCTAAAAATAGTAAGTTGTGCTAAAAATTACAAACTAAAGGAACTGATGCTGGGGGTTCGAATGGAATAGGTGGGTGGCCACCAATATCCACCTGGATCATTAGGGCCCCAAAATGGCTTTGGGAGTGCAAGACCCGAAAACCTGCTAAAAATAGTAAATTGTGCTGAAGCTGAAAAACTGAAAGAATTGATGTTGTGGGTCCAAATGGAATAGGTGTGTGGCCACCGATATCCACCTGGATCACTTATTCAATAGAGCAGATAAATCATGCTCGGATACCACTATTAAACACAGAATATTAGAAACTAATTCAATTATATATTAAGAATGGTGTCAAAAAATGATGTACATAGTGTACAAATAAATACAATAGGATTTGAATTTTTGATTCGGCTTCCAAGTTTTCTTGGACTCTAATAACTAGTCTCAATAATGGACACAAACCTAAATCTCAATCACAAGGATTGGGTGTCTAACAATGTTTTCCATGAACCTCCTCAATTGCATCTAGTACATGTGCTTAGCTTATCACACAATCAGTGAAGTTAACCATTGATAAAATAAAACCACCTAAATTGACCTGTGGTATAGGTTGTGCGGGGTATTTTAGTTTTTTATGATAAAAAGTTATTGAGTTGAATATAATTGGATTATAGATTTCAAGAATATTTCTGAACTTTTATACAAAAAATGAAATAATTGTTTCACTTAAATGAATATGAATTATTTTCTAAGAATATTTCCTAAATCTAGGATTCTTGAAATAAGATTAGACAATTTATTGATTTTCTCCACTACAATGTAGATAAGAGTTCATCATTCGATTAATATTTTATAAATGCACGTAAATTCTCTCTTATTTTCTCATCCATGTTTCATTTTCCACGCTTTTAATGAACACTCTATAAAAAATAGGCAAGACATCTCATATATCAATGAATAAGAATGAATTGATTATATGTTGCATATAGGATGGATGTATGGATCAACAGTTGAGGATGGTATGACTGGGTTGAAAATTTATTACATGGGTTGGAATTCTCTATTTTTCATACCTGAGCAACCAGCCTTTTCGAGAAATGCACTAGAAAATGGTCCATACAGTGTTCTGCAGCAGAAGAGATGGGCCACTGGGATACTGGAAATATTTATAGGTTACTTATGTTTATTCCTTAACATTCAAAACAAATTATGCTATGCCATACGATGATGTATACCTATGTCAATCTATGGGGAATCTGGTAAGTGGCAACGTTTTGCTATGCCCTCTTGGCAACTTTTTGTTTTTTAAGTGAAAAATCATTCTTTCCTAGGGTAAGGCCAATGAAATTAATTCACTAAAAACCAATATAATACATATCATACATGATTTCATATTGAGAGAAATTTTTGGAATAAATAGGTGGTTGTTCAATGTTTCGTGTGGATACTTCACTCATCGTCTAATTCTCAAAGTCCAGACTATGAGTTTCCACCCGAAGCGTTGGACAAGATTAAACATCCACCACACAGTTTCCTTTGAAAATATCTTCATATGAATAATTTTGGAAATCTACACTCTCACACACAAATTCATGTTGTGAATTTTAATGAACCTTATGTGAATCACTTCTTAATATTGCAGACTGTGGAGCCTCCCTTCGCTGTCACAGTTTCATTGTTCGTTTCAACCTATAGATTTAATATTTGGGAATATATTCAAATTGATAGTTACAATAGAGAATGGTGAAATACCTATAGGATGTGTCTTATCCACTACTTATCTCCATGAGTATTTTCCATGTTTGATGTTTTAATGAAGTTAATATGAGTCTTTAAAATAGTTTTCGTGGTGACTCCAAAGGAATATGAGCACGAGGATGAGTGTAATGAGAGTGACTTCACATTTTATTCATCTTCATTGTTCATTCCACCAAAAAAGGTATTGTCACTTCTGAAAGGACTAGTGATAAAGGGGAAGCATGGCATCCCTTGCACTGTAGTCATAAAATCGGTAGCACTAGTTTTGATTTTTTGATGTATTTGGAGACAATTAGCTTTCCTTTTTTGTTGTGCTAGGAAAGAGATATCAACATTTGGGGGATGTATTCTTAATATTTTTGATAGAGATCATTGGGTTTGGAGATGGACAACAGTTTTTGGGATATATTCTTAGAGAACTCATTGGGGATTAATGATATTTTAGTTTTTTAATATTTACAACTTAAAATAAATTATTTTTTCATATGAAAATGAAAAATACTTTTGGATTTCATATATACCTCATATATCATACTTTTCACTATTTGAATTTATGTAGAATGAAAAATTCAAACAACTAATCTTATCTATAAACCAAAACTCTAAGTATACTTGAACGAGAATAGTTAAAAGACATTGGTTTGGCAATATTAAAATATATATAGGAATCATGTAGAAGAAATTTAATAGGCATATTTACTTAAATTATAAATAAATTATATGTATGGAATTCAATTGCACCATTACTTATAATCTATATAGAAATCATGTAGATGAATTCAATAGGAACATTTACTATTTCATCTCTTGGACGTCATTCCTTAAATACAATAAATTTTTTTTTTTTCTTATAGAGTGATTGTTCCAATTATTCAAACAATTACAATGAATTTTTTAAAAGTAATCAAAATAGCATATTCTTTAAGAATATTACTACAATCTCTATTAACAAAAAAACCAGTTACTACTATTTAAAACATCTCATAAGACAATTTTCCATTAAAAAAAAAAACTATTTAAAAGAACATTTTGTCATAAGAATTATAGGCCTAATGATTAGCGCACATGTGAAAGAACACAAAAAAAATATTATTTTTTGTCAATAAAAATAAATGCTTAAAATGAATACCAAAGTGAGTTTTTGATACTCAGAAATCATGCCTACATTGAATCAATTTTGATCGTTAGTGTCTATTTTAGTGCCTTCATATTAAATAGGCATAATGAAAACATGTCGGTCATATTCATAAGTGCAAGAAAACAATCAAAATAGTATAGGCATGTAGGTCGAACAAGTGATAAATACAAGAAAGTAGAGTAAGAAGTAAAAATATCTAATTGGTAGGTACCATTCTAATTGAAGAGGATGGGGAGCCACTTCTAAGTGAAATTTTTCTCCTGGGTAAGCAACAAAATAATTCACAAGAACTAAAACTTCATATTTTTAATATCGACTACTAAAATGTAATTTTCAAAAATAGGAAATATGTCCGTGCATAATAAAATTTATTTTTTTGAATTATGATGATATGGTGAAAAAATGTTACATTATTTATTTTGTTAATTGTCATGATGTATAGAAAAATGACTAAGAAAATAAATGTACAAATAATAATAATGATATGAAAAGTTTCCTTACCTTGATTTGAAAAAAAAATAAAAATTAATTTGAAATTTTAAAAGTATATATATATATATATATATATATATATATATATATATATATATATATCTATATATATATTTCCATTTTGAATTTCATATACACCTCATATATCCCACCTTTCATTATTTCAAGTTATCTAGACATAAACCTCAAACAAAAAATATTATCTATGGATGAAAACTTTAAGTATAGTTGAATGAGCATACTTAAATGACATTGATATACCAATATTACAATCTATATCATGTAGAAGAGAATTAATAGGCCTATTTACTTAAATTATTTATAAATTGTATGTAGGGAATTCAAGTAAATAATATATATATATCTATATATATATATATATAGAGAGAGAGAGAGAGAGAGAGAGAGAGAGAGAGAGACTCTTTCATCTTATGGATGATATTCCTTAAATACAATGAATTTGTTTTCTTTATTATAGAGTAATTGGTCAAATGATTCAAACAATTGCAATGATTTTTTTAAAAGTAACCAAAATAGAGTATTATTTATGGATATTACTACAATCTCCATTAACAAAAAAAAAAATTACTATTATTTAAAGCTTCCAATGACACAATTTTCCATAAAATAAATATAACTTACAAGAATATTTTGTCATAAGAATTATAGGCCTAATGATTAGTGGACCTGAAAGAACACAAAAATAATATTATTTTTTGTCAATAAAAATGAATGATTAAACTCAATACCAATGTCGAATTTTTAATAATTAGGAATCATGCCTACATTGAATCAATTTTGATCCATACTCCTTATTTTGGTGTCTTCATATTAAATAGGCATACTGAAAACATGCAAGTAATGTTCATAAATGCAAGCAAGAAAAAAAAATTATTATACGTGAGGGTGGTAGTGTATTTGGTGCAAGGGTAGACAAAATACATTGTGCTTAATAGGGAGGTTTCTTTCTACAAGCAAGTCATGGGTCATTTGGTTTTTCAAATTTTAGTGGAACAATTTCAACCTGTAATAAGCTAAGTTAAATGGAAACATATCATGCTACACAAACAAATAAACAAAAACAGAACAACATATACAAGAAACGCGCTCAATAGAGCAAACACACTAATAAATCAATAATGGAGAGCTCTCTCCCTTTCTTAGGTGCTGGTAGTAGTAGAATATAGAATGCCAAATCTCTTGTAGTGGATACTTAGAGCTACAGAGCTCTAATGTCCAATACAAGGGGGTATCTTCCCCTCAATATTTCAGCAAGCCTCTCTTCCCTCTCAAATGATAATAGATTGATGGACATGTGGTGAACTCTTATCTCTTGGATTGAGGTGTTGGATGGCCAACCACTGAATCCTTCCACTCCTCTTCCTGCTGGACAACACAAGCTGGTTTTCTTCTGAGAAATTTGGCCAACATAATAATGTTTTCTCATGTTTCTCTTCCCATAGCTGGTGTTACAAGTAAAATTGGGCATCATTGAAAAAAACAAATCATTATTTATTAGGGTCTACCATACTCTAAATTAGTTGCTACATGCCCTAAACAATAATTCATTCAATTGGTGGTTTTACTTCATGAAAGTTTCACTACTTAGATGTCAGTTGAAGTGCCCCATTGATCCATCAACACACCCTTAGACTACAGTAACTACTTTGCAGAGCATCCACTCCCATGCAAGGTTGTGTTGCAGAGGATCTAGGATCACTTTCGAGGTTGTTGGTCAACTGGGAGTGAATTTTTCATTGGATTACGAAAATATTCCCAACCTCTAGTGGCTTCTAGAAGTTGTTCCAACTTTCCCCTCATCTGATAGCTTTGAATATGGACACCATGGAGCCATTAAACCTTTTATCCTCCTATTCCCATCAACAAGGAAACCTGTTCACCCATTTTTGGAAAATCCATTAGATGATTCATTTATGTCAAAATACCTTCATCTAATTATAAATAGAGCACTGATCATAGTGAACGAGAGAGAAATAATTTGTATTAAGTAGATTTATGCTCGCAAGATCACAACTCTTGGAGGTATCATGCATGTAATGTTATGTTGCTGGATTGATGATGCCAGGTGTGATGAGGATGGGCTTAAAGCTGGAGGAGTGACATCGAATCGATAAATTGGTTGTACTTCTTCTACTTCATAATAAAGACATTTGTTCCTTTCCTAATGCATGTGTCAATGATCTTATATGTGTATTTACGAATCTAATTGATTCAATTTGTTTAACTTGAATAGATCATATTGCCTATATGTTTTTTTTGTCATTTGTTTTCCATTGCAGGTACCAATCAAGCGATTTTAGTTCAATTCAGAGTGACGGAGTGATGAAGGGAGGCAAGGAAAATAGAACAAATTACAAATAGGTTTTCTTCAGTTGATCTATTCATTTTAAGGAAAAGGTCAGATATCTTTCTTTATGTTGTTCTAAGTGGTGAGCCCTGGTATTGCACCAAAAGGTTGCAACTCCTAGGGGTTGCCCTACTTTACTTTATCAACCCGAGTTTCATACAAACTTGGAGGTGACAGTGCTATATACACAGAAGATGCATTCTACTCATGTCATCCTCTTATTCTTTATGAAAGGGTGTTATTTCTTAAACTGTGATAAGGATTGGAAAGTAAATTGCTGAAAGGAAATGACAGAAAGGAAACTAAATGAAATTTTTGGAAATGAATGACAGGACTGAAACTAATTTAATTTGCAAAAAAGGAAATGACTGAAAATAAACTAAATTATATTGCTGAAAAGAAATGACAAGAATGAAACTAATTTAATTTTAAGGAAATACATGAATGAAAAGAAACTAAAATATATTGCTGAAAATAAATGACGGGAACAAAACTAATTTAATTTGCAAGAAAGAAATGACAGAAATGAAACTAATTCTAAACCACCCTTAACTTGGCCAAACGGATAAATGCACTCTATTTATTTTATGGTCTATATACCATGCTTCTAACCATGCAAATAAGCTATCCATGAATTAATCCTATTTGAAAAAGTGGTGATTTTCCAGCTTGGAGGAAAGAACATGGCTAAAGAGGCTAATGGAGGGCTTAACACACGAAACAGGGCTTAGAAATGGAAAGTGGGTGTTTAAACATTATAAAACCTTATAATATGGTGCAAAGAGGATTTGGAGAGGAATAACTTGAAATATGTGATGGAGGAAAAAGTTGCGATATGCGATATCGCAATCACAATATCGCAAATTTAAAGGGATGGAGAAGTGTTGTTTGGGAAATGCGATGAGGTAAAAGTTGCGACGTTGCAATTTTGCAATATCGCAATCAACGAAAGAGAGCGGTAAATGTTTGAAAGAAAAGGGAAATAATTTCAGTTTGCAATTGTGATGCATGACGTGGCGGGAGAACCAGCAGCAGAGTGCGAAACAATATCGCAATCGGTTGGAAAAGAGTGGTAAGTATTAATGAAACCCAACCAAACAATGCGAAGTGTGAAACATGATGGGGATAAAATGAAGAAATGAAATTTTTGATAGGCATGACGTGGTGGTGGGATTGGTGGCGAAGCGCGATCGTAATATCATGATTAGTGGATCAGAGTGATAAGTCTTAATGAAAAATGGAAAATATTGTTAATTCCAATAAAGTGATGGGATTTTCAGAAAAAGGCAGAGTAGGTTTCTTTCAAAGGTTTTTGACATAGAAATGAGGAGCGAAGGAGAAAGGATGGAAAAAGGAATATCGCAATTGGGGTTTGGAAGTGGAAGCTGTTAACAAGGACCACATGGGAAATGTGATTGTGAAAAGGAGAAATGGTAATTCCAAAGGTAAAAAATTCGGTTTCTAATGTTTTTTAATGTTTTTAATAAAAGAGAAGCAAAGGGAAGTAGAAAGGGATATCACATTCGGGCTTAGAATGAGAGAGCATTAACAAATATCACAAGGCATTTGCAATTTGCGATGGAGCGAGGTACGACGAGTGGGAGTTTCGAGGGGAAAAGGTAGAGGTCTAATTCTAAGGCTTTTCAAGCATTTTGGGAATGAAAAGGGGCAATGGATGAAAATAAGAGAAAAAGGAGGGTAATGGAGGTGCAACAACAGTGCTCACGTGTGAAAATAGAGTTGGGAAAT
The DNA here is from genome assembly GCA_034641835.2 of Pinus albicaulis. Lineage (NCBI taxonomy): Eukaryota > Viridiplantae > Streptophyta > Pinopsida > Pinales > Pinaceae > Pinus > Pinus albicaulis. Next base: position 1,617,221,825 of record CM076570.1, on the reverse strand, counting down.
GAAGTGGGATGGCTTGATGATCTTCTGGGGGATTTTGATGCTTATTCCTACAAACAAAGTTGTGGATTCATGTATGAAAAATAGAGGAAATGTGTTACAAGACAGTGAAGAGAAAGTAGTTTTTGGTCCTGTGGGAAGGTTTGCCCTCCTCGAGCTATATTGACAGAGATGAGAAGGGGGTCTTGATCCATAACTTTTCTTTGTTTTTCTCTGCTATTCTATTACTCACAAGAAAATGAAAAACTACAGCAGCACACTGAAAGAAAAAACTAAGTAGCGATGAAGCTAAGAGAAGAAGATTTAATTAAATGACAGAAAGAAAACTATCTTAATGGCAGAAAGGAAAATATAGTAACAAAAGAGAAGACGAGGCACATGGAGTGGGCCCTAAACCACGAGCCTAGCTCTTTGAAACTTAAATAAACCAAATGAAATCAATATTCTCATTTCATAAAAGAATAACCTCATACATCTATGAAAGTTTGATCACTGAGTAAAATAATAAAAAGCTCAATAAATTGTAACAAATTTTCAACTAGAATCGACTAACTCTTCCAAGATCTAGCTCTGCTCTATTTATGCTACATGGCAGCTACCAACAACTCCCTATAAAATAGTGATTGAGTCCTCTTGAATCCAAGTAAACAAAGATTGAGTGCACTCCTCTTTGAGTTGCTTGGCTACCTTTGGAATTCGAATTTATGGAGAGAATCCTTGGGGATCCTTTGGCTACCTTTGAGAGTTAAGGTGGGTGGACATTCCTCCAATAATTTCTCCTTGTTGTCTCCTCCAAGTATTTATGATAAAATCCTTATAAAAACATTTAATGAATCATGATTTTTTGCACTCAACCTCATATTAGGCACTCAGAGTATGTTAGCCTTAATCACCACCTCTACTAGCATCATAAAACCAAATAATAATAAAAATGAAATAAAAAGAGATCTAGGAAAGAAAAAGGGTGACCATTAACTCCTCCAAATATGTCTAATGATGGAGCTCATCATTACCCCCCTATTGAATGGTTTCTCATCCTCTGAGCAGCTAATCCTCCTCCTACATTTCCTTCAAGACTTTAATAGCCCCCCCGATTTCTTGAGGAAGAAGTGTGGGAGTTTCCCCAAGTGGGTAAAATCCATTATTCTTTTCTTAATTCTCCCATTCTCTATCTTGTGCATCTGTTTCTTTTTAATCATTAGCCCCAACATCAAAGGTGGGTTGAGTTGTAGTCCCAACCATAGGATCTTTTTTACTTTCATGGCCCTCTTGTATAATGGTGCCCTTTCCAATTCACCCCTTGGTATTTCTGGAGTATGGTACTCCCTGTTCTTGAGGCTGTGAGGGAGGCTATAAGGGAGGCTATTCCATCTCCTTTGGCTGGCCATAATTCACTTATATTCTATTTTCCTAGAAACATCATCAAAGTGGACGATCACATCAGTTTGAGTCTGAAGGTAGTGTTCAACCAGTCCAGGGTCCCTTTCAATCTCTTGACAGTTAAGGATGACTCCTATTGGGCTGAACAATTCTGGGCTGACAGTTAAGGGTTCTTTATTTCTGCTTCCCATGACCCTCCATATCTCTTTTGCTCTAGTGTCCTCATTCACCATCCAAGATACTAGAGCCATCAACTGCATATCCCCCATTGTACGATTCGGGTCCCAAGTATCTAGATTTTTCAGCACAAGGTTATGCACGTAAAACTTTGACATCTTTACTTGATCAACCATGTTAGCTTTCCTGTATAAATTCATGAATTTCCTACAATTTTTGAAAGGTAGTGATCCATGGGAGGTTATAGTTTTGATTTTAAATAGAAGCCATTTCTCCTTGAGGTACACAACATATGAGTCAGAACGTAATCCGTGCTGAAGGGTTTCTATGCATAATTATACCATGGTGGCTACTTGCTCCCCTTTTTGCTACAATTGCTCATTTAGTGCTACATTCTCTGCCTGTGCCTTGTGCAATTGCTCCTTCAGAACTATTTCTTCGATTCTTTCCTCTTCCCTTGGTGATTATTCAATGATAATTGAGCTCATTGGAGGAGTTTTTGGCTCTCTTTGACTCTTGTCAGCTCTGAAATACATAGAGGTCTGCCTTTTTCTCTTTACGCTCAGAGGAGCTATGGTGGCAACTACCTCTTTGTATTGAGGGGATGTGTTGTTGTGTTGTGATTCTCTTTATTGCCCATTTTCTGCTGTCTCTATGACTTCTATGGCCATCTCTTATGTTTTTCCTTGGCCCTTTGTCTCTTCCTCTTCTTCTTCTTCTTGTTCCTCTTCTGGTTTTTTTCTGGCTCTTCTTCTTCTTCTGGTTCTTCCTCTTCTATTGGTTCTCCCTCTTCTCTAAGGCTAGGAGTGGAATCCTGCCTTGTTTGGATTGCTATAAAAGCTTCCGTGCTCATATTTACGAGAGAGGACCAGGCCATGGGTAGGGTGACGTTGTTCTATTGTTGTTGTTGCACACTGTTAAAATACGCAACCCACTCTCGGTATTGCTATGCTGCGCCCCCCTTCAGTCTATTTCTCTCAGAAATTCTCAATTTACTGGTTTAGATGACACAAGATCTCCTTTTATTAGATTTCCCAACTAATTTTTGAGTGCTTATGTAACTCAGCTCAACTCCAGTTTCTGTTGTAGACAGTTGTTTCCTTCTCCCTATTAATTCATGATGGATTACATGTTCCTTCCCCTCATTATCCTCTACTCCACTTGATTTAAATTATTTTCTTTTGCATGCCCAGGTGGCGTGACTTTGCAATTCTCCCTAGTCATACTTCATGATGGTGGCCAAGCTAACTAGCCACCTTTCTTCCCCTTCAACTCTAAGTCTACAAGTTTAATTATTTTTGGCTATTATGGATGCATAGCGAGGGGTGAGAAGCTATACCTGAGTTTACCTATCATTTCCAAGGCATTTTCAGGAGCTGTATTGAGGAGACAAGACTTTTAGATGTTGCATTCTTCAATATCTCCTATTCTCTGAGTGAGCAGCTCGCTGAATGAATAACTCTCTGAGTGAGCTGCTAATCTTTCCTTAATGTTCCTTCACATTGTAGATGCTCTGACGGGGGTGCTCCAGATGCCATGGGTTGCACTCTTGTCTTTCTCGGGGTCTGTGTAATATGCTTCAGTAAAGAAATGACACCCTTTTGTAATGATGCTTGATAAAATGATAAACTAGAGTAACATACTTTTTAATATATGGAAAGAATGCCATAAAATAATTTGAGAATAAAATTGATTATAATACCCATATCCATAAAATCCATAAAGGTGCATGATTAAAATATCCATAAACTCCATAAGCATAAAGGTGCATACGATGTATTATGAATCTCCATTTAAATACACATAAATGGACTTCAAGAGAATGCTTTATTACTATTCAGCCCAAGGCACAATCTGTATCTTCGATCTAGCAGATAAATGATGCACAATTCTCTCTTTATTGAAGAAATAAAATAAACTAAACCAGCTAGGGTGATCAGAGAAACCACCGAAGTTGGGTTTGCTTACTAGGGTGAGATTCTCAAATCTCACTGAAGGAAGCTTGAGGATCTCACCTGAAATCCTCTCTTGAAAACTCGCCTGAGCCCTCAAAAATATCACAAAGAAAGATCCCAATTTGTTTTTCCATGAGTTTCTCGTATTCCTCCTCCTCTTTTTATAAACGGGCTACTTAGAAATACCATGGCTCAATACCAACAAGAAATACCATGGCTCAATACCATGGGAAGATACCAACAAGAAATACCATGGGTCAATACCATGGGAAAATACCACAGTAAGTACCATGGATTGATTCTATCTACTTTGACTGGATCAAGAAAGGGAATATTACAAATCCTCCCGCCAAAAGATTGCTTGTCCTCGAGCAATCCACTTCTATCCACAATAGAAGCATTTGTACATTAATACCAGGATCCCATACAATCTGATGCCAATTTTATGCAAGGCAGTTTGGGCACTTGACCATTCATGTCCAGATAATAAGGAGGCAACAAGGATAGCAAAATTAGAGACTTCTTCAGATCATGGGGATTCATCCATAGATGGGTTCGTTGGTTTTCAGGAGAGGGCCTATGAAGGATCTGAGCAGTCAAATACAAATGGTGAACAACAACACCATGCTCTTCAGAGAAACTTGTAGGACAAGCTGATCAGTCAACTTGAAAAAGTACATGACGAAAGGAAGGATGCAATTCCTCCTGATGATGTGGTAGTTGAATCTATAAATACAATGGAGGACATCCATAAAGGGTATGGGCAATCAAGTATAGACAACAGTCCACCAGTACATCCATGTTTGACAACCAGAAAGGATGGACAACTCATCCTCACATGTGAAGAGGTCCAGGATGAATACACTCAAGGAGAATCAAATGAGGAGAGGACCATGCATCTCAAGACAGATCTTATGTTGTTGAAGCAAAGAGTCTAGATAGTCCGAGACACTGTCTTACAAGAGAACAGAAAAATTGAGGAACTCATAGGGAAATGTGCCAAATCATCGACCAAGATGTCTAGTATTGAGGAAAAACTCAAGTCCCTCACAAGGCCGGATGAGGAGTACAATCGGGAGTCCCATATCAGCACTCTACAGGAATACATAGATAAGGCTTGCAACACCAACAACCCACCTTTATACATTGGGAAGAGAAGGGAAGAGTTCTCCATCTGCATCAGGTTGGGTAACCAAGTAGAGAAGCATGAATTGAGCATCAAACAACATCGACATAGTAGATTTGCAGATATTCATCCCTCCCCAAGTCAAGATTGGTGAGAGATTATGAGTTGGTATTCTATCGATAGGTTGATTCTTTGGAGGATACTCACAGCCGAGGGCATATTGCAGCTTGGGCCCTTTGGTGCAGACAACGATAGAGGGTTAAAATGGTACCATAGCCCACAAGTCCCAAGATTTAGGTGGCATTGGGATCCAAGAGAATCCATTGGGGAAATGATTGGCCAAAGGATTGTTTGGGATCCAAATAAATATATTCCAGGAAGGATTGGTCAAAGGATTGTTTGGGATCCAGGTATTGAAGGATCCATTCAGGACCATTCAAAATGAAGGGCACATCAAATTGTATGGGATACTGGTATCCATGTACAAATGCTTCTGTTATGGATAGAAGTGGATCGCTTGAGGACAAGCAATCTTTGGGCGGGAAGATTTGTAATATCCCCTTTCTTGATCCCATCAAAGTGGATAGAATTGACCCATGGCATTTCTTGATGGTATTTTCCCATGGTATTGACCCATGGTATCTCTTGTTGGTATTGACCCATCAAGCTTATAAAAGGGGAGAGAAGCTAGGCATCTAGGGCATTCTGGATTATCTATTTTACTATGTTTGGGTTGAGAACCTAGCCTGGCCAGTTCTATTAGTGATATCGGGATGAAAACCCCGCGGTGATGTTTATGTGGTGGATCCATCCAGGATTCACAAGTGGGCTTTAATTTCTTATATCTATTGTGTTCAGCGTTTTTATATGAAATACCTAGGTGTGTTTTTTTATTTAAAATTTTGATCCTCGGGATATTACCAGGAGAACATCTTTAGACTTTGTACCCTGCAATTTGGATCCAAGTTCGAAGAGACACTTGCTTGTGACATCTTCCTTCCGGATATCTTTTGACTGCTGAAGGATAACATGGACCTTTCGAGAGAAAGGTATGTCGCTCCGTTCTTGCTTCTGATTTGTATGTTGTTGCCATCTTTGATCCAGAGAATCGACTGATATATCATTATGTTGATTCTTGTGGCGTTTGCAAAAATAAAATGATGACATACTTTTTCTTCTCTCTTCGGCTTTCTTCAATAAAACTGATTTACACCCTTTTGAGAAATCAATCTATACTAGGGTTGAAAGAAAACAAGTGATAAATCTTCAGCCCCCATAAAGACATTGAACACCTACAAATAATAGCAGAGAAAATAATAACACAATGCAACAATAGCTGGTGTAGAAGAAATTTCCCAAGGCCTCAAAATCGACCATCTTAAATCAGCCCTCTTGCATCGTATGGTTTTACCATCGTTCATTTCTGTGTGTTCAAGAAGAGAGAAATGGCACCCAAACACTCTTGTTGAATCCCCTTCTCCTGTTGTTGCCTTTCTTCACCTTCATCATCAGATGAAAAAGGACAAGTCGATCATCCGACTTTAGTAGGTGCTCCGAGCTAACTTTCTACAACTGACAATACAATAGGTACAATGTTTTGATAGCACAAAAGGTCGAATGTTTTTATTTATGTTTCTCTTCATGTATATTATTTTGATGCCGTCATTTCACAGAAGGCTCCTCCACTTCTACAAATGGAAGCGCATATTGGTTCTGCCAATGATAATACTGACGCTGCTGGCGATTGTGCAGTTCCAAGCGTTGAAGACGAAGCAGGCACCTCTCCAAATTACTTACTGTTCCTTGCCCTTCTGAGTCTATCAACGTTTCACTTCCACCTTGAACCACATTAAAATGCAGAGATTTTAAGGAACAGTCCTCTACTATCAACTTTATCAACTGATCCAAGAGGAGAAAGGAATCCGGCAAACGTCCCAAGCTCCGGCAGCTCCGCAACTCCAAATGCTTCAAGTTCATTAGGTTACATCCAAACGAAGGTGGCAGCGTTTGCAACAAAGGGGTTTTTAATACCAATCTTTCCAAACTGCTTGGCTCTCCGATGGCACTTGGTCATTCTTTTAAGTTTTCAAGACTTACGTGTAACCAATTTTAAAAACTGTAGTTTCCAGGTCTGTCAGACAGAGATCACTTGGGAGCTATGTAGATTGTTGCGCAGGATGCCAAGGCTCTGTAGTGATGCCTGGAAGCGTTGCTTGGGCAGATCGTTGACGCAGCAGACTCCAGCGCTCATGTGGCTCCTTTGCGTTCCAGATATGTCTCACGCTGTTGTGAGAACGGCAGTCACCGTGAGAAGCTATAGCTGTTAAGGTTATTAGTCTCCCTTTTGCATCATGAACATTCCGCGACAGGAGATGATGAAAAATTTAGGGAAGACAGCGTGCCCAAGAGTTACTCTTCGCTCGTTGATAGGTAGATAATGGGTCACGCACAGACGACCACCTCGTGAGTTCGACTCATAGCTACTGCTATTTACGGATGCACTTCAATCGCCAGAATGTGTGGTCTGCTACCCTGAATGCCCAAGCTTGATTTCTTGATGGGGAACAATAGATCTGGACCTTCAATCAATAGATATGCTTTGTAAGCCTGCAAAATCTTCTAACGTTAAGCCACATAAGCTAATTGATGGATATGGAAATATTTTTGCAAATATCAATTAGGATGGATGTGAATAAACCACCGAAATTGATGGATTTCTAGCTAGGGTGATTTAAGGCAGATCACCAAAAACTAGTCCCAAAATTATTTTGTGATAAACCCTTAGGTTGGCAGGATGCACAGCTCTTATACCACTGTAATATCCCGAGGATAAAAATTTTAAATAAAACAACACACCTAGGTATTTCATATAAAAACACAGAACACAACAGATATAAGAAATTGAAGCCCACTTGTGAATCCTGGATGGATCCACTACATAAACATCACCACAAGGTTTTCGTCCCGGGATCACTAAAAGAACTGGCCAGGCCAGGTTCTCAACCCAAACATAATAAAATAGATAATCCAGAATGCCCTAAATGCCTAGCTTCTCTCCCCTTTTATAGGCTTGATGGGTCAATACCAACAAGAGATACCATGGGTCAATACCATGGGAAAATACCATCAAGAAATGCCATGGGTCAATACCATGGGTCAATTCTATCCACTTTGACGGGATCAAGAAAGGGGATATTACAGTCTGCTTCATGAGCTCCTCCCTTGATTTTCTTGTTGTTCAAGAACAAATGTCTGCACTGTAGGAATTCCCTGATGTCTGTAGTAGTCTGTGTCTTGCTTTCCCAGCTACATTGTTCTCGGGAATGTAGGAATGTGGTGTATGGAGGTGATGGAGGAAGTTATGAAAATGAATGGAGTGATTGATGGGATGGATGGTAAAAAATAGAAGGGAAAAGAAGATGAATGCTTCCATGTGTTTCCAAAAACCATTAATGACCTACAAAACATAAAACACAAAGATGAAGAAGTAATTTTTTTGTTTTTGTTTTTATCTTCTTCTTTGTTTTTTTTTTTTTTAAGCAAGTGGGTTGCCTCCATGGAGATTTTCAACCCACATACTTACCTTGGGTTCCTCAGAGACGTTTTCACCCAAGGATATTTATTCTTTTTTTCTTAATTCTTCTCTTTTTTTAGCAGGTGAGCTGTCTCCATCGAGGTTTTCAACCCACAAGCTTGCCTTGGGTGCCTCAGAGAGGTTTTCACCCATGTATCTTTATTTTTATTTTTTTCCAGGAGGTGTGGGCAACTATGGAGTTTCCCATCGTATACACCTATATGCTTATTGAATATATGAACTCAACCCTTGACAAAGGCTTCTTGTAAATTTTAAGTCTGTGACCATTGACAAGCAAGGGGATTCCTTCCTCATCTATGGTTATGATTTGAACTGTACCATTATCAAAACATTTTTCCACTGCGTAAGGTCCCAACCATCTTGTCATCAGCTTTCCTTTGAAATCTTTAACTTGAATCATACAACAGTGCCCAATATCCTTCTTGGAAAGTATTTTCTTTGATGTTCTTGTCATGATAGACCTTCCTTTGCAGCTGAACTACCTCTGTGTGAAGCAGTGCTTTCATTCTGAACTAATCCAATACATTTAGTTGCAACAACCTCTCTTTTTGGGCATTTGATAGATATAGATTTAATTCAGCTACCATTATTAAAGTATTGAGCAAAATCAACTGAAATTAGAGCCTTATTACCATAGACTAGTTCTTAGGGAGTGAATCTTGTTGTTGTCTTCCAAGTAGTGTTGTAGGCCCAAGTAGCTTCCACCAATTTGTCTGCCCAATCTTTTCTATTGCTGCTCACAACCTTAGTGAGGATGCTCTCTAAAGATCTATCAGTTACTTCTACTTGGCCATTCGCCTAGGAGTGATAGGCAGTAGAATTTCTATGCTTAATCATGTGCTTCCTCAAAATATTCTCAATGAGGTGGGAGGTGAATTGTGCTCCTTGATCAGTGACTATTTCTCTGGGCTATCCAAACTTGTAAAACACATTCTCCTTTAGAAATTTTGCTACTTTCTACTCGGTTTCTACCTTCATTGCTTTTGTTTCAGCCTACTTTATTAGGTAATCAGTGCAGACTATGATATACTTCTTTTATCCGAATGGTGGGTCGATAGGTAAAAAACATCCATGCCCCACTTGTCAAATGGATCAAGAGCCACCTAAGGGTGCAAAGGCATCTCATCCCTTTTCATGTGTTTCCCCATCCTTTGGCACTGGTCCCACCTGCTGGTGTATCTCCTAGAATCCTGGTGAAGGATAGGCCAATAATATCCTTCCTGCAAAACTTTGTAAGCAGTTCTCTTTGTCGCAAAGTGGCGTCCACATGGGTTGTCATGATATGCAGAGAAGATATCAAAAACTTCTTCCTCGCTCACAAATATCCTTAGGATTTTATCAAGGCCTAACTTGAAAAGGTTTCCCCCAATCCATGTGAAAGGGGCACTTTTTCTGATGATTCTGCTCGTCTCCCTGAATGAAATATTAGGAGGGAGTCTCCCAGCAACCAAGTAGTTGGTTATATCAACAAACCATGGTGAGAGTGTTGATATAGCAGAGATATGCTCATCTAGTAGTTGGTCATCAACCATTCCTTCTTCATTTGCAGGGAAAGCTAACCTAGACAAAAAATCTGCAACAACATTCTCCTTTCCAGGTTTATCAATAATAGTCAAATAAAATTTTTGCAAAAGTAACAACCATATAATTATCCTAGCATTAACATTTGGTTTGTTCATTAAATACTTGATGGTTTCATGCTCAGTGTGAAAAAAGGTTTGGTATCCAGTTACATAATGCCTTAACTTGTTCAATGCATGGACAATGGCTAACATCTCCTTCTCAGTAATAGTATAATTCAGCTCGGCCTTGGACAAATTCTTTCCGATAAAATAAATGGCATAAAATATTTTTTCCTCTAGTTGTCCTAATGCTTCCCCTACAGATTTTTCTGATGCATCAGTGTGGATGTAGAAAGGAGAGTCCAATTTGGACCTCAGAGGATGCGGGCAGTAGTCAACTATTCCTTAATGAGATCAAAAGCCTCTTGACAAGGACCATACCAACAAAACTCAGAATCCTTGGCCAATAACCTAAATAATGGCAAAGCTATCTTGCCGAAATATTTGATGAACCTTCTATAGTAACCAGCTAAGCCTAAGAAACTCCTGAAATCTTTCTGCTTTTGAGGAGCACGTACCCTTTTGATGATGGTGATTTTGTTTAGTTCTACCTATTTTCCTGCTTGGTATATGGAGTGTCCTAACATAACCCCTGATTTCTTCAGGAACTCACACTATTGTGGGCTCAAGGAGAGATTCAAGGCAATGAACCTTCTTAGTACTTTACCCAAATTGGAGAGGGATTCTTGGAAGTCATCCCCGTTTGCTGTGAAATCATCCATGTATATTTCGATGAAGTCATGGACTAACTCAGAAAATATGCTCAGGCAAGCTCTTTCGAAGGTAGCTGGGGAATTTAACAACCCAAAGGGTAGGACAATATAAGAAAAGGTACCCCAAGGGTAGGTGAAAGTACTTTTATCCTAGTCTTCAGGGCTGATTTGAATATGATTGTACCCACTAAACCCATCTAAGAAGGAAAATAACTTCCTCCCCACAAGGCCATCCAGGAATTGGTCTATAAAGGGAAAATGGAAGTGGTATTTCTTGGTGGCTTTGTTAATTTCTCGATAATCAACACAAATTCGCAACTTCCCATTCTTCTTCGAGACTAGGAAAAGAGGAGATACCCACTCACTGTCAGATATAGGATATATGAACCCTGCATCCAATAGTTTCTGCAACTCTTCTTTGACTATGTCATTCAGAGCCGAGTTCATCCTTCTTTGGGGTTGTACCACAGGCTTGCATCCCTATTTGATGTAAATGTGATGTCTGCATACTAAAGGATGCACCCCTTTCATATCCTTGTAATCCCAAGAAAATGCTTCAATATTTTCTTTCAAATGCTGGCATAGCTACTTCTCTTCTTCATTCGAGAGGTCTGGGTTGATTTTTAGAGATCTAGATGGACCAAACTCAATATAATTGGTGGTTTCAGAGGTTGAATCAACTGAGTGCACTTCCATCCAATGTTGGATTTTAGACTCTTTGACTAAGGTTTCAAGAGGAATGTTAGTGGAGGACTGGTTCTGAACGACATGGTCGATGAGTTCATATTCATCAAGATGTCCCCCTCTAAGAATAGCATCTACGGTACACATAGGGGAAGTTTTATATAACTCATATTCTTCATCCTCCAACCATATAGGGAGATGATGATCAATGTAAGGTTGGGCTGGAGGATATAACACTAGATGTTTAGGCAGAGGCCCAATTTTTATAGTCATGTTTTTGGCCTGAAAACTAATATAAGAATTTGTAGTGGCTAACCAAGGTCTCTCTAAGATGAGAGGATAACCATTAAACTTGTTTTTGGTTGCAGGACAACGAAATCTATAGGATACTCCCAAGAGTCAATGGTAATCATGACATCCTCAAAAATTCCTTCTAGAGTTACTATGGACCGATGTGGAAGTTGCAAAATTGTTGTGGTTTTCCTCAAAGTCCCATGGAGATTGAGTTTTAACATAGTTTCCTTAGTCTAGACGTTGATGGAAGCCCCTAGATCAATCGGAGTTTTGGGGACTATGACACCATTTATATGCACATCAACAACTACACTCCCAGGGTCTTAGGTACTTTGGAAATATCACCCTTCCCAGCATTAGGTCAGACAGTTGTCCTACCACATTAATGGTGGGGGTATCTCTCTTTCTTCTCCCAATTTTCTTGAAGCACTTTTCTTTGATGAGCCTATTGTATATAGGGAAATCCTTAATGTCCTGGAGAAGTGTTATCTTTACACACAAATTTTCCAAATCTCCCAGGAGTTCAGTCTCCTTTGGGGTGTGTTGACTAGGGTGGATCAAGTGCTTAGGAAAAGGAGGTTGCTAGATCTGAGTATTACTTTCTTCCTTTTCCTCCTCAACCTCTACGGGTGGAGATGGAGGATGGTTGTCTAGGAGTAATCTTCCCAACCTGATATTAACCTCCTGTATCTCCATGGCATAAGCTATATAGGATGATTCTCCATTGGGAGCCTATTTTCTGATCTGTTGTTCGGGTTTGGATTGGGTTGTGGAGGTATTTGGGGTAGGATAGGTGGAGCAACATGAGAAAGCTGAGGTTGAGGTTGGGGTGGAGGCATTAGAGCAGGTGTTTGATTTTTTTGAGGCCTCCATACTTCGGATGGATTGTTCCACTGAGGTTGCTGTGGAACATACTACTGGAAAGGTTGGTTTACTAGCTGAGGATGATATGAGGGGTTGTAAGGCCAAGTATGAGGTGTAGACTAGGATGGAGGAGTTGGGGTGTACCATGTTTGCATGGGTGCACTCTGATTGTTGTGATAATAAGAGTAAGGTGCACCTTGCATACCTTGTTGATATGGTCGAGGGCCTTAAGGCCTTCTCTGGGTGATTAAACAAAGTTTCTTTAGCATTTCTTCCTCACCTTGATATACAACCTTAAGTCTAGGTAAGGAGGGACACTTGTTTGTGGCATGATTATCTTCACAGACTAAGAAAACCTCTATGACATTCAGGGGAAATTCATTTCTTGGGTGCTTTCGTGTACATTTAGGACAAAATATGGCTAGGGCTATTTATGCTTCCTCTTGCTTCCTTTTGATCTGCATTGTGTCCATTTTAAAAGAAAAGGTGTGCAACATGTCACTCTTGAACTCCTCTATCATGTTTCCAATCTCACGTTTGATGGAGGCGGAAGAGGAAGGGGTATTGGATGTACTCTCACTAGCTCTGCCCATCTTCCTAAATGCCCTAGAATGGTTCCAGAAGAAATTTTTTATTGTCTCATAAGGCTGTTGGTAGATATCTCCTCCTGGTAGCATATTCAAGGTTTTTATCATCTCTTCTCTGATCCCTCGAAGAAGTACAAGTTTAAGTAATGCAGGATCAAGAGTACAATTGGCTCTCTTATGGTTTAATTGAAACCTCTCTTCATAGTCCTCTAGGGATTCATCAGGCCTTAGAGTCATCCTGAATATGCCATCCTTAGTTTTCTTGGACCTAGAATAGTCTTTATACTTTTTGTTGAAGGTCTCTTCGATCTATTCCTAGGTAGTGATGTTGAGCCCAGGCAGACCCATGAACTAGCGCAAGGCTGCATCCTTAAGGGTGGATGGGAATAGCTTCAACTTCTGATTATCAGAGGTGTAGTCATAAGTCCTACAAACAACAACACATTCAAACATGAATGTGTTAGAGTCCTCAAAGATAATTCCATGGAAGTGTGGAAGAGATGAAGGGCTAATATTTTTCATCTTAGTTTCCCCATCTAACTCTCTTATCGGAAAGGCTCTCTGGATCCCAGCCATGTTTAAGATAAGTGAAGCAAGTCCCTCGGTTGAAACAAGGTCTTCTTCTTCTTCCCAAATAGGATCCTCAAAGTATTCAGAAGGCTCTCCTATAGGGGGTTCAATCTCACTACCACTGAAGAAGAGTGAAGGGTGGCTAGGAGGTGATGTGGGGGTATTAGGTAAGATTTGTCTTTGAGTATTCCTAGTCCTATGAGGCATGTAATTAAATATGTTTGTAATTTTTTCAAAATTTCTGAAATGATATGTAAAGAAAAGAAAGCATAAAATAATGCTAAAAACAAAATTAAAGCATCTACTAGACACCTTCTCGGCAACGGTTCCAAAACGTGGTGAGCCTTGGTATTGCACCAAGAGTGCTGCAACTCCCAGGGGCTGCCCTACTTTACTTTATCAACCTGGGGATCGTGAAAAATTGGAGGTGACATTGCTATATACATAGTAGATGCATTCTGATCATGTCGTCCTCTTCTGCTTTATGAAAGGGTGCTATTTCTTAAACTGTGATAAGGACAAGACTGGAAAGTAAATTGTTGGAAGGAAATGATAGAAAGGAATCTAAGCTAAATTTATGGAAAGGAATGACAAGAATGAAAATAATTAAATTTTCATAAAAGGAAATGAATGAAAAGAAGCTAAACTATATTTCTGAAAAGAAATGACTGGAATGAAACTAAAAATGAAACTAAACTATATTGCTGAAAAGAAATGATAGGAAAGAAACTAATTTAATTTGCAGGAAAGAAGTGACAGAAAGGAAAATAATTCTAAACCACACTTAACTTGGCCAAACGGATAAATGCACTCTATTTATCCTATGGTCTATCTACCATGCTTCTACACATACAACTGAGCTATCCATGACTTAACCCTAATTGAAAAAGTGTTGATTTTGCAACTTTGAGGAAAGAAAATGGCTAAAGAGGCTAATGGAGGGCTTAACACATGAAATATGGCTTAGAAGTGGAAAGCTAGGGTTTAAACCTTACAAAACCTTATAATATGGCGCAAAGATGCTTCGAAGAGGAATAACTTGAAATATGTGATGGTGGAGATGCGATGGAGGAAAAAGTTGTGATATGCGATATCGGAATCGCAATATCGCAAAATTAAAGGGATGCAGAACTGTTGTTCAAGAGCGGGAATGAAGTGCAAAATGCGATGAGGTAAAGCTACGACGTTGTGATTTCACAATATCGCAATCGGCGAAAGTGAGCGGTAAGTGTTTAAAATAAAAGGGAAAGAATTGCGGTTTGTGATTGCGATGCATGATCTGGCGAGAGGACCAATAGAAAAGTGCAATAAAAATATTGAAATCGGCAGGAAAAGAGCAGTAAGTATTAACGAAACCCATCTAAACAATGCGAAGTATGAACTGCGATGGGGATAAAATGACGAAATGAAATTTGCGATAGGGATGATGTGGTGGTGGGACCAGCGGCAGAGCGCAATCACAATATCAGGATCGACGGATTGGAGCGGTAATTCTTAACGAAAAAGAGAAAATATTTCGAATTACAATGGATGAAAATAAGAGAAAAAGGAGGGAAATGGAGGTGCAAAAATAGTGTTCAGGCATGAAAACAGAGCTAGGAAATAAAGCGGGATGGCTTCGTTATCTTCCTGGGGATTTTGATGCTTGTAGTTTTTGGTCCTGTGGGAAGGTTTGCCCTCCTCGAGCTCTATTGACGGAGATGAGAAGGGGGTCTCGATCCATATATTTTCTTGGTTTTTCTCCTTTATTCTATTACTCACAGGCAAATAAAAAGCTACAGGGGCCCATTGAAAGAAAAAACTAAGCAGCGATGAAACTATGAGAAGCAGAACTAATTGAATGACAAAAATAAAACTAGCTTAATGAAAGAAAGGAAAAGATAGTAACGACAGAGAAGATGAAGCACATGGATTGGGCCCTAACGCAGGAACCTAGCTCTCTGAAACTTAACTCAGTCGAATGAAATTAGTCTACTCATTTCATAAAATAATAACCTCATACATCTATGAAATTTTGATCACTAAGTGAAATAATAAAACGCTCAATAGCTTGTAATAAAATGTCAACTAGAATCGACTAACTCTTCCTAGCTCTAGCTCTGTTCTATTTATTCTATAGGGCAGCTACCAACAGCTCCCTAGAAAATAGCGATTCAGTCCGCTTGACTCCAAGTAAACAAATATTGAGTGTGCTCCTCTTTGAGTTGCTTGGTTGCCTCTGGAATTCGAATGACTGGAGAGAATCCTTGGGGATCCTTTTGCTTCCTTTGGAAATCGAATTTCTAGAGAGAATCCTTGGGGATAATTTGGCTGCCTTTGAAAGTTAAGGAGGGTGGAAAATGATCTAATGATTTCTCCTTTCTATCTCCTCCAAGTCTTTATGATAAAATCCTTAAAAATTCTTAATAAATCATGAATTTCTGCAATCAACCTCATCTTAGGCACTGAGAGTATGTTAGCCTTAATCACCACCTATACTAGCATCATAAAATGAAATGATAATAAAAATGCAAGAAAAAAGAGATCTAAGAAGGAAAAAAGGTGACCATTAACCCCTCTAAATATGTCCAACGATGGAGCTCATCACTAAGTGCACCACCACACATAGGGAAAGCACCTATCTTTCTTTTTGTTGTTATAAGTGCACGACCACCTACTTCAACACATCACAACTTGTAGACCACTTTTCGTCAAATTTTCAGACTTAACCCACTACCATCATTTAATTCCAATACCATATACCAAAACTAAAAATTATCAGTATACCAAATCATTCAACAAATCACTAAATCAATATATCAAACAAACAATCACACATATTCAATCACATACAACTAGTAGAATCATCAATACTCAAACAACCAAGATCTAAATGAAGAATTCATTGATAGACAATAGAAACACAACAATATTGTATAGACTTATCAGACACATTTTTCAGCAAAAACCATAGCTTTCATACGCATTTTTCATAAATAATTTCTGTTTGTATATGTGCTTCTCAGGAATCAAACCTACATACAGATCTCAACATACTGCAGAATATATATGCTACTTCTCAGAAGATAACACGCGTGTGTATGCGCCTTACCCATGAAAAACCCATGTACAGATATGAAATTTTCAACTCACAACTTCTCTACACATCAAAACTTTATACATACCATATCATGACATAAATAGTAATAAACACACGTCAAATCCCAGATTGAATGAACCCATAAGTAGATCATACAATTCATAATCATTTCAGGTCTAATGATCCTAATCCATCATTATATTCTCAGGTGCATATTTATTTCAGATCAACCACTCATCTATAGCCCATAGCATACAATCATGCTTCATATCGATGTATTCATCAATCACCCTCACTCATGCAAACCCTATCACTTTGATCTTCACCTCCTTATATAACTTAGGCCTTAGCTAATGCCACAGGTAAAAACCACACTAGTGTCGATGGTAATATTTGACGGGATCAAAGAGTCGTTACTCTGATCAATATTGTGGGCTAATACCATGGTAAAGACCCTTGGTATTTAGTGAATCATAGTGCACCAAATTTATGTTGCTTTTTTTCTTCATACCCGTGTGTGTGTACGCAACATTGCCTCATAGGACCCGCGCATATTTCTTCAAATGTTCACCTTTATAATTCTTCTGTCTCTGACCTATATACCTTTGTCCAATCATTTTTTTACTCTATTTAATCACTTTGTCACCTTTAAACTAGCATGTGTACTCATCTTGTTAACACATACTTATCTAGCTACAAGTTGGCTTCCATCAAGGACAACACATACATCATAATGCCAACAAATCATGTATACTAGTCATGATTGATTAAATTAATATCCCTTAATTAATATTATAACCTACGTAATTATTATAGTACCAACTACCATATTATTTTTTGATATGGTGTTTCATAAATGGATAGTATCCAGTATGACATGGTAGAGAGATGATGTGGCACTCCCTTGTTGATGGCATTGTCATATAGAAAAGGCTTTTGAAGGAGTGCAATATGATAGAAAATAAGTGACACATGTCATCATGTTAGATTCTCCATGTGTCATAATGACATGTCAGCATAGATATTATGTGGCAAAGGTGGGTCCCCATATTGGGATATTGATTTTACCACATATAGTTTCATAGTATTTCTTGTAGCCAATATAGTAAGGGAATATATTGATACCAATGTATTGGGTACCAAGAATGGATAACAATTCTTGAGCACTTTGATATGTGGTATTCTGGTATGATGGAAAATATGTTTTCAACTACTAATTATGGAAACTTGTTTTAAATTTTCGACTATCGATGGAAATGGATACCAAGGGGTGGATATTATCATGAATGTTTCAATATCAAGTATTTTTGGGAAAATTCCATCAATTGTAGATTATGTAAAATATTTTGAAAACTTCATCAATTGACAGGATAGAATAATAGGGTACTAATATTATAGTTATTTTCATTACTAAGGTCATGGAACATGGTCATGGGTTCTCAATGGTTTAGATCCTAAATGATAATGAGTCATGACAAGTGAAATCTAGCTAGTCCATATATCAATCTTCCTTATACATTCCTAATTTGGGTTGGAAAATTGTTCAAGAGCATAGACTCAACCCATATTTTTGGGGAAATCATGATTTTATCTCCCAAAAGGGGTTGGAAATGGTATTTTTTTTAGCCTGAACATGTGTTATAAATAGCTAAAATTGGAATTTGTAAGGGGTGGGATTGAAAGTGATATGAGAGATACCTAATGTAGTGAGAAATAACTGATAAACTCGAAGTCTATGAAGGCCTATATGTTACCATTCTAAAATGCTTCACAGGGTGGTTCAAAACGTGTCTATCTATAATAAGAAACTCTATGCCTTGGTACAAGTTGTCAAAATGTGGAAACATTATTTAACGGGAAAGGATACAATCATCTGCATAGAACACCTGTTGATATGGTACTCCCAAGCTCAGGTTATGTTACAAAAAACTAGGAATTACAAGTGAATGGTGTTTTACAGTAGTTACATTTAGTGATCAAGTATAATAAGGGAAACACAAACATGTTGGCCAACATGCTTTCAAGGACACACACATAAAAATCATAGGTTTTGGAACTCTAATGCACATGGATCCTTACACCCATGATGCATATAGATAGCCATATATAAATAATGAGGACTTAAGGGAGTTGTATTACCATATTAGACTCACATAAGATGTGTTTTATACGAAATTAATGAAATTCTTGTATGAGACCCATGGTGCACTCCCTCGAGGATCAAAATTGTTAAAGGGATAGACTCATGTGGACTATGGTGAGAGAACAATTGAATATCATCTCTAGAATGGGTTACTCTACATAATGGATAAGTTATGTGTTCCTAAAGATGAGCAACTACAACTGATTAGAAATTCTTAAACCTCTGAGGTTGTATGGAATTTTGGTGTTGGAAGACAATTAAGGATTTTCATAAGTATGTGTATTGGTATAGGAAGCAACAAGATGTAGCTAGGTTCATTAGAGGTTGTATGATTTGTTGTGTTAACAATCTTAGTAACAAGAAATAGGGTCTACACTATCCCTTACCTATGCTCAGTCATCCTTGGGAAAGAATTTCCATGGAAATGTTGGGAGGTTTACCAACAACCATGAAGGTACATGACTACCTATTCATGGTGATTGATAAGTTCATAAGGATGTGCGTTCACATGCCTTGTAAAGCTACCGACAATCTTATTCTTTGAATAGGTCTGGGTGCATTTTATGATACCAAGGAGCATTGTTTAAGATAGGGATATCATATTTCTCAGTACATTTTGGACACATTATGTCAAAGAATAGAAAAAAAATTTGAAGAGGTCTACAAAATTTCATCCATAGATGGATGAAAAAACAGAAGTAGTCAATAGGACTTTGGTACAACGTTTGAGAGGTTACAATCAGAAGCATTTGAAGACGTAGGATGAAAATGTCGTCTAGATACAAAACACCTACAATAGAGTAGTTTGTGTTTAAACCAACAAGTCGACGTTTGCGAAATGTTTTTGATATTTCCACTTTCACCTTCAGATGTTGAGTGTAGGAAATAAGAGGGAATGAGGGATGATATCACATGGGATGCTTTAAGAGGACAAAAAATTGTTGATAATATTAGAAAGATCCATTTACAGGTTCCAAACACATCGAAGAAGTCATGGAAAAAATACAAGGCTAGACATGATTAATAGAGGATGGAGAGGTAATTTATAGTAGTAGAGAGAATATGGTTATAGTTGAACAAGGAGAGGTTATAGGGTCCTAGTAATAAAACCAAGGATCTATAATATGGTACTTTTAAGATACTTGAAAACATGGAAGATAATTCATATAGACTCAATCTACCCCCATATATGTACATTTATTCAATGTTGAATGTGGAAAAATTGAAACTCTATGAGCCCTACATGTTTGATTAGGAAGAGGAGAAATTCCTACCTTCCATAAAGTATTTGGCACTAGATGCTTAAATAAAGTTGACAAAGGATGTAGTTTTGTAAAATAATTCTAGAACTACAAGATAGGGGTAACATGACATTTGGTAGATTAGGTGGAAGGGACAACTTCTAGGCAAGGATAAATGGTACTCCAGGGATAAGTTAGAGGAAAACTTTCCTCATATCATTCATTAAATCTTTTGGGGCCCAAAAGATTCCAAAAAAGTGGAGGTATGAGATAGATTAGATCATTATAAAATTTTCATCCATCTTAATGCTTTAATATTGGAAAATTTGAGGGAATCAACTTACAAGAGCAGTTTTATTAGCATGATCCAATTTAGAGAATTAGGGTTATAAACCTTATGGGAAGACTATGAGGCCTTAAATGAATTTTTTTGGGATAAAACTTTTTTTCTTTGGTTATAGACCCTAGTATTTTGTTTTACAATTGAATACCTTTTCAATGGTGTAAGAGTCACATCAATAAAAGTTCATATGCAAAATTTATGCATCTTGAAAGCATGTTTCACACTTATAATTCAAGAAGATTTCATGTTAGCCCTCGATACTCAGGGAAAAGGGGCTAGCTACATGGGGACTATGTAGAAGACTCCAAAAGGGTCACGTTGTAACTTATGTTGAGGGTTGAATGGGTTAAATATAACCCCTAGTTCTCTATCAAGAAATGTTATAACCAAACCACTAGGAGGAAAAGGGGTTCCATTCAATTTTCTTGCATTTTTTCCCATAGTAGAGTATAGTAGAGTATATGAGTGTGGATAAAGAGAGAACATAATCAAACAGTTTGGTGTTTTGTAGTAGCCTATGGGAAATAAGTATTAGGAAACTCCATAGAGATTCCATTCTCTCTTATACTTACATCATTCCTATTCGAGAAAAAAGAGAGCAGAGCGACCTCCCCTTCTAGCGAGGTTTTCTCTTGAATTGGTTTCCCAGATATTATCTTAGTGTTAATTATGATTTTTGAATGATTATATTTATGTATTCTATATTTTTTCATATTATATATTTCATGCATAAATAAAAAAACAATAATAACAAATCTATAATCTATAAGGAATTAACCCTTTGTATTATATATTTGGTTTATTTTCACATATTGTTTATGAAAAAATGTTTAGTGGGAGATCCATTGTAGTTTATAGATAAAGTTCCCTCCACAATGGGAGGCTTCTTTGTCTTATGATAGCGATCATTCCTAATTGAAACTAGCTTGACACCCAACTCATACCATGTCCTCATCATAGACTTGTACTATGAAACAGCAAGGAGAATATTTATCTAACGCCATTGTTGTAGGTTGTACTAAGAGAAAAAGGAGAGCCACAAAAAGAAATTGAGCACACATATAAATAATTATAGTAGAGAGCATAGCAACATAGGGAAAAACTAAAATTATATAAGTGAATAGAATAACAAAATATTGTAAAACACAAACTGGCTATAATGGTGGTAGGTTATATCAAAAGAGAGAGAGAGAGAGACATATATGATGACTACTATGGTTCACAAAAATAAATTGCAAGATCTTGAAATAACAGAATTTTAAAATAAATAAATATCCAAAAAGGTTCAAAACATAACCTAACCAATTTGTATCCCGTGGGGTGGTGAGTTGAAACATCAACTTCAGAGGGATGCAAATTTTGCATATAATATTTGTTTGGATGCATACTATCTCATTGCAAAAAAACTATTTAAGGATTACAATTTTTTTCAGAGTCTAAAGTATTCCATGGAAATCTTTGGCTCCTTTAATGGGAAATAAAAAAAATAGGGCCTCAAAAAAACCCTAGAAATTTTAAACCAAAAAGCCCATTAAAAAATCTAACAAGATGATAAAAAACCACTAAGTTAGTGGAAGATGTGGGCGGCCATTGATTTTCTCCTAGATGACTATTTGGAGGAATACTTTGAAATTAATATAAAGGTGTTAATTGAATTTAAAAAAGGTTTCATTGACCGTAAATAAGATTCAATATTAAAGGATTTGAATGCTACTCACATAATCCATCTTCATATTGGTCTCTAGCTCATCACTTTGCTAATACACACAAAGGACTCTACCTATCTCTACCATCAACAATCTAGATTTCAAATACATTATTGGTTGTGGATATTGATTATATTCCTAATTTAAAGGTATTGATAAGTTTAGATGCATTTGGAACCTAATTCTCGACAGGGGTTATAGGGGGAGTTCCCACCTGCTTGTCGCTAGAGGGTCTATGGATGGAGTGACAACCCCTTGGAGCCCCTAACATAGGTTTGAGGGAGATCCACCCCAAAGAGAATTTTTTGGAATAGTAGCCTCATAAAATATTCTAATTTCATATTCAATATATATTTTTCACCCTTTGGTCATAGATATAGTAATAAAAGATGTTATATTAATGTTTTTAGTCCTATAAGGAAGCCCTATTTTTATGATGGACATTTATTGTGGCTATGTATTATTGACATATCAATGTAACTGAGAGAGAGGATAGTGTGAAAGAGGGAAGAAGAGGTTGCAACAGATGTATTGCAAGTTGTAACCCCTTCATTTTGTTGGACGAAATAAAAGGAAGGACCAACTATTTCTTCGCAGATGTAGCCCAAATTGGGTTAACCATGTATATTTTTTTCTCCTTTGTATTATTTCATTTTATGTGTTTATTTACAAATTATTTGTTTATTTGTATTCATTTTTGTCTACATGTAGGTAAGAAATTGCATCTATACTTAATAGGATTACACTTCAAATTTAAAACATATCATCATGGTTTGAAGTATTTCTTGTAGAAAAGAATATTTATATAATAATAAAAAAAATGGGCCCCAAAGATGTTGGATTATGAGTTTCAAATTATCTAGAAAAAGGGAAAACAAAATATTTTGGAAGATACATTTTCAAGGAAAGAGGAAGACATAAAGACTGGTTTTTTATGTACTATTTCCTTTCCACAATCTAATTGGGTGGAAGAAGCAAGAATAGAATGGAATCAAGATGCAAAGTTATTGAAAATCATTCAACAACTATAGGACCCCCATGTAGTAGAAAAGGATCATGTGGAAAAATAATTTTTTATGGTATCAAGATTGCTTATACTTATGTAAGAATTCTCAACTAAAATAGAAAGTCCTTTTAAAATTATGTACTTCTCCTATAGGAGTACATTCAAGGTTCTTGAAGACATATCATAGGATCATGAAAGATTATTTTTGGGCAAGTCATAAAGTAGATGTGAAAAAAATTATGGAAAAATGTGTGGTATGCCAACAAAATAAGGGAGAGACAATCAAGACCCCATGGCTCCTTCAACCGTTATCCATACCGATCTAGCATTGGAAAGAAGTTTCAATTGATTTTACTACAGGTTTACCTAAATTTGAAGGAAAGAGTGTGACTATGGTAGTGATAGATCGAATGATAAGTTATTCCCATTTTTTCTCTTTTTCCCGTCCTTTTAAAGAAAGTACAATGGTAGAACTATTGATGGAAATATTCCAAAAGCTACATGGTATACCAAAGATTATTGTAAGTGAAAGGGATCTAATTTTCCCTAAAAATTTTTATATTGAATTATTATATTGTTTAGGTACTCATTTTCCTCACACCTCTTCTTCTCATCGTCAATATAATGGGAAAGATAATATTGTGAATAAATGATTAGAAGGATATCTATGTTGCATAACATGGGTAGATGATGTGGATATTTTTCTTACTTAATAAGTAGAGGTCCTTAAAGTTCCTTTGATGGTGAATTCTAGAAGAGGCATCGATAGGTAAAATGGAAAACTAAACATTTCTTAACTTTCTATTGTGAAGGATTTGTCCATCTTAATAGAGAAAATAGAAGAAAGCTTGAGGAAAAATATAAGACACATACTTTTATTAGATATATATTTTTTCACCTTCAAGTTGGGTTACGAGGCCACTAGGATGAAGGAAATAGGCTATATATTCTTAGGTCACTTGTATAATCAATTTTTTATTAAGCTTAGATTTTTCACCACAAAAAACGCTAGGAAACCATTAATCAAACACAACCATGGCACTCCTTCAACTAAGGAAATTTTTTCCTTCTATGCTTGATAATATCTTAGGCATATTCTTCATTTGAGTGCTCTTCAATGTATGTACAAGGAGTCCAATCTATTGCTTACCTTCAAAAATAACCCATCATAGTTAACAATTAAATGAGAAATAGTTTGCAAGGAATGAGATGGTTTCTTAACACCTTACCTCTACCCTCATTTATAGCCTTCCATCTCTCTTCTCCGGTCCATACCCTTATATTCCTAAACTCAATTTGGTCATCAATACTTTCAAATATTAGTTCCTAACATAAGATATAGCTCTATAGCTTTATAGGTGCATGGTTATGAACAATAGTTTGAATGGAAGAGTTAAAAGGAGAATTACAGTGTGTGTGATGGGAATGGATGGCACATTTTTAATTAACATGAAGAGGGAGAGTGTAGAATAATAGATATGGTTTGAATTTCCATTATATTCAAATTCATGTGAGGATGGAGGCTCTTACACTCTAATAAAACCCCATGCCATCGTGACTATCAAATACTGGACTTTCCATCAACCACCACTTTCATTTAATGATTGTGTTGGGTATGTGTTATATTCTTTCCACGATTAGTCATGCGCAGGGAGGCCATAGGGGGGGGGCGATAGCACTCTCTATACGTTGTGTAGGGCGCAGTAGGGGGGTCACAGGGGAGGCAACAACCCCCCTATTAGGGGTTTGGGGCAGTGCCGCGGGAAAAAAAAATTGGACCCTATTTTTCGGTGGGCGGACCCACCCATGGTTTTGTGCATGGGTTTGCACATGGTTTTGGGGCATGATGGTTTTCAGCCCCTGGTATTTTGTAGATCCGGTCAAGGGAACTACAATTATGTTCTAATCTAGGGTTAATGTATTGGGGTTTATGTATGCTTTGACATGTATATATATGTGTTGTAACACTAAAAGGGACATAATGAAAAATCAAGCTGGTCATCCTGATTTAGGATCCAGGGGAAAATATCTGTGTATATCTGTTTTATGTTTTATGCTCTCGCTATTTTTTATTTTTTGTTTTTAACATTCATTTGTAGATAAGTTTTGTACAGGTTTAAAACCTACAGATTGGTGGTTGAGGGATTCAAATGCATGATAATATGAAAAATGGAAGAATTAAGAAACTTAGAAAACTAAGGATTATTTCAAATTCCTTTTAACTCCCTTTTCTCTTCCCCTCTAGTGCACTCATAGACACAATGGTATTCATAGCTAGTGTTGAACCTTAGTACTAAATTTCTAAAATATGTTTACATATCTTGAGAATACCATGCAAATTTACCACATAGTGTGGAAACCATAATTAATGAAAATACATGCCTAGCCATTAACTAGTTGGGTCTTTATATTGAGATTTTCACTAAGAATTTATATACAATAGTTACATTATTTAAGCACGAGATCATTTTATGTAGTCATTAACCACTTATTTACAATTTGGACATGATATTACAAATTATTCTAAAAAGATGATGTTTTTTTTATAATAATATTTTGTGTAATGACTAATATGTTATAAAGGACTATCATTATTTTCCCTCTTACTATTTTTCATAATTTTATGATCAAATACACATTTTATAATGATTGAAAACTTTGAACTGAAATTTCGTCTAAACAAACTTTATTATATTTTAAACTAATTTTTATTATTATTTATTTTTTTATTTTACTTTTTGGTAAATTAACCTATTCCCTTTAATATTGAAGGAACCATCCTCCATATGTATGGTAATTTAAAATACAAAAATTATAATTTTTAATAAATATAAAATGATATTTAGTTTTAATATAGACAATTTTAAAAATATAAAATGATATTTAGTTTTAATATAAACAATTTTAAATTTTATTAGGGAAAAAAAACATAAGAATTTTTTTTTATAATTTCATTTATTGTTTAATTATAAAATTATTAAAAGGATATATATATATATATATATATATATATATATATATATATATATATATATATATATATATATATATATATATATATATATATATATGAGTTTTGTTCATTAAAAAGATATTATAGTATCATAATATATAGAAATTGGAATTTCGGCATTTTAGGGGAAAGTTGAGGGAGAGGAAGTTGAAAATAATTATTATTATTTGTATATTAATGGAGAAATGGTTACATTGGTGTAACGTACCTCCTTAGTTTAGGATTAGTTCCTAGAATATAGGAGTCTGGTTACAATCTCCTAGTTCTTTGCTATGTACTTGAAGATGTATCTTTCTGATTAATGGATGTAGAGTGATCTCTCCGTTTGTGTGCAGTCTCCAGGTGTAGTACTCACCTATGAGCTGCAACTCCTTCTTTTTCAATTCAATGTGATTTTTATCTTGGTATCAGAGCACAGAGTAGCGGGAGCCTTATTTTTTTTTTAGCATCATTGACTACAGAGCCTGAGTGGCTGAGGTGTACAAAGAAGCTTTCGTAGGTGTAGGTGGACTGCAGCAACACCTGACACATAGGTCTCAGATGACTGATCATCTCTGAGTTGGCACATTTTTATCGTGATCAGTTTCACCATTGGCGCTACTGTGAGGGCCATACCTGCGCCAACACGCCGAAATACACCATTAGCATGGAGGTGTAAGCCATACCCGCACCAGTTTTGGGAGATACACCAATTTTAATTTGGGCACGGATTTTTAGCCTTGAAAAAGCGCCAACCTCTTTCTCTTTGGGAAGATTTGCAACTTTTGCAGATCGGACTTGCCCAGTGGTGGCATATTGAAGTTCTAGATTTGCACGATGGTGGCAGATCGGACTTGCCCGGTGATGGCGCATTGAAGTTCTAGATTTTCCCGGTGGTGGCAGATCGGACTTGCCCGGTGGTGGCACATTGAAGTTCCAGATTTGCACAATGGTGGCAGATCGAACTTGCCCGGTGGTGGCACATTGAAGTTCCGGATTTGCATAGTGGTGGTAGATCTGACTTGCCCGGTGGTGGCACATTGAAGTTCCGGATTTGCACAGTGGTGGCAGATTAGACTTGCCTGGTGGTGGCACATCGGATTGGTGGCAGATAAGTGGTCAGGATATGGTATGTATTGATTTGTATTTACTGTATCCTACAATTATTCAGTTTGGTAGAATTATTCATCGAAACATCTGAAAGTTTATCAGTCCAGTATGAATAACAGTATAGAATCATATCTCCACGAGTCTGGAAAACTCGATGGATCTAATTTCACCAATTGGAAATTCAAGATACAGACATTACTTGAAAGCGCAAATGCATGGTTGATTGTCATAGGAAATGAGTTGAGCCCAAATGTGGTAACACAAACATCTGTACAAGAACAAGACTAGGATAAAAGGGAGAAAAAATAAAAAGTCATACTGAAGATGTCCGTTAAGGACAATATTATCCCACATATTAGAGACAACAAATCGTCCACTGATATTTGGACGACGATCAAGAATCTATACCAGACACAGAATACAAATTGTGTCTTTTCACTCAAAGGCAAGCTGCTTGCGATGAATATGGAGGAAAATGAGTCCGCAGCTGGATTCATTGCTAGAGTTAAAGACCTGAAGCACAGATTGGGATATATCGGAGAAAAAGTGTTCAATTCCGATCTGGTCACGATCACGTTGAATTGAATGAAAGATGAATATCAGATGTTCATCACAGGGTTGGCAGCAAGGGAGAAAGCCCCTACATTTGAAGAATTGACATGGATTTTGCTACAAGAAGAAGAGCGGCGGCATAATTTGAAACCATAGAGAAATGATCTTGCTTTGATGACAAAAAGGCGACAGTATAGAGGGAAGCAGCCACACCAGCAGTAGCAACCATAGTAGCAGCAACAACAGAGAGGATCCAACACGTTTCAAAAGAGACTGTTTAAAGGTATGTCTGCTAATAATTTTCCCAGCAAGAGATGTTTTTACTTTGGAAAAAATGGTCATCAAATTAAAGATTGTTATAAGAGGCAGGTAGACGAAGCAAATAATAAACAGAGAAAGCACAAAGGGTACTTTTTTGAGGAATATGAAGACCATAGCCATGAACTTCGACTATTTGCAGCTGATTGTACCCTTTCAGCCTCTAAGGGAGATGAGGACGACATATGGTATGTCAATTCTGGCACATCCTCACATATGACAGGTAAGAAGGAATGGTTTGAATTTCCTGAAGAAACTTCATGTGGGTCGAAAATTTATTTAGGAGATGATAGCAGATATGAAATCAAAGGGTATGGTGATATTCTGGTAAAGTTACCTAGCGGTGACATCATACATCTTAAGAATGTATTGTATGTGCTCGGAATTAAGAAAAACTTGATCTCTGTATCTATGATAACTGATCAGGACATGCAAGTTCAATTCTTCAAGACTCACTGTGTCATAAAGGATAGCAAGATGGAAACTGTTGCAATAGGAGTGCATGTGGAGAGCCTATACAGACTAGATGTGAAAAGCATGCCACAGCAAGCCATGGTTGCAACAGGATCGATAGCCGAAAACCTCTGGCACGAGAGATTCGGTCATCTTAATCTGCAAGACCTCATTCTACTTTAGAGAAAAGGTATGGTTGATGGACTCCATGTTTTCCATAATGTTCAGTTAGATTGTGATGGATGTGAATTAGGGAAAATGCATAGAGAAGAATTGCCTCTGCATGTTAATAGAAAGGAAAGAGATATTCTAGAGCTGGTGCATACAGACATATGCAGACCTATGCAGACCAGGTCACTAGGTGGTGCATATTACTTCCTTTTGTTTACTGATGGTTGCACTAGATTCTCTTGGATATATTTTTTGAGTAAAAAGAGTCAGACCTTTCAGTATTTTAAAGAGTTTAAATCTATGGTAGAAAAGCAAATAGGAAAATGCATAAAAATTCTCTGCTCAGATCAAGGGGGAGAATATAGGTTGGGAGAGTTCATGAATTTCTGCAAATATCATGGGATTGTTCAATATTTTACAGTGCCTCGCACACCACAGCAAAATGGAGTGGAAAAACGAAAGAACAGAACTCTTGTGGAGTGTGCAAGGAGCATGCTTCAAGGTAAGGGTCTATCAAATGGTTTTTGGGTGGAAGCCATTAACACTGCTGTATATTTAAAGAATAGGAGTCCTACTAAATTTCTTGGCTTCAAAACCCCTTTTAAAGCATTATTTGGATTCAAACCAACAGTGAGTCATTTAAGAGTATTTGGGTCAAAAGCTTATGCCCATATACCCAAGGTGGATAGGAAGAAGTTAGATCCTAAAGCCATGAAATGTATATTTGTTGGATATGGCACTGAGTTTAAAGCATATAAGTTATTTAATCCTGTGACTCATAAGGTTTTTGCAAGCCGAGATGTCATATTTCATGAACAGGTTGAAGAAGGAAAGGATGACAGTAACAATGATTGGCACATTCCATTACTAATGGAAGAAAACAACGAGGATGATCAAGAGTAGGAGCAGAAAGAAGAAGAAGAAATAGGTAATGTAATCAATGATGCGAGCCCGTATAAGTCTGAATCAGACAGATTTGAGGTAAGTCCCCTACCAAGGAGATTAGGTAGGAAGACTCAATTACCATCTAGATTGAAAGACTATGCTTTAATGAAAAATATTTTAAACATTGTAGAACCCACAAATTATAAAGAATAAAGTCAATATGATGCATGGAGGGCTGCAATGCATGAGGAAATTGAATCAATTATTAGAAACCATACTTGGGATTTATTTGAACTGCCTGAAGGTAAAATACCCATAGGATGCAAATGGCTATATAAACCCAAAATAAATGCAGATGAGAGTATAGAAAAACTTAAAGCTAGACTGGTAGCAAAGGGTTAGTCACAGCAAGAGGGAGTAGATTTCGATGACACCTTTGCTCCTATAGCAAAATTAAACACCATTAGAATGCTAATTTCTTTAGCAACAAAACATAAGTGGGAGATACACCAGCTAGATGTTAAGTCTGCATTTCTGAATGGTGAGTTGAAAGAAGAAATTTATTTAGTTCAGCCTGAAGGGTTTTTTAAAAAGGGGCAGGAACATCTTGTTTGTAGATTGAAAAAGGCACTATATGGTTTAAAACAAGCACCCAGGTCATGGTATGAGAAGATTGATTCATTCTTTGTACAACATTGCTTTCAATAGGGCATGAATGATCCAAATAAGTATACCAAGTTTAATAAACAGAGGCAAATTATTTTGATTTCTTTGTATGTGGATGATATGATTATAACAGGGAATGCTAATAATCTGATCAAAGAAATCAAACAACAGATGTCACAAGTGTTTGAAATGAAAGACTTCGGAAATCTCCATTATTGTTTGGGACTGGAAGTATGGAGAGATTTTGGACATAATTTTCTTACTCAAGGGAAGTATGCCATAAATCTACTAGAAATGTTTAGAATGGAGCAGTGTAGATCAGCAGCAACACCTTTGCAGCAGAATCTAAAGTTGTGAAATGACGATGGAACTAAAGATGTGGATGCCACTATGAATAGACAGCTAGTTGGGATTCTAATATATCTTACTACAACTAGACTAGACTTGGCATACTCTGTTAGTCTATTGAGCTAGTTTATGTCTAAACCACTCGAAAGTCACTAGGTCACAGCAAAAAGTGTGTTGAGGTATCTTAGTGGTACTAGTAACTATGGTATTTTATACACTAACACATCTGATGTTACTCTAGCAGGATTTTCAGATTTAGATTGGGCAGGTAACTTGGATGATTGAAGGTCTATCACAGGTTACACATTCAGCATTGGATCCAGGGTCATAGCATGGAGCAGCAAAAAGCGAAGCACTGTAGCTTTATCTTCATGTGAAGCTGAGTACCAAGCATTGTGTGCAGCCACATGTGAAGCTATCTAGTTGAGAATACTTCTCAACGATGCAGGTGAAGAACAAAAAGAATCAGCTAACATTAAAACTAACAACCAGAGTACCATCAAGCTAGCATACAATCCAGTATTTCATAAAAATACCAAACACATCGATACTCAGTTCCATTTTGTTCAATAGAAACTTCAGTCAAAGGAAATATTTGTTGAATATTGTAAAACTTGGGACAATATGGCTGACATTTCTACTAAGCCTCTTGGGTGTGCAAAGTTTGAATTGTTTAGAGGGATGCTAGGAGTTCGGGATAATCCTTTCTCCATTAAGGGGGAAAGTTGAAAATAATTAATATTATTTGTATATTAATGGAGAAATGGTTACATTGGTGTAAAATACCTCCTTAGTTTAGGATTAGTTCCTATAATATAGGAGTTTGGTTACAATCTCCTAGTTCTTTGCTATGTACTTAAAGATGTATCTTTCTGATTAATGGATGTAGAGTGATCTCTCCGTTTGTGTGTAGTCTCCAGGTGTATTACTCACCTGTGAGTTGCAACTCCTTCTTTTTCAATTCAGTGTGATTTTTACCTGAGTAGGGTCGAGAGACAAACTTTAGTCATCTTGACTCTCTAGTTCGTGCCTCTATCGATTCTTTTCTTGGGCTTTCATCTTTTGTCGATTATGTTGTTGTCGCTTTAGTTAGGGCTCTCTTTGCAATTTGTATGAGTGTCTATTGTGGTCATTTGCACGTGTTGGGGTGTTTTGATGTGGCTTTTCATGACTTCATCAGGGTTTTTGTCTTCTTCTAGTCCAGGCCAAAGATTCAATCGTGTTTTTCCTGGATCTGTCATCACTGACTTCTTGCTACCATTGCTTGTGCCTTTGTTGGTTGGTGCCTATATTGTTGCTCGCTAGGATGATGTCGTAGGTTTCTTGTAGGGAGTTTATGACTCATTTTTTTAAAGACTAATAGGGCAGCTTGTGCTCTATTTCCGTTTTTTCTAAAGACTACTCGCAATCTGTTTATTTTTGACAAAGATTGTTAGGGCTTTAGGACCTGCTATGATAATGTTTCGCGGCATGCCTTTGGGCTTGTGTCTTCTTTGATTGCAAAATTTTGTTTTGCATTGACCATTATAGATGGTCTTCCTCGACACCCTTTTTGGGTTCGTTTCTGGATGAAGACTATTTCTCGGGACATTTTTTATATTTTTTGACACAATTTGGATTTGGGTACATCCTTCTTGAATGCACCCCTGAAGTGCATATACAAAATGTAATTTTTTGTATCTTTATAAACAAAGTTACTATTTTTTTCCTTGGAAAAAAAAATCATAATACTTAGAAATGTATTACTATTCTAGCACATTTTCAAAATTATTTGGCAAGCTCTCCTCTCTATGTCTAATTGTCCTTTGATATTTTTATGACTAACTTGATATGTGGAATGGTAACTTGATAGGTTATGTCTAGTTGTAGTTTGAATTTCTTTTTTTTTTTACTAACTTATATGTAAAATAATGGGTTGGGATGAAATTTGAGATTCTTTGACTAAGTGGATATATGAAATGGTAGTTTGTGATGGAACTTGAGATTTTCAATATCATCTCAATAACAATGAAAGTTTTACCAAAATATCTAGTAGGATTCTTTTCAAAAACATCTATTAGATGGGTTATGTTGGAGTTTGAGATTCAAAAAATCTCAATTACATTCCATTTGGATACCACATTAAAAATTCGGTATTGATGGTGATATATTTAATAGAAAATGTGAATTAATTAATTATAATTATGGTAATATCAATTTATTATTAAGTAGAATATTTTTCCATCTTCCATATTAATAAATAAAAATTATAAAAAAGACATCACGGTTTATCTTTGTCATTGATTCATTAACCGTTATGTAGGATATTTGCATTGTCTATGCACAAGATCATTTTATCTAGTCATTATAACCACTTATTTACAATTTGCACAAATCATTACAAAGTATTCTTATAAAAAAAATAAAAAATAAAAATAAAAAATAAATAAATAAAATAAATAAAATAAAAATTCTTAAAATTTGTGACATGATTAATATGTTAGTATGTTATGAGAGACTATCATTATTTTACATCAATTTTTTTTCTCTTAATTTTATGATAAAATACACAGATTTTATGATACTTGAACCTTATAATTTGGCATCCACATTTTGAAAAAAGAATTTATTTATTTTTCAATATTTTTCCCAAACATCAAATTGGAATTTTACAAACTTTAATATATTATATATTTATTTTTGTGTGAATGAATCTACCTCCTTTCTCTTTAATTTTGCGTAGGAAGGAACTTTCCCCATCCTATTTATATTATAGATTTATTTTTTGCAAATAAATTTACTACACAAAATCTTATTTACCTTTATATGATAATTTTCTAATCTTTTATTTATGATTTTTAATAAATATAAAATCATATTTCACTTTAAAACAAATAATATTTAATTTTATTTATAAAATCAAATTTTTGCAATTTTATTTATTTTTCAATTATAAAATTTTTATAAAGTAATTTTCATATCAAAATAATATAAATATTATTAAATATTTATATTTAATTTGTATTAAAAATGTAATGTATTGGTACGAAATATTTGAATTTTGTTAATTAAAAACTATTAGGATAATTTGATATTTAAAATGAATTACTATTTTTACACCTATGTAAAATTCGTGTAAAATTCGTTGGCAAGGTCTTTTTCTGTCTCATTGTAATTTGATATTTTTTTTTGACTAATTTGATATGTGGTATGGTAATTTGAAATTCTAACTGCATATTGAAATTCTTTTGACTAACTTAGTATGTGGAATGGTAGGTTGGATGAAGTTTGAGATTCATTATGACTAACTTGATATGTGGAGTTTGGGATGGAAATTTGAAATTCTTTTGACTTTTGTGGAATGGTAGGTTGGATGGAGATTGAGATTCTGTTTTGACTAACTTGATATGTGGAACGGCAGGTTGGGATGGAATTTTAGCTTTTCAGAGTCATCACGATCACAATGAAACGCCAAATAGATCATAGTGGGAGTCTTTTCACAAACTTTAGATGACTATGATGGATTTTGAGATTCATAAAATCTCAATCACATAATTTAAATCTCTTATATAAATCATTATGATATATTATATAATAAAATGTAAGTAAATGGATCTTCATTCTTGTATGGATTAAATTATAATCACGATAATATCAATTTATTATTTAGTAGAATATTTTTTTTAGAAGAATAAATAAAAATTATTTAAAAGACATTAGGGTTTAAAATTGGTTCAAATTTGGGCAAAATAATTTAAGAAATCTTATAGTAACAGTGTTTGAATTATGATGGTTGAAATAGATTCAGCACCATAAAAAACCTAAGAAGCACCCAAAATATTAAAGTTAGATAATTATAAAAAAGCAGTCTGAGGCTTAATGGATCTCCCACCATATATTTTTGTGCCTCTCAGATCGCTGCAAACTACAAAAACAAATTTTCTTGAATCTCTCAGAGCACTGCACATTTCCAGACAAATCAAACTGACAACGACTTTACTACAGTTTCCAGAAATTTGTGCAATAGTTCAATAGCAACTGCATTATTGTAAGTTCAACCTGGAAGCCACTTGCGAGGAATATGTATATAAAAACAATACGGCACTACATACAAATCTTCCACATACAATTTCATCTAGTCACTTTCATACAAAGCGATGGCTTTCTGTACACTTTCATCTAGTCACTTTCATATATCATTCACTTCCGTGTCCTCTCCGCTCTCTGTGACCCACTCTCCTCCACGCAGGTAAATTTGTCTTTTTATCTGTCATTTTTTCGAGTTTCTGAAAGAAAATTTGAGTGCTGCACGTTGATGAAAGGCTATCATTCAATGGAAATTCCTATATAAATAAATCGGTGAAAATGTCCATAATCAAATTTCTATATAGCTTACAATTGCTGGTTGCTGTAATCTACATTGAGCGCGCAGTTTAGTTCTGAAAATGGAGAACGGATTCAAAGTCGTTGATCCTCCTCTGTATGAAAAAGTGGCAGAGAAGCCGAAACTATATCGAGTTTATGCTTGCCTTCATTTGCTACTTATGTTGTCCTTCTTGGGCTATCGTCTATTGAATCCCCTTGATGAATATTATGGGATTTGGATTCTAGCCTTTTTCTGCGAGCTCTGGTTTTCTTTCCAATGGATTCTTGAGTGCAACCTGAGATGGCTACTCGTTCACTATAAAACGTATCCAGAGAGACTTGCATGCAGGTGAATACCATTACCCTTCTTATTCTATTGAATATCGAAAGGAATTAAAAACTTGGACAAGCGCATCTCTATGTCTAGATATATTTTTTTGGAATATTTAAGAATTGGATTAACAACCATGTTAAATTTGTTTAATTTGGTTATTATTTATAAGATTCTCAAATATTTCTAAAATTTGCAATTAACATAATTTGCAGCAATATATATTTCAGCAGAATATACATATATAGAAATTTAGAAATCTAACTGATAGTAGTAAGATCAATCTTTTATCCTAGCTTGTTTATCATATTTTTGAATATTTTCAAAATCTACAATTAGTATAAATTCAATAAATATATATATATATATATATATATATATATATATATATATATATATATACTTTTTTTTGGTCAGTGACACCTATTTCTATTTATAATTTGTTAGACATTTTCTTTCATATATTTGTTACAGATATAGTGGAGAATCTAGTTCGAAGCTCCCTCCTGTGGACATAATCATCACTACATCAGATCCTTTCAAAGAGCCTGCGATAATGACTGCCAACACCGTTCTTTCAGTGCTTGCAGTCGACTATCCAGTCCAGAAATTCGCATGCTATGTCTCAGACGACGGTGCTTCTCCCATCACTTTCTACTCTCTTGTAGAAACTTTAAGATTTGCCAAAAAATGGGTACCGTTCTGCAGGAAATTCGATATAGAGACAAGGGCGCCATTTTTGTATTTTTCCAAAGAAAGTCCCCACCATAGCAAGAGTTCTGATTCGAATTTTCTCCGGGAAAGACAGGAGATGGAGGTATGACATGTTCATGAAGATTCAAGTCACCTAACTTCTCCAGGAAATTGTCATGTGTTTTGACATTTTTGCATGTTTTTCAAGGATGAATATGAGGATTTGAGGAGCAGGATTAAAAAAGCATTGGAGACGCAGGAAGTCCCTTCGAAATGTCTGGATGGTGTTGATGGTTTCGCTCATGGAAGCTCAGATGTTCGCAATCATTCCAGTGTAGTCAAGGTAATGAAAATTGCACCAAAGGAGGAACAGTTGAGAATGGTAATGTTTGTTATTGTAAATTTTGAGAATATTTCTGAATCTGAGAGAAAAATAAAATAAAATTAACTGTGCAGTATAGTCAACATAATAAAAATTGTACTAAAGAAGGAAAAATAAAGAAGAAACAATTGAGAATAGAAAGAAGGAACAATAAAGAAGGAAATATTGAGAATGGTAATGATTTTGAAAATGAAAATGATTGTCTTTATAAATTTTAAAAATATTTTGGAATCTAAGGAAAAAACAAAATCAAATTAACTGTGCTCTTGGTTTTGTCATATTTGGACGGATTTCCAAAATCTAACATCTATTTAATGTCATACATCAATCCTCATTTTCCTGGAATCCATGTTTGCATACAGGTCATATATGAAAACAAAGGAGATAAAGACGATATTCTGCCTCATTTAGTGTATGTGGCCAGAGAAAAGCGCCCAAAGGTCAATCACCATTATAAAGCTGGAGCAATGAATGTTATGGTAATTCTACTTCTACTTCTAATCGACGATTGTGCATTCTCGTTTTTCCTTTATTATTACTTTTAATGGACAATAGTGCATTCAAGTTGATACCATTGTTACCTTGAAATTTCTTTAAATAAAATAGAGTAAAATAGATTACGGCATTTTTTTGATAATAAAATATGATTTTTCATATAGGAATTGAAATTGTAATTATATAAAGAATATTATAAATATATATTAATTTTTAATTTATTTTAAAAAATTAACTTTTTAATTACTAATTGCTATATATGTAAATATTCAAATTCATTTATTATTAATTATTATTAAATATAATAATACTATTATTATTTTTACAAAATATTCAATCTTTATTTTATTTATATTAATTTTTAAATTTTATAATAATTACAAAATCTATATAAAATAATTATATTTTTTTAAAATTATAAACTATATTTATATTTTTAAATGATAACACAACTCCATCTCCTTAATTAGTAAAAATAATGTCTAACTTAGTAATTTTTTATTTTTTTTAATGATTTTTTTAAAATTTATAAATAAATCAAATTCTTATTAAACATCTTTATTACACCTACTTATTATTATAATTAATTAACTTTCTTATTTTCATTTTATCATTTATAATATTATTAATGGTATAAATTTAATATTGACATAATTATTTTTCCTTATTCAATAAATATTTATTTCAAAATCTATTTCTCTATTTATAGAATTTTGGCTTCTGTGATCCATCGTAAAATTATGAAGAATTTTTTTGGTAATACTCACATACAAATGAACATTGTCGACGCGTTTCAAACCAACTGGTTCATCATTAGGACTAGGTGAGAGATCAGATCCGGACACTGAGTTTAAATAGATGCAAAAATGGCTAAACTAGCGGTTAGCCATTTCTGCATCTATTTAAACTCAGTGTTCGGATCTGATCTCTCACCTAGTCTTGATGATGAACCACACTAGTTGGTTCGAAACGTCGATCAAATTCACATCATTATTATACATACCTATTATTATAATTAATTAACCTTCTTATTTTCATTTTATCATTTATAGATATTTTTATCAATGGCATAAATTAAACATTCACAAATAAATAAGAATTACTTTTCGATAGAGATTTATAATAAAATTATTATTACTATAATTAACAACTTTACTATGTCTTCTAATAGTTAGATGTGCCAAAAATATTCAATAATATCAAATTATCTAAAACTTATACCAAATTTAAATAATGAATTATTGTGGTGAAAGAGGTTACACAACAAACTAAAGCATTAATAAATTTAATTAATAAATCTTTTATATATATATATATATAATTGGTTAAAGAATTATATGTATTATTAAGTTAATTGTGAGGGTGGTAATGAGGAATATGACACAAAACATATATATATATGTTTTCTCTCATATTTCTCCTAAACCCTCATAGTCTTCACATGTGAGGTTTTTTTATATATAGAGATGTGAAATATATATGCAAATATAAAACATATTATTAAGTAGCATCATCTCAACTTTAGATTTACCAAAGGTAAAAAAAACCAAATTTTTCTTAGTACAAGTCATTCCTCAAATTTGTATTAAAATAGAAATTTGCATATTGAAAAATTTGATTCTCACTTCTTAGTAAATCTAGAATTTGATAGATACTAGTAATATATTAAATTAAATTAAATTTTTGATATCAATCCATCAAAAAAAACCAGATCAATCAAAAACCACCATGAAACATGAAACCATATTAAAAAATTTTAAACTAATAAAACATGAATAAAACCTGTCAAAGAAGCGTTATGCTAAAACCGTCACGAAACCATTTCTCAACCACTAAGTTTATTACATACCACAGTACAGTCAATTAACCTCTATTGGCGACTGCCACTGGTTTTGATTATGAAGGGAAATAATAAGATCTATAATGATAATACATAAATATATCTATTTCAGGCCAGAGTGTCGGGAATGATGACCAACGCACCTTTTATATGCAATCTCGACTGCGATATGTTTGTGAACAGCTCCAAAGTCATAAAACACGCTATGTGTTTTTTCCTCGACTGTAAGTCTGAAAGAGAATGTGGCTTTGTACAATTTCCACAAGTATTCCATGGAGGCATCAAGGATGATCCCTTCGGCAACCAGTTGAGAATATATCTAAGCGTAAGTATCAATTCAGTCACTTTTTTTACGCCCCTAAATGTTTACAGGTTTGTTTTTATTTTATTTTGTCCCAAGTTGCAATTGCCATTTTAATTATGGGGTTGAGAGAGATATTTTATATGGATGGTAGATTTTGAAAATATCTTGAAAGGGGCGAATTTCCAAATATTTTTAAAAATTACAACTGAAATAATTTTTTAAAATTAATCTTGAGAATAGCAAAAAAAAAAAAAAAATAAATAAATAAATATATATTCATGTATGTATGTAAACTAAATGGGAATACTCTGTATACAGACCATGACTAGAGGAATGAATGGTCTCCAAGGCCCTCCCTACTGTGGAACAGGCTGCTTCCATAGAAGAAAAGCATTATACGGAGTACCACCAGCTACAGATCAACACTACAACAA
The DNA here is from genome assembly GCA_034641835.2 of Pinus albicaulis. Lineage (NCBI taxonomy): Eukaryota > Viridiplantae > Streptophyta > Pinopsida > Pinales > Pinaceae > Pinus > Pinus albicaulis. The sequence goes on along the minus strand of CM076570.1, from coordinate 1,617,182,425 downwards.
TGATGTCAGAGAAATTCGTAACAATTCAAAAGGCAAGGCTTTTTAGATTGGTTGCCTTAATCGCATCGGCCAGAGTTCTGTGTCATTACTAACTGCTACTTGGCCAAGCCATTTTGTCTATCAATTTTAAAATGGTTGAATTTGTATTAATTTTAGAATGGTTGAATTGGTTTTGACGGTTTATTTCACATTTAAGAATATTTTAGAATTTGATGAACTATAATAAAGTTGAAGTTAGATATTTAAGGGTTTTTAGAATTTCATGAAAAAAACTTATTTTCAATCAGATTTTTAATTATATTTATAATTTATAAATTAAATAAATATTTCCTCTCAAAATACCAAATTCTATTATGAATTTCTTTATATTCTAATTAATTTTTAGTAAACGTTATAACTTCTAACTAAAATTATTTCATTGGAAAAAAATAAATTACTTTTTTAATCATAGTTTTAACTCATCTCTCTACTGCACGTATGATTTTGATGAGAAAAAACATTCATGCATAAGTTTTTACATCCAAATACTTCAGGTTATTTAGAATTTAAAACAAAAAAATTGTACATTAGGAGGATTGATTAAGATTATTGTTCAGATAAATATTTTTGGATTAATTACATTATTTTAAATTTGTTAAAAAAATTAATCACATTATTCTGAAATAGTTCAAAAATTATTTATCTAAATTTATAAATCACAAAATTCTTATATCTAAGATACAATATCTTTTTTCAATTGGTTGTTTTGCAGTGTTTCATGATTTAAAAGCATCCTCCTGGTCTTTGGAAGCTTTCAGAAGTATATTTGGAAAATCTTCAGTCCTTTCAGCATCAGCTCAGACTATCATGAGAGACGCGAAATACGGTGGCCGTTCTTCTCCTTCATTGGCTTTAGATGAGGCCTTGAACGTTTCTGGCTGCAGCTACGAAACCAACACTGGGTGGGGTAAAGAGGTAGGTTGTCTTCCTTTTGTCTAAATCAAATTTATATTTTTTTTTCTATAATATTTTTGTTTGAAATGCAATAACACAAATTAATACACAAATAATATGAGTTGCGGTTTTCTTTATTGATTATATAAATTTGATTTAGATTACATGATTTGATTACAATGAACTAGATAAAGGGTATTTAACTTTTTCTACTATAGACTCACTTAATATAACTTGACATACACATACTCTGTAATTTTATCTATCACTTAAACTCGATTTGATTCAAAGCTTTCAACACTCACTTAACTAACTCTCTAAATATAGCAAATTCTTATGAACTTTTTCTACTATAGACTAACTTAATATAACTTGACATACACATACTCTCTAAATTTATCTATCACTTAAACTCGATCTGACTCAAAACTTTCAACGCTCTCTTAACTAACTCTCTAAATATAGCAAACTCTTATGAGTAATTAGGTTTAATAATTTTTAAATGAATATAATTCTTATTACTCAATTTGATGAATCTAAAAAAAATTATAGATAAATAAAATTCTTTTTACTCAATTTGATAGATCTAAAAAGAATTGAACCAGTTCCTTATGATAGAGGACTAATATTTGGCTAAGTGATTTACTGATTTACTTAACTGGACCACTCATCAAGCTGTCTGAAATGAATAACCTGTGATATTTAAATATAAAAAATTAAATAAAAATAGATAAATTTTTTTAATGATTAATTAAATTAAACTGCAGATTTCAGGAATAGTTTTCAACTTTCACTTAATACCAACATGCATTAATCGCCCATTACAACAACCACATTCAATGTTGTCCATCAACTACCTCGACTATATCTGGTACCTGTATTTAGCTTATAGGACTATCAGCGAATTAGTTAACCATTGATAAAATATACCAGCCTAAATTGACCTGTGCTCTCCATTTTGCAGGGTTGGGCATTTTAGTTTTTTTTTAATAATAAAAACTACTTATTTAAAAATAATTGGATTATAGATTTCAAGAATATTTCTAAAAAATAAAGTAATGATTTAGCTTTAACTAAATAAGAATATTTTCCAATAATATTTCTTAAATCTGCAATTCTTCAAATAAAAATAACCAATTAAGAGTGTAGAATGCATTAAGAGTGTATTCCATTAAGAGTGTAGAATGCACATAGCTTCTCTGATGTTTTCTCAGCCATGTTTCATTTTCCATGTTTTTAATAAAATATAGGCATGACAACTCACATATCACAGAAGAAGAATGAAATAATTTTCTGTTGCAGATAGGATGGATGTATGGATCAACAGTGGAGGATATTATGACTGGGTTGAAAATCCATTACATGGGTTGGCATTCTCTATTCTGCTTACCTGAGCAGCCAGCCTTTCTGGGAAATGCACCAGGAAATGGTCCAGACAGTCTGGCGCAGCAGAAGAGATGGGCCACTGGGTTGCTGGAAATATTCGTGAGCAACTTATGCCCGTTCCTTAACATTCACAAAAACATTATGCTACGCCAGAGGATGATGTATACCTATTTCAATATATGGGGAATCTGGTCAGTGACAACGTTTTGCTATGCCCTCTTGCCAGCTTTCTCTCTGTTAACTGGAAAACCATTCTTGCCCGGGGTAAGGCCAATGAAATCAATTCACTAAACACCAATTTAATACACGAGTTCATATTGAGAGAAATTTTTGGAAGAAATTGGTGGAGGATGCTTAATGTGGTCTGGACATTTCACTCATCTTCTAATTCTCATGCTCAAAGTAAGATTATGAGTATAATGTCCACAAGAAGCATTGGAAAATTTTCAAAGTAAGATTATGAATATAGTGTCCACATGGAAAAGATTAAACACCCTCTACCTAATTTTTTCCCAAAATTTCTCTTAATGGTGTGGAAATGTACACTCTCTCACAAGAATTCATGTTTTCGTCGAGTTTCATAAACCTTACATGAATCAGTTCTTAATATTGCAGACTTCGGAGCCTGCCTTTGCAGTCGCAGTTGCACTGTTCGTTTCCACCTATGGCTTTAAGCTGTGGGAATATCTTCGAATTGATAGTTCGATCAAAGAATGGTGGAATAACCAAAGGATGTGGCTTATCCTATGCTTATCTCCATGGGTATTTGGCATGTTCGATGTTATAATGAAGTTAATAGGTGTCTCTGAAACAGTTTTCTTGGTGACTCCAAAGGGCTCTGAGGGCGACGATGAGTGTAATGAGGGTGACTTCACATTTGATTCATCTTCATTGTTCATTCCACCAACAACAGTGCTTCTTATAAACTTGGTAGCCATTGTTTCGGGAACTGGACTTTCCATGGCAGGTAAATATGATATATTGAGAGGCAAGCTATTTACAGAGTGCTTCTGCAGCGTTTGGGTGGTGATAAACCTGTTGCCATTTGTCAAAGGACTTGTGAGAAAGGGGAAGCGCGGCATCCCTCGGACTGTAGTCATAAAATCGGGAGTACTAGCTCTACTTTTGTGCTGTTTTTGGAGACAAAATTAGCTTTGCTTTTGCTCTGATTATGTGCTGTATTTGGAGACAGAATTAGCTTTGCTTTTGTGCTGTACTGGGAGACATTCAAGTACAGCATTGGTGATGTATTCTTAATATTTCCCATAGAGCTTGGGCGATGTATTCTTAATATTTTCCATAGAGTTCATTGGGGTTGGAAATTGGAATAGACAACAGCATTGGGAATGTACTCCTAATAAAGCCAATGGGGGATCAGCTTACCAGCATCAAATTTGAAGGGAGAGGTTGTATTTTATTTTGAAGGGTTTGTTTTATTTTAGTTTTTAATTTTAAATGTTGATAAGTTAAACTAAATTAGTTATTGTTTTATAAGAAAATGAAAATTAATTTTGAATTAAATATATATTACACATTATATTGTATTTTTATATTGAAAGGGTAGTTTTATTTTAACTTTGATAAGTTAAAATAAATTAATTATTGCTTTATATGAAAATGAAAATTAATTTTGAATTTAATATATACCACATATCATATTTTATTTTAAGTTGTGTAATTGTAAATTTCAAATTACAAATCTTATCTATGAACTAAAATTCTAAGTATACTTAATGAGCATACTTAAAGACAGTAGTTCACCAATATTATAGTTATATACTAATTATGTAGAAGAAATTGAATATACTTATTTACTTAAATGATATATAAATTATGTGTAGAGAATTCATACAACCATTACATATAATTTATATAGGAATTATAGAGGGGAATTCAATAGAAATATGTACTCTTCCATTTTATGGATGTCATTCCTTAAATACAATGAAATTCTTTCTCTTTATTATAGAGTGATTTGTCCAATTATTAAAAAAATAGCAATGAGTTTTTTTTTAAGTAATCAAAATAGAGTATTCTTTATGGATATTAAACAATCTCCATTAACAAAAAAAAAAACAACTTATAATACTATTTAAAACCTCCATAAACACAATTTTTCATACAAGAAATATAGCTTACAAGAATATTTTTTCATATGAATTATAGGCCTAATGATTAGTGCACATGTGCATTATGATGCAAAATACCATTTGCAAAAAAACAAAAAAAATATTATTATTATTTTTCAATAAAAATTAATGTTTAAACTTACGAGTGATTGAATTTTTTATAATGAGGAATCATGCCTACATTGAATCAATTTTGATCCCTAGTGCCTATTTTCTTTGAACAAATGAAGTAGGTGGTAAATACAAGCAAGTAGAGTAGGAAGTAAGAAGATTTACAATGGGAGCCATGGAAGATTGGTCCATACCATTTCTAAATTTAAGCAACAATAGGATGGGGAACCTTTTCTAATTGAATTTATTTCTCCTCATTCAGGAGCAAAAGAATTCACCACAATTTGAACGTTAGATCTTCAATGTCCACTACTAAGATGTAATTTTAATAAATAGTTGATACATTCATGCAGGATAATATTTCTTTTTTTTTAATTATGATAATATAAGGAAAATTATCGGAGTTTTTTTTTTTCTTACATTAAAAAATAATTAATAAAGAAAAAAAAATGTGCAAATAATAATATCTACATGTATAATATGTTATGAAAAGTTTTCTTACTTTTCAATTGAAAAATTCAAAAACTACTATTTCAAATTTGAAATATATATATATATATATATATATATATATATATATATATATATATATATATATATATATATATATATATTTTAAATTTTCATTTTCATGGAAAATAATTTTATGTTTTTCTATAAATAACAAGAAATATCTTCAAAAACAACAACCAATTTAATTTTAATAGCCCTTTAAAAAAATATTCTTAATATTTCCAATATAACTAAATATACAGAGGATTGTATACACATATTTTTCAACAAATCAATTAGTATACAAACTCAAGAAAAATTAGTTAGGATTCAAATGGTTTTCAATGCATTGAAAAGGAATTTGAAGAAATTGAAACTTTGAGAGTAATAAATATTTTTTTTTTATGTAAGTAAGTTCAGATCATTATATTATAATATGAACAGTGATTACAGCATGGAGGCTCGAAGACTTATGGCTTTGACAGTAAAGAGGCCTGCTTCGTTTCAATCTTACAAAGGACTGAGGTTGACAGAGCTGAAAACTTGCTAGATTTGTGACCATTTTAGTCCTTTAGACAAAACTCCAAGGCTACCACGCAGGGTTGCCCTATGACAAGCAAAACTAGACCAAAACTTTGCTGATGGCCAAAATGGCCTTTTACAACCGATAGCTTACTGTAGACTGACATAAGTAAAGATAAAGAAATTGACCAGTTGAAAGAAATACACATAAACTACTGAGCTGTTAGAGAGTGGGAGTGGAAGCTTCGGATTGTCCCCCCTCGACTGGAGTAGCGCCCACACCGTCGGTTGCTGGAGCCCGGGGCTTGAACCGTCTGATCACAGTGGCCTGCGAGTCGTCCGAAGGAAGCTCGATGGAGACATGGAGTATATGGCGGAGGTAAATTTCCAAACGACGGACGAAATTTTCCAGGGCCTTACCATGCTGGCGTAATTCCTCAGCCAGCGAGTTGAATGCAACTTCCAATTTGTCTAGGCGGGCTGTGTTCCGAGCTGATGCCATGGATGTAGCCGCAAACGTTTCCTTCACTACTGCCCCCTGCATGGCTATCGCCTTAGCCAGCATCGTTTTCACCTGCCACGCTACGACTTGAGTTTGTAGAAATTGGGTTTGGCGCGTGGAGGGAGTCCCTGGATCCACGAGCCAGTCAACTTCCTCGCTGATGGTAGTATCATCCGTCTTTGTTCGAGCTAATTCCACTTCCTCCTCCAGAACCTCGATAGTTTGCTTGCCGCGTTTAGAAACTGAAGCCTCATAACAGTCCTTGGCCCTTTTGAGGGCCTGTGAAGCTTTAATGCTTCGCAGATTCAACTCAGCCATGGCGTCTGGGTCTGTGCTAGCAACGATTACTCTCAGAAAGCTTACTCCCAACTCAGAAGAATAGCACACAGGTCGATTACCCAAGGCTAGAATGAGAATGAAAGGTCGAATAGATGAATTAATAAAGAGGTTGGAATCATGTTGAAGCGTGCTGCGGAGAGGCCATTTAAGGCCATAATGCAAGGCAAGTTGCCAAATGGTACTTCCGCCAAAGCTGGGCAAATAACCGGGGATTTCCATCCTGCGATCTGACCCTTCGCACGCTGGCATCCTCCGCTTAATGCGTTGGGTAGAGCTCTTTCCTTTACCATAATTCCTCCTCATTAAGGATGGCTGATCCCGATGGTATCTCGTTAACCGATCCTGCGTGTGCCATCTGACGTGCGCAATCACCTTTCCGTTACTCCTGATCTTCTGGTGATGGATGACCTGCCATCCGTCCTACGGAATCACCCGCATTAACGTCTTGCCTTGATATGGTGTAGCATTGATCCTGAAGTTGTTCATTCGTGAGATCGTGCCAACACGTGTCCCAGGCATTTGTCGGGTTGTCAACAGCGTAGTTTGCAAGATGGTCCGCAAGCGAATTGGCTTGTCTTCGCACAGATTGCAGTATTATCCCGCTGAGGGATGTCAAATGCTGTGCAATGGTCTCCGTGACCGCAGCTAACCTCTAGTGCTTGATCGCCTTGCTTGGCTTCGTTCCGTGCTGGATTTTCTTAATTGTGGTTATGGCCAAATGAGAGTCGCCTTCCACGATAACCAGCCTCTTGCCAAGCCGAACTAAGAGTCGCAGACCCTGTTCTAAAGCCGTGAATTCAGCGTCGTTGTTTGTGGTTTCACCCATACTTCTGCTTAGGATGTGTATAATGTTGCCCATGTCATCTCTTAGAACACCACCTGCCCCAGCTGGGCCTGGGTTTCCCCTTGCTGCGCCATCGAAGTTCAACTTGCAATATCCCTGGGGTGGACGTTGCCAAATAACAGGAGGAGGAGCCGGTCGGAGGGTAGTTTTCTTCAGGAGATGTTCTGCTGAATCGATGAGCCCGAAGATGCCTAGTATTCTACGGTCGTTGGGAGAAAACGTTTCAGCCTTTTCTTCTTTGCACCAGGTACGGGTTGTTTCTGTAAGCCCCTGCATGATGACCAGTTTTAATTCATCAAGTTGCCGAATGCTATGCTTTTGAAAAATCCGATTATTTCTTTCTTTCCAAACATTCCATATTAGGAATCCTGGACTGTTCCTCCAAAGAGTATTTACCATAGCGATGTTAGAGTATTTTGAGTGCCAGTTGGTTATGGTGTTGTGGATTGAATTGCGTTGTCTGTCCGACTGGCGGAAAATTCCTTGAAGCCATTCCCAAATATTGTTTGTCCAGTCACAACTATTGAAGAGATGGTTGGTGGTTTCCTCCTGTTGCTCACATAAGGGGCATCGGGAGGGCCCTGTGAACCCTCTTTTTGTGAGATTTTCCCATGTTAGGACTTTCCTGTTTTGAATGAGCCATAAGAACATTTTAATTTTGGGTCATAGACTTCCGGCCCAGACATTTTCATACCAGTCCACCTTGTCACGCTCCTCTCTGTTGTCCAAATAGTGCCGGGCTTCCTTTAGGTTGAATGAGCCTCCTGAGAGCTTGCCCCAGTGGAGTATGTCCGGACCATGCATTTCCCTGATAACTCTCTGCCTGAGGGTGGCATTGAGGGTGTCGGCCAGATTCTGCAGGAGTTCATCAGAGGGAGAGGGAGTTGGACTCCAACTCCTCCATTGCTGTGGTTCCCTGCTCTGAGCCCAGTAATGATGAACTTTTATTTTCCCTTTTTCCTAAAACCATTGCTGCAAAGGTTGAAGATTAGGGGCTTCCAGTTTCGGGAGCTGTTGCCAAGCGTCCTCCCAGAAGAGAGCACACTGCCCATTTCTTATCTCCCAAAAGCAGTGATCCTGAATTATATGCCGACTGGCTCGAGCCATGTTCCAGATGGGGGAACCTGCCAAGACATCGGTTATTCTGACTAGCTCCTCATGATGCCAATGTGGTGCATATTTAGCTTTCCACAATTTCACCCATGGGGTGTGCGGCTCTGTTAACCATATCCACCAAAGCTTGGCGCCACTGGCCTTGTTGGTTGTTCCAGGATCCTGCATCCCTATCCCTCCAAAGATCTTGGGCCTACATAGCTTGTCCCAAGCCGCAAGTGCCCATTTTTGCTTACCAGAGTTACCCGACCAGAGAAAGTTTCGCTGGATGGTTCTGATTTTCTGAAGGATCCCCTGAGGGGCCGGGAGAATCGATAGCATGTAGTGAGGAATAGCTTGGAGAACTGCTTTGGTCATTACCATACGGCCTGCCAGATTGAGGACTCGATTGGTCCAGTGGTTGCATTGTCAGCGAGCTTGGTGATTAGCTTCTCCCAATGAGACTTATGCCACGGCTTGTCCGTGAGGGGAACCCCCAGATATTTGGAAGGAAGAGTGCTTCGCTTGAATCCAAGGACCTCAGTTAAATGCCTTTGAACCGCCAGGTGAATATTAAAAAAGAAAACTGAGGATTTTTCAAAGTTGAAATCCATTCCAGATGCCTGACTGAACAAGGTGAGAATGTTCTTAAAGCCTTTTGCTTCTTTCACAGTAGGCGTGCCATGTAGCATGGTGTCATCCACGAACTGTTGGTGCGTGGTGGCCGGAAAATTGTTTAATGGCTGTAGGCCCCTTATCATATTGTTCTCCTTTGCTGACTTAATGAGACGGCTGAAACCTTCCATAAGAATGAAAAAAAGGAAGGGGGATAGAGGGTCCCCCTGCCTTATACCCCTTGACGGGTAGAAGGGTTGAGTAGGGGCTCCATTAATTAAAATCGAATGGTTAGGCGATTTGATTAGAGCTAAGATCCAAGTTATCCATCTGGTGCTGAAGCCAAAAGCCCTGAGGACAGCCTCTAGATAGTCCCAACTTACTTTGTCATACGCCTTTGAGAGGTCCAATTGAATTATCATGCCTGCCTTTCTTAGTGTCTGCAGCGTGTGAATCATTTCGTGGGCTAACAGAATGTTATCCATGATTTGTCGCCCCTCCACATAACCTGATTGTTCCTCTGAGATGATTTGAGGTAAAATAGGTTTTAACCTGTTAGCTATGACTTTTGAAATGATCTTGTAAACCACATTGCAGAGCGCAATGGGCCTGAATTTGGAAGGAGTGCAAGCATCCATCTCCTTGGGGATTAAAGCAATAAAAGTGGAGTTCAGTGATTTCAAAATGGAGGAAGAAGTTCTTGAGTCTTCCACCACTCCCCATATGTCTTCTTTCACCACGTCCCAGCAGGCCTTAAAGAAGTCCACAGTGAAGCCATTCGCCCCTGGCGCCTTCCCATTGGCTATTTCTCTAACTGCTAACTCCACCTCCTGAAGAGAAACCGGTCGCTCCAGGGCACTGTTTTTCTCTTCTGAGATGAGGTGGGGTATGGTTGAGGTTACCTTGGCAATGGCTTCACGTCGATCGCAGTCTGGTTCAGTGGCAATGAATTGAAAATGACTGCGGAGTTGATTGGCGATGTCCTGGTGTGAGCTAAGAACCGCTCCATGCTCTCCTTGAATTTTGGTGATTCTATCACTACATCGATAGTCAATAGCAGACCTGTGGAAAAACTTAGTGTTCCTCTCGCCCTCCTTCAGCCATTGATTGCGCGACTTTTGCTTCCACAGTATTTCTTCCTGCTCACATCGTTCATTCCATTCCTTCATGAGCTTCTTTTCCATCTCGATGGACTCCTATGATGTGCTGCCCTGAATCCAACTACTATGGATCTCTTCCAGTTGTTGCTCCAAATGGCGTTTGTCTGCAAATATATCTCCAAAGACCTCTCGATTCCAGGTTTTTAGTTGTGCCTTAATAAACTTGAGCCTTGCTTGTAAATTGAACATTTTTGTTGCCTCTACAGGCAGAGGTTCCTTCCACCAAGTTTTGATATTGCGGAGAAAGTCTTTGTGGGTTAGCCAGAATCTTTCAAAACAGAAAGGCCTGTTCTTAGGGGTGCCCGAGATCGATACTTGTAGAGAGATGGGCCAGTGGTCTGATCCCCCGGAAGGGAGGATTTCAGAACTCATAATGTTCCCTTCAAGGAGAAGGCTTTCAGAGACTAGAAACCGATCCAATCTGGATGCTATAAGCCTGTCTCCTCCTTGTCTGTTGGTCCATGTAAACAAACCATTGCGAGGCCTGATGTCTACCAAATTAACTTCTTGAATGAAGGCATTAAAGGCCCGGGCATCGTTGCTTAGAGCCCTGGTACCCCCCTTCTTTTCCTCGAGAGAGGTTATCATATTAAAGTCCCCACCATATATGGCCTGAGAGGTGTTGTGCCTGTGATGCAAGCTGGTTAAGTGACGGAGCAGCAGAATTTTATCTTCCAGACGCTGAGGGCTGTAAATATTGGCAAATAAGAAGGATCCTTTTTCCCCGATAATCTGCATTTGCAGGGCCAGGAAGTTTTTTGAGGCTTCAGCATTAATGAGATGGTAGACATTCGGACTCCAGAGGATGGCTAAGCCTCCACTCATGCATGTTCCTTCCACAGCTAGATGCTCGAAATGTCTGCCTAAACGCTTAGTTAGCTCAGCTAATTTCTGATTTGTGCATTTGGTTTCCTGGAGGAAAACCATATCCGGTTTTTCTTGTGTGATTTTCTTTTTCAGGAGCCTCTGTTTCCTGAGGCTTCCCAGTCCTCTTGCATTCCATGAGAGGAATTTCATAGTTAACAGAGGTTTAGGAGAAGAAGGAGAAAGCCTCAAGGGCTTTCATCTTTCCCGAGTTTATTAACATTTGTCCCAATTCGAGGAGAGCATCTTTGTCTGATCTTCTTCCTCGTTTCTTTTTATACTGGCTGTTGGCTTGCGTTTGGTGTAGGGCTTGTGATTTGATGCCCAAGCCCTTGGTTGCTCCACGTCCTCGTTTTATTCCTTTTGATACTGCATCCTGTCTGGTTAAGAACAGCTGGTTAACCCTATTAATTTCCTCTTCTGGTATTTTGTCTAGTCCTTTCTGTTTCCACTGTTCCACTATTAAATTAAGATCTAGCCCCTCTTTTTCCAAAATCTTGCCTAATTCCAGGTCCTCCGTGCCTTGTTCACTAAGGACCATGTCCTCATCCTCTTCCTGGTCTTTGTCTTCTGAATTTACTGTGTTGAGATCAGCCGATTCAAAGGCTTCTTTGGTTTGATCATCTGTCTCTTTTGTCGGCTTTACTGCTGGAATTTGTTCTACCTTATCCTTCTGAGATTCCTCGCCCAGTATTCCAAAGGAATTTGTTGTGCCAGTGTTTGGATCCACTGTTTTAGGAGGATTTCTGCGGTTGGCTCTGTGTCTACCTGTGGGTCGAATGAATCCATCCGAGGTCAAGGAGGGTTTCCCCTTGGGGTTTTCCTCCGTTTTATTTTGAGGGCATTCTCTAATTAAATGCCCATGCTCATGGCATTTCCGGCATCTAAATGGTATCTGCTCATAGTCAATAGTTTGAAAGTAGGTTTCAACTCTATAATTTAACCATAGTCCTTCGTGCAGAGGTCCAAAGACATCCATTTCAACACAGATGCGAGCATAAGTTGTGTACCTTTTTTGAAGAGTGGCTTTAGAAGCACGGACGAAAGTGCCTAAAGTGTTGCCAATTTGTTCTAGCGCCACTGGCCTCCAGTAGTCTATTGGCAGAGAGAAAAGCCTGATCCAGACTGGCACTTGAGTGAAGGTCTCCTGTTCGAGCGCGAAGTTGGGTTTCCACGGCCGCATGTAGAGGCCCGCAGAAGCATAAAAATAGGGGCCTCCTTCAAAGATCCAGTCCTTATCGTCCAGATTGGTGAAAAAGACAGTGAAAAAACCTTTGGCCCCAAGGTGAAGTTGTACTTCCCCTCGTGGTTTCCAGACTTGCTTGATCCATTTACAGAGAGCTTTTTCACCGGGCCAAAACCCCATGAATTTTCAAATCACTGCATAAACAGACATATGATCTCGGTATTCTTGCAGATCTGGGTCAGTGATGTTAACCCTAAGGCTGTCAAGAGCCTTTGGTTTACATCGACCTTGAAACTTTGGTTGGCCATTTTTTCCTCCAGAATCTCTAGATCGACCAAGATCGGGGCATTGGTGGGAATTATTGTTTAGATCTGCTGCTTTTCCTAACGGATCTACCCCTGGCGAGGGTTGTTGCAAGCTTATTTCGGCTTTTCTGGCTGAGTCGTCCATCGTTTCTTCCGTAAGGCCGCTTGAGAGCATCTCATCTTTGCTGGCACGATTTCGAGTTACTGAGGAACTCGGAATTTGCAAACCCTCAACCTTCTTCTTACCTTTATCTATGATGACTTGCTTGAAAGTGGGGGCTCCAGGGGCCCCCGGCCGTCCAAATTTTTGCGCCAGTTTGATGCCTCGTTGCCGCAGATCTTGGAGGAGATCTGGGCTCCTTGCCAGTGTTCTGGCTTTGGATCTGAGATCGTTCCTGATCTCTCTTCAGATCGCTACCTCCTCTCCCGCTCCATCCCTCCCTCTCTTTCTGAGAGTAATAAATATTTTGTTAGAAGGGACTACTTGAAAAAGTTTATAAAATAAAAATTTTGGCATCTAAATCAATATATGTTTAGGTTACCTTTGATTTACTTTTCACTAAATAAAATTCATTCAAGTTAACACTAGAATGAAACTTTTAATTGAAGAAATTGTAATTCAAAAGTGTAAGGATATGATATAGTTGAGTTGGCCATCTCCATGTTACATATTTTTAGCCAAAAATATTGGAGCACTTTAATATAATTGTAAGTATATAAATTGAAGCTAATGTTTCAATGTAACACTTTAGATATACATAGAACATTATAATTTCACACTTGCAAATATACATAGTATGTTATTATTATTTGTTTTCTTTGTTTTTTTTGAAATTATTTGATTAGTTATTTTTATTTTATTAAAAAAAAATTGAATATTTTGAAATTTAATTGATAAAAATATAGTTCAAATAAAAATTGTATCGTGTGATGTACAATTATTGTTCAATTTAAAAATTGTATTCAAAATATTTTACAAAAATTAATATTCTTTTGTTATTCTTCTAATTGTGTCCCTAATCTATTAAAAATCATATAAAGATAAATATGAGGATCTTGAAAGATAATTAAAAAAATATATATATAAAATGAAAATTAAAAACTAAAAATAATAATAATATGCAAAAAAAAATATATAAGAAATGGTCCAAATTCATACCGTGGAAATGACACCCTTCATTCATTTTTAATAACAGGTGGCACATCCACCTTGTATTAGAGACCTTATCTTCATCCATATATGTGATCCACATGTTGCACGTTAATGAAGCCCAGGAGGTTATTTTTTCAACCTTACCTATCTTTGGAATTCCTTAGAGGAGGTCCTTTTAGTTGAGTGTTTTTAAGTATATGATAATATGGAAAACGGAAAAGTTAAAAAATTTAGGTAATTTATTAGGATTATTTGATATTTCTTATAACGTCTTTTTCTCTTTCTTTCTAGTGGTCTCGTAGACACCATATTCTTCAAAGCTAGTATTGAACTCTAATATTAAATTTGTGAAATATGTTTACATATTTTGAAAATATTATGCAAGTTTATCACATAGTATGGAAAGCAAAATTAATGAAAATATGTGTCTAGTCATTCACTAGTTAGGCTTTTACATTAAAGTTTTCACTAACAATCTATATAATATATTTACATCATTTAAGCATAAAGTCAATTTATACAGTCATTATGGCCACTTATTTATAATTTGCACATAATCAAATTATTATAACAAATGAAAAATATTTTTTTTATAAATAATATGTTAATATAGACTATCATTATTTTATCTCTTATTATTTTTTTTATTTTTATGATAAAATACACATATTTTATAATGATTACATTTTATAAATTTACATCTACATTTTAAAGATAAATTATTAATCTTTTTAATATTTATTTATTTTTTATTTTAAACTTCAAATTGAAATTTCTTGTAAATAAAATTTAATATTAAAAATTTATTTATTTATTTATTTATTTATAAATGAACTTATCTTCCTTTAATTGAAAAAACCTTGCTCCATCTATATTTTAATTTTATTTTATTTTTAATTATAATTTTTAATAAATATAAAATAACATTTCATTTTTAAATTATAATCTCAATAAATATAAAATAACATTTCATTTCAATATAAATAATTTTAATTTTATTATGGAAAATAATTTCTATGAATTTTTATAATTTTATATATTTTTATTATAAAACGATTTTAAGTAAAAGAAAATATCCATTTTAACATATCATTTTAACGATATTTAAATTTTGTTAATTTAAAAGTTATTATAATATTAAAAATTTACTACTATTTGACACATTTTCAAAAAAATTTGGCCAACTCTCTTCTTTATGTCTAATTACCCTTTGAGATTCTTATGGTTAACTTGATATCTTGAATGGTAATTGGATAAGTTATGTCTAATTGTAGTTTGAGATTTTTTCATTTGATTGGGTAATTTGATATGTTAAATGATAAGTTGGATGGAGATTGAGATTCCTTTGACTAAGTTGTTAAGTGGACATTTGATAGTTTGAGATGGAATTTGAAATTCCCAATACCATGTCAATGATAATGAAATTTCACCAAATATCTAGTAACACTCTTTTCACATACCTAAATTATTAAATGTCTTTATAAAAACACATAGTAGATGACTCAGTGATAGACTTCTATATTCAAAAAATCTCAATTGCTTTCCATTTGGATACCAAATTAAAAAACTAGTTTTTGATGGTTTGGTATTAATAAGCCATGTGAATTAATTTGCATTTCTTATATCAACTATTATAAAGACAAAATTATATAACAATATTTTATTATTACGTAAATTGTTCTTCCGTCCTTGTATGGCTTATAATTATGATAACATCAATTTATTATTAAGTAGAATATTCTCCAATCTTCTCGATTAATAAATATAAAAATGATCGCGAAGACAGCATGGCCCGTCCTTTGTCATTGATTCATTGGCTTCTATATATCTCCCACCATATATTTTTAGGGACTCGTAGATCGTTGCAACCTCCAAAAAAAAACCAAACAAAACAAATTCATTCACTCTCATATACGCGACAGTATTTTTGTGGACCTCTCACAGGGGCTGCACCCTCCCAAGACGAAACAAATCGACAATGACTTTGCATGTCGTTTGTAGAAATTTGTGCAATAATTGCAACTGTGTTATTGTAAATTCAACATGGAAGCCATATGTATATAAAAAATAAATGGTACATACAAATATTCCATGTACACTTCAATCAAGTCATAATATATAAAACAACCATGGCTTTCTAGGTGTTTCATATATTGTTCACTTCCACGTCCTCTCGGCTGTTTGTGACCCACTCTACTCCACGTAGGTAAATTTGTCTGCGTATACAGACAATGTGAGTACTTTGCATACAGACAGACAATGACTAACTGTGATCAGTATTGCTTATTGACTAAAGGAATGAATGGCCTCCAAGGTCTTCACACTGTGTAACAGGCTGCTTCCATCGCAGAAAAGAATTATATAGAGTAACACCAACTACAGCTGGACATTAGAACAATGACATCAGAGAAATCCATAGCGATGCAAAATTCTAAGGCTTCTTAGACTGGTTGCCTTAATCGCATCAGCCCGTGTTAGGTTAGATTTCAATATATTTTTAGAATACGATAAAAAAAACTATTTCCAATCAGATTCTAAAATATTTCTATCATTCCAAAATACTAAGTGTTGGAATATTAATTCCAACTGCCCACAGAAGAAGAATGACGAAACTTAATGGTGATGGGAGCTCTTAAGAGACAGCAGCAGCGGCAGCATCAATTCTGATGTGAATTTCGAAGGACGAATGGCAGCTGTAAATCCTCAGCTCAGATATGCACTCCATGCAACCTCACCTTCACTTATCAACAACACCCTCCACTTTCAATTCTCCGCCAACCACATCAATTGCACAGCCAGCATTCTCCATTCCGAGGGATAGAAAGTATGGGCAGTAAAGAGGAGCGATGACCCACCAGAATGAGTGACATCATCTCCTCTCTGGACCCACCAAAACAGTTCCAGGGGGATAAGGAAAAGACCCTCACCAGAGTTTTATAACCCCACGGAAAGTGGAATGTGAAATGCCAAAAGTTTGCTTTAATGTTTTGATTTAATTTTCCGCATTATGTTTTAGAAGTTTTAATGTTTTGTTAATGTTATTTACCACGGTACTTTATGTTTTAACTTTGGTTATATATATTATAAATATGAAATATTTGTAATATATATATATATATATATATATATATATATATATATATATATATATATTGTAATATTTTCTATATATGTCGTGAGTGCATTGTAAAGTTAGATTTGCATTGTGTAATTTCTTTCCCGAAGGAAGAAAGAAAGAAATAGAGAGACAGAGAAGGAAAAATTGAAGCATTGTGTGTGTGAAGCAGCAGAACATTTTCCATTGTGAATCGAGAACATCATAGTTCTGAAGAATATGATTTTGTAACAATTTAGCAGTTTTATGAAATAGAATTTTCATTTCATCTCTCTGTGTACGCAATTTTTTATTTTAATCTCTGTTTTGTAGAAGAGGAATTGTTTTATTTCTCTATGTATTCGGAATTATCCAGAAATTTCAACATGGTATCAGAGCTACTCTAGGTGCTCACTTAACGAAGCATAGATTTCTCTTCACTGCAGAAGCTGTAAGAAGTTTGTTGAAGAGATTTCTTCTGCAGAGAAAGCTTATGTTCTTTTTTTTTTTAACATAGTCAAGAAAATTGTTTGGTTTGCACAGTTACAATGGCAGCAGCCAGCACCAGCCTGACAAATCCCCAACTTCCATATTTTAACGGGAAGAACCATGAATATTGGGCAATCATGATGAGAGCCTTGTTTGCTTCACAGGACATATGGGAGCTAGTTGAGAATGGTTACCTAGAACCAATAGATGTAGCAATGATGGCCTCTTTGACAGTAGCAAAAAGAGACTTGTTAAGAGATAATAGGAAGAAGGACTCCAAATCCCTCTTCCATTTCTTTAAATCAGTGCACCAGAGTATTTTCCCAAGGATTGCAGCAGCAACAAAGTCTAAGGAGGTGTGGGATATTCTCAAAACTGCCTATCAAGGCATGGAGAAGGTGAAGACAACAAAGTTGCAAATGCTGAGGAGAGATTTTGAAACTCTCTACATGAAAGAGTCTGACACTATAGATTCATTCTTCACTCATGTTATTGGGTTGGTTACCCAGATAAGGTCTCATGGAGAGACACTTAAAGAAAGAAGAATAGTGGAGAAAATATTGAGAAGTATACTCTCAATATTTGATGCCATAGTAGTGGCAATAGAAGAGACAAAGGATATCTCACTATTTATAATGGATGAGCTTAGTGCATCCCTGATGTCTCATAAACACAGACTAAACAGAGGAACGGATTCCTCATTAGAACAAGCTTTCAAGACTCAAATTTCTTTTGGCTGAGGTAGAGGTCAAGGTAGAGAAAACAACAGAGGAAGAGGCAGAAGCCAAAATAGAGGAAGAAACAACCCTGCAAGTTCAAGCGGAAGGGGCAACAATCAGAACCAGAATGAAGGCTCAAGCCAAAATCAAGCTCATGGACAAAGGTATGATAAATCCCAAGTCCAATGTCATTATTGCAAAAAATATGGGCACTATGCCAATGAATGTAGGAAAAAGAAAAATGACATGAATAATAGGCAGAATGTTAATCTTACAAAAGAAGAAAAGAACCAGAAGAATGTGCTATTAACATGTAATATAGAACAAGATAAAAAAGATGATGTATGGTTCTTAGACTCAGGTTGTAGTAACCACATGACTGGAAGCATAGCAATGTTTGCTAATCTAGATGAAAATGTTAAATCTGAAGTAACAATAGGAACTGATAGTAAGATCTTTATCAAGGGAAAAGGCAGAGTAAGTATCCTGACAGGAAAAGGAGAACAGAAGTTTGTGCCAGATGTATATTATGTACCTAGCTTGAAATTTAATCTTTTGAGCATTGGACAGCTCATAAACAAGGGCTACAATGTATTCTTTAAAGATGATGTGTGCATAATCATAGACATACCTTCAAGAAAGAAAGTCATTGCAGAGGTGCAGATGACAATGTAATATTCCTAATTAGCGACAACTAATTGGAATATTCTATTTTGTTTAGTTTGTCGTCTATAGTTTTTAAATAAATAAAAAGTGAGTGAAGAGGGTCTAACTCACTTAAGTGAAATAAGACATCCACCTAGTAGCACAATGTTGTGACTTAAGTGGGAGTCAAGGGGGGACCCAACACCATGTGGAGGAGGGGGCCTATGTACACTCTAGAAGCTTCTGCAAGCAGATAAGGATGAGGATGTGGAGGAGAGAGAGAGGCTACATTGGGTTTTGGAGGGAAACCAACGCTATAAAAGAGGAAGAAGCCTCTTCATTTCATTCATGCTTGGATTATTGATTGTTGAGTGAGACATTTGTCTTCTTTAGCATGCTAGTTGTTTAGCCTATATGCAGCAATGTTTAGTGGGACCGAGTGTCTCCGTGGGGAGATCTCACCCTTAGCCCCGGGGGACTTCGAGTGCCTGCTCGGGCAAGTTTAGTTTTTGAGCATCATCCTCTAGGACAGCGTTATTGCTGCAGCAGCATAATACTGTGTTGTAGGGTGTTGCTGTGGAGTCGTCACGACACCACTTCCTTCTCTTTTTTTTCAGAGGGAGAGTCTTTCTTTCCTTTGGAGGATAAGATTGCAGGATATTGGAGCTGATTTACAGATCTTGGCATCAGGCCAACAATTATTTTGCCCTACTGTGCAGTCCCTTTTTGTATCTGCGTTATTTTTATGGTGTAGTTGCTATGAGGGTTTGCAGGTTGATTTGAGGGGAAGATCTCAAGTGTAAGGATCAGCCTTCCACTTTGTCGATCTATTGGAGGAGGTCTACTTCAGTTGCTCATCATCTTCAGCCTTCTCTATTGTGTTCTAGTTTGGAGTTGCCGTAGCTACCCAGCAACTCCGACATTTTTTTCATATTGTGTATTTCAGCCAATCCCTTGGAGGATTAAGATATTTTTGCTTATAAGGGTTAGAGCCTTGTTCCCTTATTGTGTTTGGGCTATATATTGTCAGATCCATCTATTATCATCATTTTGTAGCAGCCTTCTACCACATACTACATTTTTCATAGCCTGAGTTTATGCAGATATAGCAGTGTTCTTCATTTTCATATACATGTGTTATTGAGGCTTGCATTTCTTCTCTTGAGAGGTTGTTTCCTCAAGACTTGTACTCTCTTTTTCTGCTATACATTATTATTGGCTATATATTCATCTTCTTGTCTCACATCTCCTGGAGAAAACACTGAAAGGGTTTCTGAATCATCCTCTTGTCTTGCGGCACCTCATTCTTGAGGGGTTTTCCATGTAAAACTGTTGTTTAACCTTGCTGAATGCTTATGATATGTTCCTAAACTCATTCTCTGGTTATTATTAGTGTATTAAAACCTATTCCTTTATAAGATACGCTGCCCTTGCTTCAGTAAATTTCTGCATACTCAAAGTCGTGGGAAATCAGGGTTTTTCTTGACTAGTCGGGAAGGAGGAACTGTTTAACATAGAAAAACGCCTTTGTTTGAGTTGAAATTCGACATGGAAGTCCCTATTAACCTAATATAACATATTCAAGAACCTTGACTCATAATTTTACGCAAAATATCTGATACACTCATTTTAGGGCCAAAATCCTCACTTTTCCCCACCTTTTTGCCCCTAAAAGCTAAGTAAAGGTTGCTGCAATATTTGGAGTGGGTTTATGAGTGTTTCTAAACACTTATTATGATGGCTAAAGCACAATTTCCTAACGAATGCATTTTTGAGTCATGATTTGTTGAGAATTCCATTTTTGGGATACTACAGTTTGCTGCACTATTATTGTTTGGGTGTTCTAGTTCTATACCACATGGTGTGTTTATCTCTCACTCTTAGATAGAGTCTAGAAAGGGCCAGGTAGCCTCTGGATCTCGTTCTCTTCTACAGGTGACATATCCGGTAAATGCCCTCCCAGTCAATCTCTAGTTGGAGTTTTGCCATGTTTTAGAGATATCCCCGAAATGGGATATTACAGTGGTATCAGAGCATAGTTCTGGCTCAGCCTGTGGAGCTAGTTATCTATGGAAAATATGAATATCTCACATCAGCATGATCATATACCCTTTGGAGATTATTTCCGAGAATGGCAGTCCAAGGGGGAAGACTTCAAAGCAGCTTTACCCTTCAGAGATTACTGTCAGCTCAGGCAGGATGAAGGAGGAAGGTACAGTGGTAACAGTGGGGTTTCTAGCATGAAAATTCCAAAGTTTCAGCATACTACTAGAAGGTCACCTCTTCCCGTGTATGAGAAATCCACTGGCCCCTGTGAGTCTAAGCCCAAGAAGAAGATGAGTTTATTCTCATCTCTTTTCAAATGCAGAGGAAATGCATCCATCGTTGAGGAAGTCAAGAAGATTGAAGAAAAAGAAGAGGAAGTACCATGCGCTTCCTATTTTCATCAAGAAGAAGAGATCACATCACCTCTTGAGGAGGCTTGTGAAAATGTTGTCACACTCATGGAGGAGCAGCCACATGCATCAATAGTGGGGGCAGCCAACACTTTTGAGGAAGGGACTCTTGCATCTCTACAAGAAGTTCCAAACTCACATCAAGAGCAGCTTGATTGCACTGCGCTATGCAACATGGAAACATTCGAGGAGGAATCAAACCATCATTCTCATGAGCCATTGTTGGATTGTACATCACATTGGAGGTTGGGGTTTGAAGCCTTAAAGATTCATGGTAGACATCTTGGAGTAAGAAACCTTTTCTCCCTTCAAGATGACACTTTCTTAATGAGCTCCTCTTAGCTCAAAGAGGAACTTCTACTTTCAGATCCAAGACCTCATCAGTTTTGGAAGACTATGGATGAAAGGGAGGTCTCAAGGAGAGATCTCATTGGAGATGCACTTCGACACACCATGGAATGCAATACTTTCCTTCCCTTCTCACAAGAGCAGATAGAAGATAGAGGACATCTTAGAATGGATAACATCTCTCATGCTTGTGTTGGACATCCCTTGAGCCATACACATAATGATGGGAGGTTTTTTCCTACCACCTATTTGATTCTTGATAGGGTCTCATTGATCCTTGAGGAGCTTGCATTTCAAAATCCCATGAAGTGCAAAGACAGGAATTTGATTTGGGAGAATAGTAGCCCTCATGGGAGGAGCACTAGGATGAGGAGAAGAAGGAGGCATCCACAAGTGATTGAGTGGATGTGGTTGATGGGCAATGAGCTAGGGAGCTACCTACAGATCTATGATACCATGCAGCAAGAGGCTTGGCTGCGTTGGTTGCTCTTGAAGGAGTTCGGCCATCACTTGTACTTGCAGAACTATGATACCGAGTAGCAGGAGGCTTGGCTGCACTGGTTACTCTTGAAAGAGTTTGGCCATCACTTGGAAAACACTCTTCCTAAGAGTAGGAGAACGAGGAAAATATGGCTGGATATTTGCATCATTGAGCAGCATAGAGTATGGATGCATGGTGTTGATATGATACTCATATCATTCATTATGTCTTCATCACATGAGTTGTATGATGGAAGTATGGGGAGGCAGCAAAATACTTTGTTGATTTGCTTGGGAGAGTAAGGGAAAATTTGCTCTCACACTTTGTATGATGTTGTAGGAGGAGGAGATGGCACTATCTCCTTGGTCTTTGATGATGACTTGGAAGCACTTCAATCTTGGGAGGTGTTCCACATTTATTGCAGCATTGTTAGAGGAGTCTTTGACAAGGAGCATGTCAAAGAACAGAGCTTTGTATTGACAAGAGCTTATTTGTATAAGCTCACAGCGCTGTCACTTGGGAGCAAAGACTTATGGATGAGGTGTGCCCAGCAGAGATATGGTGGATCTATAACCCATATGTCCCAGGATCACTTCATATTTGTTGCACAAAGAGGAGGTAAAGATGATATCTATGGCATATTCTTCTTGACTTGGGTTTCCAAGCATGAGGAGGATTATCTTCTTGCAGCACATGGTTCAGTCTTCTTCAAAGCATGCCAAAACACTATGGAAGACTCATGTATGGACCCATGTACCATCTTACTTCCAGCATATGGTGAGAAGTTTGTACATACATTCATTGATTTGCACACTCTTGCCATTCCTATGCAGTTCATTGCTTCACAAGGGGGCAAGCTTGTCACATTGCTCCATGCATTGTATTGGGCCAATCTACATGGTGGAGGAAGCCATCTCTTTGGTGGCCTTGGGAAAATGTTTTATCATCACTTGTATGCTCATTTTATACAATCTAACATGTATCATATGGAGACATGCATGATTAACCATGTAAGAAGAAAAATTTTGCCTTGTACTTTCAACAATCAGCAACTTGTAAAACTGCGTTGTACTTGTTTGGGAAGCTATTGGTACCTTCTTGCACCACATGAAACCTTCAACATTCTCTTCATATTGATGTTGATCATGTCTCCATTTGCTGATATAGATCAAATTTGTATGGGAGGCTTGATTATGAGGGAGACGCATGAGCTGGATGTGTCCGTGAGTGGGAAACATTCTCACATTTTCTGCACTACATGTTCTAATGGGAGCATGGGAGGAGGCATGGCCACCACTACTACATATGCGTTCTCTTTTGAGGTGGGCAATGAGATTGATAGTAATCCATTGTATAGCCATGGGAAAGTGTTTGGTCTTATGTTGTTGTCATATTCAGCCATTTACTATCCATTAGTAGATGTGATGGATCTAGTACATTGCTTTTCATGTAATTTTATGAAGTTGCAGTTGATGAGATTGCGTTGTATCCTTGTGAGAGGTTGTTTGCATCATGTATCATCATGTAAAACCTTAAGCAAACCTATCATTCGTATGTTCCATGATGACCATGTCCTATTCTTCATGGATGGATTGTTTTGGGCTAGCTTGTTCTTCATTGTTGGAGGAACCTTCTTTGGAGGATTGTTCTTCACTTTGCCATTGGAGGGCAATGATTTTCCAGCCCAAGATCAGCATACACTCTACACTTGTCATGGGTGGAGAGAAGGACAGCATGGGGTAAGCTATGATGCTTACCAAGTTCAGACTTTCAGCCCACCTTCATTACCGGAGCTGTAGGTGGAAGGAGATTTTCAGGAGTTGCCTTGTTGGGAGGTGGCTCATTTTGTTTGGATGATTGCATGGGATCCAGAAGGATTGTTGGATGGTTGGTACCGTGAGAGATCAGTTTGGGATCCTGGCATTGAGAGCCCCCTTCATATCAGGGTGATGCAGAGGACAAGGAAGATTCAGTGGCGCATCTGGGACCCAGGCACAGTTTTGCAGAAAGGAGACTTGTTCAGGCAATTGGTTGAGGGAAAGCAACATTTTTCTCCGGGGGGGGACTGTAATATTCCTAATTAGCGATAGCTAATTGGAATATTCTATTTTATTTAGTTTGTCGTCTATAGTTTTTAAATAAATAAAAATTGAGTGAAGAGGGTCTAACTCACTTAAGTGAAATAAGACATCCACCTAGTAGCACAACGTTGTGACTTAAGTGGGAGTCAAGGGGGGACCCAACACCACGTGGAGGAGGGGGCCTATGTACACTCTAGAAGCTTATACAAGCAGAAAAGGATGAGGATGTGGATAAGCATGAGGATGTGGAGGAGAGAGAGAGGCTACATTGGGTTTTGGAGGGAAACCAACGCTATAAAAGATGAAGAAGCCTCCTCATTTCATTCATGCTTGGATTATTGATTGTTGAGTGAGACATTTGTCTTCTTTAACACGCTGGCTGTTTAGCCTGTCTGCAGCATTGTTTAGTGCGACCGAGTGTCTCCATGCAGAGATCTCACCCTTAGCCCCGGGGGACTTCGAGTACCTGCTCGGGCAAGGATAGTTTTTTAGCATCATCCTCCAGGACAGCGTTATTGCCGCAATAGCATAACACTGTGTTGTAGGGTGTTGTCGTGGAGTCGTCAGAACCCCACTTCCTTCTCTTGTTTTTCAGAGGGAGAGTCTTTCTTTCCTTTGGAGGATTAGATTGGAGGATATTGGAGATGATTTACAGATCTTGGCATCAGGCCAACTGTTATTCTGCCCCTACTACGCAGTCCCTTTTTGTATCTGCATTATTTTTATGGTGTAGTTGCTGTGAGGGTTTGCAGGTTGATTTGAGGGGAAGATCTCAAGTGTAAGGATCAGCCTTCCACTTTGGAGATCTATTGGAGGAGGTCTACTTCAGTTGCTCATCATCTTCAGCCTTCTCTATTGTGTTCTAGTTTGGAGTTGCTGTAGCTTCCCAACAACTCCAGCATTTTTTTCATATTGTGTATTTCAGCCAATCCCTTGGAGGATTGAGATATTTTTTCTTATAAGGGTTAGAGCCTTGCTCCCCTATTGTGTTTGGGATATATATTGTCAGATCCATCTATTATCATCATTTTGGAGCAGCATTTTGCCACAGACTGCATTTTTCATAGCCTGGGTTTATGCAGATATAGCAGTGTTCTTCATTTTCATATACATGTGTTATTGAGGCTTGCATTTCTTCTCTTGAGAGGTTGTTTCCTCAAGAATTGTACTCTCTCTTTCTGCTATACATTATTATTGGCTATATATTCATCTTCTTGTCTCACATCTCCTAGAGAAAATTCTGAAAGGGTTTCTGAATCATCCTCTTGTCTTGCGGCACCTCATTCTTGAGGGGATTTCCATGTAAAACTGTTGTTTAACCTTGCTGAATGCTTATGATATGTTCCTAAACTAATTCTATAGTTATTATTAGTGTTTTGAATCCTATTCCTTCATAATATACGCTACCCTTGCTTTAGTAAATTTCTGCATACTCAAAGTCATGGGAAATCATGGTTTTTCTTGACTAGTCAGGAAGGAGTAACTGTTTAACATAGAAAAACGCCTTTTTTTGAGCTTAAATTCGACATGGAAGTACCTCTGAACCTAATATAACATATTCCAGAACCTTGACCCGTCATTTTATGCAAATTGTCTGATACACTCATTTTAGGGCCAAAATCCTCACTTTTCCCCACCTTTTTGCCCCTAAAAGCTGAGTAAAGGTTGCTGCAGTATTTGGAGTGGGTTTTTGAATGTTTCTAAACACTTGTTATGATGGCTTAAGCACAATTTCCCGAGGAATGCATTTTTGAGTCATGATCTGTTGAGAATTCCATTTTTGGGATACTATAGTTTGCTGCACTATTATTGTTTGGGTGTTCTAGTTCTATACCACTTGGTGTGTTTATATCTCACTCTTAGAAAGAGTCTGAAAAGGTCCAGGTAGCCTCCGGATCTCGTTCTCTTCTAGAGGCGACATATCCGGTAAATGCCCTCCTAGTCAATCTCTGGTTGGAGTTTTGCTGTGTTTTAGAGATATCCATGAAAAGGGATATTGCAGACAAGAAATAGGATGTTTCTCTCAAGCTCAGAGTAGACTTGAAGGAAAGAGGAAGTGTAGTAGCTGTAACACAAGAGGTCTTTCAAGAGGAAGTGAAAGATGAAAACTGGTTATGGAACTTGAGATTTGGACATCTCAATTTCGGAGGCCTGAACTTGCTGCACAAAAAGCGAATGGTAAAAGGATTACCACTTATTGAAAAACCAAATATCCTATGTGAAGGCCGCGTCTTGGGCAAAAAACACAAATAAAAGTTTCCAGCAGGGAAGAGTATAAGGGCAAAGGAACCCTTAGATATTGTCCACTCAGATTTGTGTGGACCAATGCAAATTCTGTCTTTAGCTGGCAACAAATATGTTTTGACATTCATAGATGATTACACCAGAAAGACATGGGTGTATTTCTTGAAACAGAAGAGTGAAGTGTTTGAATAGTTCTGCCACTTCAAAGCTCATGTTGAGAAGCAAAGTGGGTACTACATCAAAGTGATGAGAACTGATAGAGGTGGAGAATACATCTCTAAAGAGTTCCTACGTTTCTGTAGGGAGAATGGCATACATAAGTAGATTACCACAAGGTACACACCTCAGCAAAACGGTGTTGCAGAAAGGAAGAATAGGACCATCATGGACATGGTTAGAAGTATGTTGAAGGAAAAACATTTGTCAAATGAGTATTGGGCTGAAGCTGTAAATTGTGCAACGTACATCTCGAATAGATGCCCAACCAAAGCTGTCATGAACAGAGTTCTGGAAGAAGCGTGGAGCGGTATAAAGCAACATGTCACCCACATGACAGTATTCGGTTGTGTGGCTTATGCACACATTCTAGATGAGCTAAGGAAGAATTTCTGTTGGATACAGTGATGAGACCAAGACATACAAACTCTATAATCCACCCATCAAGAAAGTAATAATAAGAAGAGATGTGCAGTTTATTGAAGAAGAAGCTTGTGATGGAAGCTTAGAGAAAACAGTGAATGCGAAGACATGTGTGTCTCACAAAAAGGAAGAAGAATGCACAACATCAAATAATTCCTCCACGGTGGCTCCTCCTCCACCACCGCAAGCACAAAAAACCACACCACAAGCTGGAAATATAATAGCCTTGAGAAATCAAGGAAGTGCTTCTCCAAGCACACCATGGGGAACTGAAACTCCCTCGCGTTCAAGTGGAACTCCAGGTACACCAAGAAGACCGAGAATCAGAAATCTAAGTGAGATTTATGAACAAGGAGAGGTAAATGATAATGCTGGTCTGAACTCTTTATTTCCTTTGTATTGTCATGTTGATGACCCAATTCATTTTGAAGATGCTGTAAAAGAAGAAAAATGGATTGAAGCAATGAACGAAGAGATTGGTGCAATAGAAAAGAGTAATACATGGGAGTTAGTGGACCTCCCTAAAGGTAAAGAAGTCATTGGAGTAAAATGGTTTTACAAAACCAAGAGCAATGCTGAAGGCAAGATTGAAAGGCACAAAGCAAGACTTGTTGTCAAAGGCTACAAGCAGCAACAAGGAAGAGATTATGAAGAAAATTTCACACCAGTTGCAAGAATGGAAACAGTGAGAATAGTGTTGTCCATAGCAGCACAACACAAATGGAAGGTTTACCAAATGGATGTGAAATTTGAATTCCTAAATGGAGTGTTGAAAGAAGAGGTATATGTTGAACAACCTCCAGGCTATTAGATTGAAGGCCAAGAGCACAAAGTATGCAAGTTGAAGAAAGCTCTGTATGGGCTAAAGAAAGCATCGAGAGCTTGGTACAGCAGGATAGATGCTTACCTGACTGAAAATGGATTTGAGCAATGTGATGGAGAACCCACACTCTACATAAGAGAAAATGATGGTAAGATTCTTATTTTTGTTTTATACGTAGATGATTTAATCTTTACTGGCAATGAAGTTTCTCTCATTGCTGATTTTAAAACAGTTATGAAGAGTGAATTTGAAATGACTGATTTGGGTTTTTTGAGATATTTTCTTGGAATAGAAGTAGAGAAAAATGAAAATGAAATTTTTATTTCCCAAGCAAAATATGTTGAAGAAGTGTTGAAAAGATTCAACATGCAGAACAACAAGGCAGTTGTAACTCCAACTGTCATGGGGTTAAAATTGAGCAAAAAAGGCAGCATCAAGGATTTTTATCCAAGATTGTACAAGAGCATAGTTGGCAGCCTCATGCATTTGACTGCAACTAGGCCGGATATAATGCATGCTGTAAGTTTAATTTCCAGATTTATGGAAAGGCCGAAAGAGATTCATTGGCAGGCAACCAAGAGGATTCTAAGGTATGTGAATGGAACGAAGGGGTATGGTATTTTATACTCCTCATCTGAAAATTTTAAATTGACTGGCTACACTGACAATGATTGGGCTGGAAGTGTAGATGAAAGGAAGAGCACATCTGGATATGTGTTTCATTTGGGATTGGGATCCGTTTCATGGGTTTCCAAGAAGCAACCAATAGTTGCTTTATCAACAGCAGAGGAAAAATATGTGGCAGCAACAGCAGCAGCATGCCAAGCAGTATAGATGAGAAGAATGCTCAGAGATTTATGTCATGAATAGGACAAAGGAACAACAATTTATTGTGACAATAGCTCAGCGATAGCTTGATCAAAGAATTTTGTCTTCCATAAGAGAACAAATCATATTGATGCAAAATTTCTTTTTATACGAGAACTAGTTAATAATGATGAAATTGTTTTGCAGCACTATAGGATAGAGGAAGAATTTGCTGATATCCTCACAAAGCCATTAACGTAGAATATTTTTAATTATTTTAGAAAATTCCTGGGTATGTAAGAAAATCTAGCAGTTGAAATTAAGGGGGAGTGTTGGAATATTAATTCCAACTGCTCGTAGAAGAAGAACGACGGAACTTAATGGTGATGGGAGCTCTTGAAAGATAGTAGCAGCGGCGGCATCAATTCTGATGTGAAGTTTGAAGGACGGATGGCAGTTGTAAATCCTTAGCTCAGATTTGCACTCCATGCAACCTCACCTTCACTTATCAACAACACCCACCGCTTTCAATTCTCCGCCAACCACATTAATTGCACAGCCAGCAAGCTCCATTATGGGGGATAGCAAGTATGGGCAGCGAACAGGAGTGGTGACCCACCAGAATGAGTGACGTCATCTCCTCTTTGGATCCACCAAAATAGTTCCGGGGGGATAAGGAAAAGACCCTCGCCAGAGTTTTATAATCCCATGGAAAGTGGAATGTGAAATCCATAAAGTTTGCTTTAATGTTTTGATTTAATTTGCCACATTATGTTTTAGAAGTTTTAACGTTTGGTTAATTTTATTTGCCGCGGCACTTTACGTTTTAACTTTGGTTATATATATTATAAATATGAAATATATATATATATATATATATATATATATATATATATATATATATATATATATATATATATATATATATATATATTGTAATGTTTTATATATATGTCGTGAGCACATTGTAAAGTTAGATTTGCATTGTGTAATTTCTTGCCCGAAGTCAGAAATAAAGAAACAGAGACAGAGAAGGAAAAAATGAAGTGTTGTGTGTGTGAAGTAGCCAGAACATTTTCCATTGTGAATCCAAAACATCATAGTTCTGAAGAATCTTATTTTGTAATAGTTCAACAGTTTTATGAAATAGAATTTTCATTTCATCTCTTTGTGTCCGCAATTTTTTAATTTTTTTTAAGTTTAGAAATTTTGATAAATTTTATTAGTTTTATGCAAATTGTAAAATATTTGGTAATATTTTATCTAAAATTATTCATATTTCTAATAATTGTATGTATTGTCTTATGGATATTTTTGAATATTTACAAAATCATAACTATTTTTGAGGTTATCAAAATCAATTTTAAAATGCATTTTTTTTTCTGTATTAAAAAAATTAACTTATTTACACATATTATTCCTTAGAATCTTCCATAACAACATCAAGATATAAAAACCTAAAAGAAAGACTAATAAAACAAAAGCTAATTAGAACCAAGTGCAAATAAACCCTGGGCTAAAACGCTAATTTAACCATGTTGCATTGTTAGACCCGAATTGCACGAAAGGAAAGTTACTATTGCTGGATCCTATGGATATAAACCCTGGGATAACATCCAGTTTGACCATTGTAAAATTTATTCTGACGCCGTTTGAAACGACAAAAATTATTATTCTGGGACCGTGATTGCTTAGGTTCTCGATAGCATAAAGCTACTGGTGATCTCACATCTTTTGGCAAAATTATATTTATGCAAGTTCAATGCAAAATTAAATCTAAGTTCGTTCAATGCAATGGATAGAGTATTACGAGTTAAATAAGCACCCCTCTATCATTGTTGGGTCCGTCTTTATGTGGATTTTATTTTAGATTATAGAATATTTTATGTGGATTTTATTTTAGATTATAGAATATTTAGTCACTCTTAGTATAGATTTTGGAATATTTCCAAATTTTACTCATTAATTTTTTATACTTATTTTTATTTATCAAAATTTTTAATTTTAAAATAAAATATATTAGGAATTTATTAAACTTTTTTGTAATTTCAAAATAAAATATTTTGAAAATTTATTTAAAAATTTAAAGTGATAATTTAATTTTGTTGAAGTTTATTGGATTTCCAGAATATTAAGGAATAGGTAGTCTACATTGTAGATGCTCATTGGATTTATACAATCAAATTCCTATGTGGAATTTCACTTAATTGTTTTAGATTTCAAAATCTTTATTTATAATTATTATTAATTTAATTAATTATTATTATCTTTTTATTATTATTTTATTATTAATTTAATTAATTATTTTTATTTTTTATTTTTAAATTTGCAATTGACAAAGAATGATTATAGAGAATCTACTTAAATTTGATTTAGAAGTTATTTGAAAACTCCTATTTTAGTATAAAATATCACAGCTATAATTTATCCCAAGAAACAAACCAATAACCAATAGTTTTCAGTTTTTCAAAAAATTAACCTGGTCAAAGACAAAACCAAGCAAAGTTTTGGAAAAAATAACTAGAAACGGTCATTGTTATAACAAAGTGGATTCAATATTTTGAATGCAACACAATCATATTCAATGTTATTCATGGATCACCTCGAGCATATCTAGTACCTGTGTTTGGCTTATCGGACAATCAACAAAGTTAATCCTTGATAAAATATACCCACCTAAATTGACTTGTGTTGTACATTGTACATGATTTTAGGTTTTATTTTTAGTTTTTTTCAATATAAAAATTGATGATGTTAAATTTAATTAGATTGTAGATTTAAAAAATAGTTATGAATTTTGATAGGGAAAAGTTAAATTTAATTAAATTATAGATTTCAAAAATATTTCTGAATTTTGATAGGAAAAAGTTAAATTTAATTAAATTGCATATTTTAGAAGTATTTATGAATATTGATCAAAAGAAGGAAGTAATTGTTTCACTTAATACCAACTTGTATTTATCACTCATTACATCCAATAGCCTAAAGGCACAACAACCACATTCAATGTTTGTTAAACACACAATATTAGAAACCAATTCAACTGTATATTAAGAATGGTGTCATGGAATGATGTACATAGTGTACACATAAACACAATAAGAAAACTGTTGATTCAGTTTCCACATTTTCTTGGACTGTAATAACTAATCTCAATAACACACACTAACCAAAATCTTAATCACGGGGATTAAGTGTCTAACATCCCCCCCCTTGATCTGAATGGATGTATCTAAGTACAAGAATGCGAGCTAAAAAATGTAAAAATGTGTCACATCCAATGGTCGAATAAGCTCTTTGGTGGTTTTTAAGAGAAAACCACAAATGATATAAAAGGTGGGAGAAGTCAAGGTCTCAACCAGTGATGGTTTAAGGATGACCACCAACTCAAGAACTATCATAGTAGTTCCTCAAACAAACTAACTTTGGAACTATCAAAGCAGTTCGTGGAACAATTCCTATTGTAGCATCTTTTTCTAGTGGAAGTTCTTCTTCACAAATATGAGCATGCTAAAAACATGCAATCATGCTCTTAGAGTATAATTCTCATGGAGCATAAGTAGAAAAAACTCTATCTACAACTCTAAATACGATTTTTGAACTCAGTCTCTAGCCTATAGCAGTAAAACTTTGATCATTTCTTACTCAGACTCGTTTGAAAAATCTTCAAACGTGTAAAAAACAATCAATTCTATAAATTCCCCCCTTGTCATATACAAGGTTAGAAGATAAATTACTCTTTACTGCAATGTTGGTCAATACTCTCGAACATATCCTATGGTATGACTTGAAAATCCACTTGGTAGTTTTAGACCAATCCCAAGAAGCAATCCATCCAAAATTAATTTTCTCTCCTGCAGTAGTCTTATGGTTGAAACATTTTTTTGAATGATGATTCTTATTTTCACAATGTTCACAAGGATGAAGATCATAACAACGATCTTTCTCATGTCCAAATTTCTCACAATGTTGACATCTTCTAGTTTGTGGAACAATGTCACCAAAAAATCCAACACTAAGAAATTGTAAGGCTTGGAAAAATCAAGAACATGAAAAGAAACATCCTTATTGTATCCGACACAGTTCTGTCTTTGTTGTGCCCAATTTCTTCCCAAGTTTTAATGAATGTTTTGGGAATTGCAGGTTTCACATCAGAACTATCAGCTACATCCAAATTTTCTCCTAAAATGGTTCGATCCATATCTGACTGGTGATGGGAGTGAGACTCAAACAAATAGTTGCTTTGAAAAAAAAAATAGTGCAAAATCAAAATTTTCGTTTTGAAGTTTGTCTCTCTATAACTGTGACTCTATTTGGATAAATTCTAATGTCTCTTATCCATTTTACATAAAATTTCTAAAGTCAGACAGGGTGTCTTTGATGATTTGGATATTGTTATGAATAGTATACAACATTATAGTACTTAATAACTCTAAGAAATCATTGAGTTTAGCCATTTTCTCCAACTTTTCCTATCAAAGAAAACTTGCAATTAAATTCCAACTCACTATCTGAAAATGGACAATTTTGAAAAGGGTGTCCACCCCCACTTATAATATAATATAAAATATAATCCATAGTCAAATTGGAAAAATATAATATATAAAATTCAGAAGTCTCCAACAGATCTAACTAGACTTCAAGCCTTCAAGATAGGGCACCATTTCCTTTGTAATTCTTTCAATCAACTCTCCTCTAGAATTTCTGCAAAAATGTTGTTCATAAAATCTGGGAGTACACATCCATTCCAACAACCACACTCTGCACAATGCAATCTATTCAACACAAAACTTTTGATTTCACTACACAAGAAAGTAATGGTAAAATCGGTGAAGAAACTACAATATCAACATCAAAAATTTTCAAGCTTGAGACCCACATTGGAAATATTAACGCAACTTAGTCACAACACAATTTTTCGCACACTTTTCCTTTAAAAATTAAACACTTCTTTGGGCCTTCCTAAACTCAACGGTTTCAATGTCGAGCATAAATTCAAACTAAATTTAACTCAATTCTCTAATATATATTAATATATTGTCTTTCTAATCTAGCAAACTTGAGCACAACTCTGTTGCAACAGATGAATCAATAAGACATGAAAATAACACAGAGTCTAGAATTGGAACTATGGTCGGCGCTATAATTTTGCACCTATGAAGGCTCCAACTGTGGGTTCGTTGCCTACTTCTTGGAGAAATTCATACAACTACCTCCTATTTTTCGTGACTATAAATTTTTTTCACTTAACTCCATTCATGTGGACAATAAATTGCATCAATGTGATATCATTCCAGAACATATCGGTGTTTCATTTAAAATATTTTGTAGATGACAAATTTTTCAAACTCTAGTGTGTCTTAACATTCCAACAATGGATGAGGTTTGCTTTTTAAATTCAATTTGATTGCTAAAACAGATAAGGAAAAATAAGCAATTAGCCACGATGTGTGCTTTCTCCTTGTTCGCGGTCTGAGCTTAGTAAGGGGATAAAAGGCTTGTAGACAATGATATTATATAAATCCTCAAACTCGTTGTATAATCTTTTCTAAGAAGAGAAATTGTTATAGGAAAGGAAAAAAACACTTAAATTTCCACAACATTTATAGTTTTACAGTTTTTTTTTTGCACGTCTCATCTGCTGCAAAAAATATTCTTAATTAATTCTTCCAGTGTTGATCCTGAGCTTTCCTTCAAATTTCTTCTACATTCAAATCAAAGTAATAAAAATGTAGAGCAATGCATTCCTCGTTGATTATTTGACATTTCCAAGCTTAAATCTGTATGGAATTCCTCTATCATGACTATAGTCGAACTTTCTACTGTCTAGAAATCAAACAGAAACATCATAAAAAAAATAAATTGTGATATTTATAGGGGAAAGAATGTATAGGCACAAAACCTTGATATATGTGTTGCCATGGACAGAGAAATGAAAACCCCCTAAATTAATACCTTCAGATCTCCGGCGTACGCAATAAACAATGACAATCATTCATGCTTCAATTCCACAATGAAGAAGACCAAAGACAAGCCCGATCTTGATCTTCAAAAATATTTACAACAAATCAGAATTGGAGGCCTTTGCGGCAAACAGAGAGAATTTCTTCGCTAGGAAGAAGAGAGAGAGCGCGAGTATGCCTGGTAGGATACCTCCATCGCAAAGTGGAAAGTATGTGACTAGTCTAGACCAAGGCTGATCATAAATGTTCGCAGACTTATAGATTTTTTTCTCACAACAAAGAAGAGGATTTTTTCCTCCATTTCATCCAACTCATCTGCTAACAACCAACCTTTAGCTTCTTAGCTAGTGTAAGTTTCCACATCTTAAAGTTTCAAAAAATTTCTTTCATGGTCAACAATGGTCTTGTGGGATATTTAAACCCTTTTCACTCTTCATCCTTCGGGCTCATAAAATCACAAATGGCTATCAAGATTCATCGCACCTCAATCAACAACATGCCATGGATGGACATGCTCACGTTATTTAGGATGGACACAAAACAATTGGCTTACTTATTCAACAGAGCAGATAAATCAAGCTTTGATACCATTATTAAACACATAATATCGGAAACTAATTCAATTTAATATTAAGAATGGTGTCAAAAAATTATGTACGTAGTGTACAAAAAAATACAATAAGAAAAAATGAAGTTACCGATCAAACGAAAAAATTACCTCGTAACCTTTTTTGAAGTAGCAAAAAAAGCACCTGATTTTGAAAAGTGGTGATGTAGAATCACTTCTTTTAGCATATTGTTGGCACTTTAAATTTTCTTATGATTGTTTTTTTTTTTAATGTCATGATTTTCATGTTGATTTTGAAAAGTGGTGAAGCAAAGTATCTATTCTTTTTTGGAGCATATTTTGGCACTTTAAATTTTCTTATAATTTTTTTTTTTAAATGTCATGATTTTCATGTCAATTTTGAAAAGGGGTGATGAAGAATCAACTCCTTTTTTAGAGGGTTGATTTTTGACACTTTAAATATTTTTATTTATAATTATGAACATTTGTTTTAAAATGTTAGTGATTTTCACGCTAATTTTGAAAAGTCCTTACCTATTTTTTACACTTTAAATTTCCTAATGTTGGTAACTTTTGTGTTGGTAATAAAACATAAAAAATATGACAAAGAAATCAAGTATAAAAATATATAACAAAAAAAAGAATAAAGAAAAAAAGTCTTAAAAATGTAAAAAAATAAAATTAACTTGTAAAATAAAAAATTTAAACAAAAACTTAAAAATTAAAAATTAAAAAATACAAATAAATACAAAATATTAAAAAATAAATTTAAAAAATTACACATTATCTACAGAAAAAAGAAAAAAAAAATATAAAACATTTTTTTAAGTTATTAAAAAAAAAACACATCATTAAAAAATATAAAATAAAATAATTAAAATTTAAA
The DNA here is from genome assembly GCA_034641835.2 of Pinus albicaulis. Taxonomy (NCBI): domain Eukaryota; kingdom Viridiplantae; phylum Streptophyta; class Pinopsida; order Pinales; family Pinaceae; genus Pinus; species Pinus albicaulis. Next base: position 1,617,146,549 of record CM076570.1, on the reverse strand, counting down.
ATTTAAAAATCAAAACTAAAAAATAAAATTAAAAACAAATTAAAATACAAAAATTAAAAATAATTAAAATTAAAAATTAAAAAAATTGAAAAGGTGATCGAGGACTGAGAGCTCTAAGCTAGGGTTTCAGGCTTTCCTGCAACGGTGCCGCTCTAGTTCGAAAGATCTCACCAACGCTCTCTGCTCCTTCCTGGCTACTTCCCCTTGTAGTCGTTGATTCACTTTTAATGGACCCTCCACACGGGGGGGCTAACAAGGCCTCCCCCACTGTCAACTCTGTCGCGACCCAGATCCCTTCTTCTGACACAGCGCAGAAGGCCACTGTCAACACGCAGAAACCATCTGCTGTCAACGGGCCGGCGGCCTCTGCCTCTAATCACCAAACTTATGGAAGCACACCGGACGCGCAAAAAGACAAAATCCCAGATCCTCTAAACGGAACAACTCAACCCAAAACAACCTCTACCACCTGTAGGCCAGTAGTTGTTGAACGTCCTAAGATCGAGCTACCAAGCCACCGCATCAATGCTCAGATTCAGTACATGAAGGATCATGCACTCATTGGTAAATTTGTGGGCTTTTGGCCAACTAAAAAGGCCCTGCACGGTTGGATCAACTCCAAATGGAAACCAAAGGGCCATGTTACACTTCAACTATGGCCTAAAGGCTTCTTCAATGCCATCTTCAACTGCATCGAAGACAGGAACCGCATCCTGGACGGAGGCCCATACTTTTTCAATTCGTCAGGGCTCTACCTTCGTGACTGGGTCGAACGATTTAACCCTGACAAAGAGGATTTCAGCTGGGCTCCGGTCTGGATTTGGCTGTATTCCTTACCCCTGGAATACTGGGATGAAGAATCCTTAAGCGATATCAGCAACAGTCTCGGAGAGTTCATAAAGACAGCAAAGGAGACCAAGCTCAGGTGCTACACCTCATATGCCCGAATATGTGTCCACATGCATTTAGCCAAATCACTTCCAGACTTGGTAAGTGTTTTCCATGATGATTTTGAATGGTTGCAATCTATTGATTATGAACATGTTCCATTCCATTGCTGAAAATGCCATGCTTATGGCCATCTATTCTGTGATTTCTCTCTCAATCCTCCCCCCAGCCAACCTAATGTTACCTCTACCAGCTCAAATGCAGAGGGCTTCACCAAAGTCCAAAACTGCAAGCGACATCACAAGAAAGCCCCCTCCTCTGTAGCCAAACCTTCCACCCAAGCTTCTGACATTCCCTCCACTAGCAACAACTTTGAAATTCTTGAAAGCCACTCTCAGTAGGAACCTGAGCACCCCGACAAACCTGTCAATCCATTGAATCCTTCAGCCTCGGCTCCCACCTCGGACTCACCCATTCCCCTCGTACCCTCGAAGCCCCCTCCTGAAGCTTTCCTTCTGCCACCCAAAACCAATACAGTTTCAGATCTCGTCATCTGGCAACCCAACAATATGGATGTCGATGGCACTGGGGCCGAAGGCAGCCAGGTGAGTCACATGGAGGAGGAAACGGAAGGTGTTGATATCAGAGAGTTAGACATCTTCACATTGGAACAGGCCTGCAGGAAAAAGGACTTTGATAAAATCTCGGAGAGACAGATTGAAAGTTTAGCGGTAGTCCTCTCACGCGCTCAACAACACCAAAAATCCTTGGGTATTCAACTAGGTAGTCAATGGGATGGAAAGAAACTCTTCAAGGACTCCAATAAAAGAGGCAGGAAAATAGATTTGCAAAGGACTATCCTCATTGGGGAGATGCTCATGGAATCTGGTAGGTACCCCAAACTTACCCAGTTTTACCAACCACTTGAAAATAGTTCTTAATGAAGCTTACTTCATGGAATTTAAGGGGCTTAAACAGTCCCTCAAAGTATGGAATGATAAAAAACATGATTCAAATGGAAAGACTGCAAGTTTTCTTCATGCAAGAAACCAAATGCACTAGCAACACCCTTGGCCCCATCCTCTCCAAAGCGTGGCCAGGATGCCATTCTATTGTCGTTGATGGTTCCGGAGCTTCAGGGGGATTAGCCATAGCCTGGGATCCACAAACAGTCTCAATCACTGATGCACATGCAGCGCACAACCTCATTCAAGTTGCCTTCCATATGCTCGGCACCAACATACATGGGCATCTCACCAATGTCTACTTTCCTCAAGACTCCTCATGGAAAATTTCTCTGCTCAATACGATAGAAGTGCTCAACTCCAATAGAACTCATCCCCTTTGGATTATGGACTTCAATATGATCACTAAATCTGAAGAGAAAAGAGGAGGGCGCACCAAACTAGAATCGGACAACATCTAATTCAAAAGCTTTATACAAAAGAACTGGTTGATAGATCTCCCCTTCTTCAATGGTACTCACACTTGGAACAACAAACGCTCCGGCTCACAGAAAATTGCCTCTACGCTAGATCACTTCCTCCTATCAGACAACGCCATCCACATTGGAGGAGATTTTCAGGCTTCTATTCTTCCCCTCTCAGGATCAGATCACTGGCCCATTTCTCTTCAATGGACCAGGCCAGGCGATGCTACAAAAAGACCCTTCCGCTTTGAAGCATTTTGGCTTACCCACCTGAGATTCAAGGAGATGGTCACCTCAGCCTGGCAAGCTTAGAACCTCAGCACCTTAAGGACCTTAAGGCTCGCATAAAAAGCTGGAATCACTCCACTTTTGGGAACATATTCCAACAACAAAAGATCCTCGAAAGCAATATAGCGGAGCTTCAGCAATGCATTATAGAAGAGGGTCGTTCTGAGATGTTGGCCACCCAGGAACAGGATCTCCTCAAATATCTGGATGAACAATGACAGCAAGAAGAGATTCTCTGGAAGAAAAAATATAGAATCATATGGCTAAGAGAGGGGGAAAGGAACACCAAGTTTTTCCATCGCTCCACTATACAACGAAGAATGCACAACAAAACAGGATTTCTTCAAAGCCCCAGTGGAGAGCGTCTGGAAGAGCATTAGGACATAGAAAAAGAACTCTCTACACACTTCAAATCGGTGCTTCAAGAGGGCCAAGCTAACAGACAACCAGCAATCTCCAAAGTCCTGGAGCACATTCCTAAGCTTATCAAAAAATAACACAATCAAATGCTACTTCATCCAATCTCTCTTCAGGAAGTGGAGCAAGTTGTAGCACAATGCAAAGATGGCAAGGCGCCGGGTCTAGACAGCTTCACGCCCAACTTCTTCCATCAGTTTTGGAACCTTATAAAGTATGATGTTTGGCAGCTGGTAGAGGAGTCCTGCGCAATGCATTAGGTCCTCCCCTCTCTCAATGCCACTTTCATTGCTCTCATACCCATATAAGGTCACGCAGCCACTCCTGAAAAATTTTGGCCAATCGCCCTTTGCAATGTAATCTACAAAATCATCTCCAAAGTAATTGCCAACCGACTCAAGCTGTTGCTCCCTTTGCTCATCTCATTGGAACAAACAGGATACGTGGAAGGACGCCAAATCCTTGATGGAATCATTCTTACCCATGAAATCATCTATTCCCTGAAACAATCCAAAAAGGTGGGGATGCTCCTAAAAATAGACTTATCTAAAGCTTTTGACAAGCTAAGTTGGCACTACATTCAACAGATGCTGGCAGCCTACGGCTTCTACCCAACCTGGATCAGATGGGTCGTGAGCTTAATTTCCTCCACCTTTTTCTCCATTCTGGTTAATGACATCCCTTCTTTCCCCTTCTCCTCGTCTCGAGGTATTGGTCAAGGTGACCCTCTATCCCCTTTTCTCTTTGTTCTAATGGTCGAAGGTCTAAGTCATCTTATCAAGCATGCTCTTCATTCCCAGCAACTTCGAGGCATCGATGTTCATGGCACTTCGGCCACCACCCACCAAAAATTTGTTGATGACAATATGTTATTTGGGCACCCTTCAGTCCAAGAGGCCTTCACCTTCAAATCCATCTTGGATACTTTCACGAATGCCTCTGGAACTTCTGTCAATGCCTCCAAATCTTAAATCTTTTTCTTCAACGCATCTATCACCACTCAAAATAGCATTGCCAGGATTCTTGGATTCACCGTCTCCAAGCTTCTAGCCAAATACCTAGGCGCCCCCTTGATCGACTTAGCCATAAAACACTCCTCATGGAAATCTCTTCTTGAAAAACTTGAAGCCAGGCTCTCCTCCTAGACTTTTCACTCCCTCAATCTAGCTAGCCGACTCATTCTGGTTAAATCTGTTTTACAATCCATGCCTCTATATTTATTCTCTATCCTGGCTGCCCCAAAAGGGGTCCTCAAGCGAATCAAGGCTCTCCAACGCAACTTTCTATGGGGATCATCTAAGAAAAACAGGAAATGGGTGCTAGTAAAATGGGCTACAGTTTGCAGACCAAAAAAATATGGAGGGCTTGGTCTCCGTGATCCATATCACAACAACGCGGTTATGGGGGCCAAAATTTGGTGGCAATGGGTATCAGCTCCACATACTCCCTAGGCACGTCTCTGGACAACCAAATACGCCAACAACAGACCAACAGAAGATCTCATCCACCTGACCACTGTAGAAGCAGGTTCTCAGATTTGGAATGCATCCAAACATCACCGCCTTTTAGTCCAAGAACATAGCTTCTGGGAAATTCGCGATGGTCGGACAACTCGCTTCTGGACAGATTTTTGGCAGCAACGACCCAGACTGATCAACACCATTACTCCATAGCTCCAACTGGAGGTGATTAACAGACTAGAAGCAAATGTTTATCACTATTGGAGTGCTGACCACAATCAGGAGTTTAGGCAATGGAAACCGGCTGCCCTCTGCCTAAATCAGCACTAAGAGAATTCTCACACTGCCCTTGATACAGAGCTCAACTGCAGGAAAATTAGACACTCGGTGGAAAAGGATCTCCTCAGATGGGGCTACACATCGCGGGGAAAATTCAATACCCAGGAAGCGTACACTCTCCTCACCCACACTCCAGATACCATCGACTCCATCTGGAACAACCTCTGGTCATCTAACCTCTGGCCCAAAGTTTCAACCTTCATGTGGCTTCTATGTCATAAGATGATTCTTACTTGGGACAATCTCATCAAAAGGGGCTTTACAGGTTGCTCAAGGTGCCCAAACTGTAATAATCATGAAGAAACCATCCATCATTTAATGGTTGCCTTCCCAATGGAAACTTTCCTCTGGGAGAAAATTAGCTTCAGATGCCGAAGAGAAGGTAGAGGATTAGGGTACTTGAATTCCACCATCCGTAACTGGCCCACTGACCCCTACAGCAGCAATCTTCTCAATGCCTTATGGAAGCTCATTCTGAGATTCACTTTTTGGACTCTCTGGAAGGAAAGGAATAAACAGATCTTCAAAAATCGAAGTACTCCCCAGGAAACTCTTTGGAACAATCTCCGTAGCAACATACAAGAAACTCTGGCTCTCCAGCACTGGCAGCAAGGAGATCTCCCCACGCAAACTTGGGAAAGAGCCATTTGGGATAACTGGCAACTCGTGCTCCCACCCTGTCCTCTGCCAGCTCACGTACACAGACCTCGGGCAGAAGCTCCGAGCAACTGGACTCCACCATCCACCGGTCTACTGAAGCTGAACTTTGACGGAGCTTCAAAGGGCAATCTAGGAGATGCGGGATATGGGGGAATCTTGAGAGATCATCAAGGTAATCGCTTATTGATATTTTTTTGTTCCATGGGGTGGGATTCCAACAACTCGACGGAACTTGAAGGCCTGTGGCAAGGGATGTGCCTAGTCTTGCTTCACAACTTCTTCCCCATTGAAATAGAAGGTGACTCCCAAATTCTCATCAATACGGTTAATCAACTTCTTATGGGCGCCTCTCCTTCTAAAGTTGCTAATAGCTGGAGACTCATGGAAAGATTGGATCTCATAGCAAATTGACTGTAGCATCATTAAGCCATTGCCTTCAAACACATCAAGAGATCAGGCAACAAGGTAGCAGATCTATTGGCAAACAAAGGCATGGTCAGTTCTCAGCTCCTAACAGTAGGATCCCTATCCATTCTCAACGACAACAAACTTATATAGGAATGCACTAATCTGGTGCACAAGGACAACGAACCCCTGGATGCGGGTGTTTATGAAGGTTAATACGGAATTTGATCCGTGGGACGGCACATGGCATGGCCACATGGCCATCCACAAGCCAAACCGCTGGTGCCCTGATGCATTTAAGACTCCTCGCCGTCACCTTGCGAGGCATTTACTCCGTTGTTGTGGACAAGGCAGGCATCATTGCTTCAAAATTATGTTCTCCTGTTGCACTCCTCAGCTCTCTGGCTATGTTGCTGGTCTCTCTGTGATGCTCTAGCTCCCCTCTACTGGTTCTATGCCGAGTCATATCCCTCCTTTGTGCAGTAATTTCTCCCCTACGGCTGCGGAGCCAAGCTCCCGCACGTCAATTGGGAGGCGTTGTAGTCTCAGCAGTTGTATTGAGTTTCTCCTGGGTTTCCATCATTCTCAGAGCCCCCACTGTCACCTGTGTCTCTTGGCTTATTTCGGACATGTCTCGCCCTCCACATCTCGGCTTCTCCATGCCTGTCCTGCCACTTCCGCTGCTCAGGGCTGCTCTCACCCCCACTGTGCTGACATGCCTTGCTTGAGACATCACATGTGCTGTCGGAGGGGCAGCAGCAGAGGCCGAGCTTCGCGTCATGTGCCCTCCTCCCTTTCCAGCTCCTTGTCCTCCTCCCTTGAACACTCATGGGGCAGATACCCTGATACCTGTAGTGGTCGGGGCCGTCTTTTCGGTTCCTTTGCTCGCCACCCTACCTCTGAGCCTCCAACGCTACCTCAGCCTCAGCGGCATTCCTCTGTCTCTTCGCCACCCCCTGCCATAGCTCACTTTCAGTTTCATTGCTCCACCAACAACCCTCTTGTCGTGGCCACCATTTCTGTCTCTTTTCGTGAAGTAACTAGTGATGCCCCTATCCCTAGCCAACCCATTCTGCCTCAAGGCCAACAAAGTCACCTCGGCCCCTCTGAAGAAGTAAAAGCTCATCAGGTTCCAACAGAGCACAATTCTAGCTCTAATAGTGGCTGCAGCTCGGGCTACTACCAAGAGAGGCGGTTGCAGGACGAATGAACGGGTGCTGAGACTGTCGCACCTCACTAAGACGCAATTTGCCTCCAGTCTGTAGATGATGATGAGTACAAATGTCTGATTGTTGAAGAACCACCTTCAGTTTCTCATGATGCTCAGATTATCGGGTCTCATTAGGTTTCAGGTTTATAGCTCTTTAGTTTTGCTATTTGTTTATGTCCATGTTGGGTACATTTACTGATGTCTTTTATCGTTGGTTTCCTCTTTCGAGGTAGCATTGCAAACTCTATATGGGCTGGTTTCCCCTTGTGGGCAGCTCTAATTTTTGCTATTTTCTCTATTTTGGCTGACATTTTGGCATTAGCACAAGCTAGCACTACTGAGGCCCGAGCCTCCTTGTAACATATGTTTCATTATTAATAAATCTTACTCTTACTTATGAAAAAAAAAAATTTAAAAATTAAAAAAATCTAAAAAATAAACATATTAAAAAAAATTAAAAACAAATTTGAAAAAAATATACAATAAAAAATAATTTAAAAAAGGTAAAATAAAACAAAATTAAAAAGAAAATTTAAAAATAACATAATTTAATACCAAATTTAAAATAAAAAAATTAAAACAAAATCCTATAAAATAAAAAAACTATATTAAAAAAAATAATTAAACTAAATTAAAAAAATATAGATATTAAAAAATAATTTCCACTTTTGGAAGGCAGGGTGGGAGTGGGGTAGTCCACGAAGTAGGCTTGGTCAATTTTGAGAATTGACCTCCCTAGCCTAGGTGGCCTCGGGGCTTGGCCGCCGCGCGGAGGGATGTGGCTCCGCAAATGACAATGTTGCTGCTAATGAAAGACCGACATGATAAAATTTGTAGGAGAAGATGCACATGGAGTCTCGGGTCACATTGCCAATTTGTAGGAGAAGATGCACATGGAGTCCGGGGCCACATTGTCGTTACTGTTAAAGATATTAAACTTACATGGAAGAAAATTAACAGCAAAGAGAATAATGATACACAGCTAAAGCTGACAAATGTACATTTTGTTGCTTTAGTCGATCCCGACCCCTCCTCGACACCGTCATTTTCTCATTTCCCAAAAGAAATCGCTCCAAGGATCGAATCCCGAGAGTACCAGTAAGAGGTATTTGGGATAGGAAGCTTAACGAGTAAAGGGAGGTCGATGATTACGCATCCAACAGGAAGACTGCAAACTCAAATTTAAAATATCTAGTCAATGTTCTATAATTTCGAAATATTTTAAATTTAGAAAAATATAAGTTGCTGCGGAGCAAAAAGATGACCCAAACACATTGGCAATGATTCGAATCGCTGAAACTTTAAGACGATTGAAGAAGCTGGTTAAAGAATGGGAGAAGGACGAAAAAGAGAAACTTCTAATTGACAGGAGGAAAACCAATAAAATGATTTCTGCTATCTTAAAGGAAATTGGTGATGGTGTTAAGATATCAGATCATTGGAGCTTTCTAAAATACCTGGAAGAGACTTGGAGGAAGATTTTACTCGTCAATGAAAAATCCTAGTGCCTTAAGAGCCAAGCGATTTGGCTTCAAGAAGGAGACTGCAACATGAAGTACTTTCATAATTTTGCAAATGGCCAAAAAAAGGCTATTGCAATTTGGAGGATGGAGGTTGATGGAGTCACGGTTAATACAACTAAGGAGATAAAGGAGGCTGCAGTAAATTTCTTCCAAAAGCTGTACACAGAAAGAGAGGAGGTGGAGATTGCAGAACAACAAAAGGTATTGGCTGACTTCCCCAGGATGTTTGGGACAGCAGAAAATGAGGTGTTGCCGAGGCTAGTTACCAACAAAGAGGTGACAAGAATACTTAAATATTTTCCTGCAGACAAGAGTCCAGGTCCAGATGGGTGGACCCCAGATTTTTTCACCCATTTCTCTGATTTATTCCTCGGCAGAATAACGAAGATTGTAGAGGAGGCTAAAACATATGGAACATTCAGAGGGGGGATTAATTCCACCTTTATAGCACTGATTCCTAATAATTGTGATCCGAGAAATTTCGAGGACTTTAGGCCAATTTATTTGTGTAATACGTTATACAAGGTAGTGTTTAAGTTAATTGCTGAAAGGATTAAAGGAACAATGGAAAAATATGTGACCCTGGAATAGTCAAGTTTCTTACCAGGGCGGAGTATTTATGATGCGGTGGCTATCACACAGGAAGTAATGCATTCCATTAAGACAAAGAACCTAAGTGCGGGGACCATGAAAATTGATTTGATAAAGGCGTATGATCATGTCGATTGGGGTTTTCTCAAGAAGATCTTATTCAAGATTGGGATGTCAAGTGATTTAGTTGATTGGATCATGGGATGTATTTCCATCTCTTCTATGTCTGTTATCATAAATGTCACGGCTTCTAATTTTTTTAGGCCTAGGAGAGGGCTTAGGAAGGGATGCGCCCTCTACCCTCTATTGTTTATACTAGTTATGGATGCTTTGAATTTGAACATTAAGCGAGTTGTGTCTATCGATGATTTTGCAGGATTGAGAATCTCGAGTAAGGATGCTACTACACACAACTTCTTCGTAGACGACATCCTTATTTTTGGAGTCATGATGATTAGTAACTCGAGGAGGTTTGGATAGATATTTACCAATTTCTATTATGCCTCGGGTATGGAGGCGAACAATTTTAAAGCCTGCTTATACCATGCAGACGGGCCATCTCATGTTATTCTATTCATTCAGATGCATTTTAATTTTTGGGTTTCAAATTTACATGAGGGGATAACATATCTTGCTTTCCGGCTTCGGGCTATGAATTAAAGCATTGATGATTGGCAGTGGTTGATTGGGAAATTTCAGAGAAGAATCAAGAATTGGTCCAATAAGTGGCTGACTAAAGGCAATAGGCTGGTCCTTACTCAGGATGCCCTTCAACAACTTGCAATCTATTGGGTGCATGTAATATTCCCAAATTAGCAAAAGCTAATTGGAATATTAATTCAGACAGATTTTGCCGCCTATGGTTAAAGGGAAATAACAATGAGCGGGCCGTGACTCGTCCAAGCGCGGGAAGGTAGGTATGCAGCGGAGTTGGCAGTGTGGGGCCGAGAGGGGCTGCGCAGGAAAGTGGAAGTCAAGGGCTCGTGATGAAGGCCGCATACAAAAGGAAGGGAGCCACCATGTTTTGGGATTATTATTGATGTTTATGAAATTGAAACTAGTCACTAAGAGTTGAGCACGCCGGCTGTTTAGCAGGTCTGCAGCACCGTTTAGTGCGCCGAGTGTCTCCGAGCGGAGATCTCAATCTCAACCCCGGGGGACTTCGAGTGCCTGCTCGGGTGAGGCAGTTCTATCATAGTTTTGCAGAAGGATTGGGTCTAGAACTTGTTGCAACTTGTTGCAAAGCTGCGTCAGGAGTGGCAGCGCCGTCTGGGTGAAAAGACCGCAGTCCATCGCGTGTGTGCACAGTGTTATTATCATTTTGGGAGTTTCGGGCCTAGAGTTTGAAGCAGAGACAGTTCGTGCCTATTGAGGGCCTGAAGCAGAATCGGGATGCTCTCTTAGGGAATCTCTGTTCGGCCGCAGCATATTAGCAGCAGCGCGTTTGTATTCCCCGCCGCTTGAACGCAGGACGGTGAATCGTTGTTCCTCTGTCATTCCGAGAATACCTTTCGATTTGCCTTGAGCCAACTTTGGGTGCTATCACCTGAGCAGCTATTGTATTTCCTTATAATTTCCCGACATAATAAAATGGCTCAGTGATCTCTGTGTTTAACGTGTATCTGTTGCATAGGCTGTTTTTATTATTTTATGTGCTGTTGAATATTGGATGAAGGAGCATTCAATTGCTGTACCATTTGCTGTTGAATAGGAATATTACAGTGGTATCAGAGCATGGTTCTGGCTCAGCCTGTGGACATTATCACAATGCCTACATTCTTACCTCCAGTGCAGAGTAAGGAAGAAAGGCAGCAGGGTCATTTACCCTTTGGAGATTATTTCCGTAAATGGCAGTCCATGGGGGAAGACTTCAAAGCATCTTTGCCCTTCAAAGATTATTGTCAGCTCAGGCAGGATGAAGGAGGAAGGTACAATGAAAGGAACAGTGGGTTTTCTACCACGCAGAGTTCAGATTTGCAGCGTACCATTGGGAAATCACCTCTTCCCATGCATGAGGGATCCACTAGTCCCTGTGAGTCTAAGCCCAAGAAGACCGGAGCGGTGAAAAAGGAGAGTTTATTCTCATCTATTTTCAGATCCAGAGGGAATGAATCCACCATTGAGGAGGTCAAGAAGGTTGAAGAAAAAGAAGAGGAAATACCAGGCACTTCCTACTCTCATCGAGCAGAAGATACTGAGCATGGGAGACACTTGGATCATCAGATTCTCAGTGATTACCTTGTTGAGTATAGATCTCAACCCAGAGCCTTCAGGGAGACTCTAGATTTCCCTCATTTCATCCAGCTGAAGGAAGAGAAGGGACCATGTAGCAGAAAGGAAATCAAAGGCAATAGATTTCTGTTGTATACCTTTGATGGGTCATCTAATGCGAGAGCTTGGGTGAGAAAGCTGGAGGCATTTTTCCTACTACATCTTGTAGCAGGGAAAGAGGCTGTTGAAATCTCAGCGTTGCACTTGGTGGGTGAAGCCTATGATTGGTGGTGCAGCCACTTGAGCCATGCAAGGGTGAATACTTTTGCAGAGTTCACTCAAAGGTTGATCCAAACCTTTGATGGAGAAAGAGCAGAGAAAGAAAAGATCACACCCCCTCTTAAGGAGGCTTGTGATAACGCTGTCACACTCATGGAGGAGCAGCCACATGCATCAACAGTGGGGGCAGCTAACACTTTTGACGAAGGGACTCTTGCAACCCTGCAAGAAGTTCCAAATGCACATCAAGGTATGAAAATATTTCCACATTCCATTGTTGCAGCAAACTCTTTTGATCAATGTGGAGATTTACTTTTGCATGGCCAAGGGTCAAATCTCATTGCTACTATAGAGCAGCTTGGTTGCACTGCGCTGTGCAACATGGAAACACTCAAGAAGGAATCAAACCATCACTCTCGTGAGCCATTGTTGGATTATGCATCATATTGGAGGTTGGGGTTTGAAGCCTTGAAGATTGATGGTAGACATCTTGGAGTAAGAAACCCTTTCTCCCTTCAAGATGACACTTTCTCAATGAGCTCCTCTCAGCTCAAAGAGGAACTTCTACTTCCAGATCCAAGACCTCATTGGTTTTGGAAGGCTATTGATGAAAGGGAGGTCTCAAGGAGAGATCTCATTGGAGATGCACCTCAACACACTATGGGATGCAATGCTTTTCTTCCTTTCTCACAAGGGCAGATAGAAGATGAAGGGCATCTTAAGATGGATAACGTCTTTCATGCCCGTGTTGGACATCCTTTGAGCCATACACATCATGATGGGAGGTTTTTGCCTACCACCTATTTGATCCTTGATAGGGTCTCATTGATCCTCGAGAAGCTTACATGTCAAAGTCCCATGAAGTGCAAAGCAAAGAATTTGATTTGGGAGGATGGCAGCCCTCATGGGAGGAGTACCAGGATGAAAAGAAGAAGGAGGCATCCACAAGTGATTGGGTGGATGTGGTTGATGAGCAAGGAGCCAGGAGGTTACTTGCAGATATATGATACCGGGCAGCAGGAGGCTTGGCTGCGTTGGTTACTCTTGAAGGATTTTGGCCATCACTTGCAGAACTATGATACCAGGCAGCAGGGGGCTTGGCTGCGCTGGTTTGGCCATCACTTGACAAACACTCTTCCCAAGGGTAGGAGGGTGGAGAAAAGATGGCTGGATACTTGCATCATTGAGCAGCATAGAGTATGGATGCATGGTGTTGATGTGTTACTCATATCATTCATTATGTCTTCATCACATGAGTTGTATGATGGAAGTATGGGGAGGCAACAAAATGTCTTGTTGCTTCGCTTATTTCTGGGAGAGCAAGAGCAGACTTTCTCTCACACTTTACATGATGTTGCAGGAAGAGGAGATGGCATTATCTCTTCGGTCTTTGATGATTTGGGAGCTCTTATATCTTGGGGAGTATTCCATATTTGTTGCAGCATTATCGGAGGAGTGTTTGACAAGGAGCATGTCAAAGAACAGAGCTTTGTATTGATAGGAGCTTATTTGCATGAGCTCACCGCATTGTCACCTTGGAGCAGAGATTTATGGATGAAGTGTGCCCAACAGAGTTATGGTGGATCTATAACCCATAGGTCCCAGGATCACTTCGTATTTGTTGCACTGGATGAACAAAGAGGAGGTAATGATGATAGAGGCATATATGGCATATTCTTCTTGACTTGGGTTTCCAAGCATAAGGAGGATTATCTTCTTGCAGCACCAGGTTCAGTCTTCTTGATAGCATGCCGACACATTATGGAGGACTCATTCATGGATCCATGCACCATCTTACTTCCAGCATATGGTGAGGAGTTTGTTTATACATTCATTGATTTGCACACTCTTACCATTCTTATGCAGTGCATTGATTCACAAGAGGGCAAGCTTGTCAATTGCTCCATGAGTTTTATTGGGCCAATCTACATGATGGAGGCAGCCATCTCTTTTGTGGCCTTGGGAAAATGTTTTATCACCACATGTATGTTCAGTTGTTGCACTATAGCAGGTGTCATATAAAGACATGTATGATTAACATTTTGCCTTGTATTTTCGTCAAGCAGCAACTTATAAAACTGCGCTGTACTTGTTGGGGAAGCTGTTGGTACCCCTCTTCATCACTTGTAACCTTCAGCATTTCCTTCATTTTGCTGCTGCTCATGTCTTCATTTGCTGATATAGATCAGATTTTTATAGGAGGCTTGATTATGAGGGAGACACATGAGTGGGATGTGTCCGTGAGTGGGAAAAATTCTCACAATTTCTGCACTACATGTTCTAATGAGAGCATGAGAGGAAATATGGCCACCACAGCTAAATGTTTGTTCTCGTTTGAGGTGGGCCATAAGATAGATATTCATCCATTGTACAGCCATGGGCAAAAACTTGATCATGTATTATTGTTGCTACATTCAGCCATTTACTATCCTTTAGTAGATGTGATGAATCATGGGCATTGCTTGCCATGTAATTTTCTGAAGTTGCAGTGGATGAGACTGCGTTGTATCTTTGTGAGAGATTGTTTGCATCATGTATCATCATGTAAAACTTTCAGCAAACCTCTCATTTGGATGTTCCATGATGGCCATGTCCTATTCTTCAGGGATGGATTATTTTGGGCCAGCTTGTTCTTCATTGTTGGAGGAACCTTCTTTGGAGGACTGTCCTTCACTTTGCCACTGGAGGGCAATGATTTTGCAGCCCAGGATCTGCATACACTCTACACTTGTCATGAGTGGAGGGAAGGACAGCATGGGGCGAGCTATGATGCTTGCCAAGTTCATATTTTCAGCCCACCTGCATTACCGGAGCTTAAGGTGGAAGGAGATTTTCAGGAGTTGCCTTGTTGGGAGGTGGCTCATTTGGTTCGGATGATTGTTTGGAGATGGAGGATCCACATGAGGGAGATATTCCTCATTATATTTCCGACTCCATGCCTTGAGTGGAGAGAGGTGATGAGTTGGTGCACGGTCGATGGGACAACTTACACAGTGACAGCTACATCACAACAGGGGTCATGGACTTCAGTCATAGCAAGAGGCAGTGAGCAGTCCCAGCCATGGGACTTGGGCTATTATTGGCCATGGTGGCAATGGGATTCGGGGGGATTGTTGGTTGGCTGGTACCATGAGAGATCGGTTTGGGATCCTGGCATTGAGAGATCCCTTCATGTCAGGGTGGTGCAGAGGTCCGAAAAGATTCAGTGGCGCATCTGGGACCTAGGCACATTTTGCAGTATCGGTGGAGAGATGTTCAGGAAGTTGCTTGAGGGCAAGCAACATTTTGCCGGGGGAGACTGTAATCTTCCCAAATTAGCAAAAGCTAATTGGAATATTAATTCAGAGAGATTTTTCCGCCTATGGTTAAAGGGAAATAACAATGAGCGGGCCGTGACTCGTCCAAGCGCGGGAAGGTAGGTATGCGGCGGAGTTGGCAGCGTGGGGCCGAGAGGGGCTGCGCAGGAAAGCGGAAGTTAAGGGCTCGTGATGAAGGCCGCATACAAAAGGAAGGGAGCCACCATGTTTTGGGATTATTATTGATGTTTATGAAATTGAAACTAGTCGCTAAGACTTGAGCACGCCGAAATTTGTTTATGGAGTCTGTAACTTATGGCTAATCACGCCGAGGTCTCGAGCGGAGATCTCAACCTCAGCCCCGGGGACTTGAGTGCACCTTTCAGGTGAGCGGTTTCTCATGGTTGCGGAAAGGATTGGGTCTAGGGCTTATTCGCAACTTGTTGCAGAGTTGCGTCAGGAGTGGCAGCGCCGTCTGGGTGAAAAGACCGCAGGCCATCACGTGTGTGCACAGTTTTATTATCATTTTGGAAGTTTCGGGCCTGGAGTTTGAAGCAGAGACAGTTCGTGCCTATTGAGGGCCTGAAGCAGAATCGGGATGCTCTCTTAGTGAATCTCTGTTCAGCCGTAGCGTATTAGCAGCAGTGCGTTTTTATTCCCCGCCGCTTGAACGCAGGACGGTGAATCGTTGTTCCTCTGTCATTCCGAGAATACCTTTCGATTTGCCTTGAGCCAGCTTTGGGTGCTATCACCTGAGCAGCTATTGTATTTCCTTATAATTTCCCGACATAATAAAATGGCTCAGTGATCTCTGTGTTTAACGTGTATCTGTTGCATAGGCTGTTTTTATTATTTTATGTGCTGTTGAATATTGGATGAAGGAGCATTCAATTGCTGTACCATTTGCTGTTGAATAGGAATATTACAGTGCACCTATACCAAATTCCTCGAAAGATACTAAATAAGATCAAAAGCATAAGAGCAGAATTCATATGGAATCGGGGCTTGGGAAAAGGATCTTTCCATTTGAAAAAATGGGATGATATTGCCAAGACGAAGAACCCGGGTGGCTGGGGTATTATTGATTTCGATACATTCGGGAAGGCCCTTTGGATGAAATCCTTGTGGTGATGCCTCTGTCATTTGGGTCCTTGGAAAGATATTATGGAACATAAATATCACCATTATACCACGATGGAAGAAATTTATTTGACGGACAATATCCATTTGTTGAAAGGCTCTAAGATCTGGAGTGGTTTCCGGAAAGTGTGGCTAGAAATAAAAGTAAAGTTAAAATGGAAATTTGGGAATGAAGGTCAAATAAAAGTGGGACAAGTGGAATTGGATGGAACAAGACAATTACCACCAATCAGTGCTAATCTAATATCCTTCCTTAATAAACAAAGGAATATTTTATCTGAGTCAGATTATGGATTGGGAGGGGGAATATCCTCAGTGGTATTCGGGTAATAGAATGGGTATACCAAATGAGATGGCAGCGAATTGGGAACAATACAGGGATTGGTTAAGGCATCTGGGTCTATACAAGCATAGATAGGGAGATAGCATTAAGTGGGGAGGATGTCTCAATAAAGGTCAGATTTCTATAAACGAGTTATATCATGACATGATGAAAGCGAAAGTACAGGAAGGGAATCCAAGAAGGATTAGGGAGGTATGGAAGACGAAGGCACAAAAGAGGCAGGGTATCTTCTTCTGGCTTACATGGCCGGATAAAAACCTTACATGGAAAAACCTACAAAAGAGAGGGTTAAATGGACCGGGAATTTGCAGTTTATGTAGGAACACAGCTAAAGACAATAAACATTTATTCTATAGCTGCTTATTCACTAAAAAGGTTCTCAGTGATATTTGCAGTAAACTCAATCTGGAGGTGCCTTCATACGATAAAACAAAAGATTGTTTTGATTGGTGGTACAGGAAAGGTAAGCAATTTAGAAGTTTGCTTATTATATTTCATTGGAATATCTGGTGTTGTAGGAATAGAAGGATTTTTGATAATATAATAAGCATGCCAGATAAAATATGCAATCAAGTGATCATGACATTAGAGAGTGGTAAGATGAAAGAAATATCCCCTGTGGATTTGTCTATAAGAGATAGACCACATGAGCTTAACTTTCCAGTGGGATATTTCGACAGAGCTGCACAAAGTCAAAATTTTGGTTGCGGTGCTTTATTGATATTAAACCCAAGATGCCAATATAAGATGCACTGGTATGGAGGACATGGATCAAACATGAGGGCGGAAGCTATGGCACTGTGGGGTTTATTATGGTTTGCGCAGTGCCTTTGTGTGGATCGGTTAACAATCTATGGGGGTTCAAAGGTCTTGATAGACCACATGAATCAGGGAACAAACCTCAATCTTGTTCATCTGACAACTTGGATGGGCTGAATTGACAATATGAGGAATAAGTTCTCATCCCTCTCTTTCTGCCACATATATAGAGAAAGAAACAACCAGGCGGACAGATTGTCAAAGATGGGTCTAGTTGGCAGATTCGGAGAAATTCAGTACAAACTGATTGATGGAACAATTAACGAAGCTAGTGGCTCTATATTTTTTTCTGACCTTTTTGTTTATTATGCAGGTTATGAAAGTAGAGAAGAGATGTGGGTGATAACAGAAAGACATGTTCGCAAGGCCAGGACCTGGGCTTTAGGCAAAAAAGAAAAGAAATATGTTTTTGTGCAATTATATCACTATTTACATTTATGTTTTCTTCGTAGTTTTTGAACAAGTAGAGTCATTTCCTTTGGGACCTGTAAGTAATTAATGGTAATGGGTAGACGGTGATAAATTTTTGTATTAGATCCAAATAGAAACTAGCTAGAAACCAGCCATAATATAGAAGAAAATCACACAGTGATGATGGTTTTGAAATCGATAGTAGAAGTTGCAGGTTAGTAATGGACATTTTGCTATATATCAGTTATCAAAGAATGTAACAGGGAACAATTTCATGATTTTGGTGAAGTTTAATGCGCTGGTACACAATAAAAACCAGCTGTTTTTTCTGTTGAAAAATAAAGTTGATAGTAATATTTTATGAGATTTCTAAATTAATAATATTTTTTTATCAAATGTTTTCAATTTGATAAAATACATTTAAATGACATTTTTTGTTTAATAGAAGGTATATGATATTTGACGACTAAACAAAATGTATAGTCTCAATTGCACGTAATAATTTTTTAAATTAATGAAATATGATGACATTGATGAGGATTTAAGAACGTATAAGTTGATATTAATATTTGAAATTTGGCAGAATTATATTCGGCCCACGTGGATTCCCTGTGATATAAATTAATTGTATCGGCGAATTTTGCACATACCAACCCTCTTTCACATCACAACATGCCATATCATAAATATTGTTCTTCAACATCAGACATGGAAAGACTAATAGAAATCTAAGCGCCCATGCCAAGGCCAACTCGGGAAAGCCGAATTTTTATTTTTTTATTTTTTATTTTTGATGTATTTTGTTTTTAATTTTATTTAATTTATTTCATATGATTTTGTTTTATTTTTTATTTTATTTTTAATATTTTAATTAATTTGTTTTTTAATAATTTATGATTTTTTTTGTTTTTTTTTTAATTTTGAATGTTTTTTTAAAAATACTTTGAAGATGTTTTTTTTTTTCTAAATTATTGTTTTTATTTATTTTTTAAATAAATATTATTTTTTTTAATATGTTTTTTATTTTTTAATTTTTTAATTTTTGTTTATTTTTTTATGATGTTTTTTTTGTGTTATTAAATAAAAAAAAATCATTTTAATAATATTTTTTTTAATTTTTAATATTTTTAATTAAAAAAAATATTGTTTTTTGGGTTTATATATTTATTTATTTTTTTCATTTATCTCATCGATATTATTTATTTATTTTTTTATGTTTTTATGTTTTTTCAAAATTTTAAATTAGTTTTTTTTTTATAATGTTTTCTTTATTTTAAATTTACTCTTTTATGTTTTTTTTTTAAATTTAATTTTGTTAATTTTATTTTTTTACATTTTTATGTTTGACTTTTTTTTTTTTTTTTTTTTTTTTTTTTTTTTTTTTTTGGTCTTTTTAATGTATTTTTTATATTGTATTTTTTTTGGATCTTGTTTTTTTTAATGTTAAAATATATATTTTTATTCACTTTTTATTATCTTTATTAAATTTTTGGGTTTTTTTTGTTTTTGTTTTTTCAATATTTTCATAATTTTTTGTTTTTATTATTTTTTAATATTTTCATATTCTAAATATATTTAATAGGATATAGATGTCAAAATAAAAAATATGTAGAACTAATAAGTCTATGAAACGATTTTTGTTGATAGTGTACTTTATTAGTGAATAATCTTTGATATGTTTATTCGTTTCTATTTATTAAACTCAAAAGAAATATAAATTTAATATTAAATTATTATTTTTATTACTATATATGAAAATTATAATTATAATTATAATTATATATATATATATATATATATATATTCTCGATAATGAAATATAAGTTTTAAAAAACAATTTACAATACAAATTTCCAAAAAAACAAATGTTTTGATGCAAAGAGTATAAAAAAATCAGAAATCACATTTAAATTCATTTGGTTTGCAAAGTTGTTCATTCATCATAATTAAAGCGTTTTATATCCATTAATTTTACAGTATATAAACTTAAAATAAAAATAAATTAATATAAATAAGTTGTCTTAGGCTAAGATTTAAAAAGAGATAATCTTTTAGCCTTTAAAATTAAAATTTGATGCAGGAGCATCCAGCTCAGGGTGAACAAAAACAAGAATGTTTGTCTCACAGGTTTACAGGTCATTGTACCTGAGTTTCTCTTTTTAATTTCCTTAGTTTCTAGGATTTAGAACTTAACAACTAGTTATGTTTTAATTTCATTTTAAAATTTTTTTTTAGTTACTATTTTACAATTAATTTAGGTGAATGGGAATTAACAGTTACCCATTGTAACTACATGTAACTATTGACAGCTAAAAAAGAAATTGTTTAAAAAATCATAACAAAAGGGAAAAAAGATACATTGTAAGTTTGATTTCCATCCTAGCAGAAAAGAAAATAAAATCATTTTAAGAGATTTTACAAAGCCATCTGAAATCCATCCACAGCTAAATACAATTTCTTTTCATTTTCATGATAAATTGAATGCATGTGAAAACAGTAGCAAGAAATTGTAAAATAATTTATTTTCACATTTGTTGAAGTAACAACAGAATTAACAAGTCGAGACATTCACCAGTGAGAAGGGATCTCCAGTTAAAGGAACACGTCGAGCATCAAAACAAAGAGAATGCACAAGTCACAGGTACCATCCAACTGAAATAATCAGTTTTCATTTCGAAACATTGTCCAAGTAGTTTGTTTTACAAGTACAAAAAGAAATATTTCATGTTCGAATAAAGAACCGGGTTCGAAACCCCAGCATAGAAACTATACAACCAGTAACAAACACCAGGACCAGAGGTTAAAAACCCCGATTGATAAACCAAGAGCATGAACACAAATAAATCCCAGAACTGATTTCAAACATAAATATATTCCTATTAAACAACTAACGGAAGAATCAAAACAGAGGACGGCTGAACGGGGAGCCGAGGCTCACACCTGTAAAAAACCCAAATTACTGGAAGCAACTACAGGGAGAGATCCTACCCATTTGGGCTAGAGTCGGTGGAATCAGAGACCACGCCTAGAGTGACAACAGATCACCTGCAATAGAAATACCCGAACATTAACAAGTGCGAAAAGGTTGAAAACCCTCAAATAGAGGAGAGAGGGTGAGGGTTTGTAAGTTTAGCTTACCAAAAGAGTAGCATTGGACTAAAGGAAGGAATTGACCGATCGCTAACCAACAAGGGAACCCTGCTCACAAGGAGAAAAACCCTTAGTATAACCAGGAAAAAAAAACAACCGGAAAGCTAAAGCAAAGAAATAAGACTTACCTTTGTGCAACTGCCGAATTGAGGTCGAATGTCGCGACCCCTAATGGCTGCAATATGATAAACCATAACCAAGTAACCAGTTAACTAACAAGACACATACAGTGAGTGGATAAAACAACACTGAAACGAATGCATTCAAGAGATTACAATCATAAATAGCACCCATAAAACTTTCAGGGTGGAGGAACTTTTTTACAGGACACAAAGAACCAGGCCTTGGAACCCTCGAGCTCATTGGCAGCGTGAGAAAAACGAATAGAGTCATCACAGTGACGGAACCCAGCTAGCAGAGCAGAGCCACAGTTAAAGACTACAGGTAGCGCCCAGTAAAGAAAACAGTAGTAGTGACCAATTACAGGTCAAAGCGCCACCAAGAAATGAGCCATTACAACCACAGAGGAACAGTTGAAATGCCCTCACATCCATCGAAGAGAAAAGAAGAAAATGCCAAATGAACAGAGGTAAGGCGTGTAGCTAAGGGCAGGATAGCAAATTCCGAGGATGGAACAGGTGTCCTCCTCACACCTACCACAAGTACGAGTTATAAATTTGACAATAACAAAAATATCAATTACAAATCATGAGAACCTGATAAACACAATAATCATATTAATAATACATTAATTATTGATTAAAAAGCAGATTTTAAGAAGGGCCGGTCCCATCATTTTTTGGTATCAGAGCGGTTGAGTTTTTTTGAAATGGAAGTTGGAAGGCGAGGTCGTGGGAGAGCTATTTGGAGAGTAGCAGATGAAGGACTGAGAGAGGAGATTAGGATCCTAAACGCCCGTTTGGCGGCAGTAGAAGCAGGAAGAAGAAGGGATCCTGATGGAGGAGATGATAGTGATGAGGAAGCCACAGAGACAATAGATGGATCAGATGGAGAAGGACCTGAGATCAGGTTGTTCAAATCAGTCTTACTGGCTAATAGTAAGCCAAAGCATGAGCTTTCAAATTATGATGGAAGTTTGTCAGCAGAGGTACTGCTAGATTGGCTCAATGAGCTGAATAAGTACTTTGATTATGAGGAGATCAACGAAGATAAGAGAGTTAAATTCACTACCACCAGGTTGAAAGGGCATGCAGCCTTATGGTGGGATAGTATACAACCAGAGACGAATAGGTTGAATAAGCAGCCTATCAAAAAATGGACCAGGATGGAAGCCAAGTTGAAGGGTAAATTATTACCCAAAAAATATCAGATTGCTATGTACACGCAGGTACAGAATCTGAAATAGAAGGGAATGATAGTAAAGGAGTACACCGAAGAATTCTATTGGTTGAACCTCAGAGCAGGTTACATAGAAGACACCTCTAAAAAAATATCAAGGTTTGTAAATGGTTTAAGGTGGGAAATATTGGATGAGATAAGTATTCTTTCACCTAGAAACATAGATGAGGCTTATCAAAGTGCCTTGAAGGCAGAGGAGAAGATAAATAGGAAACAGAATGCCAGAAGAGGAGGAGGATCTGACAGAGGGAAAGGACGAACTTTTGGCAGAGGTAGAGCTGCCAACCCCAATGATGAAGGTAGCAACTCGAAGGCTTCAAGGACAGCACATAAGGATAGTAGCACTAGGGGAGGAAGGCCATACCAACGCGAAAGAGGTAATGGAAGGGGCAGGGGAGCTGCCATCTAGTGTTACAAGTGTCACAAATGGGGGCACAAATCCTATGAGTGTCCTGAAGGTGAACAGGCTGGAACAAGACGAGCATATGTTGCTCAGCCGAAGGAAGCAGAGGTACCACCCCAAGAGATAGAGAATGTGCCAGAGACAAGGAAAGCCTTAGTTTTGAATAAGGTACTACTGAAATGAACAAAGGAGATAGCTGACCTAACTCAAAGGAAGGCATTATTCCAGACAGTTTGTAAGTCACATGGAAAATGCTCCAAACTGATTATCGATAGTGGGAGTACATATAATCTAGTTTCCACAGAGATGGTGGAGAAGTAGGGATTGAAGAGGTTGAAGCACCCCACTCCTTACAAGGTGTCGTGGTTACAGAAAGGACATCAAATTTTAGTTGATGAACAATGTGAGATTGAGTTCCATATTAGCAAGTACAGGGATAATGTTGTTTGTGATATTATGCCTATGGACGTGTGTCACATACTGCTAGGAAGACCATGGAAGTATGACATAAAGGTAGTGCATGACGGAAAGACAAATTGTTACAATTTTTTCAAAGATGGGATAAGCACACGCTTGTACCCATCAAGTTGGAAGAGACAGCAAAAGCTAGTGGAGTCAAAGCATTGCTGGTGGGAGGAAAGGAATTTCTGAAATGGATTGAAGACAACGAGATAAAATATGCTGTTGTAAGGAGGCCAAAAACAGTGTTGTTATACACGACAATTGCAAATTTTCCTGAGGAAATTCAGGACATAATGCAGGAATTTAGCGACATTGTAGTGGATGATTTGCCAGATAAATTGCCTCCTAAGAGAAGTATCAGTCATCACATAGACTTTACACCCGAAGCTAGTTTACCAAACAAGGAAGCATACCGAATGAGTCCTAAGGACAATGAACAGATCAGAAAACAAGTACAGGAATTGCTGGATAAGGGGTTGATAAGGGAGAGTTTAAGTCCCTATGCAGTTCCGACAGTTTTAGCTCCCAATAAAGGAGGAGAGTGGCGAATGTGCACAGATTTGAGAGCCATCAATAAGATTACCATCAGGTACAGATTCCCATTACCATGAATGGATGACATTACGGACTGCTTAAGTGGAGCAGCATATTTCTCGAAAATCGATCTGAAGAGTGGATACCACAAGATCTGAATCAGAGAAGGGGACGAATGGAAAACAACTTTCAAAACTAATGAAGGACTGTACGAGTGGCTGGTGATGCCATTCGGATTAAGTAATGCCCCTAGTAAATTTATGCGTCTGATGAACAAAATGTTGAAAGAGTTCATCGGAAAGTTCGTAATTGTATATCTTGATGATATATTGATTTTCAGTAAGACTAAAGAATAAAATTTCTGACATGTTCGGAGTGTGCTGGAGAAGTTGCAGCAGAACAAGTTGCTAATCAATTTGAAAAAATGTTTCTTTTTTCATAAGGAATTAGTTTATTTGGGATTTTTGATTGAAGAGAATGAGCTGAAGATGGACCGAGAGAAAGTTGCAGCTATTATTAGCTGGCCATCCCCAAAGATCCTGTTTGAGGCTCATAGTTTTCATGGGTTGGCAAGTTTCTATCGTAAGTTCATAAGGAATTTTAGTGAGATATACGCACCTATGTTGGATACAATAAAAAAGGAAAGTCAACCTTTATGTTGGATTGAAGCGACAAAAAAAAGCTTCCAGATCTTGAAGAAGAAGATCACTGAAAGACTGATTTTGAGGTTGCCTTATTTCAACAAACTATTCCAAGTTCGTTGTGATGCCAGTAGTACATCCATTGGGGTTGTACTCAGCCAGGAAGACAGACCTGTCGCCTATTTCAGTGAAAAGTTGAATGAAAGCAGGCAAAAGTACTTGTCTTATGACAAGGAGTTTTATGCTGTCGTCCAAGAACTGAAGCACTGGAGACACTATTTGTTGGGTAATTAATTTGTTTTGTTTTTTGATAGTTCTGCATTGTAGTATGTTATGCAGCAACATAATCCTAACCACAAGCATGCAAAGTGGGTTGAGTACTTTCAGAGCTTCACGTTTGTATTGAAGCATATCAGTGGACATGCCAACAAGGTAGCATATGTGCTAAGTAGAAGAGCTTTTCTCTTGCAGGAGAGTACGATACAAGTGCTGGGATTTGAACACTTGAAAGACTTGTATCAAATTGATGTGGATTTCAAGGAGGCTTATGAAGCCTGCCATAATCCTTTGTTGAGAAATAGTAGTCCATGGCTGGACTATAACTTACAGGAGAAACTGTTGTTTAAAGGAGGACAACTATGTATTCCCGACTATTCGATGAGGGAGAACATCATCCAAGAGAAACACAGCAGAGGTCTTGCTGGACATTTCGGCATTGATAAGACCCTAGATTAGCTCAGTCACTTTTATTACTGGCCGAAGATGCGAAGGGATGTGCAGCGATTTGTAACCATATGTAAAGTGTGCCAGTTGGCGAAAGGACACAGTCAGAATACAAGACTCTACACACCACTGCCTATTCCAAGTAGACCGTGGGATTCAGTCAACTTGGACTTTGTCTTAGGTCTACCTATAACGCAGCGTGGTTATGACTCTGTGATGGTGGTAGTGGACCGGTTCTAAAAAATGGCACATTTCATTCCTTGTAAAAAAACCAGTGATGCTACTCACGTAGCACACATATTTTTCATGAAGATTATCAGACTAAATGATTTGCCTAAGTCCATTATTTCCAACAAGGATGTGAAGTTCACAGGACATTTCTGGCGTACCCTGTGGAAGAAGTTGGACACACGATTTAACTTCAGCTCCGCTTATCACCCACAGACGGATGGGCAAATGGAGGTGGTGAACAGAAGCTTAGGAAACCTACTACGGAGTTTGATGGGAGAAAATTCATGAATGTGGGATCGTGTACTTGCCCAGGAAAAATTCCCTTAAAATGATTTGCTAAATTGAAGCATAGAATACAGTCCTTTTCAGATCTTGTATGGCATGCATCCTCATGGAGTGCATGAGTTACGGGATCTGGGACGGTTGGAAAGGAGGAGTGCTGACGGGGAATATTTCTCCAAATCAATGAATGACCTACATGAGCAATTAAAATCTGAGTTGCAGGAAAACAACCATAGGTATAAGTAGCAAGCAAATCTAAAATGGCGGGAGATACAGTTTCAGGTGGGAGACGACGTTCTCGCACATTTACGAAAAGAAAGGTTCCCTAAGGGTGAGTACAACAAATTGAAGTTTAAAAAAATTGGACCTTGCAAAATTCTGCGTAAATTCTCTGGGAATGCCTATGAATTAAAGCTACCCCCAGGAATAGGCATATTTCCTATCTTCAACATGGCAGATCTATTTCCATACACTGCCAGTCCTGAAGACGACAGCACGACATGGCCAGAATGGGACACCCAGACAGAAAGTGGTTCTTGGATGAGACAAATGCCTTTGGCTCAGCCTCTTGAGATCGAGAGAATTCTCGACACATAGGTGGCCAAGCGAACTCATAGAAAAGAGTAACTTCAGCACCTTTTTGAGTGGGAGAACCATCCCATTGAGGACAGTTCATGGTGGCCTAGATATAGTGCACAGGATATTGAGTGGAGGAACTCATGGAACGGAGCCATGAAATTTCTTTACCCCAGGAGCTTGATGTAGGAGCATCCAGCTCAGGGTGAAAAAAAACAAGAGTGTTTGTCTCACAGGTTTACAGGTCATTGTACTTGAGTTTCTCTTTTTAATTTCCTTAGTTTCTAGGATTTAGAACTTAGCAACTGGTTATGTTTTAATTTCATTTTAATTTTTTTTTAGTTAGTATTTTACAATTAATTTAGGTGAACGGGAATTAACAGTTACCCAATGTAACTACATGTAACTGTTGATAGTTAAAAAAAAAACTGTTTAACAAATCATACAAAAAGGGAAAAATGATACAATGTAAGTTTGATTTCCATCATAGTAGAAAAGAAAATAAAATCATTTTAAGAGATTTTGCAAAGCCATCTAAAATCCATCCGCAGCTAAATACAACTTCTTTTCATTTTCAGGATAAATTGAATGCATGTGAAAACAGTAGCAAGAACTGGAAAAATAAATTATTTTCACAGGTGTTGAAGTAACAACAGAATTAACAAGCCGAGACATTCACCAGCGAGAAGGGATCTCCAGTTAAAGGAACACACCGAGCATCAAAACAAAGAGAACGCACAAGTCACAGGTACCATCCAACTGAAAAAACCAGTTTTCATTTCGAAACATTGTCCAGGTAGTTTGTTTTACAAGTACAAAAAGAAATATTTCATGTTCGAATAAAGAACCGGGTTTGAAACCCCAGCATAGAAACTATACAACCAATAACAAACACCAGGACCAGAGGTTAAAAACCCCGATTGATAAACCAAGAGCATGACTACAAATAAATCCCAAAACTGATTACAAATAGAAATATATTCCTATTGAAAAACTAACGAAAGAATCAAATTAGAGGACAACTGAACGGGGAGCTGAGGCTCACACCTGTAAAAAAAACCCAAATTATTGGAAGCGACTACAGGGAGAGACCCTACCCATTTGGGCTAGCATTGGTGGAATCAGAGACCATGCCTGGAGTGACAACAGATCACCTGCAATAGAAATACCCAAACATTAAGAAGTGAGAAAAGATTAAAAACCCTGAAACAGAGGAGAGAGGGTGAGGGTTTGTAAGTTTAACTTACCAGAAGAGTAGCATTGGACCAAAGGAAGGAATTTACCGGTCGCAAACCAACAAGGGAACCCTGCTCACAAAGAGAAAAACCCTTAGTATAACCAGAAAAAAAACTACCAGAAAGCTGAAGCAAAGAGAGAAGACTTACCTTTGTGCAACTGACGAATTGAGGTCGAATGTCGAGACCCCTGATGGTTGCAACCTGATAAACCATAGCCAAGTAACCAATTAACTAACATGACACAGACAGTGAGTGGATAAAACAACACTGAAATGAATGCATTCAAGAGATTACAATCATAAATAGCACCCATAAAATTTTTAGGGCGGAGGAACCCTTTTACAGGAAACAGAGAACTAGGCCTCAGAACCCTCGACCTCATTAGCAGCGCGAGAAAAATGAACAGAGTCATCACAACGATGGAACCTAGATAGCATAGCAGAGCCACAACTAAAGACTACAGGTAGCGCCCAATAAATAAAACAGGAGTCATGACCACTTACAGGTCAAAGCGCCACCAAGAAATGAGCCATTACAACCACAGAGGAACAGTCGAAAAGCCCTCATAGCCATCAAAGAGAAAAGAAGAAAATGTGAAATGAACAGAGGTAAGGCGTGTAGCTAAGGGTGGGATAGCGAATTCCGAGGACAGAACAGGTGTCCTCCTCACACCTACCACAAGTACGAGTTATAAAATCAACAATCAAACAAATATCAATTACAAATCACGAGAACTTGATAAACACAATCATCATATTAATAATACATTAATTATTGATTAAAACGAAGAGTATAAGAAGGGTTGGTCCCATCAAAATTACTCTTGGAATAATAAATCTTTCATTTACTTGTTCATTTTTAAAAATTATTTTAGTCACATAATTTGTCCATAATTTCATGGTTCAAATATGTTAAAAACTTAAAATTTTTAAAAACATGGTTGAAAACTTGTCATAATATTAAGGTTTTTCAAACCTATGATATTTTATCTTTAATGCCATGGTTGAAAACAATTACATTTTTAGGGTTTTTTAGAGTCAATATATTTTATCTTTAACAAGATGGATGAAAATTGTTGGAAATTATAAGGCTTTGAGACATGATATTTTTATATTTATCATATTTATCAAAATTGTCGAAATTTTAAAAATTTTCAAAGTCCTAATATTTTATCTTTAATTCCATTGTTAAAAAGTGTCAAAATTGTTACCCAATTTATTTATTTTTTATTCCAACATCAACACTTTTTTGTTTCGAGGGTGTTTTTTCAATCCTTTTTTCAAGAAAAAAAATGGTTTTTAGCATAATTTCAAAAAATGTTGAAAATTGACACTAAAAAAAAAGTGTGTTGTGGAATACACACTTTTCGTTTTTGGTGTGTACTTCATGTTTTTTTATTTTTTTTTGGCTAGAGTTCTTGCTTTGAGGTAATAGTTCCCGTTTCATTGGTAACTTTGTTAAAATTGTTGATTCAGCCTCCAAGTTTTCTTGGACTCTAATAACTAATCTCAATAATACGCACTAACCCAAATCTCAATCACGAGGTAACTTTGTTAAAATTGTTGATTCAGCCTCCAGGTTTTCTTGGAATCTAATAACTAATCTCAATAATACATACTAACTCAAATCTCAATCACTAGGATTAGGTGTCTAACAATGTTGTCCATGAACCACCCCGATTATATCTAGTACCTATGTGTAGCTTATTGGAAAACCAGTGAACTTAACAATTGATAAAATAAAACCACCTAAATTAACCTGTGTTATAGGTTGTGAGGGGTATTTTAGTTTCTCTATGACAAAAAATTATTGGGTTGAATATAACTGGATTATAGATTTCAAGAATTATTTTGAATTTGTATAGACAAAATGAAATAATTGTTTCACTTAAATGGATATGAATTATTTTCTAAGTATATTTCCTAAATCTACGATTCTTGAAATAAGAATAGACAATTTATTGATGTGCTCCACTGCAATGTAAATAAGAGTTCATAATTCCATTCAGATTTTATAAATTCACATAAATTCTGTTTTGTTTTCTCATCCATGTTTCATTTTTCATGCTTTTAATGAACACTCCACAAAATATAGGCAAGAAAACTCACAGGTCACTCAATAAGAATGAATTGATTATCTGTTACATATAGGATGGATGTATGGATCAACAATTGAGGATGGCATGACTGAGTTGAAAATATGTTACATGGGTTGGAATTCTCTATTTTGCATACCTAAGAAGCCAACCATTCTGGGAAATGCACTAGCAAATGGTCCATACAATCTTGTGCAGCAGAAGAGATGGGCCACTGGGCTGCTGGAAATATTCATAGGCAACTTATGTTTATTCATTAACATTAAAAAAACATTATGCTACGCCAGAGGATGATGTATACCTATTTCAATATATGGGGAATCTGGTAAGTGGAAATGTTTTGCTATGTCCTGTTGCCAACTTTTTGTTTTTTAAGTGAAAAATCATTCTTTCCCAGAGGTAAGGTCAATGAAATTAATTCACTAAACACCAATATAATATATATAATACATGAGTTCATATTGAGAGAAATGTTTGGAATAAATAGGTGGAGGATGTTTAATCTTGTTCAATGTTTCATGTTTATACTTCACTCATACGCTAATTCTCAAAGTCAAGACTATGGGTGTCCACCTGAAATGTTGGACAAGATTAAACATCCTCCACACAATTTCCTTTGAAAATATATTGATATGAATAATTGTGGAAATCTACACTCTCACACACATTCATGTTTTGAAGTTTAATGAACCTTATGTGCATCACTTCTTAATATTGCAGATTTTGGAGCCTCCCTTAGTTGTCGCAGTTTCACTGTTCATTTCAACCCAAGGATTTAATATTTGGGAATATATTCGAATTGATAGTTCCAACAGAGAATGGTGGAGTAACCATAAGATGTGTCTTATCCACTGCTTATCTCTGTGGGCATTTTCCATGTTCGATGTTTTAATGGATCTAATATGAGTCTCTAAAATATTATTCGTGGTGACTCCAAAGGAATATGAGGATGTGGATGAGTGTAATGAGAGTGTCTTCACATTTTATTCATCTTCATTGTTCATTCCACCAAAAAAAGTGTTCTCACTTCTAAAAGGAATGGTGAGAAAGTGGAAGCATGGCATCCCTTGGATTGTAGTCATAAAATCGGTAGCACTAGTTTTGATTTTGTGTTGTATTTGGAGACAATTAGCTTTCCTTTTGTGTTGTGTTGGGAAATAGACAAAAAAATTTGGGGGATGTATCCTTAATATTTCTAATAGATCTCATTGGGTTTGGAGATGGACAACAGTGTTTGGTATATATTCTTATAGAACTCACTGGGGATTAATGATACTTTAGTTTTTTAATATTTACAACTTAAAATAAATAATTTATTCATATGAAAATGAAAAATAATTTTCGATTTCATATATACCCTAGACATCATACTTTTCACCATTTGAAGTTATGTACAATGAAAAATTCAAACAAAAAATCTTATCTATAAACCAAAACTCCAAGTATAAATGAAATTGGTTTTCCAATATTACAATCTCCCAAAAATCTAAGTATACGTGAATGAGCATACTTAAATGACATCGGTTTGACAATATTAAAATATATAGGAATCATGTAGAAGAAATTTAATAGCCATATTTACTTAAATTATATATAAATTATATGTATGGAATTCAACTGAACCATTACTTATAATATATATAGGAATTATGTAGATGAATTCAATAGGAACATTTACTATTTTATCTCATGGACATCATTCCTTAAATACAATAAAATTTTTTTTTTTCTTATAGAGTGATTGGTCTAATTATTCGAACAATTTTCGTCAATTTATTAAAATTAATCAAAATAGTGTATTATTTATGAATATTACTACAATCTCCATTAACAAAAAAAAACAATTATAGCCTAATGACATATCATAACACAATTTCCATAAAAATTAATAATTTACAAGAATATTTTATCATAATAATTATAGGCCTAATGAGTAGTGCACATGTGGAAAAACACAAAAAATATTATTTTTTTTCAATAAAAATGAATGCTTAAACTGAATACCAAAGTGAGTTTTTGATAATCAGGATCATGCCTAGATTGAATCAATTTTGATGACTAGTGTCTATTTTAGTGTCTTCATATTAAATAGGCATAATGAAAACATGTAGGTCATATTCATAAGTGCAAGCAAACAATGAAAATAGTATAGGCAAGTAGGTGGAGTAAGTGATAAGTATAATCAAGTAGAGTAGGAAGTAAAAATATCTAATTGGTAGGTACCATTCTACTTGAAGAGGATGGGATCCATTTCTAAGTGAAATTGTTTCTCCTCAGTAAGCAACAAAAAAATTCACGAGAACCAAAACTTCCTATTTTTAATGTCAACTAATAAAATTTAATTTTAATAAATAGGTGATACGTCCGTGCATAATAAAAATTCTTTTTTGGAATTATGATGATATGGAGAAAAAATGTTACATTCTTTATTTTGTTAATTTTCATGATGTATAGAAAAATAATTAAGAAAAAAATTTGTAAAAGTAATAATAATGACAAGTATAAAATGTTATGAAAAGTTTCCTTACTTTTCAATTGAAAAAAAATTAAAAAGTTATTTCAAATTTTAAAAGTAATTTTTTTTTTTCTAATTTCCATTTTGAATTTCATATATACCTCATATATCACACCTTTCATTATTTCAAGTTATTTAGACACAAACCTCAAACAACAAATATTATCTATGGATGAAAGCTCTAAATACAGTTGAATGAGCATACTTAAATGACATTGATTCACCAATATTACAATCTATATCATGTAGAAGAAAATTAATAGGTCTATTTACTTAAATTATTTATAAATTGTATGTAGGGAATTCAAGTCAATAATTACTTTATATATATATATATATATATATATATATATATATATATATATATATATATATATATATATATGTAAATGACATTGATTCATTGATATTACAATCTATATCATAGAAGAAAATTAATGAGTCTATTTACTTAAATTATTTATAAATTATATATATAAATTGAGTGTGTGTGCTATTATATATATATATATATATATATATATAGAGAGAGAGAGAGAGAGAGAGAGAGAGAGAGAGAGAGAGAGAGATACTCTTTCATCTTATGGATGACATTCCTTAAATACAATGAAATTTTTCTTCTTTATTACAGAGTAATTGGTCAAACGATTCAAATAATTGCAATGAGTTTTTTAAAAGTAATGAAAATAGAGTATCCTTTATGGATATTACTACAATCTCCATTAACAAAAAAACAATTACTATTATTTGAAGCTTCCAACAACACAATTTTCCATTAAATATATATAACTTACAAGAATATTTTGTCATAAGAATTATAGGCCTAATGATTAATCGACCTGAAAGAACAAAAAAATAATATTATTTTTTGTTAATAAAAATGAATGCTTAAACTCAATACTAACGTTGAATTCTTAATAATTAGGAATCATGCCTACATTGAATCAATTTCGATCCATACTCCTTATTTTGGTGTCTTCATATTATATAGGTATAATGAAAACTTGTTAGTAATGTTCATAAATGCAAGCAAGCAAAGAAAATTATTATAGGCAAGCGTGGTAGTGTATTTGGTGCAAGGGTCGATGGAATACACTGTGCTTAATAGGGAGGTTGTTTTCCTACAAGCAAGTCACATGTCAATTGGTTTTTCAAATGTTAGTGGAACAAGTTCAACATGTAATAAGCTAAGTTAAATGGAAACATACCATGCTACATAAACAAAGAAACAAAAACACAACAACATATACACGAAACATGCTCAATAGAGCAAACACACTAATAACTCAAAAATGGAGAGCTCTCTCCCTTTATTAGGCGCTGGTAGTAGTATAATATAGAATGCTAAATCTCTTGTAATGGATCCTTAGAGCTACAGAGCTCGAATATACAAGACAAGGGGTTCTCTTCCCCTGAAGCTTTCAGCAAGCCTTTTTGCCCTCTCAAAGGATGATAGATCGATGGACACGTGGTGAACACTTATCTCTTGGATTGAGGTGTTGGATGGTCAACAACTGAATCCTTCCACTCCTCTTGATGTTGGACAACACAAGTTTGTTTGCTTCTAAGAAATCTGGCCAATATAACAATGTGTTCTATGTTTAGCTTCCCATAGCTGGTGTTACAGGTCAATTTGGGCATCATCTCCGAACACAGATTAGTATTCATTAGGGTCTATCATACTCTAAATTAGTTCCTACATGCCCTAAACAAGTCATTCCATTTGTGGTTTTCCTTCATGAATGTTTCACTGCTTAGATACTAGTTGAAGTGATCCATTCAGCCATCAACGCACCGATAGACTACAGTAAATGCTTTGCAGAGCATCTACTCCCATGAAAATTTGCGTAGCAGAGGATCTATGATCACTTTAGAGTGCGTTGGTCGATTGGGAGCGAATTTTTCATTGGATTATGGGAATCTTCCCAACCTCTAATGGATTATAGAAGTTATTCCATCTTTCACCACATCTGATAGCTTCAACTAAGGACACCATCGAGTCATTAAACCTCTTACCTCATATTACCATGAACAAGGAAATCTCTTCACCAATTTTTGGAGAATTCATTCAATGATTCATTTATGTCAAACTACCTTCATCTACTTATAAATAGAGCATTGATCATCATGCACAAGGGAGTAAGAATTTGTATTAAGTAGAGTTATGCTCATGAGATCAAAACTCTTGGAGGTATCATGCATGTAATGTTATGTTGTTGGATTGATGATGTAGGGTGTGATGAGGATGGGATTGAAGCTGGAGGAGTGACATCGAATCGATCAACTGGTTATACTTCTCCTTCTTTCCTAATGCATGTGTCAAAAATTTATGTGTATTTACAAATATAATCGATTCAATTTGTTTAACTTGAATAGATAATATTGCCTTTATGTTTTTTATGTCATCTGTTTTCCATTGCAGGTACCAATCAAGTGAGTTAAGTTTGATTAAGAGAGACGGAGTGAGGAAGGGAGGAGAGGAAAAGTAAACAGATTACAAGTAGGTTTTCTTCCCTTTATCTATTAATTTTAAGGAAAAAGTCAGATATCTTTCTTTCTATTCTTCTAAGTGCACCACAACACTTAGGGAAAACATACTTATCCATAGGTTTTATTTCTATAAAACAAATTAGCGACCATACTAGGGATCGACGGTGTATCCCTGGTAATTTTATCCTTATCCAACAACATCTAGTAGACCTTACCTGCTTATTTTTAGTCATTTGAATGTGTTTTAGCAAAAGTAGTGTGTTTGATTGATTTTTTATAGTTCCCTCTAGCACCAACACACTGTTGGTCTTGTCATAGTGCTCTGCATAACATTGCTGGCTTAGGGACAATGCTTTGCAACGCACTGTCTCCCACGCAGGGGTGTGTTTCCCATGAGACCAACTAATATCTATCATATTTTATCTTCTGTAAATTCATTTCAGTGTCTTTCTTGCTGAAGTTTCAAGTATTTGATTCCCTCTAGAAACCATATTGCCTCTACTGTTCTTGCCTCACTTTGTATTTGTTTGATCAATGCTTCCTTTTGTTTTCATTGTCATTGTTGAATAGTTCCAAAGTTAATTTTAAATTTGATCAATTCAATATTTTTTAAAAAAGTAATTCTCATTTCAGTCTTCATTTCTCTTGAAAGTTTTGAGTGAATGAGTGTGCATTAGTTTATTTTTCATTCATCTAAATTTAAAAGAAATTGAAAAGAAAAACATGCATCTACATATAGGGATTATGAGTGCTGCAAAGGAATAGTTCAGGGAATTACATTTAGATGTGCTCATTGTTGATTGCTTACAATCTGATTCCTCTATCCCTAGTAGCTAGTTTTTCTTTGTCGAAAATCAAATCGAAAAGAAATATTATCATTCTAATTTCATTCTACGAATTTTCAATACATCTCACGGTGAACCTGAAAGACAAATTGATAAGCAAGATCAACATAAAATTTATCTGAATTTATCTAAGGAAGCTTTGTAACATTAATGATAACATTTAGAGGTCAGGCTAGAGACCTGTTTCAACATCGTTAAACATAGGAGTTGTCGTTAATTGTCTGCGATACATTCTAAGTGTCATACCTCATTCCACGTATGTAAGTATATCGGAGCTCGTCCATGTACTTTCGGTTATATAGGGTGGTGTTCTAGTATGAAAAGTATAAGGGGGTGCTCTCACTATGCGGTTTCGTATTAGACAATGCTAATATAGATTGGGCCTCCACGTACCTTCACATATATTTTGGAGGACAAATTTAGGTTTCTTACCATCCATAGGTAACCGAGTCGGCCACCTTGTACACTGTGAGACATTGAACACAACATTCAGGGAGATTTCCTGGATGTACATAAGTCCTTGGTTTATTGGGGTGGTATATCGCAGTTCACAGTTTCTTGGTAAAACGTTTGCCTAACATTAACCTATTTTTGCTTATTTGTTTTTGTTTTAAAATAAATCAGCAATCATGGAATAATATCAACCCTTTACCCCTCATTCACGTAGGATAGGGAATAAACCACCTTTACCGACAGAAACTACACCTAGTAGACGAAGGTGCACTTGTCCTACCGAGTCTGGTACCTCTGGAACTCTTGGTGCTACATCATCTGATATACCAGATACATATAATCATTTGAGTACCGAGTTTGGAGTCGTTTCAACTTATCCTGGTTTATCTGCTACTGTCGAGACAGAACCCTCAGAGTTGCCTAAGGGCACTGAAATTCAATCTAGTGAAATGGTGAATCTAGAACCCGAGCTTGTTAAACTAGAAGTCGATCGAGAACCCATTGTTATTTTACCAGAACATCTTGATCCCAAATTTGAACAACAAGAAGTTGTTTTGGTTCAGTCATATGATCCTCAATCATCCGTAACCATTGAGTCTTCCTCTTTACCGTAGATTTTATCGCTTGAAATTTATCTCGAGCCTAACGTTGAAGTTCTTCCACCTGGTTTTATTTCAATAGAGGAAGAACTTCAGGAAGATTCAACCCCTTCATCTCCCACTCATTTTGGGTCAGGGATTCATTTATATCCATCTTTTTCTCATTTGACCTACTCTAATCCTGTTGATCCTTTTCACTCTCAAGTTCGTGTAGATTCATTAGATTATTTTCTGGGTTATTTAACCATGGAAGAGACAACATCCCATAATGTACTATCAGTTGCAACCATGAAAAAACCTTATGTTGCTTCATCTTTAATGTTTTCAATGACACCCGAGTCTCATATTTATGGTGGTTTGTCCATCCCACTGGGTTACTAGCCTTTAAATGGAACCTACTTTGGTGTCTCCTCTAGTCCATGGACTTCGCCCATGTCATCATCTGGAATAATATCTAGTTCATCTCTTACGGGTTCTGAACGACTCGATCCTTTATTGACATCATCAACTTAATATCAGGTTGGTCCATCTAATTACCATCCATCATATCTAGTATATATTGGATACCCATCATATGAAAGTCAGTATGTGTAATATCCTTATACTCCATATGCTGGCGGGTCACAGATGTTCGGTCCATATGGCAGTACTACGTCATTTTTAGGTCAATCATATTCTCGAATGCATTTTTGTCAATGTCAGTCTACTTTTCCTGTTCATCCGCAAATGGTAGTGTATCAATATCAACCAGTTCAACCTGTTGCATTTGTACCTACTATGCCTATTATTTCTTATATGGTTGTTCTTCAGTCTTCTCAAGCAGGTACTTCAACCCCTAACCCTCAATTTTTAGGACTACAGACTCCGTTTTCCCTGGTTTTTATCCAACAACCATCTGTATCAGGAATTTCACAACCGCAGGCTAGTTTACCTTTGTCAAAGGCTTATAATGGCCTTGTTTATTCACAACCGAGTCCAAATTGTCATGGTGAGAAACCTTTTTATGAGATTCGATGGCAGCCACAACAAACATTCCCACAATATAAAGCTTATCTAGGACCTGGTTGACAAGCCTACCCTTATCTGGGTTACCAGCAACAAAATCCATTTGTTGGTACACAACGGCCTATTGCCCAGGCAATTTCATCTTATCCTGGCTATGCGGAACCTGACCTAAATTGACAGTTGCCATTTGTTGCAACATTAGATTTACCTGATTTAAACCGGCTCACCAATGATCCCATTCATTATTTACCTTGGTGGACAGTGATTCCTTCAGAAATTACCCTCTGACATTCCAAAATTCAACAAAAATTTAGGAGAATACATTTCTATGCATGTCATGACTTATCATTTATGTTGTTCATCTAATTCCTTAAATGATGATTCTGTTAGATTGAATATTTTCTAGCAAACGCCTACTGGTCTAGCTGCGAAGTGGTATATTTAATTACCACAATCTTATTTTGATAACTTTACAACTTTAGCCACTACTTTTTTAACCCACTTCCAGTTACCCATAAGATATGAAACTCGAACGAAACTTTTGACCAGCTTTAAACATACCACTGCTACTCATATATCAGATCATATACATGAGTGACATCATTGTCATCGAATGGTTAAAAAAAATTATTCCCAATCAGCTTCTAGTTGAGTGGTTTATTAAGTCCTTGTTGCCATTTATCACTGAGGATGTGGCCAAATGTGGTGTTGTCACTGAAGAGCAAGTAATTTCTTGTTCCCAATATGTGTATTTGATTTATAATCAGTCTGGCATGCTCTATGAAAATATTCCAAATGTCCTGTGACCAAATTTTACTATTCCTCCTGCTCCATCTGGTCAGGACATTCATGCCGGTGATGGTGACATTGGTTCTGCTAGCACTCTGACAGCAAGTCGACCATCTGGTTCTACACTTGCTGTTTAAAATCAAAGCACTATTGCATCTGATCCCGCTTCTTCTTGTGAAATCCATGTCGTGTCATTTGACAAAGGCAAAAGTGACAAGAAACATGAAAATAAGAAGAAAGGGAAAGATAAGAAGAAATCAAATTCACCCCCACAGGAAAAATCATCTGATTCATTTGGTTATTTTTCAGAAACCTCGTTACCCTTTCTTGATATGTAATGCAGAGAATTTTACGTGAGATTGTCCTCATAGCTAAGAAGTCCCAAAGCTTCTAAAGACTTATATCACATCTGTAGTGTTGAAACATCATTTTCTGAATCTAGTAACACATATGGTTGTTATGGATCCTGCTTCTAGTTTGCAAGTGCTTATGATATCCGCCACTAAGCCCCAAACTGATGTTTTGGTTTCTACTTGAAGTAAATATTATAGTAATTCGTTGTCGTCATCAAATGGTCGGGATACAGATCAACCTACCACTTTCACCTCATTTGACTCGACTCTACTGCTTATCATTCCAGAGTTAACAATAAAGCCACCAAAGGGTGTAATTCAGAAATCTACATTCAACCCTTGAGCTTGTGTAGCTCAGAATTATAACGTAGTAGAAGATCAGGCTCAGTCACCTTCTGCTAGGTCAACACTGGAGGTTCTTCAGAATTGTCCCTCCCATAAGCAGGCTTTATTGTCCACAATTGGTGGAATCGATCTGATTGATTCAAATCTTGTAGTCTTTAATCACGCGAGCTATGTGCCACAATTACCAGCACAACTCGAATGCTTGATTCAAGTACATTTCCAGAATCACCTCATTCATTGCACTATCATTGATGAAGGTGAATCTACTTGTATCATGTCTATGAGTTGCTGTAAGTCACTTGACTCACCGACTTTGTCACAATCGCCTACGACGTTGAAATATTTTAACGGTCATACATATAAGCCTTGTGGAATTCTTAGTAACCTGCAAGTCGAGCTAGGGGAAAATCAGTTACTATTGAAGTTGAGGTTGTTGATGGACCCCTTAACTAAAATATATTACTTGGAAGACTGTGGGTTTATGATATGGCTGCGGTAGTATCTACTTACTTCTGTATGATCATCTTCCCCCATAAAGGAAGTATCACATCCATTAATCAACTCTCCTTCTTCAACTCTGGTTCCTAGGAAACTGGAAGCATTTCATTTGTTCACGGACCCCCACCTTCTCTTTAGAACTTTGGTGTGGGACTCTTTAAGGATTCTTCCCTAATGGGCACCTTTTCGTTACTGTCACCTGCGAATTCGGCGTAAATCACAAATATAGAGACCTTCAATGTGATATCTTCCACTTCATCTGACTTAAGGAATATTCCCAACAATTCTACCATAGATAAGTTGGGTAACATCATGCCGCTAAGTCAAATTGAGCTAGCATATCAATCAATTTTCTTGGCTTATGTG
This sequence comes from Pinus albicaulis, assembly GCA_034641835.2. NCBI lineage: Eukaryota > Viridiplantae > Streptophyta > Pinopsida > Pinales > Pinaceae > Pinus > Pinus albicaulis. The sequence goes on along the minus strand of CM076570.1, from coordinate 1,617,106,888 downwards.
GAAAATCCAAAACCTTTGTTGCCGACCATTTGGGTTGATCACTTTTTGGATTATGGTACTTCTTCTGATCCCTTTTCATGTGTATTCTTGATTGATGAGAGAATTATGGAGTCCATGATTCCAGAAGAAGAACGATCCCATATTCCATATTACAGTGAAGATAATCCAACTGAACTATATCACCCTACAGCCGTATATTTCTTGATGAATTCTATTCCTATCCATGTCATCGATTCTGAGTGAAACTCATCAAATATCAAAGAAATGATTTCTATCGATATTTCTACTAAAACGGGTACTGTAGAAGACATTCATGTGGTGTGTCTTGTTCTCCATCTGAAATTGACACTTACTGCACTCTTTTTCATGGATTCTGAGATATATTTGCATGGTAATATGAGGAAATGCGAGGTTTCAACTCCAGCATTGTTGAACATGAGATTAAAATGTATCATGATGTAAAGCTGGTGCGACAATGCCTTCATCCTGTTCACCCTAATAAAGTTGTTTCCATTAAAGCAGAAGTTGATAAAATTTTGCGTGTGGGATTCATTTACCTTGTTCCACTTACCAATTTGGTTTCCAACATTGTTCCTATCATAAAGAAATAGGGGACAATTAGAGTGTGTGAAAATTATCGGGATGCTAATCATGCTTGACCAAAAGGCAACTATCCCACTCCCTTTATCGACCAAATTATTGATGAATTTGCAGGATGTGAAATATTTTCTTTCATGGATGGATTTTCCAATTACAATCAGATCAATATTTTCCTAGAGGACCAGTATAAAACTATTTTTATCTCTCCCTGGGGCACATTCACCTATCAAAATCTCCCTTTTGGTTTAAAGAATGTTGGTGCAACATTCCATAGGGAAATGAATTATGCTTTTCATGACATCAAGCACATAGTTTCAACCGTATCTGGATAACTTACTTGCACATTAACAGAAACACGTTGACCACCCGCTACATCTGAGAGTGATATTTTTACGATGCCATCACTATAAAATACACCTCAATCCACACAAATGTGTGTTTTTTGTTGGTTCTAGTCATTTTATTGGATTCGTCGGGTCAAAATCCAAAATTCAGCTTGATCCATTGAAGGTCCAGTCCATTCTTGATATTCCCGCTCCTTCCAATTTGCTTTAGTTATAGAAACTCCAAGGAAAGGCTAAATTTTCAAGGAGGTTCATTCCCAACTACTCTGAAATGGCTAAAGGATTCCCTTCCATTGGGATGAGGTTGCTCAAGCTTCCTTTGGTTTTCTTAAAGATATCCTAATTCAAGCATCATTAATATATCCCGCAAATTATCAGAGTGATTATTTCTTGTATCTTGCCACTACAGATACAACCATCGCTATGGTTTTAGTCCAAGAAGAATATGGGATTGAACATCCAATCTATTATTTGAGTTGTAATCTCAATGATATGGAAGTTAAGTATACATACGTTGAAAAGATCGCTTTGGGAGTTGTTCAAGCTATACAAATATTTCGCCATTATATCCTGCTCCGAAAAGCCATTGTCATTTCGGATTACAACCCTATGAAATAAATTATGTCACATCAATTGCTGGGGGGGGGGGGGGAATATTCAAAATGGATTTTCGTTTTGCAGGAATTTGATTTGGAATTCATCAAATCCAAGTCAAATAATTCTTTGGTGTTTTTTGAGATTATTTGTCACCTTCCTTCGAGTAGCACTGAGTCTACTATGGAACCATCAATTCCGAAGGAGTCTTTGTTTTTTATCAAGTCATTTGACCTGTGGTATGTATATTTCATCATCTCTATCCATACCCAAACTTTTCAGCCCAATACCTCTTGCTCGCAACAATGACGTATTCGATACCAAGCCAAATATTATCAGATCTTTGGCTATACACTTTATCGTCGTGGTGTCGATACAATTTTACGTAGGTGCCTCACTCATGAGGAGGCTGAGAAAGTTTTAAATGATTGCCATGCTGGTGCATGTGATGGACATTTGTCTGGTTATGCTACCACACAAAATATTCTCCGCACTAGTTACTTTTGGCCTACCATATTTTGCGACTACATTATCGTAGTTAGAAGTTGTCATTCTTTCTAGATATTTGATCGTAAAACTCGCTTGCCACTAGCACCAATGCATCATGTTGTCGTTGTTGGACCATTTGAAAAATGGGGCATTGACTTCATAACATGTAACCCTCGCTCAACCAAGAGGCATGGGTATATTATTGTCGCCATTGACTATTTTACCAAGTGGGGCGAGGTAATGCCTACATTCAACAATATGGGACAAACAACTGTATTGTTATTTTTTAACCATATGGTTACACAGTTTGGTGTGCCACACACCATAGTCAGAGATCATGGAAAACATTTACGCAATCACATGATGGATGAGTTGACTGCCAAGTTAGGATTGCAACATGATAGTTCTACCCCTTATTGTCCACAAGCTAATGGACAAGTTGAAGCTATCAGTAGGATTCCTAAGCATATTCTTCCATGCATGGTTGGGGTTCATAAAAAAAACTGGGATTTGATGATGTAATCGTCTTTGTGGGCATATCTAACCTCGGTGAGAAACACAACTGGATTTACTCCCTTTTAGCTATTTTATGGTTTGTAAGCTATCTTACCGATCAAATGTGAAATAACGTCATTGAAACTCATGATTGACCTGCTACCTGACACTTTTGATGAGGAGGCACATCTTTTAGATCTTATCCATCTATATGAAATGCATCGTGAAGCTACATTGACCAACGAAGCGCATAAGAGACAAATCAAAGCACAATATGACGACAATGTCAAGCCTCACACCTTCTTGTAAGGAGACCTGGTCTTGCTGTATGCTTAGTAAGTTGATAAGATAGGAATAGGGAAATTTGAACCATTATGGCATGGCACCCTACATTGTCAAGCGCATTCTAGCTAAGGGTTTTTACGAGTTGGTAAATTATGATGGGATTCCATTGACGCGACCTCAGAATGGGTTGTATCTTAAACATTACTATGCTTGATTTTTCATAGTAAACACTATATTATATGCTTTGATTGTGTGTGTGTAGCAGTGTATCTTTTAGAGTTTTTCATGTGGTTAGTAATATGCTTTGAATTTTTCCCAAATGTCATAATATTTGAAACCATTTGTTAGATATGCGGATGGTTCTAGTCGTAGTACTTAGAATCTATTCTCTGTAGCCTGGGCCATCTTTGCTCTAAGAGGCGAGTTAGTGAGTTTCCAATGGATTTTTATTGGTCGATCAACCAAAAATATCATTGAGTATAGAGGCTTCATCGAACTACTCTCTGATGTCATTTCACTTGGCATTCGACGCATCATCATCATTCTAGACTCAGAACTTGTCATACTATATCTTACTGGCGTTTATACTATTTGAAATTTAGGAATTCATCGCATGTTCCTTAGAGTTCGTCTTTTGGAAAGAAATTTTGATCATATCGAATATCAACACATTTCCAGAAACTTTAACACTTTAGTTGATTCTTTGGTTAATTATGTATTAAATAGGAATTTGAAACATATGTAAAGATATATTTTCAATTCACATCATACAATTGAATAGGATTGCACATAATCATAGAAAAATACTGAAAGTAAAATAGATCTATATCACGTTTTTTACAAAAATTGTGTCCAAGAGACGTTGGTCATCTGACCTCAAAATGTATACAGACATAGCATAATCTAAGTAGGCCTAATGATGCTCATGATATCAGGTCACTGCTTGGGCTATCACGTGCAATAGCCTCATTCAACGGCTAGGCACACCAATGGTATGGCGCTGCAACCTCATAGGTAACTCCTTGATCTAGACATCATGTATCCCAAGAGTCAATCCCTCCACATGATTTTGCAACTTAGTAATATTGTCAGCTAAACGAAAATCCTGAAGGACTACTCTTCCGATAGTCCTCTCTATTGGTTCTCCTGCCTACTATGCATGAACCATTGGTTGAACAATAACCACATATGCATACATAAAACATCTTTAGTTTAGTCTTGGAAACATCAAAAAACACAAAAATATGTAAAAAATCCAAAAAAATAAATAAGATGGTCAAACATTTTACTTATAGCACCCCATTGAGCACTGACTGGTAAAATCAAATCTGGATCTCCACGGAAATCCATCCTAGCATATGGACACTCCTCTATGAATATATTCTGTCTTCGGAGCCAACTAAAGAATGCAGTGGAAAACAAGATCGATGACTAACTAGCATGTCTAGCCATCATCTCGACCCACCGCTGCATTCGTGGATCTCTAGGACCAACTAATCCCAGTGTCACATGTTGTGGCTACATCAATAGAAATCACTCGAAAAAAAAGGTGATCAAGATCAACCCATAGCTGAAATTTTTGGTCTTTCCACTTTTTACCTTGTTTAGTTATTCTTTCATCTAAGGGAATACTACTTCATCCCATTTGAACATGGTTGGCTTGAGACACTCAAGTGTATACTGCACGTATGATCTGTTCGTGACATGTAATGTCATGCTTCCAACTAGCTTTTCTATAGTAAATAGGAGTGTTCAAAAAGGAATATCGCGTACATATTTGATATTTATCTTTCCATATTTGCTAGGCTCAGTTCCTGGCCGAAAAAACTGCCGACTGTAGTCCTTCACTGCTTCATATACATGGATGGAGCCCGCAAGGGAAATGGGGGAACCATGTCTCAAAAAACCTATCAGAAAGTAAATTTCATCAACCAATACTAGGAGAACTTTGTCCCCAATGTGAAATTCCTGTAGTGTTGGGTCCCATGAACGAATCAATAATTGCAATAGTTCCATGTGTTTCCTCATCCTTGACAATCTACAGTACTTGAGCAACCCATAGTCTCTGAGGGTTCTCACAGTGACAAGATAATTTAGGGAGACCATATCCTATTCTTCATGTTCTCTTTCTCATCATGTAATAGACATTTTGATCCAACCCAAGTCTGAAATCACACCATAGGCTTAGTTAGGATCCATTCCATGCAAAAACTGGAGAAATGTTGGGCAGAAAACAAGATGCAAGTTTCTAAAATGTGCCCAGTGCACTCTTGAGTGGAAGGTAGAGAATTTTAGAGGAACTTTCCTTCTTTCTAGCCTCTCTGCAATGCACTTTCTGACATCCAAGGGTGCGTTGGTCTGAGCGAATTCTATATTTACACCAGGAGCCCCAAAACTCTTAAAAAAATTGCATGAAACTGAACAAGAATGCAACCAATGGAAAGAGGAAGGTAAGATCTCCTACATGGTCTGGACGGCACGAGAAATGGTCCACAGAGTCTATCGCAATCAGTTGCTAAATTTTGAGGGTAAAACTGACTCACAACACTGAAATCTGAATGGTAAATGTGAAACGGTAAAAATGACTTGGTAATTTCTTATTTTAATTTTATTTTTGATTAATTTATGCATATTTAATGAATTGGCTATTGCTTTTACCCATTTTTACTATTTAAATAGTTATTGTTAATCCATTTGGTGGTTCTTTGAGCATGTTTATAGCTGATTATAGTGAGTCCGCCGTGCATGATCGTGAAATGAAATTTTGACCACAAACCACACATTTATCTCTTTTTCGAGCTTTGATAAACACGTAAAAGGAACCCCCCTGGATTTATGTTTCAGCTATTTTCCGACTCCCAATATATGAAAATATTTCTGAGCACTTGTCCTTTCGAGCTTGTAAAAGGAATTGAAGTGACATTTACTCAGTATAAGTTTAACCATTTTCCAGACTGAGATAGATTATGTTTACAGAAAATGAAAACCTTGGAGGAGGTTCTCTGAGGTATTATTTTATGCTTTTTCTAATCTGAGGGACTATTATATGAAAGAGAACTTGTGGATTTTTCTTTTAGTACCCTTTTCAAACTCTCTAAACATGAAAAGGGAGCAATTTTTCAGTGTCTTTAGACTCGTTAAAGCATCAAATAGTGATGGAATTTTCCATCATCACAAGATCGAGTTTCACCTTCCTTAGACTCGTTAAAGCATCAAATAGTGATGGATTCACCCAAAGGGTGGAATTATACATCAAGCATATGTTATCCTCCTCAATATTGTTAAAAAATAAAGAGGTACTGGTTAGCAAAGACTGGGGAAAATTGGAAAGGGATAAAACACTTTATGGTAGAAAGTTTCTCTTTAACATGACACTCATTCCCTTCATCTCCATGATTTTTGGGTTGGGTAATCTGCTTGATGGTCTATCATACCTATGATATATCATACCATCCATCACTTCAGTTTTGGGTCAATGCTTCCAACTCATTCAGTGTCACCGATATGTTCAAGAGAATTCACTCAATTATACCTCATATTTTGGAATACTAATAAACGTTCATTTCATGGCCGGCATCCTTGAACATTGCTTCATCAATCACATTCTGTCTCTAAAATCGTTAATCCTGATTCGTGTCGTTGATGAGGGAAACATCAAGGCCCTTCTGTGACGAGTCACTTCCTATGGACATCAGCTCATCATCCATGAAGTTAACTTAGAAACAACCTTTAAGTACCTTGGAGCTTGCTTACATCAACGACATGTTTCTCGCTTCCGGTGATAGGTTGACATCACAAGCCTTCAACCAAATGAATTTGTATGGTGTTCGACATCAAATCATCTATTCACACCATGCAGAATGTACTATGGTTCCTTGAGAGTCATTATCATCAATAGTGGTTTCCCCCACATCTGTTAATGGCTTACATCATTGGCTAGTAATCAGACGATCCTTTCCCATGTTTGAATTCAGATCACATAATTGCATGGTTAGAATCGTACTTTAAGTGATCGATTGAATGAGATAGAAGACCCAAGATCTAGTTTCATCCATCCGTACGATGGTCATTACTGAGATGATCATCCTATCATGGGTCTTTATCCGTAGACAAGTCTATATCTATAGATGAATTTCTGATGTTATGATATTTTATGTGTTGAGTATGGGAATTCCTCCCTCAGAAATTCATGTCCAATATGAAAGATATCATGATGTAATGTATTATAATGGATGCAAGTCACTGTCCACTTCAGATACTACTCATCACATCATAAATAATTCAATAAAAGTTATCACTTTTGACTTCATGTTTTAGGGGGAAAATGTTACAGGTCAATTTGTGCATCATCCAAAAACACATATCAGTATTCATTAGGGTCTATCATACTCTAAATTAGTAGGTACATGCCCTAAACAAGTCATTCCATTGGTGGTTTTCCTTCATGAAAGTTTCACTACTTAGATGCCAGTTGAAGTGCCCCATTGAGCCATCACCGCACCCCTAGACTGCAGTAACTGATTTGCGGAGCATCTACTCCCATGCAAGGTTGCATTGTAGAGCATCTAGGCTCACTTTAGAGTGTGTTGGTCGATTGGGAGAAAATTGTTCATTGGATTCTGGGAATATTCCCAACCTCTAGTGGCTTCTAGAAGTTGTTCCAGCTTTCACCTCATCTAATAGCTTTGAATATGGACACCATGGAGCCATTAAACCTCTTATCCTCCCATTCCCATGAACAAGGAAACCTCTTCACCCATTTTTGGAAAATCCATTCAATGACTCATTTATGTCAAACTACCTTCATCTACTTATAAATAGAGCACTCATCATAGTGCAGAAGAGAGCAAGAATTGTATTAAGTAGAGTTATGTTGGTGAGATCATGACTCTTGGAGGTATCATGCATGTAATGCTATGCTGCTAGATTGATGATGATGGGTGTGATGACGATGGGACTGAAGTTGGAGGAGTGTCGTCGAATCGATCAACTGGTTGTAATTATCCTTCTACTTCATAATAAATACATTTTTTTCCTTTCCTAATGCATGTGTCAATGATGTTATATGTATATTTATGAATTTAATCGATTTGATTTGTTTAACTTGAATAGATCATATTGCCTTTATGTTGCTTTCAGGTACCAATCAAGAGAGTTTAGGTCAATTGAGAGTGACGGAGTGATGAAGGGAGGTGAGGAAAAGCGAACAGATTACATGTAGGTTTTCTTCCCTTTATCTATTAATTTCAAGGAAAAGGTCAGATATATTTCCTTCTGTTTTTCTAAGTGCACCACCACACGTAGGGAAATCATACTTATCCATAGGTTTTATTTCTGTAAAACAACTGGCTTTGACACAAGAGTGGGGGTATATTCCCTACCTCTCTTGGTACAATATGGATGTTGACACAAGAGTGGGGGTATGATTCCTTTGTGTGTTACACTAAAGAATCAAGGTGACTCAAAGGTGACTTTACTTGGCTATCTTGAGTGAGAATCGTTTCCTCTAAGTGTGCCAAGTGGTCCCAAATCATGACTTTGCGCATCCTCAGGACTGTGCGACTCTTTGAGGGATAACAGCGATGATATTCACATCTATTGAAGAAAAAGCTATAATGATCACCTGGGATTAGTGCTTCATGTGTGTAGTTCCATAAATTTTCTTGTTTGACCTTAGGAAAAGTTAAAATTTTCAGCTCCCGTAATGTATTTATTCCCTATAGATCTTTATTTGTACCTTCTTCTTGACATTTTCTAATGTATTTTTCTTATACGATTTCCCAGTGTTAACAATTTCCCCCTAATGTATGAGGTCTAGGAAGAATTGCATAGCTGAAATACATTATAGTTTGTTTTTCTGTGTAATCCTTTTGAGAGAGAGAGAGAGAAAGTAACTTTCTTGAAAACTGAGGTGGGAGACCCATTGGCTTGAGTAAAAGAGATACCATGCTCTGTCATTACCCTACAAGAGACAAAAGAAATAAAATATTTCTACCAGGTGGGCATGTCCCATGCTCGTGATGGTTTTACTAGTTAAGCTTATCTAATAGATAGAGGTTATGTCTGTGTTAATTTTGTGGTAGTGACCTCTTGTTGATTGATGACAGTGGTTATTGACGCCCTCAGGGGAATTTTTTCTTTGAAAGAGGTTTGAATGTGGTTCCCAGATGCGTATTATTGGTATGTCATGTTTGTTTAGAACAAGTTCTCATTGTATGCATGAGTCGGTGACTGTTGTGGACCTTCCCATGCAAGCATTTTTGAAAGAGAGGTTTATAAAGTCACGAGTCTTTGACAAATTTTGATAGAGTGCAATGGTTATGAAGTATGATACCATCTTGGACATGAAGGTTTATGTTGAATTCGTATGTTAAGAGGATCGATGACATCAATGGGCAATGATGATTCCCATAGTTCCATCTGAGGATGCCCCTGTTGAGGTGAGGAGCCATCCAAGTTACTACCTCCTTCTTGGAAAATGGTTGTTGAAGGTGACAAGAAGGAAGCACCAATCGACTGAGATGAGTACTGATGCAAGTGACCAGGGTCTCTGATGTAGTAGGGCATGGTGTGATAGGTTAACTTAGGCATGATGATGAGAAATGGTTGTGATTGATGATGGTAGTTCAGTGGCCCAAGGTCAGAGCTTGTAAATGAAAGTGGCAACAATTATATCAGTTTCTGGTGAGGAAATCCCTGAATTCAATATGACGTCCAGGGTGGGTGTGTGGTTGTTATGAGTTTCATGGTGGTGTATGGTAAAGAATGCATAGATCCAACCAAGGGTGATTAGGGACTGCTTTCAGGTGAGAAATGTGAATGGATGGGTGGGGTGGATATCTTAAAAATTATTTGTACATTTTTCAAAAGAATATAGAATGGGTTTGGATGTTCAAGCACGGAGACGAGTGCCCCTATAAACATGAAAATAATATTTCACTAAGGTGTGAGGAGGGTGTTTTTCTGAGGGTGGGGGCCCCATTGGTTTTTATCGGTGCGAGGGTGATGAAGAGGATGAAAAGTGTCGTATATGGGCTATGCTGGTGGGGGTGTGGTAGGCCAAGTGCGAGATGTGGTGTGCGTATTCAATCTACTTATGAGAATGGTAGTCCAGGAAAGGGGTTTTATCATGACATGGGTAAATCTTGACTTGATGTATGATGGATGAATGAACATGAAGTTCTTTCTGGACTTGGATGTTATGGCCATGGCTCTAGACCTTTGGTGTATGGTCTACATAAGTGATGGATGCCATGGAGGGTGAGACTCTACGGACCTGCTAGGATGTTTATCACGTGCAAGTTGAGGTGATGATAAACATGGTCGAGTGAATGGAACCTATGGCTGATTTATGTGGAGAAATTATGTCAAGATATGCAAAGCTTCTTTGGGGAGCCTATCATGCTAGGGATAGAATGATACTTGCTCTCGTAACTTTAGTGGTTGCGGCAACATGTGATTTTGCATGCTTGTAATACCTGCAACCAATACCCCAAGTAAAAGCATATTTTCTATTAAAACATATTGAAAATAATGTTGAATGGAAAGCGATAAGAGAGGGAATACCTTTCGTGACTATAAAAAAGTGACTTTTTCTTAGGCATGGATGTATGAAGCCTATCTTGAATGTGATGAGGTGTTGATCATTGTGTTTCTTGCAGTTTTGCAATTGAGAATTCTGAGCTCCAGTTATGGGTTGTCGAATAATGAGAAAAGGGTGATATATAGGCCAATATGACTCACTTCAATTCATTTTTTTCATTTGAGAGTCTGAGGTCAGACCTGAGCCCTTGCTGCCGTGAATTTCTTGCTATTGCGGTCAACCAGAGTACCCGGGATTCACGTTGTCAGTGTTAGGTAGGTCCCTGAATGTCCTTCCTTTCAATTTTGTCATTTTTTTCCTTGGCGGTCCATAAAAATGTGATTTGTATGAATTACCAACCTATTTTTTGCCTCGATCGTGTAGGTAATCAAGGTTGAGCTATGCGTACCTCGCAGAGAAGGAATATTTCCTCTGAGGTCATCACGCTTGGGCAAGAATTTGCACGATGATGCACACATCTGTATTTGATACATACACGCGGTACATTAGAGGAATTTTGAGGTCTAAAATGGGCCTCATAAGAAAATTATAAAATAATAGTGGAAATAATACAATAATATTTGATTACATCATCAAATTTTGGAGGGCAAACAGAAAAAACTACTTTTTCAACTCGTATTTTCAACTTATATTCGAAATGTTTTAATCAAATTTTGAGCGGGATTACTCATTGGATGCAAAAATTAATTCCTCATCTAATGAGTACCCATGTTTTATACTTTTCATGGATCCTACTACATGAAAAATGTGATTAAAATCACGTTTTTCATGTATTTCTCATTTTTTGTGTAGTAGTGTCCAACAAAAGTATGAAACATGGGTACTCCTTGGATTAAGAATTAAATTTTGCATCCATTGAGTACTCCCACTTGAAATTTGAGTTAAAAATTTGGGAGATAAGTTGAAAATACGAGTTGAAAATGTAGTTTTATTATTTTATTATTTTTTAATCTTTTACCCTTTTACTTAAAAAATGGTGAATCGTCCCCCATGGGTTACATCATCATATTCAATCCTATTGGTTATTATAAAGCTTATTTTGGTTGTACATTTTTCTTTGGAGGGCCATTTTAGACCTCAAAATTCCCCTATTGATTGCTCCTTTGTATAAAATATCCGCGATGGGAAAAAATTTTGAAATTTTTTGGTTTCATGATTTTAGCCACTGATTTTTGTTTTTTCTCTGGCAACAGGATGTTGTGGCATGAGCAGGATTGGCCCGATATTCGCATAACTGTGGCGCAGGATGCTAATTCTCAAAGGCTCTTGGCGCAGTGGGGGCTTCTCAAATTCTAAGAGAGCAACATTTTGAGATCACAGGATAGTATTCTCCATTTCCTAGTCTGTTGTTGGAATAGGAGACATCGAGTGATGGTGTTTCGATGTAGAGACATCATTACTTTGTGACAGGATTACTGCCATAGGTCGAGGCTCTACCGCACCCACTCCCTCTTGGGAAGGTGAGTATCCGGCATTGGGCCAAGGAACAATGTGGTCCTGATATGTTTATATAGGGTTGTGTTTGCATTAACTCTATTGCAATATCCCAAAATTGGAAAGATAGGAATATAGAACATATGCACAATTCCAAATAAGAATAAAACATATAAAACTAGAAAAATGTCATATGAGAAGAAACAGCTAACCCATGTCATTATGTATCAACAAAAAAATAATATACACAGTGCTCCAAAAAGGGATGCGCTCAAACCATCCAAAGATGGTTGAAACAACTCTACTGAAAACTAGCAACGGGAAGTAAAACTGCTGCTGCTGCTGGAAATTGTTTTTTATGGGAATAATATCTATGTGTAAGAGGTTGTTGGAGTGCCTAGAAAGGTCCAAGATTTTACCATGGATTCTACTCACAAAACACAGAAAAACCTAGAAATGGTTTGGCCATATTTTGAGTTTGGAATTTCGGCCCTTTTTGTGTTGCACACTGAACCCTTGTTGGCTGAGTTACACACTCCCTGGAGACCACTGGTGATATGGGGCTGAAATAATGATCTAGCAAGTGCAATAGCACCCACTCATCTCACTAACTAAAGGGTTGGTCCCTTCCCCCTATTCCCAAGCTCAAAACTTGAGATCTAGCTCCTCCATTGAATATGCAGTTGTTGCATGCACAACTGCTGGGAAATACTATGCTATCTAGGAGGGATGATGATGTAGCTTACTCATAGATAATAAAATGCTTATCCCAGGCTGCTAAAGTGATCTCTAGAGTGAAGCATTAATCCCTCACATGATTCCAAGCTGAGTTTCTTGGAACTTCCTCTTCTCCTCAAACCCTCACTGCAAAATATTGCGATTCCTGCAGGAAATTTTTCTGCATTGGAGAATAGATGGATGGCCTAATGTTGGATATGAAAATGAAACTCCTGGAAGACTGCAATAGATCCATAGCATGAAGGGTTGATCCCTCCATATGTTTCTCAGCTGATCCAACTCTCAAACCCAAGTTTAGGAATGCGTAATTCCTGTAGCTGGAAGTGTAGATGAGAGTGGCTGAAAGTGGCATTGATTGTCCAATGATGAATTCTACCCAAGAAAACCTTCCCATAGTAGGCGCTCGAAGTCCCCTGTGGGTAAGGGTGGTATTCTCACTCGGGAACACCAGGTGCTAAACAACATAATAGACTTATCTAAACAGCTGAAGCGTGCAAATAAATGTCTTACGACACTCAAAAATAAAAATCCAAACTCCCCTTCCTTTGCTTCCCTCATATTCATTTTATGGTTGCGATCCTTCCCTAGCCTTGGCCCACCTCATAACTGCACTGCACATGTGGCCACTAGCCTCCATAAACACTGCACTGTCCTCCATGATCTCCATCACTGCTTCAATTACTCTCCACTTCCTCCATCATGTGTCCATTTAATGCGCCACTTCCTCCATCATCTCTACAATTGCTTCTCCACTATATCAATCATCTTGCATTTATTCCTCCACTATCTCCATCATCTTCCTCATTAATTCTCTATAACCTCCACTCTTTCTTCATTATCATGTTGCTCCACTAATCCATAATGCTACACCAATACTCAACTAATCCACATTCACACTATAGAAGTGGATTTTATTCATTTACTGGGTTTATGGGTCCCTCCACCCCTTTATTTACTTAACTAAATAAGAAAAGTAAGAAATCTAATATTCCAATTAGCTGATGGAAAATTTGGAATATTACAGTCATCCCCGCCCAAATGTTTCTTGTCCTCAAGCAACTGCAAAAGTGGATGCTGCATAAATCCATCTCTAGCCCAAGTGGCATCCTCATATGGAAGGTTTCTCTATATGCTCCAATGTGTTATGAATGCCCTGCTTGATAGTTGTGCCTCTAAAATGTCTAGAATGGCGTCCAGTTGTGTAGCTAGATGCCTCTCCTCATCAATGAGTCCCCAAGTGGCAATCATCTACTGTCCAAGGTGTTAGGCCTCTGTAATTTAGTAGAGTGGCAAGACTAAATGCTGCAGAGACTACATCCAAAACCACTTTGGGATTCTAGGATCTAGCCCTCCTGAATCTAGATAGGGATCTCTCTATAAGTGCAAATATTGATTTATCTTTGAAGGTTCTAGTATGATATTAGGCTAGTTATTAAGAACAAGGGTTTTTTGTTTTTTTGGTTGGTTAGGTATGATCTTTAATAGGATGGAATATTACAAAATGAAAGAGTTCAAAAGAGGTGAAGATGCAAGTATATTGAGAAGTGTTCAGCAGATAGGATTAGCATGAAGCAGCTTTAAACCATTGGGCAATGGAGTCACAAAAGAGTGGTCCAAGGGGAAAGTCATATATATCAAAAGATCCTTTACATTAAATGATGGAATGGGATATTAAAAGTGTTGAGAAGGTGGAAAAAGTCAATAATTTCAAAAAGGATTTATCAACTTTCCATACAAGAAAATCCTTTTTAAGCAATTGTTTGAAACCAACCAAAGGACATGGCTAACCATAAAATTCTTTGGACAGGCTTGTATTAAAGCTAACTTATGAGACAAACAATCTAGTAATCAACATGACTACTTTCAGAAGGGATGAAAACATATAAGAAAAAAAAGTGCAGCTTAAGATCAAGCAAGATGCATTAAAATCAAAGCTTGCTTTAGCATACTCTTAGGGAAACCTTCAAACAACCTTTGAAGAAAGAACTAGAAAACAGGGCAAACCATAAACTTTTCTAGTTTAACTGTACTTAGCATGTAATGAAAATATCATTCAAGAACTTCCTTTCAAGTTTTGAACATCAAGACATGGACTAACCAACATTCCTTGATAATTTTCACACTTAAGTCATTCTTAAATACACAATTGGGGGAAAAAATAAAGATAAAGCTTATCAGTGAGAGTAGGGTACTTTTAATAGTAAATCCTAGCTCTATGCTTGCTGCTCTTTATCACAGAAAAGTGAACAAAATGGCATTTATGAAAGGAAAAAAATAACAGTAAGAGGTACTTCACCAATGATATATACTAGGATCCCAACAATCAACTTGTATATTGATTGTCAATCTAGTTACAAACTACAAGTCCAATGTTTCATCACAGCAACAACTTCTCTTCTCAACCTAAATTCTTCAATAACTTAACAGAGCTTCAGAGCTTCAGAATTTATTTACATTCAACAATGATTCAATACAGCAACTATTACATCAGAAATCCAATAACCAACCCCTTTCAATGTGCTCCTCAAGGAGATTTTATAAGAAAATGAGGAGGTGGAAGAGTTTCTAGGGTTAAGTATCATTAATTCTATACTTAATGCAATTCCTCGCCTTGAAAACCATGCAAGGCATAAGTCATGAAAGCATCCAATTTAGAACTCTGTCTCATAACTCTGTTTCCTGTTTTTTAAGCTCAGTGGATGAGAAGATTGACTTTAAGGCTCTTTTTTATCTTCACAATAACTTTAGTGACAATTTAAAATTTGTTCTTTTGTTTGTAATAACTGTAAGCAGTCTTCTTAGGAAAATATCTTCTGACTGAGATAACAATGCCTTCATTTGATTTATTGAGGCTGCAGGTGGCTCTTTGGTAGCTGAAGAGGATTCAATTAGCCTCTGATGTGGCAGTGGAGGCCTTTTAGACTGATATATCTCTTTGGCTTTCCTTAAAACACCTTTAATATTCTTTTGGTATGTGTTTAGGCTTAATTAGGTTGTGATCTTCATCTTCAGGCCTTTATCCTTTAACATTGTCTTTATCTCTCTAGATTAGGCCTTTGATTCTTGAATTTATGCCTTAATTCCTTTAAAATCTGCTTTAAAATCTTTATTCTTCACTTTATGCTTTGATTTTCACTTTTGGCACTGATAATATTTGTTTTTTTGATGTTTTACTGTGTTTTTGTTGTTTTGCAGGCACGCAAAAGGTTTACACAGGTGGAGGTATTTGTTTTAATGAAGAAATCCTTGGATCCCTTCTAGTACCGAAGGTTAGGAATCGTCATTCCTGGCCTTCGTATCATTATTAAATCTATGGGAAAAACCCCATATAACCTGCAAAAAACAAAGAAAAGTTATGTAATCCAGCGGAAAATGGATTTAAACACTCCTTTGGGCAGTTTGGGAGCGAGGGTGAATCAAAATCGTTGGATTAGAATAACCAATGGTCGAGATTAATCGGTGGGGTCATTCAAGAGGTTATATGGTGGGAAAATACAATGGAGGTGAAATTAAATCAGGACCGTCCAATCTCAGAGATCGACGGTTAAGATAAAAGTTGAAAATAACATTGCGGAGGATAGCAGTTTGGCAGAAAACCATTAATGGTTTTCGCGCAGGCTCTGGGGATGTAGGCGGTATTCACAAAAATAACGCGATTCCATACACCTTCTGACACCTGTCCCTCATAATACCGCCCATTTCGCGTAATTTTTTGGTGTTAACTCGCGAGCGCAAAAAAAAATGCGAAACGCATTGTCCGCCATTGGATCGGAGGCTCCAGATCCAATGGTGTGGATTGCATGTGACAGGGTAAGTTGCGGGGTAAGCAGGGCCCACGGTTACGTGTGGTCTTTTGTCGTGGACTGGGCGGGTAATTGGATATCGGGTTTAATCCTGATCGTTCGATCTCTGGTATGAACAGTCGGGATTGAAAGAAGGAGCGGGGTTGTATGAATGGAGGAAAAGGTAAGGCAGGGGATCAGGCGGAAAGGTAAGGCGCAATGGCCGTTGATCCACATAGATCAACGGTCCAGATCTATTGCAAACCATATCGTCGGTGTAAATGAAAAATGAAGGGGGAAAGGGGTTTTTGAGACCTTTTAGCGCCCGATTGCGAGGCCTTAAGTCACATGGAGAAAGGGGCTAAAAGCCATAAGCCCGCGGGGGATAAAATAACTTATATAGTGTAAAAGGGTGTTTTTAGGCCAAAAATAGGGATTTTTAAGCCAAACTGAGGGTTCTGATAGGTAAAAGAAGGCATTTTAAAACCAAATAAAAGGGGAATATAGGATTAAAAAGGGGGGTTTTAATGATTTTGAAGGTTAAATGAAGGGTTATGGAGGGATTTTATGAAGGGAAATAAGAATGAAAATGGGGTTTATTTATGAGTAAAGGAGGAGTGAAAATGATCAGAAAATGGGGTTTTAAGCCGTCTTTCTCTTGGAAAACAGCAGGTTCTTTAGGATAAAGAGGGAAACAGTAGTGAAGATTAACTCAAAGGATAAAAATCTTCATAAGACTTTAATAACTAACAATTTGGACGTGAATTGTTTCTTAAAGGATAAAAGTGATTTAGCCACCATTTGATATGGAAAATTTTATAGGTGGCTAACATTGGCTCCACATGGGGATGACATCTTCTTGAAGATGTCAAGAATCTTCAGTTAATGATCTCTGGCTTTTCAGTAAACCAGTGCCTTAATCCATTGGGCAACAACATTTCTTTTGTTTTGATGATCTTTGTTTGATCTAATAACATATGCAGCAATCTGAACAATGGAATTATATCAAAACAACATCTCTACCTACCCAATCCAAATGATCCTAACATTTTTCTTCTTTCAGAGTGCATTTGAACTAGCAAAATATCTTCATCAATATTTTATTCTTTTGAAAACAGGAAACTAATTTATTTCTACTCTTATTTCTCCATGAACTCAGTTTAAAAAGTGGAGTTCATAAATTTCTCTACCTAACTACTATATGTTAGGATTAGACTATCTGACAGATTTTTATTCTCTAAATTCTAAAACAGGAAATTTAAAAGCAGCCAAGCCAAGATTGAACAGTTTGACTTGAAGCAGATCTATGGCATAAAAACAAGCTGCACATAGACTAAAATTTGCATAAAATTTAAAACAAAATGTGAAGGCTTAAGGTCTGAAAACTAAAACATCCTTCATTATTTCTTTAGCTATGTTTTTAGGGCTTTTTGAGCTATTTTTATTCTCATCTGGTTCAAGTTTTGAGCATATTGGAACCAGTTCTTCATCAATCTTATAGGTTCAGGATTTGAGCTTGTTTGAACCTTTGTTTTTCTATCCTAATCTACATTACTGATAAGCCAAGATTATGTTGTTTGGCTAATCTAATTCACTAACCTATCAGCAGTAAATTGAAAAACCAATTAGTCATGATTAAGCTATATGACTAACTAGAAGTGTGTTTTTAGGAGTGGCATTTGAGCTTGCACACTTTCAGATTTTGTTTCCCTTTTTTTTTGGTATTGGGCTATACCTTTATTGTTTTCATTCTGCCCTCTTTTTTCTTTTCTATTGTTTATGTATTTTTATTTTTCTAGCTTTGAATGCAATGTTCAGACAACGATAGTTACAATGAGAAAAGGAAAAAGCTTCAAACTGATATAGTCAAGAAAAATAATGTTTGAGCATCTTGCCATTGACAGGACCTCCAAAAAACTTAGTTCCATTCACTTCCTGTAAGAAATAAGCATTTTTACCAGAAGTGGAGTGAATGAGATAAGGGCCTAGCCATAAGTTATAAAATTTTCCATGTTTTCCCTTATCTTCTTTCCTGGAATCCCACTTCAAAACTTTATCTCCAATGCTGAAATCACTTGCTTAGGTTCTTTTATCAAACAACTTCTTGATGTTTTCTTGCCTGTGTAGAGCTTTGTTGTAAACTTCCTCTCTGTTTTGTTGAAGATGTATAGTATGATTGATTCTTCTTGTCATATTATTCCCTTCAGACTGTACTTCTTGGATCAGCATCATGACTGGCAGTCCTAGACTGGTTAGAAAAATTGCATCTGCTCCATAAACTAGCTGATAGGGTGACATTCCAATTGATTTCTTAAGTGTTAATCTGTCATCCCATAGTGAATGTACTAGCTTTGTGTGCCATGATTTCTTATTGTCTTCAAGAAACTTCTTGATTATATTCACCAAACACTTGTTTGAGGATTCTGCTAACCCATTACCTTGAGGGTAATAAGCAGTAGAATGGCCTAATGTAATATGATATTTGTGACACAATTCAACCATATTTTTGGATCCAAATGTAGTAGCATTTTCAATGATAATCTTCCTACGACAGCCAAATATAGATAGAATATGATTTTCAAGGAATTTTGTGATGACAGAGTTAGTGGCTTGTATAGAAGGGATGGCTTCTATCCATTTCGTAAAATAGTCCATTGCAGTGAGAATCTATCTATGTTTGAGTAGATGAAGCTGGATGGATTTCCCCAATGAAGTCTAGACCCCACTGTTAAAAAGGAACTTCAACAGTGATTGGTTGCAGAGGTAAGGGAAGCAATTTTCTTTTGTTTTCAAATAGTTGACATTTATGACAGGCAATAATCATTTTATGGAAATCTTGAAAGAGGGTGGGCCAGTAGTAAACATCTCTAAGGTTTTTATTGGCAGTTGTCTTCCAATAGAGGTGGCCTCCACATTCTCCTTCATTGAACTCATGCTTGATCTTATCTGCATCATTCTCAGGCAAACATTTAAGCAATAATCCACTAGCATTTTTCCAATATAGACATTTATCTAAAATGCAGTAATTAACATCTTTCAACTTTAAAAATATTGCCTTTGTTTTAGACAAACCAGGAGGTGTATTTAAATTGAGCAAAACATACAAAATATCAGCATACCAAGATGAAAACAGAAAATTATCTTCAACAATGGGAGTTGGTAACTCCTCCTATTCATCTAATGCATCTAACATGTTTATATCAAGAGCTTCAAAATTAGACTCAGCCATTAATCTTGCTAGTCCTTGGCCTTTTATGAGCTTAGTGGGCTTGATCTCTAAATCATATTCAAGTATCACAACAATCCACTTTCCTCTTTTTCCATCTGGATCTTGGGTTAAAATGTCTTTTACAACTGAATTTGGCACAAATGCAGTTATGTGGGAATGTAAAATGTAAACTCTGAAGTCCTTTAAGGCTTTGACTAAGGCAAAGGCTTGTTTTTCCATGATATTGTACTTCAGAGGTGCATATCTCAATGCCTTACTAAAGAATGCAATTGGCTGCTCTTGTCCCTTCAAGTTTTTATGTAGTAGGACAACAACCACTGTGTGTTCTGATGCAAATGAAAAAATGAAAAAATCTTTTGTAAAATCAAGACTAATGAGAACTGGTGTTTTGGTTAATGTTTGTTTTACCAGTTCAAATGATTTCTTTGCTTCTAAGGTCCATTTAACTCCTTCTTCATTTTTGAGCATATTTGTTATGTTTCTAAGGAGTTCAGCTAGATTGGGTATGAACCTTCTTAAGAAATTAATCTTCCCAATGAAAAATTGAAGTTCCTTGATGTTTCTAGGATGGTTGATTTTCAATATACCATCAATCTTCTTTGGGTCTATCTTTATCCCCTCTTATGATATGATGTGTCCAAGCAGTTTTACTTCTTGGAGACCAAACATTGTTTTCTTTGGATTTAAAGATAACCCATATTTTCTGCATTTCTCAAAGACTTTTCTCAAGTGTTCTAGGTGTTCTTCATCTGCCTTGGAAAAAATAGTAATGTCATCAAGGTAAATAATGATGAAGTAGCCTAATTCTTCTAAGAATGAAAAATTCATGGCTCTCTGAAAAGTAGACCAGCATTCATTAAACCAAAGGGCATTTTCACATACATGAAAGTATCCCAAGGTGTAGTAAAGACTATTTTGATTTGATCATCAGGATGTACTAATATCTGATTGTAACCTAAGAAGCCATCTAACAAAGAAATCATTTTAGAACCAACTACCTTTTGTAAAATGTGATCCATCTTAGGTAAAGGGTAATTGTCCTTTAATGAGGCTCTATTTAAGTTCCTAAAATCAATACAAAGCCTTATTTCTCCTGTTTTCTTCCTCACTGACACAAGATTAGATACCCAATCTGAATATCTAACAAGGAA
This sequence comes from Pinus albicaulis, assembly GCA_034641835.2. Classification (NCBI taxonomy): domain Eukaryota; kingdom Viridiplantae; phylum Streptophyta; class Pinopsida; order Pinales; family Pinaceae; genus Pinus; species Pinus albicaulis. Next base: position 1,617,086,144 of record CM076570.1, on the reverse strand, counting down.
TATAATTCTAGCATCATAAATTTTCTTAATTTCTTTCTCAACCAGGGGTAATTGAACAGGGTTTATTCTGCACAATTTTTGTTTATAGGGCTTCTGGTTTTCTTTGAGGGGTATCCTATGCTGAATTATTTCTGTATCATAGGACTTTAGATCCTCATAATTCCATGCAAATACATCAGAAAATTCCTTAAAGAGCTCAATATATTTCAGTTTAATGTGAGCTGGCAAGGTTTTAGACAATTTAATCATTTTTGGCTTTTGTTCACTGCCTATGTTACATTCTTCTACTTTAGTTTCAACAGGTTCCAATTTTTGTTTTTTGGCAACATCATTGAAATCAAACAATTCTTCTAATGGGACTAGTCCTTTTGGAAAGCTCTAAATTTTAGACTGCAACATTTCTAAGTCTTCTTTTTCTAAATCTGCACTAATTTCTATGGTATGTTTAAGTTTATTAGACAATAGATTTATATCAGCAATCTCTGAAGACTCTACTTCTTCATCAAGTGGATTTTCTTCCATATGACAGTCATTTTCATAATCTGAATCTGAACTTGGTGGCTCAAATTCATTTATGGACTGTAGGAAGTATTCTATTTGTTTATCTCCATCCAACACTTGATAGTATTTTCCATTGTCTTTGACAGCTAGTCTAAATTTGATTTGGGTAGTGCATTGTTTGGTTTCATAAGGTGTTAGAAAAGTTCTAGCAGCAAAGGCTAAACCATTAGCAAGGATATTTTGGTTTCTTGGGACAAAGATAAGTTTGAATTCATGAAATGCTTTCAATAAGTCAATGACATCATTTCTATAGGCTCTAAGTCTGGGGTGTTTGGCACTATATTCCCCATTCACTTGCCTAATAAACAACTCTAAATCCCCATGAACTTTTATCCTTTTGGCCCCTAATTTATTCAATAAGTGTAGGCCTAAAAGGAGGGCATCATACTTAGCTATGTTATTTGAACATTGAAAATTTAACCTGTAGGAATGCCCTTCAGCATGATTTTCTAGAGTGTTGTGTATCCATATGCCTACTCCAACATTATTCTTAGTGCAAGACCCATCAAAATTCATACTCCAAAGAGGGCTAGTTTCAGATTTACCAGTTTGACTACTATCCTCTTTATCTATTGTGCTTTTAGATTGCCTTTGTAAGTTAGCACTATGTTGATATTAGTTTAGTCCCTCATGTTCTTCATCATGTTGAGGATTATTCTCTTGATTCTCAAAGTTGTCAGACAGTGGATAAATGTCTTGTAACTCTAGACCTGTGAATTGTTTGCTATGATTTTCTGATTTGGAAAACTATTTTGATACTTCTATTTTGTCTTCCTCATTTTCTATGTCTGCCACTATGTTAGAGTGAGGAGTGGCCACTAAATCAGTTAAGGTTTCTTGCTCATTAAATGTTTCATGATTGAAAAGAATAAATTAGTCAAGGCATGTATGTACAGAATAAAGAGGGGAGTTTTCCAGTCTTTCTTGGCTACTAACCATGTATTGCATGTGAGATTCCCTATAAAGTCTTCTAGTTTGATTAAAAACTGGGATGGTATCATATGTCATATCCATTTTCATTGTTCCTTGTAACTTAGCTCCCCAAGATCTTGATAACAACATACCATATTTGGGGGGTACATCAGCCACTACAATATCCATCACTAAACACTTGGCTGAAATTTGTGCTAAGTTTACACAAAGGTCTTTGATCAAACCTAAACATTTCACTCTACTGGAGTCAAAGGAGTATAGATCTTTGTATGGTCTGGTGATTTCAAGGCCTAGAATCTCCATTACTGCTTTGAGAATTAAGTTATGAGAAGCCCCTGAATCATGCATGGCATTGTGTAAAATTTTGTCATGAATTTTCAAACTAACATAAAAACAACGAACTAGCCCTTCTTGGTATCTTCCCTCAATCTTAGGACCAAATAAGAGTTCTGGTTGGTCATCATTGAGGTTTACAATGTCATTGTTTTTTGCTATGTTGAAAGCTTTCAAGATTTGTGATCTATATACATCTTGGGTGACTAATTCAGTAAGAGGAATAGAGATTTTAATCTTGGCAATTTCTTGTTCCAAACTAAAAGGTATATGACTTTTTACAATGTTTGTTTCAGCCTTATTAATCACTACTTTATCAGGAAAATCAGTTTGCTGATTTCCTCTATTTACATTGGTCAAAATTGTTTTAATAGGAGAGTTAGCTGAAGTACTAACGTTGCTGAGGTCTACACTTTGTTTTTCATTAATTTGAATGCCTTTCTCTTTGTTGTGATCAGATTTTATAGCCAATGTTTTGTCCTTTTTTTTAATGCTTTCGGGTTTGTTCACAGGGATATTTTTTGTAGAATTGTCAGAGGTTTTAGTTTTGGGAGTTTCCTGATTCTTATTACTCCTAAGATCATATTCTTTTGGGGTTTCTATGATGACATTTTCCAACTCTTGATAGTAATATTCATCCTCTTCTCTTTTATCATCATAGGGTGTGTATAGACCTTGCTTCTTATTAATAGGAACATCAAAATGATCACTACCTACTACCAACATGTTTATGTCATCTTCCTTTGTTTGTTCAATTGTTTCTTCAACCTCACTTGCATAGTTTTGATGAAAAGGAGGTGTAATCTGTTGATCATCCTCTCTTGGTCTATGTTGAGGTTGGTTTCTCCTAAAATTCTGATTTTGATTTTGATTTCTGTTTTGGGGAGCTGATTGGTTTTCTCTAGCTTGTGCTTCTCAAGTGTGCTCATCTTTTTCATCATTTCCTCCATCATCCTTTCCATTTTTGAGCTAGATGTGGAGGGTGCAGATTCCTCCCTAAATGATACTTTATTTTCATTCCTCATCCTGGCTCTTTTCTCCATCAGATTTACTTCCATAGCTAAGGCTCCTTTCTACGTATCTTCTTGTTGGGTGTGGAGCTTGCTTATCTTGTTTACTTTGTATCATAGCATTGGACCCCTGTACCTTAAATGGGGTAGCAACGCTGCCCGTAAATTAATCACTGTCGTGGGGGATCCAAGGGGGGAGGGGGGGGCGCGGTGGCGGCACACCGGAAGGACCCTTGGGGGTTTGAGACGACACCCAGCTAAACGATCAAAAAAATTTCAGCACTTAAAAGTATAGTCATTTCTAGTCAATCTGGGCTGTTCATTAGGCAAATGATCTGATGCTAGAAGTTATGTTTAGTTTAGGGTTGTTTTCCCTAGAAGGCAACCCCTCGCTTTTATGAGGTTATTGTATTGCGGCTGTGTATTGTATGTGTATTATCAGAGCGAGAAACAGAGAGGGAGACTGTGAGAGAGAACAGAGGATATTACAGTGGATCTGCTGTAGGTTTTGTCTCTTCATTTTGTTGGATAATAGAAAGGAAGGACTGGCTATTCGGGGTGGATGTAGCCAAAACTGGGTGAACCATGTATATCTGTGTTTCTCTGGTTTTATGTGTTTTGTGTGATTGTATTTTCTGCATATTTTACGTGTTGCATTGCTCCATAATATATAATTACCGTAGAAATAAAATATTTACCAAGAGAATAATACACATTCAAAACCCAGCAACAAATCACATAAACATAAACACAATGTTTAACCGGGAAAACCCCAAATCCAGGGAAAACCCCAACCAATGAAATTTCATTAACCATTGGCCAAAACCCTGGCCAATCCGGCCAAGTGAGCCTTCACCGCTCACCTCCTGGTCTACCTTACAATGAAGTATTCCCAGCCTCTTATAGGCTCCATTACATGTAATACCATGGGCCAAAACCATGGGTGCACAAAACCGTGTGGCCAAAAATCACTACTATTTACCCTAGTCAACATTGACTCTACCCCGAGTCATGTTTACCTAACAATTCCCCCCTTAAACTTGACTTGGGGATTATTGACTAAATCCAGCCAAACTGCTAAGTGAGACAACCCCGCTCACTATAGCCCTTTCCCCCCTGAATATTTTTACCCAGGGTAGTTTTTAACTTGACATCCCCCCTATCACCTAGGTCTAACCTAGACTTTACCAGTGATTATCCAGGGGTACGCATGCCATACCAGGTCTTACAGCAGTATGCCCATTTACATGTAAAAATTAACTCCATTATAATAATAATTTTTTTTGTTTTTTTGTTTCAATATTGCTCTTTGTACATATGAAATCACTATCCATATAAAAAGAATCCATCTACCGAATTAAATGGGTCACTAGCCTCTATAACCACCAGTCCTCTAGGAATTCTCTTTAGATACATTATTCATCAGTTTTAATTAATTCACATGCTTGTATCCTCTCTCATTTTATACATTCATTCATGATGTACTCTCCAAAGAGGAGATCATAGTTGTACATGAATCTACCCTCTACGATTTTGCTGGTTTTTGGAAACAACCCTCAGCAAATAAAGCACAGCCCATTTGTTCTCAATGTAGCAAGGTCTCGTGAGGACTGAGAAACGCCTGTATAAATTAGCGAAAGTTAGGGCATCAGAGGATCTACCTTCATTCACGAGCTGTCGCTTAACGGCCTCTGCCATGGCCGCCTTGTCGTTGGCAAGGGACAGTGTTATCCGGCTCCCCACGATACGCATTAAATCTCTTCACAAGGATTTCAGTCCAAAAATTTCATCCATGGCTGCTGCGGCTCATGTTCATTTGTTCGCAGCTGGCATACCTCATTCCCACACCAGGTCTTCCAGAAAACCCAGCCGTGGAAATCGAAATAACACCTTCTTCATCCTAGGTCTGGGTAGAAAAACCCGTCTTCAAAGGTGGATTTGGCAGCCTGCACAGCAAGCAGCCGCAGCAATCCAGAAGGTGGGCTGCGGGGCCTCTGAGGGTTGTCTGCGAAAAGGTTGTTGGAATCGATTTGGGGACTACAAATTCGGTTGTGGTGGCCATGGAAGGAGGTAAGCCCACCATCATCACTAATGCGGAAGGCCAGTGAACGAATCCCTTTGTGGTTGCTTACTCTAAGAATGGTGACCATCTTCTCAGGAAAATTGTGAAGCGGAAGGCCGTGGTAAACCCTGAGAACACCTTTTTCTCCATCAAAACCCTCGAGGGGATACGTTGTGGTTTCTACTAGCACCAGAGCCACAACCCACGCAAAATTACAATGAATTCATAATTTTAATCACATGCTCGATGTTTTTGGACCTTGCGCATAGCAGCATTCATCAAGCCCTCATAAAAATACATTAGAAACCGCTTTGTAACAACAAATCATATCTCCATTTTCAAGCCAATAAAACCCTTGGCAATAGAAGCATCCCTCTGAAGCCAACATTTGGCTCTGATACCATTTGTTAGAAATTACCGCAGAAATAAAATATTTACCGAGAGAATAATACACATACAAAACCTAGCAACAAATCACATAAACATAAACACAATGTTTAACCGGGAAAACCCCAAATCCGGGAAAAAACCCAACCAATTAAATTTCATTAACCATTGGCCAAAACCGTGGCCAATCCAGCCAAGTGAGCCTTCACCACTCACCTCCTGGCCTAGCTTAAAATGAAGTATTCCCAACCTCTTATAGGCTCCATTACATGTAATACCATGGGCCAAAATGATGGGTGCACAAAACCATGTGCCCCAAAACCACGACTATTTACCCTAGTCAACATTGACTCTACCTCGAGTCATGTTTACCTAACACTTCTAAAGTCAAAGGATCTCTCTCTCTCAACTGATAGGCCATTTCAGGATCAAATCCTTCGGGAATTTTGTTTAAGGCTGAACCTTGTGGAGGTTTCAAGTCTGGGGGCAATGCATTATAAACACTATTGAACCTAGTGCAATAACTTTGAACACTTTCCCCAGTGTTTCTTTTGAGGTTGTTGTAGTCTGAAAGTATTTGGAGAGGGTTTTTCTTAACTTCCCACTTATTTAAGAATAACTGATGGAGGGCTTGGAGATCATTAATATTGTTAGGGGTTAAGATTTTAAACCATTTTCTTGCTTCTCCTCCTAAACTTTGAGAAAATAACCTAAGTTTGATAGTTTCATCAGCAATCTCATTTCTATCAAAATAATCATTCATCTTGTCCACATGTTTTGAAACAGTAGTAGTACCATTGGCATCAAATAATGGTATCTTGGACTAATAGTCCTGTGGCAGATTGACTAAAGGTAAAGGAAGGACTAGGGGAGCATACCATGTTGCCATGATAGGAGGTTGTGGAAAAAGTGGGGGGTTTACAAGTGGAGGATGTAAGATGCGAGGGGATTGATGGACTGGTGTGGTTTGAACAATGGGTGTGTGAAGAACAGATGTGGATGGACCAACAAGAGATTGTTGAGCAGATCTTGGATGAGAGAAACCAAAATTATGGATGAAATGTAAATCAGGTGGAGTAGTTTCTCTGCTACCAGGATGTTCACCTCTATTTTGGGATGAAGGTGGAGACTCAAAATATATCTGATCTATATCACTAATTGATCTAGTTCTAAATGGGTTTCTTAAGTCAACTTGTGAATCTAGTAGAGCTGTAAGGTTTTTAGGAACAAAATTAGCTCTTTGGACTGGTCTGACAATAGTTGAATCTTGAGCCTTAAGAGATTTCCTAAGAATTCTTTTAGGGTTATCAAATATCTCAAGAGTATTTGGGTTAGGATGTCTCCTATTATGAATTGTTTTTGAAGCCACGATGTTGTGTTTTAGACTCACTATTCAGAAAATTTTAGCCAAATATGACAATCTTTAAGAGGCAAACAAGTCTATTGATAAAGAAAACTTAATTCTCAAAGTTTCTTTACTGAGTTTAAATGATGTTATGATAAAGGGTTTCCCAGTGGAGTCTTAAGGTCTAGTTAGGATTATGGAGTCACTAGGTGGAAATTTTTAGCTTTTAGAAGGTAAAATGTTTTATGGCCCACCGCCATTAATAGGTTTGAATAACTATCTGAAATATTTTTGGGTTTTCTGAGTTTTTTCAGTCCTATAGGTTATGAGAGTATCCTAAATATATTTCAACACTTAGCTATGGTGATGAGACAAACAGAGTTTACTCTTATGGCTTAGCTAGCTAATTCCTTCAAGGTTTGATAAGGCTCTATGAGAATCCTAAGTGTTACTTAGCTTGTCACTGATTCAAAAAAAGTCCTATTGTGATTACCATTTTCTTTGGTAGTGCTTGAAGAGAGCTACTTATACTGCACTAAATGCTGAGTGTTTTGTCTTAAAAATTTCACTCATAATTCCCAAGTGGAATCTCTTAGAAAACTAAGGAAAATCAGCAGGCCTACTGATGTTCAGTGGAGTCACCAGGTGAAGGATTTTTACTTGATTTCAGGGTTTGAATGTTGTTCACCATCAACAATCAAAACCACTCTAGGAAGACACTTGGTTGGTTGTTAAAAATGGATTATCTAAGTTGTGAATTTATCTATTACTTCAGAATGTTCCCTAGTATGGTCGCCAGAAAATGTTAGGCCTCTGTAATTTAGTAGAGTGGCAAGACTAAATGCTGCAGAGACTGCATCCAAAACCACTTTGGGATTCTAAGATCTAGCCCTTCTGAATCCAGAGAGGGGTCTCTCTATAAGTGCAAAGATTGATTTATCTTTGAAGGTTCTGGTATGATATTAGGCTAGTTATTAAGAACAAGGGTTTTTTATTTGTCTGGTTGGTCAGGTATGATCTTTAATAGGATGGAATATTACAAAATGAAAGAGTTCAAAAGAGGTGAATATGCAAGTATATTGAGAAGTGTTCAGCAGATAGGATTAGCATTAAGCAACTTTAAACCATTGGGCAATGGAGTCACAAAAGGGTTTAATTGTACAACAATTTCAGGAGTGGTCCAAGGGGCAAGTCATCTATATCAAAAGATCCTTTAGATTAAATGATAGAATGGGACATTAAAAGTGTTGAGAAGGTGCAAAAATTCAATAATTTCAACAAGGATTTATCAAATTTCCATACAGGAAAAGCCTTTTTAAGCAACTGTTTGAAACCAACGAAAGGACAGGGCTAACCACAAACTTATTTGGACAGGCTTGTATTAAAGCTAACTTATGAGACAAACAATCCAGTAATCCACATGACTACTTTCAGAAGGGATGAAAATAGATAAGAAAACAAAGTGCAGCTTAAGATCAAGCAAGATGCATTAAAATCAAAGCCTGCTTTAGCATACTCTTAGGGAAAACTTCAAACAACCTTTGGATTAAGAACTAGAAGATATGGCAAACCATAAACTTTTCTAGTTTAAGTCTACTTGGCATGTAATGAAAATATCATTCAAGAACTTCCTTTCAAGTTTTGCACATCAAGACATGGACTAACCAACATTCCTTGATAATGTTCACACTTAACTTAAGTCATTCTTAAATACACAATTGGAGGAAAACATAAAGATAAAGCTTATCAAAGAAAGTAGGGTAATTTTAAGAGTAAATCCTAGCTCTATGCTTGCTGCTCTTTATCAGAGAAAATTGAACAAAATGGCATACATGAAAGGAAAACAATAACAGTAAGAGGTACTTCACCAATGATATATACCAGGATCCAAAAAATCAGCTTGTATATTGATTGTCAATCCAGTTACAAACTAGAAGTCCAATGTTTCATCACAACAACAACTTCTCTTCTCAGCCTAACTTATTCAATAACTTAACAGAGCTTCAGAGCTTTAGAATTTATTTGCATTCAACAATGATTTGATACAGCAAATATTACATCAGAAATCCAATAACCAACCCCTTTCAATGTCCTCCTCAAGGAGATTTTATAAGAAAATGAGGAGGTGGAAGAGTTTCTAGGGTTAAGTATCATTAATTCTACACTTAATGCAATTCCTTGCCTTGAAAACCATGCAAGGCATAAGGCAGGAAAGCATCCAATTTAGAACTCTGTCTCATAACTCTGTTTCCTATTTTCTAAGCTCATTGGATGAGAAGATTAACTTTAAGGCTCTTTTTTATCTTCACGATAACTTTACTGATAGTTTAAAATTTCTTCTTTTGTTTGTAATAACTGTAAGCAGTCTTCTTAGGCAAATATCTTCTAACTGAGATAACAATGCCTTCATTTGATTTATTGAGGCTACATGTGGCTCTTTGGTAGTTGAAGAGGATTAAATTAGCCTCTTATGTGGCAGTGGAGGCCTTTCGGACTGATATATCTCTTTGTTTTTCCTTATAACACCTTTAATCTGCTTTTGGTTTGTGTTTAGGCTTAATTAGGCCCTGATCTTCATCTTTGGGCCTTTATCCTTTAACACTGTCTTTATCTCTGTGGATTAGGCCTTTGATTCTTGAATTTATGCCTTAATCCCTTTAAAATCTACTTTAAAACCTTTATTCTTCACTTTATGCTCTGATTTTCACCTTTGGCACTGATAATCTTTGTTTTTTTGATGTTTTACTGTGTTTTTGTTGCTTTGCAGGCACGTAGAAGGTTTACATAGGTGGAGGTATTTGTTTTAATGAAGAACTCCTTGGATCCCTTCCTGTATCGAAGGTTAGGAATTGTCATTCCTTGCCTTCGTATAATTTTTTAATCTGTGGGAAAAACCACATATAACTTGCAAAAAACAAATAAAAGCTATGTAATCCTGCGGAAAATGGGTTTAAACACTGCTTTGGGTGGTTTGGGAGTGATTGTGAATCGAAACTGTTGGATTAGAATAACCAACGGTCGAGATTAATCAGTGGTGTCATTTGAGAGGTTAGATGGTGGGCAAACGCAATGGAGGCCAAATCAAATCAAGACCGTCCGATCTCAGAAATCGACAGTTAAGATAAAAGCTGAAAATAACATTGCAGAGGATAGCGGTTTGGCGGAAAACCATTAATGGTTTTCGCGCAGGCTCTGGTGGGTAGGCAGTATTCACAAAAATAACGTGATTACATACACCTTCTGACACTTGTCCCTCCTAATACCGCCCATTTCACCTAATTTTTTAGTGTTAACTCGCAGGTGCAAAAAAAACGCTAAACGCATCATCTGCCGTCAGATCGGAGGCTCCAGATCTGAGGTGTGGATCGCAGGCGACGGGGTAAGTTGCAGGGTAAGCAGGGCAAGTGGGGCCCATGGTGACATGTGGTCTTTTGTCATGGAGCGAGCGGGTTAATTGGCTATCGGGTTTAATCCTGATCGTCTGATCTCCGGTATGAACGGTCAGGATTGAAAGAAGGAGTTGGGTTGTATGAACGGAGGAAAAGGTAAGGTAGGGGATCAGGCAAAAAGGTAAGGTGCGATGGCCATTGATCTGCAGAGATCAACGGTCCAGATCTATTGCAAAACATATCATCGGGGAAAATGAAAAATGAAGGGGGAAAGGGGTTTTTGATACCTTTTAGCGCCCGACTGCGGGGCCTTAAGTCACATGGAGAAAGGGGCTAAAAGCCATAAGCCCTTGGGGGCTAAAATAACTTATGTGTGGTTTTAGGCCAAAAACAGAGATTTTTAAGCCAAACTGAGGGCTCCTATAGGTAAAAGGAGGCATTTTTAAACCAAATAAAAGGGGAATATAGGATTAAAAAGGGGGGTTTTAATGATTTTGAAGGTTAAATGAAGGGTTATGGAGGGATTTTATGAAGGGAAATAAGAATGAAAATGGGGTTTATTTATGAGTAAAGGAGGAGTGAAAATGATGGGAAAATGGGGTTTTAAGCAGTCTCTCTCTTGGCAAACAGCAGGTTCTTTAGGATAAAGAGGAAACAACAGTGAAGATTAAATCAAAGGATAAAAATCTTCATAAAAATTTAAGAACTAACAATTTGGACATGAATTGTTTCTTAAAGGCTAGAGATTTAGCCTCCATTTGATATGGAAAATTTTATAAGTGGCTAACACAAGGGCCTCTTCTCTACATGAGATATCTGAAGTGCAGCTGTTCCTTCCCCAAGTGGAAAGTCCAAACTCATAAGCTATCTCTCCAAACCATGCTACATGGAGTAGGTTGTGTCTCTCCATTCTCCAATCCTTGGCCCTAGTGGCCTTGCTTTCTCTAAGCATCATCTCAACATTGTGCAAAGTAGTAAATAGAGACATATGTATTGACATGTGAAATGTTGAAGCATACTCTCCCAATAACAACCACCACAAGAATGCATCTTGCTGCCACACCACCTCATCATCATACCAAGTATGGTGGCCATACTCTCCTAACAGAAGCCAATGCAGCAAGGCTTCTTGTTGCCACCCCACATCATCATTATGCAAGGTATGGGAAAATAGAAATCCATATTATCCCAAGAGTAACCAGTGAAATAATGACTCTTGCTGCTACCCCACATCATCATAGTGCAAAGCATGAATCAATGATATACTGATTGACATGAAATATCTCACACCAAACCAACATAGCTACGCTTCCTCTTGCCACATCATATGAGAATCATGCAAAGTCCCAAAAAATAACATACCCATTGACATGTGATATGTCATGTGATGGAAAAACTCTCTCAAAAGTAACCAGCGCAACCATGCCTCTTGCTGTTGCATATCATCACTACGGTACAAAGTAGGAAGTAGTGATATACAAATGATCATATAAAATGCAATGTCTTGGCCATACTCTCCCAAGAGTAGCCAGTGCAACCATGCCTCCTGTTGTTGCATCACCTTAGTATTATGCAAGGCATGTAGCATACAAATATGAAATATCAGGTGGTAACCATACTCACCCAAGAGCAGCCATCGCAACCATGCTTCCTTCTACCCCGTGTCATAGATCTATAAGTAGATTTTTAGCCACTTTATCATCATCTCCATCCATCCATCCAACTATGGGTGATGACTCATATCATGCACTAGCTTGGTATCCACCCAATGGAGAAGTTCCTGCCAAAAAATTTTCATACAATAATTGTCCCCATCACTATCTATGGCATTGGGAAAACCATGAAGCATGAAGACATCCCAGAAAGATAATCCGGTCACAGGTGAAGAGATGTACTGTGTGAAAATGTCGAAGGCATGTGCATACCTCTACAGCGGATCAATGTCGATAATACCATCCTCCATAATCTGATGACAATATTTGCACTCCATGATATGTCAAAGTGCATCCTCCATGAGGTCTCTCCATGAGAATCTCTCACCGATGGCCTAGTAGAACCCATGAGGTTCAGAATATGCTACTTGTAGAAACTTCTCTTTGAGCTATGAGGTACTCATCAAGAAGGCTATGTCCTGATAATGGAATATATTATCCATTACATGATGTCTACCATCTACCATCTGCCCATCCAATGCTTCATAAGTGAAGTGGTCATCAGAATGCTCAAATAATAATTCGGCACTCAAATCATCACTGCTCCTTAGTGACAACACTATTGATCTCCATGATAGTGCCTCTGCTGTCACATGGCCCTCTCCATACAACATGTTGAACTCATATTCTTGCATTCTATTGATCTACTGTTGTTTCCTTTTCTACATTTTTTTCTCCTCCTCAAAAAGATGTCGAAGACTATGGTGGTTGGTATTCACCCGAAATCTACTGCCAATAAAAAAATATCGGAATTTGACCAATGCATGCATAATGGATGATATCTATTTGTCATAAATAGAATATGACAGCTCATGCAACAGTAAATTTTGGTTCTCAAAAGCTATTGTATAGCTTCCCTGCATTAGGAATGTGTTAATCTCATCCTCAGAAACTCCACACTCCAAAACAAAGTGTTGTGTGCAGCTCAACAATGTCAAACTGTGATAGCTATACATCTTCTCCTTGAACTAGTAAAGGGTCCCATGCATAGTGATAGTCTGCTGCTCCAAATCAGCAATGTACTCTAAACCTTGGTCATGTAATTTCCCTAATGGAATGAACCCATAAATCTCAACATGATGTGCTGAAAAATCTGGAGTGGAAATGCTTTCATACCTTAGATTAGTTAATGCTTGGGAACATCTTGCGAAGCTACAAGAGTTCGTCCAATCGGTGCAATTTCTTCTACAACTGTTGGTGATGGTGATGGTTACTCATCTACTACTACACTAGTGCTGGTATCTGCTTCCTCTTCCTCATGCACCTCCTGAATCATGCCTTGGACTCTCAATGTCAAAGTATTGGGAACATCTTACCAAAATGCAAGTGCTACTCCCACTGATGCAATTACCTCTACTGCAGCAGGTGGTGGTGGTAGTTGCTCTTCTCCCAGAGTATCAATGTTGACATATTCCTTTTTCTCCTCATATACTCCCTCATCAATGTCGGAAAATGTATCAATGGAAAGTGCCTCCGTTTTTCTTCTGTTAAACCTCTTTACCAATATTTGTGTGAACTCTCTATATGCAGTCACTCTTTCATGTCTCAATCTACCAAACCACCAGTCATTTGCTTCATCTTCAAGGTGTATCACTACAATCTAAATAGCTTCCTTTTCCACTACTAGGTGTAGCTAGAAGAATGCATCTAACTTCTCCATCCAAGATTTTGTCGTAATTTTGGATGACCCATCAAATGTAGGTAGAAATAATCTATTCTGCATGTGCCCTCTTCTTCTATTGATGCTGTGGGGTCTCCGGTTCTCTTTAATTTGGAGAAAATGACGGAAATTCAGATTCTCTTTGAATACTCTAGATTGATATTTTTACTCTGCAAGATAATCACTTAGAGTCTCATGCTCCAAATATCCTCCATCTCCATGCCATTTATTTCCTTCTGCAAGGAAAGTGCACATAGTATGGCGTTGGGAAACTTTATGCACCATCAATTGCTTATACTACTGATAGGAAATGCTTAGACCAGGGACCTTCTCCATTCTGAAACCCTATTGAGGTTTCCTTTTTCCTTTCCCTTTTCATTTCTTTGATCTCCATGGTGAGATATTGCATAGATCTGAAGAGAAGTGTGGAAAAAATCAATCATTCCGCCATTGGAGACTTCTTATTTTTATCCTTCTTATTAGTATTCCTCTGATGTCATGAAATTCCCACAAGCTGAGCCAAATATCATGCTCTAATACCACTATAATATCCGAAAATGGGAAATACAAGAATATAGAACACATGCACAATTCCAAATAAAAATAAAACATATAAAACTGGAAAAAAGTTGGAATACATGTGAACACCATACATATGAGTAGAAATAGTTGAGCCATGTCATTATGTATCAACAACAAATGAATATACATAGGTCTCCAAAAATGGATGCACTAAATCCATCCAAAGATGGTTGAAACAACTCTACTGAAAACTAGGACTCAGAAGTAAAAAATGTTGCTATTGTTGGAAACTACTGCTTCTAGAAAGAAGATATATGTGTGAGAGGCTACTGGAGTGCTCAGAATTATCTGTTATTTTAACCACGTCTTCTGCTCGAAAAACCCAAAAAATACCAAAAAAAACCAGAAATGGTTTAGCCAGATTTTGAGTTTGGAATTTCGACCCTTTTTGGGTTGCACACTACACCGCTATTGGCTGAGTTACGCACTCCCTGGACAAAATTGTTGATCTATGGATGAAATAATGATATATCAGCTGAAATAGCACCCACTTAGCTTAGTAGCTAAAGTGTTGGTCCCTTCTCTAAATTCCCAAGCTCAAAACTGGAGATCTAGCTCCTCCAATGAATATGCAGCTACTGCATGCAAAAATACTGGGAAATACTGCGTTGTCTAGGAAGGCTGATGATGTAGCCTACTGATAGATAATAAAATGATGATACCAGGATATTGAATTGATCCCAAGAGTGAAGTATTAATCCCTCCCAGGATTCCAAGCTTATTTTCTTGGAACTTCCTCTTCTCCTCAAACCCTCACTACAAAATTACGCAATTCCTACAGGAAATGTTGCTGCATATGAGAATAGATGGATGGCATGTTGCTCGATATGAAAATGAAACTCATGGAAGACAACAATGGATCCATAGTGTGAAGGGCTGATCCCTCCATAGGTTTCTCAGTTGAAGTACTAAGAAAAACCTTCCAACTCTCAAACGCAAGTTTAGGAATGCTTAATTCCTGTGGCTGGAAGTGTAGATGAGAGTGGCTAAAATTGGCACTGATCACCTGATGATGAATGCTGCCCAAGAAAAAATTCGTAGAGTAGGCCCTCGAAGTCCTCCATGGGTAAGGGTGGGATTCTCACTTGGGAACACCCGGTGCTAAACAAAACAACAAACTTAGCTAAACAACTGAAGCATGCAAAGAAATGTCTTACGACACTCAACAATAAAAGTCCAAACTCCCCTTCCTTTGCTTCCCTCATCTTCCTTTTATGGTTGTGAGCGTTCCTTAGCATTGGCCCACCTCATAATTGCGCTGCACATGTGGTCACTAGCCTCCATAAATACTGCACTATCCTCCATGATCTCCATCACTGCTGCAATTACTCTCCACTTCCTCCATCATATGTGCATTTAATGCACCACTTCCTCCATCATCTTTGCAATTGCTTCTCCACTATCTCCATCATATTGCATTTATTCCTCCACTATCGCCATCATCTTCCTCATTAATTCTCTATGACCTCCACTCTTTCTTCATTATCATGCTGCTCCACTACTCCATAATGCTACTTCACTACCCAACTAACCCACATTCACACTATAGAAGTGGATTGTATTCATCTACAAGGTTTATGGGTCCCTCCACCCTTTTATTTACTTAACTATATAAGAAAAGTAAGAACTCTAATATTTCAATTGGTTGAAGGAAAATTTGAGATATTGCATCTGTGAATTACTTAGCTGAGAGGGGCACCTTGGCAATGATAGTTTGCCTGATGGGGTCGTTGTCACCCAATAGGGCATCTGGACCTCATATTGGTGTCTTGCACCGGCTCCAGGCCAGTCACTTCTATGACTGGGCGTGCCATGTGTACGATGGCAGGTACCACAAGTAGGTAAGGTCTGGGGAGGATATTCCAGGGATTTTACTTGCATGAGCATCTTATGCAGTATCATGTTTGAGAGAGTATTGATGCTTCGACCTTTTGTTCCTGTGCACCTGGGTCCTTGTAGGGATCCTCGGATGTAGTGGTGAGCACCCATGATACCTTGTGGTGGGGGAGGGGAGGCTGGTAGTTATCGGGATGCGATCACTAAGGTGTGGTTCTAGGAAAACCAGTAGATGTTCCTATACTATCCATACTTGGTGATGGATTTCCAGGGGGACTAGGATATGGGTCTTCCTTCCGGCTATGTATGGGGTCCAGCAAGTATGAACTTTGATTTTTTATACATTTTTTTAGGGTCTTTATGATGCATAGATTTATATGTTTTTTATGGTGACACATACACTACTCTTATTTATCTTGTAGATGTGGGGGTGGTGAGGCATCCTCTTGCCCACATGGTGGGGGATCAGCCACCGAGGAGGGGCTCAGGTGGGGTTGTTCAGGCCCAAGCTAGGGGGTAGGGAGATGGTGCTGGTCCTTTAGGGGAGGGAAAAAATGTTGCAGCTACTACAGGGGATGCTTTTCTCCTTTCCCATGTTGAGGCAGCTGAGGCTCGGGTAGTGTCAGTCGAGGAGTAGCTAGTTTCTACTAAGGCTCGAGTCTAGGATCCAGGTGCTCGGGCAACAGATTTAGCTAACTCATGGAGTCAGTTAGAGAGGATGACCTAGGGTATGCCAACCCGAGGTTTGGTTGACAACCTAGATGGAAAATGGATTGAGACTCTGATGAATTAAGAGAGGGTGCATCACTTGAAATTGTGTCGTGTGGCACTTGCGGTTTTGGCTGCTACACCTGTACTGGCACCGGGTGGAGCCATGGGTCCAGAGGACCTACTTGGTGGGGCTCATCCCTAGGGATTTTATATGATTAAGGAAAGACCCATTATGAGGATGCTTCCCTGTTTTGATGACATGTAGATATATATTTTTAACTCACGTTATGGTCAGGGACATGAATTGTACATTTTGACTCACATTGTTTTGTATATATATGTGAGATGTATATTTTTTGTGGCTCTTATGATGTGTCTATGGCTATTTTACTAATGGATATTATGTACCAATGATGGATATCTATTTTTTCATGTTTATTTATTTTCTATGGATGATGGTTTATACGATATGCATTCCAATCTAGGATGTGATTAACTATGCGATCAACTATCTCGTTTTTATTTAGTGGTATATGTGTCAATGTAATTTGATCAAACAAACAACTTAATCATTGTGCATGAAAATACTTCCAAAATAGCTGTGAATCCTGTCTTTCAAAATATTGGTTTAACTGTGAAACCACTAGTTGGGAATCAAGGTAAACATGTAGATGGTGAATGCCTTGGCTAGAGGCATCCCTCAACAGCCCAATGAATACATCATATTATTTCTGATTATTGGTAGTTGATATGATACATACTACGTTGGTGAAGAATGACGATCGATCAAGATAGTATATGGCCCAGGAGGTTGCTGCTAGATTTTGTGACCATCGTGAGGCTCCATCAGTGAATCCAAAATAGTGTTAATGGGGGAACAATCCATCCATGACACCAGAGAATTTTTTAGAAAAAGTATTCAATGATTGTGATTATCTCAAATATTATGCTACATGCATCTTATCCTTAAGACTAAGACTTCCCTTCCTTATGGGTGAAATTTTTTGAGGTAGAGCCCATTGAGAGGGTTAGCTAGGCATGTATTATCAGGCTCTAACAAGATGTATGCTCCCTTGAGGAGGAAATATTTTATGATGTAAGGACCTTTCCATAATGTTTCAAACTTCCTGTGTCATAAGGCCTCTTTTGCAACATCGTAGCGGAGGACTAACTCTCCCTATGAAAATGAGCGTCAGGTGATGGTGTGATTGAATGATGATTTTACCCATTTTTTCTATGCCTTGTTATGTTGGAGCTACTTTCGTTGATTTTCATCAATGAGTTCTAATTGAACCAACCATTTCTCTAAAGGTTGGGTATCATCGAGGATTTGGATGGTTACATGTAAATTTTGGATTTCACGTTCCATGGGAATCGTGACTTCTACTCCATACACGAGTTGGAAAGGTGTGGACCCTGATGAGGTTTTAACTGCCGTGAGATATTCCCACAGGGCTGAAAAAACCATATGGTGCCAGTTTGTCTTATGGTTGTCGATCATACGTTGTAACATTATTTTAAGAACTTTTGGTAGAGCTTCTACCTGTCCATTGGAATGGGAATAGTATGGTGACATGAACTCATGTGTGAATCCTAGGTGATGGGATAGCTCTTGGAATATATTTTTTTTGAAATTATTTCTGTGGTCGAAGACTAACTCCTTAGGCACACCGAATCGTGTGATGACATGGTCAAAGATAAATCGTGTTGTGGTTTCTACCATGTTGTCATATGTTGGCATGGCTTCCACCCACTTGGTAAAATAGTAGACATATACAATGATGTACTTGTGGTTTCTGGACAACACTGGGTTTCAAGTCATGAAGTCTATTCCCCATTTACAGAAGGGATCGGCTATGATGACCGAGTGTAGAGGAGCAGAGGTGCTCTTGCCTTGTGGGCGAAGCATTGGCATCGCTCACACCTTTTGACTACTTGAACGGAATTGAGAAATAAGGTGGGCCAGAAATAACCTTCCTGTAGAAATGTTTGGGTGGTAGCCATCCCATAGAGGTGGCCGCCGCAAGCCCCACTATGACAGTCATTTAGGGCTTGCTCAAATTGGTCGTGCATGAGGCATTGACATAGGATGGTATCAATGCCTAGTTGATATAGTACGTCTTCCGTGAGGAGGTATCGGGGGTCCTGGTGGCGTATGCACCTTCAGTCGTCACAAGTGAGCTTGGGGTTGAACTTTTAGGTTCGTAAAAATAAGAGGATATTTCCATACCAAGGATTTCCAGTCGTCACTAGAAATAAATGTTCATCTGGTAGTGAGTCGTTAAGTAGGGATACCTTAGTTTGACTTGGGAGGTCAGTGATGAACTCAGCTAATATTAAAGCCTTTTCTCTCTTGGGGGAGCCAAACTGCACATCGAGTGCCTGTAGTATGACTACCTAGCAAGTTTTGTGGTTTAACAGACAACGATTTAGGAGATATCTGATGGGGTTGATAGCTGCTACGATTGTTGTATTTCGCATGATGATGTAATGCCAATTTTTTTTTACTACTTGAACAAGGTCTAGGGCAGTTTGTTCTTCAGGTTCATATCTTAAAGCGGGGCCAGATAAGTTCTTACTAACGTAATAGATTACATGTTCTTTTCCATCTGGTCTGTCTTGGACTAACACCCTTCCTATGGTGATATGTAATGCAGACAGGTATAGGGTGTAATATTTTCATAGTTTGATGGGCTAATCAAGAGGGCTAAAGATAATGTATCTTTTAGCACCTCAAATTATTTTTGATCTTGTTCATCCCACTTAAACGATATATCCTTCCAGAGTAGGCATAGGAATCCTTGCACATAAGTGGTGTAATATGGGACAATGCATCTCAAGAAATTGGCTTTCCCCTCCAATATTTGGAGTTGTTTGAGGGTTTTTGGTGGTGGCACCTCTTTGATTTCCTAGACCTAGAGGGGGTCCACTATGATCCCTTGTTGGGATACGATAAATCCTAATAGCCGACATGCATTAACGTAGAAGACGTGCTTTAGAGGGTTCAAGTGTAGGTTCTAAGAGAGGGTTCAAGCGTAGCATCTCTACAATACCAACCATAAATCCTCAAGATGATCAATTTGTTTATTGGATTGAACGGCGAGGTCATCCAAGTAAGTTATGATGAGGTGAGCTAGGTCATGGAAGATATAATTCAGGGCCCACTAGAAGGTGGCTCCAGCGTTTTCAAGACCGAATGGGATAACTTGGTATGCAAGTGTGCCCCAAGGGGTAGTGAATGTTGTCTTTACCAATCTGTATGTCAGATTTTGAATTTGGTTATACCCTGAGAATTCGTTCATAAAGGATAGGTCCTCATGACTGGTGCAAGCATCAATGACTTGGTCAATAAACAACATAGGGTAGTTGTCCTTTGGACAAACTTTGTTCAAGTCTCAGAAGTCAGTGTAGATTCGAATGGTGCCTTATTTTTTCATGATGGAAACAGGGTTGGAAATCCATGATGTGTAAGTGACTGGGTAGATGAACCCAGCATTGTAAAGCTTTTCAATCTCTTTCTTAATTGCTTCTGCCTTATATGGGTGTAATTTACATTGTTTCTAGTGCACTAGTGGTATGTCAGGCCAGGTGTCAATGTGATGTTCTATGATAGTAGGGATAAGCCCCAAAATTTCTAAATAATCCCATGTGAAGATGTCCCTATACTCTTGTATCAAGTTCACATAAGCGACAACCTCTTCTAGGGATCATGCTGCACCCAGTGATATTTCTTCAAATTTTCCTCGTTTGCTCTAGATATTCACCTTAATGGTTGGTGAAATATTTGACATATTTCCCTCCTCAAACGCATCGGGCACCAGGATGGGATTTTTGAACAAGTTAACCTTCCTAGATGGGAGGAAATATCTATATTCAATGGCGTAAATCTCTTGGGTTTCTGGGTTGTTACGACTGAATGTTTTTCTTGGGACAAAAAATGAGCAGTGATGCATTGAGTCCCAATGAAAATCTGGTTTCATTATGGCTACCAGAATATCCTCGTCTAAGTGAAAAAAGACGTTTAGGGGGGAATTGGTCTGTGTGAGGCCATGAGGAATTGATTTGGGCCTAACAGACTTTGTCAGCATACACAAATATGATTCCATAGTTGATGTTGTGGAACCAGGCAAGGTCGTCAGGGTGCAAACTGGTTGATTTTTCACCGTCGATGGTACAGCTATTTGTGTAGTTGTAGTGGTCTCAACACCAATGAAAAATGAGCAGACAACACGAGTCATGGTTCCCATGCATGATGACATGAAGCGTATGTGGTGTTGCATTTTGTTGACATTGAATAGTGGAGGAATTTGCATTATGGTGGCTTGTGTGAGAGCCAGCTTATGTTCTTCTCATGGCGTACTGAGGGTACTTGCACTTTTCTAGATTTCGAAACTATGATGAGTGCCGAGGTTCCTAAATTTTTTCATTAAAGGGCACAACTCTGTTTCATGATTGTGACTTAGGAAAATGGTGCATGGTGTCAAGGCACTTATCGAGTAGATGGTGTGAGAACCAACTCTATTATTTGTGCCCAAAGTGGATGCTCAGAGATGTTTGGGCATTGGAGCATGATTGTTCTTTTTCCATCTCCAAGTATTTGGTTTTGGTTGGTCTCCCTCTTTGGGGAAATTCATAAAAAATGATGCCCTTGTCGCACATAGCATTGGGAGGTATTCACAATCAATAGTATGGCAGTATTGTGGGAAAATCCTGCAATAACAACATGAGATATTCTCTTGAATGGATAGATTGATCTGTGGGATGGTGGTGACCATTCAAAGACTGTCAGTAAGTTTCTTAGATTCCTTACATTGATTGACTCTGTCATCATTTCTATTGCACAA
Organism: Pinus albicaulis; assembly: GCA_034641835.2. Taxonomy (NCBI): domain Eukaryota; kingdom Viridiplantae; phylum Streptophyta; class Pinopsida; order Pinales; family Pinaceae; genus Pinus; species Pinus albicaulis. The sequence goes on along the minus strand of CM076570.1, from coordinate 1,617,064,779 downwards.
CCCATATGCTGTCCTTGACCGGTTTTGGGCCTTGCTAGGGTAGTGGGTTGTCTTATCCTTCCTAATATTTTGGTAATGATGGGGGGTAGGCTTCCTCGAGGTAGGTTTCATTGGCTCTAGAACAATTATATCTGAGTATTGGGTATCCAATGAGCATATGGTGTCTAACAAAGGGAATACCTGGGAGATGTACATACAATATCAAGTCTGATGGTTGCCTTGAAAAACCAGAAAAGATTGTCTTTCCTTGGTACTCCATTCCCTTTGGATTGACAGAGTGATTGGGTACCATTTGCAGAATGATTCTAGATCTGGGCATTAGGCGACCAAGTGGTTAAGTCTATTGCATAATGCGTATGTTAGCCTTATCCATGGAGGGAAGTCGGGGGTGATGATGTGCCCCTTTGTTGGCCATTTTTCTGCTGACATGAAGAAAATGGACCAGGTCGCCACATTTTCTTGAGTTGTAGAACTTTCCATGGATTTTGAATCCGATCTGTTGGCTGCGGTGATGCGTGTTGTGGCCTAGCGTAAACAATTTAACATTGAATGTAACAAGAGAATGTAATTGGGTGGTCGCCTAAACATACTCGGCATGAATACTGGACTTCTCGTAAGTCGTCGTAGTATACGGAGTTGACTAGATACCATCTCTGAAATAGCTCTAGTGCTACAAATTCAATAATGAAGTGATCTCGCTCATCACAGAGTGCACAAAGCATGAGGGCGATAATGGGGGGAATGGGTTGTTCAGGTGAGTGCCTCTCCTCGAACACATATAATATGGTCCTTGTTGCATCCGTACTTGGAATGGTAGTATTTTCTACGGATTCTGTGTTTGAGCTGTCTAAGTCAGAATTTTTAGCGATGAATCTTTGTATGAAATCTAGCATGAACCAGAGCCTATGGATGTGGGGACAATGACACACGTGATGGTTTCTTTAACAAATCTAACACATATGTCATCGATGTCAAACTAAGTTTCTTTGGGCAATGTAAGGGATTTGGTACCAACGGGTAAATGCCCTTAATTCGGGACACAGTGTGACTAAGTGGTCAAGCTCGTCACAAAGTGTGCAAATTGGGGCTAGATGAATTGCCTCTGTTTTTCATCTTTAGTCTCTTGGGGTGAATATGTACGAGCAGGATGTAGGCTCCTCTCATAGGTACAATGTGGTTCTAGGCTCTCCCTCATCCAATTGCATGGGTGGATTTAAGGGGTTTTGTTGGTAATATTTCTCTAGGGCTTGGAGGGCATCCTTATATTGTGTCATATATGGGAAATGGTGGGTATAATGCCCATAACAGTTGCATAAGACGCATTTTTGATTGGTGCGTAATGATTTTCCTTGGTTTTTCGTGACCTATTCCTTTTTATGGGAACTTGAGGTTGCAATATTTCTTTCGAAGTGTAGAATAGGTTGTAATTCATCTAACTCTAGGAAAATGTTAGTAGGATGGCCTACAATATCAGATAATGTGCAAGGTTGTAATGCCCTAGGTATTTTTGGGTTTTCCACTTACTTCCATTTTTTATTGTTTTTCTTGGTCACTTTAGTTGGCATTGCTACAGGTGTTTCATTAACCAATGTTTCCTCCTGAGGAGTGATAGGATTTAACCCTATAAAAGTTATGCTAGGAATTCCTAGCATGTCTGGGGGGACCAAACACCACACAGATATTGCGAAAGCCATGTTTTGAAATGTTATAGTTTCCAAGACCTACTTAGAGACAAAATCAGTTGGGGGTAAAAAAATGAGGTTTTCAAAATGGCGTAGGGTAGGAATTTTTTGCGAGTGGATTTGGTCTTCGCACTAATAGTCTCCATATCTCTATTGGTATCACTGTTTGATGAAAACATCATGCACACAGGTGCCCACAGGATTTCTGGGGTTGCCTTTGGTATAATAGGGGGATCTCCTAGGAATCATCCTAGGATTGATGATGGTTTGAATTAGCTTGGGCCAAATTCCATGTACCGCGTAAGCGGTTCTGTGGTTGTGTCCATGTAAGGTAAAACAACATCGAGAGTTGTCATGGGTTTCTTACCATAGTATGTAATTTGGTTGACGGTGATGATCTGATATTCATGGGGGAACATCATCACTCAAAATACAAAGGATGTTATTGCAGTCATGGCATACATATAACTCCGTCCGAGGAGTATATTGTAGTCTAACTGAGCATCCAAGAAATCAATGTCTATAAGGACTATCTTTCGGGCCAGGTTTACAGGGACATTATGAAATAGGCCAATGGGAGATGAAGGTTGACCTTTGTATGCTATAAGCATGATGCCACATTGTTTCAATTCAGGTGATCCCAACTTCTGCCAAATAGATTTGGACATGATGCATGTGGATGCTCCTTTGTCAATAATGCATCGATGTATGGTGATGTTTTAGACTGACATCGGTATTTGGAAGGAAACCAGAGAAGGAAGCCTAGAGCTTGATTTTTCTAGGTCAAAATCCATTAGGTGCGAATTGAAAGGGTCCATTGCACCTAATTCAAAGAGTAAGGCTTTCCCTTGTTTTGGGCATGATTGTAGGAATTCTAAGGTTTACATGGTAGTGAGTGAGTGTGCTAAATCATCCACTATGTTGTAGTTATGTGAAGCTTTTGAGTGGTGTCCTACACACCTGGTTAGCTCCTTGACTGCTTTCAGAAGGGGTTCCATAGGTACATTAGATATGGTCAACGGTGAAGTAGGTGCACTCATGCTTGTACCTGATGGGTTTGAATCTGAAGGGGCGTCTAGTTCTTATTCCTTGTTTGGAAGAAAATTTCTTCACCAGTCATGTAAATTTTGTGGCGGCCGCTCCTGGAATTATTTTTGGGTGGTTTTTGTTGTTGGATGTTAGAAACTCCTTGTTGGCGGAAAGGCTCCCGCATTACAACGGTTTGCAATGTAGGTCCTCCTTGTCCACAATTACGTTGAATTTTTCTCAGTTAGGAAGTTTAAGACAGTGGGGAGTGTAATGGACATACTCATCACATACAGCACAAGAATGGTTTTTCCTTAGACTCAACCTCTTGTTTTTACCTTGGGATTTTTTGTTTGGCTCCTGGTTTTGATTTTGGTGGGGGTTGCTCCTAGACTGAGATCACAGGGGGGCGTTGTTGGTTACTATCCCCTATCCAGAGTCTCCCTTTTATTTATTCCCCATCTTCTCTTTTGCATCATTATTGCAGCTCTCCTAGTTATAATATTGGCATTGTTGAGCTTGGGAAGGTTTCACTAAGTTCACCGGCACAATGTTTAGTGGTGGTGGATTCTGTGCAGGGAAAGGAGAATATTGGTTTCCCTATCCCTAGTTGGTGTATGATTGTTGGGGGGGAATCTGTTCCATCAACGTTCCTAGCTAAGTACTAGGTTCCCTAAGAGGAAGGGTATGAGCTTCCCTATTGTTAATGATATGGTGTCACCCTATTCGTCATATTCTGCAGAGGTGCAGATTGAATTCGGTGGTAGACAGGTTGGGTCACGTTTTGGGTAGAATCATACTAAAATCCTGGGTACTATATACTACTGCCTAGGTGACCTTGAGTCAATGACCTGATCAAACCGTCTATAGTATTCGACACGCCTAGTAACTCTCTATAATTTTTCAAGAGTGGGGCGCTAGGCAAGACATTGTAGATGTATCCTAACTGGGTGTAGATGAGTTCAAGGTGTTTTTCTTTGCAAATTGCGTCCTCCTTAAAGGTGGGTTTTTGTGTCGCCACATATTTTGAGATCTCTACTGTGAGAGTTTTCTAAAGCAAGTCTAGTGAAACTCTATTGTCTAGTTTTTCTTTTCACAAACTACGATGTCGCCACCATTCATGGAGATGGTCTAATATATGGACGGTTGGGGTTTTCCTAAAATGATTCAGTAGCTCCATTCCTGAATCATGGTGAATGGGTAGCTGAAAATAAGTGAGGAATGCGATAGTGAGGGCATTAAAGGTTCCATGTGAAGCAGAAGGCTATTCAACATACCATTTCACTGCAGGCCTAGTTAGGGTGCATTGAAACAATATTAGTCGAATAGTATCATCAATGATACTATTATATGAACACCACATGTGGATTTTTCATACTATGATTTCTTGGGTCTTTTGCTTGCTTCCCTTCGAATTTTGGTATGTGTGAAGGGAGCTTCGTGGGCATGGGAGGCAAATTAAGTCTATGCGTAATGGGGTCATTGGTCAAATTTGATAGATCTAGAAGTTTTAGTGATGTTAAAAAAGGTAACTATGTATTGACATCCATTGTGTATTGTGGAAACATGGGTATTTGAGTGTAATGGTGTATGGAGAGTGCCTGGGGAATATGAACTTGTGGCATACCCTGTTGAATATTCTTCTAACTCCCAGAAGGAGCAACGCTCATCTGCACTCTAGGGGTTGTGGGAGGAGTTGTGTGTGGTGACCCTGCTGGGTTTCCACTAGTGAGGTGTTGGGTGAGCCTTGGGGGTTTCCAATCACATATGCCCTGATAAATGATGAATTGATAATAGTGGCAGTGTGTCATCTTTGACGCCTGAATGGTGAAAGACCTAGCACCCCTCCGTCTATTGGGGGGAGGTCCAAAAAATGCCTAGATCGATGAGGTCCCATTGGGTTAGTTATGGTGTCAACTAGATTAATCTTGGAAATATTTTTGGTTTTTTGAGGGAAGGAAGATTATTATCAAAGAAAATATTATCACTTTCATAAAACAAAGTGAAACAATAAGAGGCAGGTTTTCTTTTAAATTAATTCTATGTGATGAAGGAATAAAAAAATATTGTTTGGTTGCTCTGCATATGATACTCAAAAGCCTAAATAAACCTAATCATCCTTACACTCTCAAATATAACTGGGCCTTGCAAAGATGTCTTCTGATGGGTACTAGGGCTAACATCCCGAAAGAACTGGCGACGTCTTCTAGTAGCTGAGGAATCAACCAAGGTAATGGTAAGAGGACCTAGTGTTGCCTGCAACATCACCTATAGGGAAGGATGCGCTTGATTTGGCCATTAAAGTACCTTTGTCCTACATGACTATTTGAGTCTTGAGCTTCATTGTATTCAGCTACCAGTACCAAGCACTAGATGGTTTAGGTAGCCCCAAAAGGTACTACACACATTGGGCCTAAGCTTAACCCCCTCTGAAATGGGTCTGTGGTAACGCTCGGGTATTTTTTCCGTGGGCGGATAGATGGATTTAAAACTCCCTAAAAAGTCAACATATATGTTTCAAAATGTAGAAAACCATGGTGGCTTATTGGATGCCTACACCCTTGATGGTCCTAACCTGAACTATAATTTATTTTGTGGCTTGTGTGGGGAGAATTTAGTGAGTTAGATTAGTGATTATTTTTAGAGAGTCTTAATTTTCTTAGGGTGTTCCTTGGCGAGGTAACTATAAGAAAAGGACAAAGGTCCCAACACACTGGGTACCTTTTGCTCCAATTCTTACCGATGCTTCATGTGTGCTTTGGAGTGTACAATCACAAGTGTTATGAGATGTGGATATGTGCTTATCCCTTACAATCCTTTTCTAATTATACTATGTGTGATTGTTCCTTGCAAAAATAAACGGTGTCTGGATTATGGGCTGCTTATACGTTGCCTAGTTATACTAAGTTTTGCACTATAGGGAGATGAAAAATTGCCTTAAGAAAGTGTTCATATCCATACCCAGGATCACTGTGAGGTGCAAGGGTGGTAGATATTACTTTCTTTCTTTACGAAAATTTGGTCCTGGTCCCAACTCCTAATGCAAAAATTGAACTAATCTAATGCAAAAATTGTAAAACAAGAATTAGCTAAAGATGTGTTGATGTATGGGCCACTTAATTTTCTTCTAATTACTCTATGTGTTCTATATATTTTACTTAGTAAATCGTTTCTTCGGACAACATTGAAGGCCACTTACTTTTCCCTATTTAAAATATGTTTGATTTGCAATAATAAAAAACTAACAATTAAAAAAACTTAGTTGCTAGGCTAAACTCTAGCAAAGAAGTGTCCTAACTAGTCATGAAATACCATAACACAGTGATGGAAAATTTCTTATGGTTTTGCAACACCTTACAACTGCAAAAAATGAGAAGAATAAGTGAAAATTGGGCTTACTCCCTACTGCACCGCTTCTCTTCCCACAGACGCGAAGACCACACATTTGTCTTAACAGAATGCGTGCAGAATGTAGAGACTAAAAAAATATGCCTTCTATGAGCCAAATTTCTCAGTGAGGATGACTGATAAGTGTTGAGAGGAAGCATGAGTGATCTTGTAGCAAGTATGAGCAGGAGAGAGGACTTGAATCAACAACCATTAGCTCAAAAGAAAGAATCTAGTAAAGTCACCATTCCCGTGGTAGTGTATTTGGCACAAGGGCAGATGAAATACACTGTGCTTAATAGGGAGGATGCTTTCCTACAAGAAATTCACAGTTCAATTTGTTTTTAAAACATTAGTGGAACAAGTTCAACATGTAATAAGCTAAGTTAAAATGGAAACATAGCATGCTACATAACAAAGAAACAAAAACAGAACAACATATACAAGAAACATGCTCAATAGAGAAAACACACTAATAACTGAAAAATGGAGAGCTCTCTCCCTTTATTAGGTGTTGGTATTAGTAGAAGATAGAATGCTAAATCTCTTGTAGTGGATCCTTAGAGCTACAGAGCTCCAATATCCAAGATAAGGGGGTCTCTTCCCCTCAAGCTTTCCGAAAGCCTCTCTTTCTTCTCAAAGGATGGTGGATCAATAAACACATGGTGAACTCTTCTCTGTTGGATTGAGATTTTGGATGGCCAACAACTGAATCCTATCAGTCCTCTTGTTGCTGGACAACAAAAGATGGTTTTCTTCTGAGAAATTTGACCAGCATAATAATGTGTTCTCATGTTTCTCTTCCTATGTCTGCCTTTTATAGACAAATTTCAAATTTTCCCTCCCTCTATTGGTACAAGATGGATATTGACACAAGAGTGGGGGTATGATTCCTTTGTGTGCTACAATAAATCCTCAAGAAGGCTCAAAGGCGACTGTACTTGGCTAGCCTAAGTGAGAATCTTTTCTCCAAGCGTGCCAAGTGGTCCCAGATGGTGACTTTCTGCATCCTCAGGACCGTGCGGCTCTTTGAGGTATATCTACAATGATCTTCACAGATATTGAATAAAAATCGACAATGATCGCCTGGGGTCAGTGCTTCATGTGCGTAGTTCAATAAATTCGCCCGTTTGACCTTAGGAAAAGTTAAAATTTTCAACTCCTGCAATGTATTTCTTCCCTGTAGATATTTATGTGTACCTTCTTCTTGACATTTTCTAATGTATTTTTGTAATATTCCTTTTTTTGGGTGTCACCTATGACAGGGCTAGGATGGAATTCCAGAGTTGGGGGAAAACAGTCACATATACAGGTTGGTGACATAAGCGGGCCCAGGGGGATTTTTGGAGGAGTTTTGAGGAGTTTCTATGAGGACTGATGACATTCACTTGACATATTCCATCATCCGCACAATTTTCCTTTCATTCCGTTGCATTCCAACAAATTTCGGAAAACTGAGTTATTTTAGTGCTTAACTCAATTAATTATGCTCAAGGTGGCCTTCTAGGAGGAGTACATGATATAAAACCTTAGTGTAATAGCTTGTTGGAACCAGAATGAGGAGGTCTTCAGGATGGGATGTTGAGAAGTGACTTATAGTGGCTAGATATAGTACCATGGGCAATATAATATTTTCCTTAATTAAAAATGACTTTTATTAGTCATTTAATTAAAGGAAAAATAATATTTAGAGGGAAAGCGGCCAAAAGTGATTTAAGTGAAATATAATTAAATTAAAATCACTTTGATAGAGTCAATGGAGGATCTTCTAGAATAATAATAAAAGAATAAAATTATATTCTTCTAGAGGATTGGAGATCTATCCGTCATATCTATAAAAGGAGAAGAAGAGGTCATTTGGAGACATCTTGGATTGGATCATTGTTTGTGTGAGAGGTTTGAGAACGTGATTCTATACTTCAGCAGTAGCCCCAGGACAAAGACCCTCGCGTGATTTATTGAGAATGGGCGAGTACCCATCTCTTCCCTTGGTGGATCCATTCAGGATTCACAGGTTGTCATGATTGATTTCCTATTTTGAATTTGGAGGTTAGCATCAGCATTATAACATATCTTCGAGGTGTTAGTCATCAATATTTTTCACTATCTTTAGATGACTATATGATGGTTATAGTTTTATGAAAACAATATTCCTTGAATATATTGAGTTTCAGAAATTTTACTACCTTCATTATCCTTATAGACCTATTTTCACTAGTCCTCATTTGGTCTTCTCAAAGTCACCCTGTTGCTCCTAAAAAAATCCTTATGGCTTATACCTCTCATTTTCATCCTCCTTCCCTCCCTATAACCTCACTACCCCATTTTCCCCCTGTCAATAAACTCCATCCTCCCTCTAGGGTTTCTTGTTGCTAAATCATTCCCATGTCCCTTTGGGCATAATAACCTATAACAATACTCTATTTTCACTTGAAAATATCTAGGTCAAATTTAAGTCAAAATTAGGTCAAAGGACCTTCCCACTAGGTTGTTAGGGTTTTATATTGTATAAGGTCAACCTTAGATGTTTTAGGCACTACTTTTCCTTTGCTAGAATTTGGCTCATATGTAATAAAATGTAACGGCATGGTTATTCAAGAAGGACCTAAAAGTTTCCAAAGAGGATTATCTTCTCAATTCAAAACCTACAAGTAAGAAAAATGGACAAAGTTTGGCACTTCTGCGAGAGTGTTGAAAGCTTTATCAGTAGAAAGTACGAATGAGTTAGACTATCTACTCCTTAATGAAAACAACTTATAGCAAGGGAAAGAGGAAACACTTGGTCTTGTAGATTACTAGGGTTATGAACTGGTTAGTCCATTTGAATTCCAAAGCAGTGATTAGTTGTAGGAAAATAACATGGAGGAAGCACACAAGGCCAAACATAAAGAAATTTTATCAAAAAATATTGATGGAATATGGAAAAACGTGAGGTGAACTGGACAAAAATGAATGAAATTAAAAGGGCTATAGAGAACTTAGAAGAAAACATTGATGATTGCTCTGAAGAATTGCAGATAATTAGGGTTTTGAAGAAGGTGGCCAGAGAAGGTGGAAAAGATAATTTGAGTGTTATGATGGAAACTACAAAAGGTTTTGAAGATGCTACTATGTGATTAAACCCCAAAGTTATCAAAGTGAAATTGCCATACCTCAAGGAGTAAAAGAAAATTCAACTTCATGACTTTAGAAAAACCTGCATGCAAAAAAGTGTAAAAGGGTTAGTGAGAAAAGAGAAAGGACTTTTGACATTAGAAAATGGGTTTTCAAAGTTAAATTAAATCTAAAAGTATATAAAAGCCCATTTTACATTTTATATGAATCATTGTTATCTTGCAAAGCATTATAAGTTTCAAGGAGAGAAAAATCTGTGAGTTTTCTGAGCGAATTTGGGCTAAGTTCCTTGGCACTGTGCATTTGGCTTGGCGCTGCATGCCTGGGAGTTGGCGCTACACCCTTGGCCATTTTAATCCACACGATTTCTGAAGGCGCTGCACACCTGGGAGCTGGGACTGTGCGCTTGGAGGAGCGCTGCGCTGTTGTCCGAATAGAACCCGGTGAAGTTTCCAAGGCGCTGCATTCTCAAAACTAGTGTTGTGCCCTCAGCCTTGGCACTATGCTCTTGGATAGAAAGGGTTTCTAAGCTTTCCAACCACCCAAATCACTCCAAATCACCTTGAAACTCTTGCCACCGTCACCCAAGCAATCTTAAAGTGGTAAGTACATAACATGAGCCATATTTTTAAAGTTATTTGATGATTCTTAATTGAATGGAATGAAACCTTAATCAAAACCCAAATTTTAAGCTTGAAATCGTTGTTTCATTCCTACTTCATCCTCCTTGAATAAAATCAGTTATAATCAGGGGTCATTACATTGATTTAGGGTTGTCGTTGAGTTAGTTTTCCCCTCACCAATTCCCTACATCCATTCCCTTCATTCTCACTCATTCCCTTCATTTGCAAAGCTGTCATTTCATCCCTTCCCCTCTTTCATTTCACATCAACCCTAGGGTTTCCAAAATAGAGTTTAACATGTCTGAGGGAGAAGACAGTGGCAGTTGTGTTGACGCCTAAATTCCAAGGAGGAACGATCACAAGGGAGGGAAGATGAATAGATTTGAACCCCTCAATACAAGAGAAATCATGGGCTCACGCCTCACTGTTTCTTTCTTTAAGCACATAGGCTCTTTGAATTTTGTGAGAAGGTGCAGTAAGTCCAAAACCACCTGAAGCTAACAAGACTATTCATTATTAATTTTCATGACAAATAAGTCAGTCTTGCCGGGGTCACCTTTGAGATATCCATTGATGCCATTGCTGCTGCTATAGGGATACCAAGTGTGGGAGAAAAGTGGTTCAAGCAAGCAAACCTAGAAATGAGTTACTTTGAACCATACCTTAAACCTAGGTATAAAGATCACCACAAGTCGATATTCCCTTTTTCTCACCTGCTTGATAGATATGCACCCATGATGAGGATAATAATGAAGTATTTCACATGTGAGGGAAGGTTTTACCTCCTCTACTCATACCACATCCGATTTCTTATGCATTTCACTAGGGTTAGGATGTTGCATATACCATATTATATTTTCCTTAGAATTGATAAAATGACCTTGTTAGGTCCCTATATCACTAGTATAGCCCCTTATTATTGTTAGTGTAAACCCCTTATTGTTATTATTGTACCCTTGTAACCCCCATTTTGTTATTATTGTGCCCTTAAATTATTATTGTTAGGTCGGCTAGGATTACATTGTGGCCCACTAGGATTACATTATGGCCCCATGGACTCCTATATATGGAAAGGAGGTTTTGTGAATTGTATCATCCAAGAATTGTTCATTTATGTAATGTATTGGAGGTTGCCCCCTCGAAGTGGCTCATTTCTAAGGCGTTTATATCTCTTTTCTTCTCTTTTTGAGTTGGGTACACAACATTTGGTATCAGAGCTTTGGATTCTAGGGTTTCGCTGCTCCAAACAGGTCATCGTGGCATTTTAGCTATAAATTTTTTTTTCTCTGACTTGAGCTGAAATTGTTAGGGTGCGAAGCTGAAATCCTGAGGAAGATTGTCTAAAAATTTCAGAGCTTGGTTCACAACATTTTCGGAGATATAATCTGTGGAAGTTAGGTCTTGTTTCAAGCTTTTAAATAGGTCATCGTGGCATTTTCGCTATAAGCTTTACGATGGCGAGTCTGAAATTCATATGGTGTGAAGCTAAAATCCTGAGGAAATTCATCAAAAAATTTCAGATCTTGGTTCGCAATATTTTTGGAAATATGATCTGTGGAAGGTAGTGCTTTTCAGGCTCCTGAATTTCATCTCAAAGAGGTGATCGTGGGAAAAGTTCCATAACTCTCTCTCTGGGGATCAGATTGGAGTGTCGTAAAAAGTGGTCGCAATTACACAGAATTTATTTTCGTGGCTATCAATTTTAGAGACAAAGGACAAAACGGTGACATGTGGCAAGTCGTACAAGTTCGCTCTACTGAATCAGTCCAAAATTAGGTCATTGTGGGAGATTGGACACAACTTTGCCTTGGAGAATCAAAATCAGGTCAGACCTGTGGCATTTGAAAAGAAGCTTCAGAGGGCTACTACGGGGCTGAATTTCGGATATCGAAGATTTTCAAGCACGAGATAATACAATTTCAATATCGAGCTCCTAAAAGCTAGAAAAAGGTGTGTATTTTTTTTCCAAAGTGCATAAGTCTTGTTTGAAAAATCAATTTGAATTGATTCCAAGGGCATATTGTAGAATAGATATCAGTATTGGGTTCTAAAAAATGCCCCGTAAAAATAATTCAACACCCATTAAGCCTTCAGAAGGCTCTACTATGACTCATGAAGATGAAGAATTGCAACATGATCTGTCAAAATTACAAGAGCAAGTGCACCAAATCTCGCTCTTGCAAAGAGCAGCAAAAAATGAAATGGAAGTTTTGAAGAAAGGCGTGGAATCTAAGATGAATGGTTTGGAAATAAGATGAGATGTGATCGGCATGACTAAGATGGATGACATGAAGAATGATCTAAAAGCATACATGGAAGGCTTGATGACAAGCTTAAAACCGAGAAATATTGATTCCTAATAGTAGGAAATATAGGAGAAGAACCTCTGATGAGAACAAAATAAATGTTAATCATGATTCCATAAACTCGAATGTTGGCGGGAAGAACCACCATATTCCAAAAATGGATATGAGGAAGTTTGATGGCAAGGATCCCGTAACATGGATACTACGGATGGAGCAATATTTTGATCTCAATAATGTGCAAAACACACAAAAGGTACGCATTGCAAATTTACATCTAGAACAAAATACATTTGTATGGTATCAATGGCTTTACTCAAGTAAAAAAATTGTCACTTGGTCAATTTTTACAGAGGAAATGATAGCACATTATGACGATACAAAAAGAAACACCTTCTTTAGCCAATTGATAAATGTCAAACAAAAGGGTTTAGTGGGGGAGCACATTGAGGACTTCCAAAAATTGAATATAAGGGTAGCTAATATTCCAGAGGAACACAGGATTGATCTCTTCCTAGGCCTTTGAGATAACATACAACATGAAGTTCACCTTTCGGAACCTGATTCATTGGAGAAGGCATTCGGCTTGGAAAGAAAATTTGAATGTAAAATTATGGCGACAGAAGCCCTACCTCAATTCTATGAAGGAAGTGTTGCTACGCCTAGATTTCCACAACCTACAAGGTTGACACCACAACAATTGGAAGAAAAAGAGCAAAAGGGCTTTGCTACGGTTGTGATAGCAAATACACTAAAGGTCATAAGGGTGTCTTTGAGAAGAGGTATTCCCTTAGATTGTGAAGAAGAAGAAAATGAACAAGAAGAGGATATACACGAGAACCACCCTAGAAGAGGAAGAAATGAATCTAAGACCATATCGTGTAATGCGCGGGGGGGAATTACCACTCCTCAAACTCTCAAGATAGAAGGACATATAAAGAAGAAAGGGTAATAGTGTTTGATTGATTCAGGTAGCACCCATAATTTTATTCATTGTAAGGTAGCCAGGGAATTAAATTGTTTCCTATACCCAGCACCAGAATTTCAAGTGATGGTTGCAAATGGAGGAACTATAAATTGCTCTGGAAAATGCCATAATATCCAGCTAACCATGGGGTAATATGTATTGACTATTCCAATGCTTTCCATTCCTATGGGAGGTGCTAATGTGGTACTAGGAGTACAATGGTTACAATATTTGGGGACGGTAGCTTTTAATTTTCCAGAAATTTTCTTGAGATTTTTTTTCAGAAGGAAAGGAAGTCGAATTACGGGGTATTGTGGGGAAGCCGGGAAAGATTATAAGCTCTAATGTCATGACAAAGCTTCTAAAGAAATAACAATGAGGCATAATTGCACAATTATGCTCACTAGAAGTTCCAACATCAAAATCATCTATTTCTGCAAATCTCCAACAAGTCTTGGACAATCATTCCAAGGTATTTGAAACTCCCCAAGGACTCCCACCTATTCGTGATCATGATCATGCTATTCATTTGATTCCAGGAAGTGTTCCTCCAAACATCAGGCCTTATAGATATCCTTACTTCCAAAAGAGTGAAATTGAACGTATGATTGCAGAAATGTTAGAGGCAGGTATAATTCAACCCAGTCAAAGTTCTTTCTCTTTTATCACGTAGTGTTGGTACACAAGAAGGATGGATCATGGCGCATGTGTCCAAAAATTTATAGGGAGCTCAATAAGCTCACCATTAAATAAAAATTTCCCGTTCCCATGATTGATGAATTATTGGATGAATTACATGGAGCAATTTATTTTACGAAGTTGGATCTCCATTCAGGATATCATCAAATTAGAATGAAGACTAAAAATATTTCGAAAACAACTTTTTGAACTCATGAGGGTCATTATGAATTTTTGATCATGCATTTTGGCCTTACCAATGCACCTTCTACATTTCAAGGTTGATGAATTCAATTATCAAACCCTTCCTTAGAAATTTTGTGTTAGTATTTTTTGATGACCTTTAATCTGACTCTTGGAAAGAGATCATGTTGAACATGTTTAATGAGAATTCTCAAACTATTGGAGGAGAAACAATTATATGCAAAAACATCCAAATGTTTCTTTGGGGTACAAGAGGTGGAATATCTAGGTCATATTGTATCTCACGAGGGTGTTAAGGTAGACCCTAAAAAAATTAAGTTCATTAAGAAATGGAAAGTCCCCACAACCATAAATCATTTGCGAGGATTTCTCATGTTAACAGGGTATTATTGTAAGTTTGTTAAGAATTATGGGAGAATAACGGCACCTCTAATAGCATTATTGAAGAAAGATGCATTTTGATGGACTCCTGAAGCAACTAAGGCCTTTGAACATATTAAAGAGGCAATGTGCCTGGCACCGGTCTTAGCTATGCCAGACTTCAAAAAAACCTTTATTGTGGAATGTGATGCCTTAGGAAATGATTGATGCATTTTAATGCGGAAAGGAAGACCCATTGCTTTTGAAAGTAGTCCAATCAAAGGAAATTATTTGCAGAAAGATATTTACGAGAAGTAAATGTTGGAAATACTACACGCACTAAAGAAATTGCAACCTTACCTATTGGGAAGACACTTCAAGTTAAAAAATGATCATGATAGTCTTAAAGACTTTTTGGAACAAAGAAAATATTCAGAAGAGCCGGAAAAATGGGTCACAAAGATACTGGGTTACGACTTTGAAATAATCTACAAAAAAGGAAAGGCAGATGTTGTTGCGGTGTCAAGAAAGAATGAAGAGGTGGAAGCATTGCTTTGTGTCATTTCTATTATCCAACAAGATTGGATAACCGAAGCAAGGGATGAATGGAAGAAGGACGAAGAAGTGTGGATACTCATTCAAAAGTTGCAGCAATATCCTAGTACATCTGATACATTTAGTTGGAAAAATGATTCCTTATGGTACAAAGATTGCTTATATCTTTGTAAAAATTCCCAACTAAAACAAAATATTCTTTTGGAATTGCACACTTCTCCTTTAGGAGGACACTTAGGATTTTTAAAAACTTACCACAGGGTGAAAAAAGAATTTTTTTGGGATGGCCTTAAATCTGATATTCAAAAGTTTGTGGCGGAATGTTTGGTTTGCCAACGAATAAAGTGGAAACAATTAAGACCCCGGGACTTCTACAACCTTTATCACGTCGAGTCCAACGTTGGGAGGGATGGATTTTATCCTACAGTGGAACTAAGTGAAAGGAAAAGTGTATATGGTGGTAAGTTTAGTGGACTTTCAGTATGCCCCTTTTGTGCATTATCATCCATTTAAAGCAAGTACGGTTGCTGCTACACAGTACATGAATGAGAATTCAAAAGCTACATGGAAGCCCAAGGGTTATTTGTGAGCGACAAGAGGTCATTTTCTTGGAAATTTTTGGACGGAGTTATTTTCTTGTTTGGGTACTCAATTAGCTCATAGCTCATCTTATCATCCTCGGTCTGATGGTCAAACTGAGATAGTAAATAAATGTTGGAAGGATATCTTCTTTGTTTTGTATCTGATAAACAAACACAATGGGTCAGAAAGTGATTTTAGCTTGCAAGATAATTGGTATATGCTTATTCCATACGCGACATAAACTATTTATTTATGGCACTTTATGGATATCATCCACCATTCATCACATCATCCTTAAGAGAAAATTCTAAGGTTCAACCAGTGGAAGATTACATCGAGCATCAACAAGAAGTTCTCCAACTCTTAAAAGATAACCTAAATTTGGCACAAAATCGAATGAAACAACAGGCAGATCAACATCGCAGCGAGAGAATTTTTGATGTAGTAGACTGGGTATTTTACGGCTACAACCATACAAAAAAATGTCCCTCAAGCAATCTAAGAAGGATAATAAATTATCGCCAAAGTACTATGGTCCTTACAAGGTGTTGCAAAAGATTGGTACTATGGCATACGAATTGGAGCTTCTGTGCCTATTGTGATACATCAAGTGTTCCATGTTTCATGTAAAGAAGGTTATAGGTGAAAATCTTCCGGTTCGAACAATAATTGCAGAACTTGATGGGAAGGAAAATCATATTGGAACTGTGAAACGGTCATAGAAAAAAGAACTGCGAGAACTACGGAATCGATCCAATTTCGGAAGTATCTCATCAAGTGGAAGAACTTGCTGCCAAGAGATTCTACATGGGAGGATTGAGAATTTTGCTCTGGCTTGCAGGAGCTACTCAAGTGTTGAGGACAACACTTTTTTTGAAGAGAGAGGAACATATTGGGTCCCTATATCACTAGTATAGCCCCTTATTGTTGTTAGTACTTAAACCCCTTATTGTTATTGTTGTACCCTTGTAACCCCACATTTGTTATTATTTAACATACTGAAGTTGGTTTTAGGTCGGCTAGGATTGTTGGAACTGATTGTTATGTTATGGACTCCTATATATAGAAAGGAGGTTTTGTGAATTGTATCATCCAAGAATTGTGCATTTATGTAATGTATTGGAGGTTGCCCCCTCGAAGTGGCTTATTTCTAAGGCGTTAATATCTCTTTTCTTCTATTTTTGAAGCTGGTTACACAACAGACCTACATAGTGCAAAAGAGAGACTACAATCAGCAAATGCAGAGCCTTTTTCATCATTCACTTATCAAGATGGTTGTTATGCACCAGCTCCAGTAGAAGAACATTCCATGGGATACCTTCATTTCCCATGAGGTTTTCACTACTCCACATGGCCATCATCAGAAAGAAATCCCTTCCTCATCTCATCCTCCCATTCCTACTTCCCCATCACACCCCACTACTCATGCATCACCATCCACTCACATCCAATAACCTCTTGTTGACCCTTCCACATCACCTTTCCACAACCTTTCACCCTCATAGCATGATGACAAAGCATCAAGCAATGATGAGAACATTGAGACAAATGGAACTAAAATAAGCTATATTGAGCCATTTCCTTTGACATACTGGAGGGGATATGGGAATTTGTTTTCTCCACTTCAAGTGCAAGGGGCCATGCCTTCTTCATCAGAAAAACAACTTGATAAGGGCAAGAAAAATGTTACGGAGCAGGTCATTTTTGAAGAGGAGGATACACATGAAACTAAGCAGGAGTTTCAACTGATTGACCTTGAAGATGAAGATGAAGAGAGGATAACATACATATTTCTCAAAACCAAGGATGCCAATATTAGTGAGATTCAAGCTAATCATGGTAGGGAAAATAATGTGATTAACTATTTTGAGTTAGAGAATCAACAGTTAGAGGGAAAGAAGGCCATCAGTGAGGTCAGAGCAATTAGAGCTCAGAAAGAGGCTGGAAGAGCCAAGAATTTTCTATGTGAGACCTTGGTCACTTTTGATGACAGTGAGGATGAGGAAGAACAACTTCCTATGAAGAGACCAAGGATAATTGGGTTGAAAAAGGCTTTAGCCCGAGAAAGAGAGAAAGAGGCAGAATTAGCAGAGCAGCTCACTCCAAGTGAGCTGCTTGCCATAGAAATTAGAAAAGATAGAGAACCTTGGATTGAGAGGAAAAAATTGCACCTAGAGGGTCAGCTAGAGAAATCCAAGAGAGACACTGCATGCAGAGGAAGATGGAAAGACATTATGCCATGAGAAACGGGATTGCAAGGGCCAAGCTCAAACGAGCCCTTGCAAAGATTCAGGGTCTAAATGAGGCAAAAGAGAAGGAAAAACCCAAAATTCTTTCTGATGTGTCCTTCCAAGCATCCCAACCATGATCAGTAAGCTAATTTCCAAATTTTGGGACTTTGTGCACCTTTTTTTATTTTTGTCACTTTAGCTTTCAGAAAATTTGGCCAAACGCGCAGTGCCACTATAACTGTGTTCCTTTTTGGAGCACTCAAATGGGAAAATTTCAACATATTCATGTTCTTCATGCCAATTAGATCATCCTCAAAAAATTTCAGACCATTTGGAGCAAAACTGTTCCCTCAAAAAGGCCAAAACCCACCAAAACCTCACCTTTCTGCTGTCTTTTCAGAATCGTCGTTGCATGTTTAGCAGTCTTCGGAGAAGTGATTTTTGACAAGGAAAATGGGAACCATTTTGAAAACTAAAGGAAGATATGGAAACTAGACAGGGCAGGCTTTCCAATGAGTTATCATGGATCTCATTGCAACACCAGAAAGGCCTTCAAAAGTCAGTTACAAAACAGGTTTTTTTCCAATCTTGGCACTGCGCGTTTGCACTGGCACTGCGCCCCTTTACCTTAGAGTTGCATCCTTACTAGGAGTTATTGAAAAATATATTTTGGAGCCTTAAAGTCAATATTTTTCCAAAATTAGATCAAATAGCTATGTTAGAAGTTATTTTTTCAATTAATGAGTTTTGGATATTTTGCCTTGGACCTTGCATGGTCTCAAAGGTCAGATGCATTTAATATGTAATAAATAACTTCTAAGACCCTAGCTAGGGTTTAATTCCTCATTTTTGTAGGTAAATAATGCATGTAATGCTTCATAATTTTCTTGGTTGATTGTTGAGCTCAATATGATATAGATTTTGAGTTGTGAAGAAGTTAGGTTTGGAGTTTTGTGACTCCTTTGGACTGAAAATCAAGAGAGCAAGCATATTCATAGGATTTATGAACTTGTTTAAATAGTGATGTTGTTCTGATCTTGTATTTGTTTCCTTATGTTTTCCATATTGTTCATATTTTCTTTTGCAACAGAGAAGAAAATTTAGGTTAAGATATGTTTTTAAAGGCACCTCAAGTCTATCTGCCTCCTATTGTTCAAATGTTTTCCTCTACTAGGTCTGATTGGAGAATTCTTAGTTTCTCTCTGATTCCACTCAGGTTGTTGTCTTAAAATTTTTTTAATGGATTCAAGCCAAAGAAGTTTATGGTATGGCCTGTCCTTTGGAGTAGCTTGAAACATTGTTTTTAAGGCCTTTTCTTTGAAGTTTACTGATTAGGGTTTGGCTGAAGAGGTTTACAGTTTGCCCTGTCCTTTAGTCCATCACGAACAGTCACTTTGAAGGTCTTTTATAGTTTGATTAAAGTATTTAGGAGTTCCCTACTCTTAATCATCACTCTTTTTTTATCTTAAATGTTTTCTTTATCTGAAGTCAAATAGCTAGAGAGTTTAGGAGTTCCCTACTCTCCAGGGTTTTCTAGATTTTTGTTTTAAAGTTTACTTGATAAATCTAGGCCAAAGAAATTTATGGTGTGTCCTGTCCTTTGGTTTTTCTTACGCATAGTAATCCTAAAGACTCGTCTTGTTACAATATATGTTAAAGTATTCTTAATTTCCCTTTAAACCTACGAATTTCACATTTTAATTTTCATTTCACACCCACATAATCTATTAAGATCCATTTGGATTTGTTAACTTGCCCTATAAAACATCCTTGATTTATTGTTGTAATTTTCAAGCCCTTCACAAACCCCATAGCCCAATGGTTTAACTTTCTCTTACTCTATCTATTGTTGGAGTCTCGTGATTTGGCAGATTGGTATACCAAATGACAGGGTAACATGAAACCAGTCTTTGGAGCCCTAAGACCTAGCCTTCTTGGACTCAAAGAGGGATCTCTCTATTTTTTTGCAACGGATATGAACTTGTTTGCTTTGTATGGATGATTTTAGGCCAGTTATTAAGTGTGAGGTTTTGTTGTTTATTTTGGTTGGGCATAATGATCAAAAAGCATACGTAGAAGAAGGAAATATCTAAGTCATTGGGAAATGGAGTCTAATGGAAGTCATGATAAGTTTATCAATGGACCGGGGAGCATCATAGGGAAAATATAACTTGGTCAGTGGATCTTCAAGTTTCTAGGGGGGTAATGAGATGGACATCAATTGTAATAATGAAAAGTGGGGTAAAGGGCAATCAAGAATCCTTTATCATATGTACTTCTCAACAAAGGGACTTAAATATCATATGCATGAAGAGGAAATCAATAAACAGGGTAAACCAAAAATTCTATGATCCACACTACAACAGATAATAATTCAAGATAGACTTTTCTAATGAAATATAGAAGGTGAGAAACTCATTTAACTTCTAGTGATTTCACCTTCAAGGATAGAAAACACTTAAGACACACATATAACTGTAATCAGAGAAGAGGGAACTCATAAACATCCTTGAATATAGTTATGAAGATCTCTAAAACAATTAGTTAAGCAAGTACAAAGGGTATGATCAAAACAAAACCTCTTTGGCAGACTTTAAAGAATGGTACTTTAGAGAAAGACTTCAAAAATAGTGTTTTAGTGGCAACAAGTAAGCAGGGCTAGCCATAAATCATGCTTGATACCAACTGTATTCAATGTTTTAGTGGCAACAAGTAAGCAGGGATAGCCATAAATCATGCTTGATACCAAATGTATTCAACTATTTATGAAATAAACAAGCTTAGGTGGTCTAGAGAGAGATTAATAATTCTCTAAATTGTCCTAGCAAAAGAAAACATTAAGGCAGTGAAGAATAAACAGAACTAAGGTGCTTTGAGAAGACATTTCTTAGTCTAAATATTTTATTCTACTGCAATATAGAAAGGTGGAAACATGATGAAACAAGAGATAAAAATAACAGATTAGAAGCACTTCACCAACAACCAAGCTCAGGGATCTAGTGGTCTAGCCTCCTTCATCAACAAACAAATCAGGGCATCCACAAGTTCCAAGACATCAATTTCTTTTCAACTTCCAAGAGACTATGTATTACTTCAAAGAGTCATCAAAAGCCAACAAGATAAGGAGTTCAGATGCAATATTTATGCTGCAAATGAGGAGGTGAAGTTAATCTAGGGTTTGAGTGTTATTTATTACAGAGTTAATGAAATCCTAACCCTAAAGACAATGCAAGGCTCAAGGTAGGAATATCTGCAGATATTTCTCTGAATAATAACTTCTATCTTAAATCCTAAGGAAAAAGAGGTGAAATGTTTGTTTTTTGAGGCCTATTCATAATTTTATAATAACTCTCTCGTAGATATAAATATCTCTGACTCAATTTAATAACTGCCTAGTGCTTTATTGAAGGAAACAAAGCACTAGGTGGCATAAATATCTTTTGAGAAGAGTAACTGCCATAAGCTGAGTCATTTGAATCTGTCGTGGGTAAATATGCCTTTTGTTTTATCTTTAATCTTTGTCATTAAGCCTTAAAATCTGTATTTTATGCTTTGACTGTCTGTTTTTATCATATTTCTTTAATATGTTTGATTTCATTTGTGTTTATTTAATCCTTTCATTTATCTCTTTTGATCTTTTTGCCTTTCTTCTTTCATCTTTGACTTTTGCTTAGCTGGCTAACCCTTTTTCTTTGTCTTCTGATTAGGATTAGCCCTCTAATCTTTCTGATTTCTTCCCTTCACTGTTTCTTTGACTTTTTGTGTTGTCTGTGTGCAGGGGAGGAAGTCTTTGTGGCTGGAGGTTTCATTTGATCCACCAATGATCATGTTTCATCGATGATCGATCTTGATGCAGGGCCTCTGGTCCTTTTAACTTTGAATAAAAACTACTGGATCATCACCCAGCGTTTAATCCAATCCTTTTTTGGACAGTGGGAGGGCATGGTGAACTTTTCCGCCATTAAAACCTACACAAAACACAAACTATTAGTCTTTAAAAACCTACGGGGAGGGTTTATTGCTTTTTAGGGGTTTTGGACTATCAGAAGGGGTTTGCAGAGGAAAGAATAGCGCATGGGCAAGGTTTCGAAGGCAGAACCGAGAGAGATTCAAACGGATGCGGGAGGATTTTAAATTTTGGTGCAAACGGAGAAGGAGGTTTTGAAAAACCACAAGTGGTTTATCGTGTGGATAGAAGGCAGTTTGTGGTGTTGGGCGAAATGGATGCGATATATCCCAACATGCGACACATGGTAGGTGAAAACTACCTATTTCGCATTAGTCGCAAAACGTTAAGCCCAACGCCCCTTAAAATGTGATATGCCGTGGATCGACGGTGCGAAATGGCTTAGGGGAGTGGCGAGCAGGTTTTGGGAGTGGAGTCCGGGGACAGGTGGCGAAATATGAATGGATATGGAGTATAGTGGAATGCGGGGCCTAGGGTTTCAATAAATAAAGGGCAGATGCAAAATTTTCTAAGGTTCGATGGGGGGATTCATATTAACAAGGTAGGGAGGGATGGCCATTGGATCGGGGTCTAGGGATTGGATCAATGGTGCAGAGTGGGCGGATGTAATGAAAGGAAAGGGCCCACTTTTGATTTTTTCAAAGGTTATGGGGCAGCCTATTATAGGGTTTTGGAGGTGTATAAAAAGTAAAAGGGGCAGAGGTATAATTCAAATGGGGAAGGGGCTAAGGGATAGTGGAGGCCGAGGTCTTATGTGGGCAAAGGGGGCTGGGGCTAAGAGAAAAAAGGACTTAAGGTCTATATATTTTAAAAGAGCGGGTTTTATACAAAAAACAAGGTTTTATGCATAATTTAAAGGACCCGATTGGCTAAAGCTTAGCTTTAAACAATGTAAAAAGGGAGATTTTTACATTTTTTA
Source organism: Pinus albicaulis (assembly GCA_034641835.2). Lineage (NCBI taxonomy): Eukaryota > Viridiplantae > Streptophyta > Pinopsida > Pinales > Pinaceae > Pinus > Pinus albicaulis. The sequence continues at coordinate 1,617,042,181 of CM076570.1, read as the reverse complement.
ATATGTCAAAGGAAAAAATGATGAATAAAGGGGTGTTATGAGGGTTTTGAGGAAAGGAGAAAATGGGTTTTTTAGAGGAAAAGGCCATGAATGACAGTAAGGGTGAGGTGCTAAAATGAGGAAAATAGGCCCAAATAATGAAGTCTTTCTTTGTAGCAGGTGGGTACACCTTCAGAAGAAAAAGAAGGGGAAATTTAGTGAAACATTTTGACTTGCGATAATGAAGGCAGTGAGATTTCTAAAACTCACAATATTTCTCAATTTTTTTTTTTAGAAATATAGAGTCATAATTTAGTCATCTTTTGATAACAGCAAAAATTATTGATGACTAACAGTGGCTCCACTTGGGGAGGGTAGCTCCCTTTTGGAGGTGTCTATAACTTTCAGTTTATCAAATCTCTGAGTTTTTCTAGATCAGTGTCTGTTCCATTGGGTAGATTTTCCCTTCTTTTCATTTAATAGATGTTCTGAAAGCATTTGGGTTTGATAATAGATGGTTACAATGGTTGCAATCGTTCATATCATCTCCGAATTTCTCAATATTGCTAAATGGAATTCCATCTCAGCCTTTTAATATATCTATAGGTCTCTGACAAGGAGATCCGCTTTCACCATTCTTATTTATTTTAGCAGCAGAAGGACTACGAAGATTAATCAAAGCTCACTTGATGGAAGGAAAATTATAGGGATTAAATTTATGGGGTCCAGCTCTCTCCTTGACTCACCAACAACTTGTTGACAATATCCTCTTATTTTCCTAGGCATTGGTGAGGGAGGCAAGAACAATTTTAAAAGTCTTGAAAGCATTTATGGAAGCTTCAGGTACTCTAGTCAATACTGATAAATAAAATGTATATTTCTTCAATACTAATGAGCCTATGCAAAAATTTCTAGCTAGAACACTAGGGTTCAATATAGGAACGTTTCCTATGAAGTATTTGGGGGTGCCTTTGAATACTTCTTCTTTAAGAATTACGAACTGGAAAGATCTTGTTACTAGACTGGGGCAGAAATTGCAAAACTGGGCATTTCGAGTACTAAATGCTCCAGGATGATTAATAATGCTCAAATATGTCCTCCAATCACTTCCCGTTTATCAATTATTAGGTAGAGAGGCTCCTAGATGCATTTGCAACCAAATGGTGAATATTTTCAAGAAATTCCTTTGGCAAGGAGTGCAGGATTGCAGAAAATGGGCACTTCTGTCATGGATAAACTTATAAAAGAAAAATCAACAGGAGGATTGGGCCTTCATGATACATATGATTTAAATCAAGTCATGTGGGCTAAATTATGGTGGATATGGATCCAAGGAGGTCAAGACCTCTCGAAACTTATATGGGAAAGGAAATATAGTATGCCGCAATCTGTAACAGGTAAAATAAAAGTTGATATTGTACCAAGAGGGTCTATAATCTAGAATATGGAAGCAGATAATATACATCTTATTCATTAAAATAGTTTTTGGGAAGTAAGAGACGGAAGGAAGACACTTTTTTGGAAAGATTCGTGGCAACAAAGAGAAAAACTATTCAGTTGACTTGACTTAGGAGAACGCATCCTATTCACAAACACTCCAAACAGTAGATTAATCAATAATTACTGGTGCCAGCAACATAATAGTTAGTGGAGAAGATGGAAGGAGAAAATTCATTGGCCAGAAGCACCAGGAACGAGGCAATGGAACAAACTTGAAAAAGAGTTGAGCATAAGGAGAATAGTAACTGCAACAGGAAGGGATATACTCAAATGGGGTTATCAAACTAAAGGCATGTTTACAGTACAAGAGGGATATAATATTCATGCTAATAATATTAACAAGAATGAAATATCCATATGGAAAAAAATCTGGAAAAGAATCATCGGCCAAAAGTGGAATATTTCCTCTGGTTTCTATGTCATAGGAAAATTTTAACTTGGGACAAGTTGCAAAAGCGAGGAATGCACAGACCTTCCATTTGTTACATGTGTAGAAAAACAAATGAATCAATAGAACATCTTTTAAACAACTGTGAAATAGCAGAGACAATGTGGAATGGTATTGCAAGGACATTTATGCAAACGGATAGAGATAATACAAACATAAATGCAACAATCATCAAATGGCAGAAAGGAGGTTTTAAAGATGAAGTTTTGAATAGAGCATGGAAGCTATCTCTAGGGTTTGTATTATTGGGGATTTGGAAAGAAATAAATCACAGGATATTCAAAGGAGAATTCAATAACAATAATCAAATATGGCAGAAGATGGTTGAGAATATTCGAGAAACAATTCTGGTAGAGAAATGGATAGAGGATGATTGGAAGACTGACGGTATAGAAAATCAAATTCTGGCGACACTAAATTTGAAACCTCAAATGCTGTCAAACAACCTTTGGAAATATAGGCCCCCTTGGAAAAATCTAGAGGATAGATGGAAGGTACCTCAGAATGGATTCATTAAACTCAATTATCATAGAGCATCAAAATGGAATTCAGGTCAAGCTGGAGCTGGAGGGATTTTTAGAAACTCTTGAGGGGGAGCCTGTAGAGGTTATGCCATGGACATAGGTCATGCAACCAATAATGAAGCCAAACTAACAGTAGCTAAACATGGACTAATGATAGCAAAAATAGAAAATTACCATATACTTATAGTAGAAGGGGATTCGGAAATGGTCACTGGAGTGCTAAGGAAATTACAGCAAGGATCATCATGGGAGAAGATCAGTGAAAGTTGGAGGACTGCGAATCTTATTAAGGAAATAGGATCACTTATTCAAAAAATCTAGTACCTGATACCTTTACATGTTTGTAAAACATGCAATGAGGCAGTAGATTATTTAGCAAACCGGGGTAGTTGCAACGTTGGAAGACAATTGGACATGATGCCAAGTGCCAAAACTTGGGATATTGAACTACATTCTCTTCAGATCATTATCGACAGAGATATTTTGGGTAGTGAGATCCCCAATTGGGGTGCTTCAGGATCGCTGCCACCGGCCAGACCATAGGACAAGTGGTGGTACCATGCAATCATCGTGTAAGAATTACGTATGATAAACAAACCATCCATCAACTGAATATGGAGGTATGTGGGGGATATGGAGATGATCGCACAATTAGTAAGATAACCTGTGCTATTAGAAGCATGGTGTAAAATGCAGTACAGGGTTTGCTTCAAAAGACATAGTTCAGCTTGCCAAAAAACATTCCCCTCTAGTAGAAATGGTGAGTTGCAGCAATGGGTGGAGGCTGGAGCAACCATATTTCACAGGTTTTATGCTCTGGTTCAGGGGTATGTTCTTCTTTATATCAACCTCATGTTATTAGTTGTTAATAATGATATGTAGCATGATAATGCAGGGTCTGAAAGGATAGGAATGTTCTTAACCGTATGCTGCTCTACAACCATACCACCGGAGGCTATTAAGCCTTGTTTTCGCGATCCTTGTAAATATGGGAAGTTTAATCAAATTTCATTGTTTAATGTGAAGAGCTATTATAGTTTGTTAGAGAGACATCAGTTCGCTTGTGTAGGTTTCTGCCTTTGTTTGTTAAATTTGGGAACTAGAAGTGGGAGAAAGGGAAACCAATCTTGTATGTCAGCTACTGAGTTGGGGCAAAGGAATTTCTGTAATTTCAATTATGTCGATTTTCATAGGAATAGGCAAGGTATTATGTTACTAATTTGTCATTTTCATGCTCTCTATTCTGGCCTTATCATGAATCCTTGTAATTCTAGGAGGCAGGGTATCCTGATGCAAATTTTTCTGGGTTTTATGGTGTTATTCTACCATGGTTTTAAGCTGCAATTCTATCATTTATATAGTCTCAGTTCTGGTTTTCACTTTAGTCCTTGTAATTCAGAAAGGCAAGGTATTATGTTGCAAATTAGTCAGTTACATGTTTAATGTTTTGGTTTTAACTGTAATTCTTGTAATTATGAAAATCCAAATGGTTTAGGGAGTGTAGTTAAAGTTATGACAGTGAGTCATTTCTGGGTCTGTCTATATCTCCAATCTAAAATCTGTGGTGGAAAATTTTTCGGCCAATGGCATAATCTCTGTCAAGAGGAGAAACGCGTGACTCGAGAAGATTTTTTTCAGAAGATTGGAAGAATAACTGTTATACCTCTGAAATTCCGTTATACAAGATCACATATTGTTATTACAAATTTAATTCAGAAAATTACACAGCACAGAACAATTGTTAAGAGGAAGACGAGACAGAGCGTGGCTCAAAATCAAGATAAAGGGAAACAGAAGATGGTTAAACCTAAAGTTGAGACCAGAAAGCGAGGTAGGAAGACAAAGAAAGAGGTTTTAGAGAATCTGTCAACAATTTAGTGCCTTGGAAATCTACCACAATTCTAGAAGGTGATTCATGGTTGGGAAAGAGAAAGTCAAAGTAATGAGGAAGACAACGAAGTAGAAGCAGAAATTCTAGACTTTATCACTGATCCTGGCAACACCACAGGTCGTCTTTCATTGTTCAATCAAACAGTCCATACATACTGGATCATGAAGTGTGTTCTGGCTAAGGCTATGCAAAGTCTTCATCCAGGAAATGAGACTCAAGAACCAATAGTGATGGAATTTCTTCAGGATATCGATATTCAACTCCAGCATATAAAGGTGACTTAGTATCAAGTGATAGACCGTATCGGACAAATTGAAAAGAAAATTCAACAATTGCAGTAAGCGGACATGCCTGGATCCATGGTGAAGGACCTAGCACCAATCAATTCTTCAAATGGATAGTATTCTATTTTAAATTTCATGGTTTTTGTGAATAATGTTTTTGTGCACAGTGCTTTGGTTTTAAGTTTCTACTTTGTTAATGTTTTAAATAGTGAACTCGCCAGTGTGGCAAGTAGAAGAATGAAATATTTCCAATTTTGGATGGCTTTTAATGCATTAAGGTGGCCAATAGACCTGGTTTCCTCTGGGCAGGTTGAGGTCACCAGCTCACTATCTAATGTAACCTGTTTTTTGATGATAAATAGAAAATAGAAAGGTACTACCAAATTGACAAAAAAAAAAAAAAAAAAAAAACTGCAATATGTGATTTTGTCAACAACATTTCCACCTACCCAACCTATTTGTCCTAAAATTTTTTCTTCTTTGAGTGCATTTGAACTGATATACTCTTGAAACTTTTATTTTGAAAACAGAAATAAACTATCTACTTCTACCCTTATTTCTTCCAAGAGTTCATATTAAACTAGTGAAATCTTTTATTCTCTACCTAGGCTATTTGATTGCCAAGATTAAGCTATTTGGAAATCTTGATTCTCTAAACTATTGACATGACATTTAAAGCATCGTTCAAATTAGGATTAGACAATCTAACTTACCATGGTTGTGGCATTGGAACAAGTTGCACACGATCATTAATTTTTATAGAAGTAAAATAGAAAGTCAAGGGTTGTAATTTATCATTTGAAAATGCATCCTCATCTTTCTCTTTGGTTCTGTTTTGAGCATGTGGAACCAGTATCTTTCATTTCCTAATCTATCTTTCCTGATAAGTCAAGTTTAAATAGCTTTGAAAATCATTGTTTTCACTAACTTATCAACATAAATTTAAAGCATGTTCAACCATGATTAGGCTAGATGACTGAAAAAGATATCCTTTTTGAATCAGTAGTGGCATTTAGGCTTGCACATTTTCAGTAGTACTGTTTTTTGGGTATGGGGCTATACCTGTTTTGAATCTGGCCTCTTTTTCCTTTCTTTCATTGTTTTTGTATTTTTTTTCTCAACATTTTCTCATGCAATGTTTATGTACAATGAATGAAAGCTTTGAAGCTAGGAATCTTCACAGAAATAGTGTTTGAGCATCCTACCATTTATAGGACCTCCAAATAACTCTTCTCCATTCAGCCCTTGTAAAAATAAAGCATTATGACCCCTAATTGAATGAATGATATAAGGCCCTTTCCATAAATTCTCAAATTTGTCATGCTTACCTTTGTCTTCCCTTCTAGAATCCCATTTCAAGACTATGTCTCCAACTTGGAAATTATAAGATTTAGTCCTTCTTTCAAAGATCTTCTTGATGCTCTCTTGTATTGCTTGTGTTCTTTTATAAACCTCCTCCCTTGACTGTTGTAAATGAATAGTTTGATTCAACCTTCTTTGCATGTCATTTTCTTCTGATTGCACTTCTTGGAGAAGTTTCATGACTGGAACACCCAAGGATGTTGGGAGGACTGCATCCATGCCATATACCAATTGATAGGGAGACATATTGATTGATTTCTTGGTGGTTATTCTATCAGCCCATAAAGCATGAACTAGCTTACTATGCCATGATTTCTGATTTTTTTCCAACAGTATTTTGATAATGTTGATCAGGATCTTGTTGGAGGATTCAACAAGTCCATTTCCCTGAGGGTAGTAAGTTGTGGAGTGCCCCAATGTGATATGATATTTATAGCATAAATCAGCCATTCTTTTGGATTTGAAGGCAACAACATTGTCCATAATGATCTTTCTAGGTTGGCCAATTCTAGATAATATGTTGGTCTCAAGGAACTTGATAATGATTGAGTCAGTAGCATTCCTAGAAGGAATGGCCTCTATCCACTTGGTAAAATAATTAGTGGCAGTAAGGATCCACTTATGTTGAGCAGATGAGGTTACATGAATTTCTCTAATGAAGTCTAAACCCCATTGTTGAAAGGGAACCTCAATACTTATGGAATGCAAAGGTAAAGGTATGAGTTTTCTCTTGCCATCAAAATTTTGGCACTTATGGCAAGTCATGACTAATTTTTTAGTATCAGGGAAAAGGGTACACTAGTAATAGCTAGCTCTAAGAATCTTGTTTACTGTTGTTTTCCTGTAAAGGTGTCCTCCACACTCTCCCTCATGCAATTCATGCATGGTATTTCCTGCATCATTCTCAAGAAAAAATTTAAGTAATATGCCAACAACATTTTTCCAATATAACACTCCATCTAAAATGCAGTAATTTAAAGCTTTTTGTTTCTAGAATCTAGCTTTAGTCTTTGATAAAGAGGGAGGGGTATTGAGGTAAAGAAGCACATATATGATGTCAGCATACCAAAATGATTTCAGAAATATTTCTTCAATGTATGGAGCAGTGAATTCCTCCTGTTGTTCTAAAACATCAACCATATTCATATCTAACGCTTGGAAATTTGATTCTGCCATGAGTTTTGCTAATCCTTGTCCTTTTATCAACTTGGTAGGCCTGATTTCTAAATCATACTCTAAAATAATAAAAATCAATTTTCCCGTTTTTCCATCAGGGTTTTGATTTAGAATGTCCTTGACAACTGTATGTGGGACAAAAGCAATGATATGAGAGTGTAAAATTTAGACTCGGAAATCTTTCAATGCTTTTACCAAGGCTAAGGCTTGTTTCTCCATGATGTTATATTTGAGTGGAGAATCTCTTAAGGCATTCTTGAATAAGGATATTGGATGTTCATGGACCATGTTATATTTTGCAGCAATACTGCAACAATGGCATGTTCAGAAGCAAATGAGAAAATGTAAAAATCCTTGGTGAAATCAGGACTGATAAGAATTGGTGTTTAAGTGAGAGCTAGTTTTACTAGTTCAAATGACTGTTTGGATTCTAAGTCCATTTAACTCTTGTTTCATTTTTGAGCATCTTTGTGATACTCCTCAAAATTTCAACAAGGTTAGGGATGAACCTTCTCAAAAATTTGATCTTCCTAATGAATGATTTCAATTCTTTGAGGTTTCTAGGATGACTGATTTTCAATATGCTTTCAATCCTTTTGGGATGTAATTTGATTCCTTCTTCAAAAATTATGTGGCCTAGGAGTTTTCCTTCCTGGAGACCAAAGAGTGTTTTCTTGGGATTCAAAGATAAGCCATATTTCCTACATTTCTCAAAATATTTCTCAAGTGGACAAAGTGTTCTTTGTCAGTTTTGGAGAAAACAATGATGTCATCAAGTTAAATGATTATGAAATAGCCTATGTCTTCTGAAAAATCTATTTCCATGGCTCTTTGGAAGGTGGCCCCTGCGTTCATCAAACGAAATGGCATTTTAACATACATGAATGTACCCCAAGGTGTGGTGAAGGCAGTTTTGTGTTGATCACTTGGGAGTACCAACACTTGGTTGTGGCCTAAAAAACCATCCAAGAGTGATATTATCTTAGATCCAACCACCTTTTAGAGTATGTGATCCATCTTAGGCAAGGGATAATTATCTTTCAGGGAGGCTTTGTTCAGATTTCTAAAGTTAATGCAAAGCCTAATTTCCGTGGTCTTCTTCCTAACATATACAAGGTTGGAAAACCACTGTGAATATCTAAGGGGAACTATAATCCCATCACCATACATCTTTTTGATGTCTTTCCCAACTAAAGGTAATAAAATAGGGTTTATCCTTCTTAGTTTTTGTTTGAAAGGTTTCTGATTTTCCTTAAGAGGAATTTTGTGTTGAATAATGCTAGTATCGTATGATTTCAGATCTTTGTATCAACATGAAAACCCATCTCCAAACTTTTTGAAAAGTGCAATATATTCCTGTTTTCTATGATTAGGAAGAGTGCTAGATAACTTGATCATTTTGGGTTCATTCATGCTGCCTATGTTATGTTCTTCTACATTAGTTTATGTAGCCTCCATATTTGGTTTTCTAGCTACATCATTGAAGTCAAGAATCTCTTCTAACGGTGCAAGGCCCCTTGGTATTGAATCATATTTTCATTGTAAAACCTCAAGGTATTTTTGGTCTAATTTGTCAAGTAATTTTGCCTTAGAAAGATGTTTAAATTGGTTTATGTCAGCAGTAGAGGAAAAATCTATTTCAGGGACTTGTTTTTCATCAAAACAATCTTCTTTATGGCTTGAGCTAGGAGTTGGCACAACAAAATCATTTTTAGAATACAGAAAATCATCAACATGTTTATCTCCCTCAAACACTTGCCCATAGTCTCATTGTCAGGGATTGTAGGCCTATTTTTTACTTTGACAGTGAATAGTTCATTTACATGGGGTACTTGACAAATGCTAGCAGTGAAGGAAAGGTCATTTGCAAGGTTTTTTTGAGCTCTAGGGATGAAAGTGCGTTCATATTTTTCAAAAGTTTTCACAAGTTCTAGCGCAACATTCCTATATTATCTTAATCTTGGGTTTTTGGTTGAATACTACCCTTTTATTTGCCTAATAATCACCTATGAATCTCCTTGGACTGATATTTTCTTGGCTCCTAAATCTTTGAGCAAATGTAGGCCAAGAAGGAGAGCTTCATATTCCACAATGTTATTAGTGCATTGGAAATCAAGTTTGTAGGAATTTCCTTTGTTTGTATTATGTATCCATACACCATCTCCAGAACCAGCTTTTCTACAAGAGCCATCAAAGCTCATGTTCAAAAGTATTTCTATCTCATTCTCATCCTCATTTTGCTGTTCAAGGCTGCTAAAGTTTGAGCTACTATGTTTTTCATTTGAGGGCAGGTTGGGATGTTCAAGTGGACTTAACTCTTTTTCGTTTTCATTTTCTTGTGTGCTGATTTCATCTTGATTGAACAAGATAAATGAATCAAGATGTGAATGAATGGAATAAACAGGAGTTCTTTTTGGCCTATCTATGTTGCTTACCATATATTTCATATGAGATTCCCTCTATAACCTTCTTGTCTGGTTAAAGACTGGAATGCTAGCATAATACATGTTTATTTGAAGGCTCCATTGAAGTTTGGCTCCACATGATCTGGATAAAAGCATGCCATACTTTGGGGGAATGTCAGCAAAAACTATGTCCATAACTAGACCCTTAGTAGGAATTTGTGCCAGATTGACACATAAATCCTTGATCAGACCTAAAATTTTGACTGTACTTGAATCAAAGGAATACCGGTCTTTGTAAGGTTTAGTAATTTCTAGGCCTAATATCTCCATCACCACTTTTGGCATAAAGTTCTGAGAGGCACCAAAGTCTAACATGATATCGTGTAAGATCTTATCATGTATATTTAAGCTGACATAGAATGGAGGGATAGCTCCTTCTTAGTATTTTCCTTCTACTTCAGGACCAAAAAACAAATTTGGTTTATCATCTGTCAAGTTTAAAGTATCAGTATCATTTCCTATATTTAAAGCTTTCAAAACTTGATTTTTATACATATACTGGGTTACTAGTTCAACTAAGGGTATGCTAATTTTGATCTTGGCAATTTCTCCCTAAAGGCTAAAAGGGAATAGTGTTTTTTACATATTTACATCTGTTTTGTCAAACATAGTCTTTTCAGTAATTCTAATTTTCTGATTTTTATTAGGACTGTTATTTTGGATAGATTTCTCAGGGCCACTAGCAAAAGTACTAGGGAAACTTGGGTCAACATGTTGTGAAACCAAAACCAAAAATAGAAGAAAAGAGATATCAACACCTTAGAAATAAGCCACTTCGAGGGGGAAACCTCCAATACATTACATGAATGAACAATTCTTGGATGATACAAATGACTAAAACCTCCTTCTATATATAGGAGTCCATGGGGCCACAATATAATCCTAGTGGGGCCATAATGTAATCCTGGCCAAACTAACAATAATAATGTAAGGGCGCAATAATAATAATATGGGGGTTACCGGGGTACAAAAATGACAAGGGGGCTACGCTAACATAATAAGGGACTACACTATTAATATAGGGACTTAACATGCCCCTCTCCTTCAAACAAGTGTTGTCCTCAATGCTTGATTATTTCTTGATGCTTCTGTATAAAATTCTCATCCTCCCATGTGGAATATTCTACAGGAAAGTTCTTCCACTTGCTGAGATACCATGAAATTTATTGTACTTGTCAAGTTCTTGTTTCTGTGACTGCTTCAAAACTTCTTTCGATGTGATGTTAATCTTCCTGTAGATTCTACACCAAAGTTAGGTTATCCTTTGAGAGTTGGAGAACTTGTTGTTGATGCTCGATGTGATATTTCACTAATTTATCATCCGTATTAGCTATTATTAGATCCTTCAAACCATCAAGCTTAGCCTCCATTTCTACTTTTAAACCATCTATTTCATCTTCAGTTGCTCTTCATAATATCGAAATTTGTTGCACTTGGTACCGTAATTTTGATATCTCATACAACAATTCTTCCTCTTCATGCGTCATAGTATAGCTTTTTGAGGGCTTCATGGGTATGGAATTATTTTTTCGGGGCATTATAGAACCCAATACTGATAAAAATTATAAAATATGCCCTTGGAATCACTTCAAACTTCTTTTTCAAAGAAACGTTATGCAATTTTAAAAACCAAATACACAACTTTTTCTTCCTTTTGAGGAGCTCTATATTGAAACTGAATTATCCCTGTGATTTTGGATCTTCAATATCTAAAATTTGTCTTTGCAGTAGCCCTTTGAATCTTCTTTTGAATGCTAGAGGTCTGACCTGATTTGGATTCTTCAAGACAAATTTATGTCCAATCTCCCACAATGACCTAATTATGGACTGGTTCAGTAGAGCTAATTTTTACGACTTGCCATGTGTCACTGTTTACTCCTTTGGCTCTAAAATTATAGAAAGGAAACTAAAATCCATGTACTTCCAGTCAATTTTTATATAATTCAAATCCGATGCTCAGAGAGAGTTATGAATATTTTCCCACGATCACCTCTTTGAGATGAAATTTGGGAGCCTGAAAAATACCTAACTTCCACAGATAATATCTCCAGAAATATTGCAAACCAAGCTCTGAAATTTTGTGATGATGTTCCTCAGGATTTCAACTTCTCACTCTAATAATTTCAGCTTCTGAATCTTCATAGAAAAAACGTTATAGTGAAAATTCCATGATGACCTTTTTAAGTGAAATTAAGGAGCCTACACAAATCCCTAAATTCCAAAGATCATATCTCCGAAAATATTGCAAACCAAGCTCTTAAATTTTTTGAAGATGTTCCTCATGATTTCAGCTTCGAACTCTAAAAATTTTCTCTTTTGAACCTTCGTAGAAAAAAAAGTTATAGCAAAAATTCCATGATGACATTTTTAAGTGAAATTCAGGAGCCTGCAAAAAGCCCTAACTTCCACAAATCATATCTCCGAAAATATTGCGAATCAAGATCTGAAATTTTGCGACGATGTTCCTCGGGATTTCAGCTTCGTACTCTAAAAATTTTAGCTTATGAACCTTCGTAGACATGAATTTATAGCGAAAATTCCACAATGACTTGTTTTGAGAAGTGAAACCCTAGAATCCAAAGGCTTTGATACCAAATGTTGTGAAACCAACTCTAAAAATAGAAGAAAAGAGATATCAACACCTTAGAAATAAGCCACTTCGAGGGGAAAACCTCCAATACATTACATGAATTAACAATTCTTGGATGATGCAAATGACCAAAACCTCCTTCTATATATAGGAGTCCATGGGGCCACAATATAATCCTAGTGGGGCCACAATGTAATCCTGGCCGACCTAACAATAATAATGTGAGGGCATAATAATAACAATATGGGGGTTCCCAGGGTACAAAAATAACAATAAGGGGGGCTACACTAACATAATAACGGACTACACTATTAATATAGGGACTTAACACAACACTTGGCTAACTGATTTTGTCCTTGTTTAAGTCAGTTTTATTAGTCACAGTATTGGTAGTGCTTGCTGTCTTTTTAGGAATATTTTCTGAGGTATTCTTAACAGAAATTTCTGTGTTATTATTCTTGCAGGACCCTTGGTTATTTTTTCTCCTAAGGTCATATTGTATGTGGACCTCCATTATAGCATTTTCAAACCCCAATTGATAATCTTTAGAATCCTCATGATTTTTTTTAGTTTGTTCTGAGGAGAATAATCCTTGTTCTTCTTCAGTGAGAAAAGCATCACCCTCAGTGTCAGATCCTATCAAATTCACAGGATTTTCTTCCAAATTTTCTATCTCCCTTTTCTTCTTCTTCATTTACATAGTTTTCTTGGAAAGGATGCCTATTTTGTTGGTCATTATCTCTTTCTCTATTTTGAATAGGATCTCTTCTGAAATTTGGATTTCTATTTTTGTTTTGGGGATTTACTTGGTTCTCCCTAGGAGGTACTCTATTCATTAAGTTTATCTTTTCCATCATTCTTTCCATTAGAATTGAGCTTGAACTTGAACTTGGACCAGCGCTGACTGTGGCAGACACCACTCGGAATTGAACCAGAAATATTTAAGTTGGGCCAGGGCTTGGGCCGACTATGGCACAACAAAAAATAGAAAGTAAATAGCTTTGAAGTCTACTATTCAAATTGACAGTAGTGAGTCAGTCATATTCAAGAAGCGTTGCGTTCTGCATCAACGAATTCATGTAACAGTAAGGGAAATCCCTGCAAGTACTGTGTATCAATATTATAAGATCACTCACCTTTAGCTTGGCCTTGGGGGTGCAATCCACCTGAAAAAGCCAAAAAATCTTGGAGCAAACACCTGATTCATCCATGTAATGGTGCACATTCTGTCTCTAGCAGTGACCACAGACAGACCATAGAGACCCCAACACATACTCTGTTGCCAGCGGCGATGACCTCAACATTTTCTACACAATAACAAGAACCACTAGGGCATGACCGACAATTCCTGATCAGCCCTCTGCAGACCAGTAGAACGATTCCAAGAGGAAAAGGAAGGGCTCATCCATGCTCGCGTCAGTCCTTCAATGACCCTTGTCTCCACAGCCTCAGCACAGTTCTTCCCAACCGAGCAAACCGTTAGAAGGGCCTTTAAACCTACCCTTACCACCGGAGGGCTTCTCAACATGTCACTATTCCCTTTAGCAGTCATGGCGTGCAAAGGTGCTACAACCGTTTAAGAATTGGCAATGAACTTTCTCAGGTATTGAGTTTCTCCCATGAAAATTATAGCCTGTGCAGGAAAGTGAGGGAATTGGGCATGAGGACAAGAACGAAGGACTAGAGCATTACAGATCCTTCTTTTAAAGTCTTAAAATGCCCTCTGTTGTGGCCTACCCCAATGGAAGCTCTTCCCTTTAGCAGTCATGGTGTGCAAAGGTGCTGCAACCATTCAAAAATTAGCAATGAAATTTCTCACTCAAGGGGGCCATAACAAATGGGCTAGAGTGGAGCATACTATCCTAAACACCTTCGAAGTGATTTCAACTTGCTGCAACATGGGTTGTATCAGGTATCAATTTCATAATCTTGCTGAAATGTGGGTTGCATGCAATCATGGCGTGATTACCCAAAAGTATTTTAAATTTTTTATTTTCAAGCTAATTTAATTATTTTAAATTTTAAATTAAGTTTAATTAATTTAAAATTTACTTTTCCCTTCATATATGAACCTTGCAATGATATCATCCCGACTAAAATTTTATTTCAATTTCTATTGTGCTAAAAAAATAACAATAAGTTCATTCGAGCTTAAAGAACCTACGAGCACACGCAAATTGCTGAATAGTTCGTTTAAATGCCAACACCTCCAAACAAGCCGCTTAAGGCTAGACATGTAGAAGACTAATAAGAAAATCCTACAAATATGTGATTTCCATTTGCTGGTAAAAAAAGTATATATTAAGGAAGAAGCTAAAATCCTCATCAGGCAAGTACCAGCGCCATATTGAGACAAACTGTCAAGTCCATCAGTGCAAAATAATTATCTCGACACTTAAAGATAGTAATATCTTCTCTAAGGTGAACATCTTCTGTTTACACCGCGACTTGATTTGATATGATTTTTTTACTGGAGGACAACGAGTCTATTGGAATTTTAGCATTCCTTCTCTGGATTTTAGCCTTACTATGAAAAATAGCTTGTTGGATAACCTCATGAAGACCCACCAGTAAGTTAATGAAATAAACAACCCCACAGAGTGGAAAATAGAGCCACCATGTAGTTCTCACCCTTGCTACATGGACTGCAGATTTTGATGCTGCCTCGAAAGCAACTATTGTCCTTCCAGGTTAGATTTCAATGCTATATCAAAGGTTGTATTCAAGGATGCCAATGGAGAAACTTGTTGAATACTATTTGAAGAGCCTCCAACTTGTGTTGTAGAATTTGGTAGGAGCGGATAGCTTGTTGGACTTGTAAATGAATTTGTGCTACTAATCCTCGCTGGCCACAAGGACTTGATGCAGGCTGTTGACCATTACTATGCAACAGATTTGGCTGGCGGCAGGGACTTGCTGCCCTGCAACCCTTCCTGTTTATAAAAGAAATCAATCTTTAATATAAGAAGTTTTATTTAGAAGAAATTCAGATTTGAAGTTTATATATATAGATATAGATATAGATATAGAAATAGATATACATATACATATACATGTACATGTATATACATACATATTTATTAAAAAGAATAATTTATCTTTAAAATGTGAATGTAAATTTACAAAATGTAATCATTATTATAAAAGACGTGTATTTTATTACAAAACTAAGAAAAATAGTAAGAGATCAATTAATGATAGTGTATTATAACATATTAACATATTAGTTATAAAAAAATAATTTTCATTTTTTATTGTTGGAATATGTAATTCCTATTTGTCTCTGGTGTTGACTCTCTATCTAAGGAGTTTTTTCCTATATCATATGATGTAGCTAAATCTAAATATTCATAGTTTGGTGTGTGGTTGAGATATTCTCTCAACGTCATTATTGTGTGTCCAAGATAGTTTTCCTATATTGAGACTATACTTCATGTATATATATGTGTAATATCTTTGCTTAATAATATAGTGTGCATAGTGATATTTTATCTTGGTATCAGAGCCCATACGGGCCTAGACCTCAGCCTCTCTTTGGCTGAGGGAAATAGGAAATAAGATGGAGTATAATTTTTTTATATTTTAGCTTTTTGAGTTTGTCCATCAATCATCATGGCGGATCTTCACTGAGTGTGGACGAGAAAGAATGAGTGGAGAGTGAAATAATTCTACCTGTTCATGCTGTGGATCTGCCCATAGTGGTGGTGGTGAACTGTGGCTACCCTGACTGCAAGTGTGGAGGGGGTGGATTGAGTCACCTGGAGGTGAAGAAAGCCGTTGTTTATTTCTGGAGAAGGCTTCTGCTACAGTCTATCATGCTTCTGTGTTTTATTAGCAGTGCTTCATTCCAGTTGTTGGGCATGGCAGAGATGGGCATCCTCCCCATTGGGTTATTGTTGCCTCCTCCTGCGGGATGCTAGTGCTCTCCTTTTTCAAGTAGTGCTTTCCTCTGCCTGTGGCTGTTGGTGGTCGAAGATCTGAAACGGAAGCATGACTGGTAGTGTGGTGAATTGGTGCTTCGCCATGGTGGATTGATCTGACTTGCGATGGTTTTAACCGAGATTTCTCCTTTGATCATTGCCTTTGTGATTGAGATTGCTGGTTAGACTACAGATATTAGATATCACCTAGTCATTGACTGGTGGTAATGAATCTGAAGAGGATAATGGGGTGAGGATGATGATGAGCTCACTGTTCATCACACTACAAGTGCTGGTGATGTACAAGGATTGAAGATTGTTTTCACAATGGGTGTAGACAAATATGAGGCATGCTTTGAGGGCTGGACAACGTTTCACTTTGCTTGTGGGTATGGTGTGGTGAGGGTGGAATGCGTTCAAATACGTCTTGAAGCAGGTGCAACTGTTGATGCACTTTGTAAGAAAAAAAACACGACTCTCCATTGTGCAACTGGCTATGGATGGAAAGAATGCATATAATGTTTTTTGAACCATGGAGCAACTATGTCCATTCAAAATTTGGATGGGAAGACCACCTTTTTGGAGCCACGTACATGGATTCTCTAGGGGTTGTTGCCTTTATAGGCGTAGTTGGTGACCTGATATGTGCTTGCGTGAGAAATTACAAGGCATTGTGGAGCTGAAGGAATTCTCCAAGTATCATGCAGAGGAATTTTTTGCTAGCCTCTGAGCCCAGCACTGGAGCAGTGATGCATGAAACATTTGAAGTTGTTGGACATGTGATAGGAACTGCTTGGAATGTCTTTTGAATCTGAAGAATGATAGAAAATAAATCACTACTGCATCCAAATAAATTTAGATTAAATATTTTGATTGGAATTGAATGGTGCTCAGAGGTAGTGAAAAGGCCGATTACTGTGAAATTAGGCATTGTTGTGGGTGTGGCCACAAGTGAGCCACTGTTATGTAAATTATCCCAATGTAATGTACGCCTAGTCTGCCCTGCGTCTAGAAGAACAGGAGGAAGAAATGCAATGATGGTGATTTATTTTTTTGTGTTCATGATGATCCCTAACCAAGCGTATGGAAGAGCTGGAAGACTCGCATATGCTGAGGGTCCAGATGATGAGAGTCGAGATGAGATGATAAGTAATATATCCCTCTTTTCAGCAGAATAAAATGGAGTAGAAGAGTTTGATGTCAATTTCTTTGGCATATCGAAATGAGTTTGGGCGTGGTTGAAGAATTATGGCGAGGCTTGTTCAGCTAGTTCGTGTTCTTGTATAGCTTGATTTCTATGTTATTGATGTCAAGGTTTTGTTGGATGCTGGGAGTTACAAAAAATTGTTGTGTATATTAATATGTCATTGTTGAGTATATTAATATGTCATGGAATGGTATTTCTGGTTGTCATTGAAGTGACACTAGTCTGACCAACTATTGTCACAATTATGAGTGGGTGTTGGAACTGGTCATTCCGACAATACACAAATTTGCAGTAAAATTATTAAATACCAGATATGATGAAGACATGACAGTGAAAATGGCATCAAAGGATAGTGTTTGGAGCTACATCATAGATTGGAGGATGATCGAGTTTGTGTGTGCCTAGAGTGATCATGGGAGTAGATTTTGATGGAAATAGATATGCATGTTCAATTATGAGGTGGTTAGCTCGATATTGGGTCTTCGCTATTGTAGCCTGGAAGCGAGCATGAGGAGGCATGCTTGGAAGTGATCACCATCCTTGATATTGTGAACAGGGGAAGTGGTGTTACACTGCGATGCCAAGGGAATTGGATACTGAAATGAGAAATTTTGTGTGTAAAATCATTGTATTCTATGCATGTTGAGAGTGAATTTCTGGATGATGGACGATCGGACTGTGGAGTCTTCGATTCTTTTATTGAGAGGGAAATTTTTTTATTGTTTCTCTTCATGTGCTTGTGAGTGCCTATGTCTGGATCATTTGTGCTGGAACTCACTGCATTGATACCAGTTGAAAAGTTGTTGATCTGTTTCTTTATCAGTGGACCCCTCTGATGTATCGTTGGAGAAGAATGGTTTTTTTATGTTTAGGAAATAGTCCTCTTTGGGTAGAGATAGAGAAATTTTATGTTATTTTCAATCTGAAAAGCTTATGTTTGTATTTTGTTTCTTGGAATCATGTTTAAAATTATATATCCTCATTGAGCCTAGCTAGCTCAACGTAGGTAAAGTTATTTTGTTAGAATTTGAGACTCTAACAAATGACATGTTAATCATGGAGTTCCAAGACTTAATTGACAAAGACAAAGATGCCCAAGATACGAACAATGAGAAGATAAGGTGAAGGAGAAAAAATATCGGTTATGGTGGAAAACTAAGCTGAAATTTTGATTTGTGTGAGTTTCTTGGAATATACTCTTGATGATGAGTCACACAGTTGAATGGTAAGAAAGTCTAGGATGGTTTTGTAGTGGTATTTTTATGTACCTGGTAACTCCAAGAGTTGTAGTGTTTAATGTAAGCCTTGTAAAGGCATATGTATCCCCGTGAAGTTCGTGGTTATCTAAAAACCACTTTGTAATTGCCACTTTGTAACTATAGGTTTATGGTCAGCTGGAAACCATCTTTTGTCACTTTGAAGTGATGGTTTGTGGTGAACCAGAAACAACATGCAAGCCCTAGTCATTACAGAGCCTTCATGGCTACAAGGGCCTTCATGGCTATGGTGCCCCAGGTGCACATAGGAGCCTTAGTGCTCACAGAGGAGCCTTTGTGCTCACATTGGAGAAGGTGGTTTATGGAAACACCTTACTCACAAGAGAAGCCTAGTTTCTCAGAGGTCTTAGTTTACTGAGCACATTTTGAGGCGGGGGATTTGTAGATACAGGTATAGGTATGCAGTGAAAATGGTTGACAGAACCATGTATGTGAAGGAAATCCTACGAGACTAGCGGTTGCAGTGGTTGGTACCCATGCATTCTGGTTGATGGTTACTCCTTTATATGGACGTCGACATATCTTTTGTTGGTTTTGCACATGGGATTTTCCCATTTGTAGTGGATATGAGTCGCAGAAACATGTTTTTTTGGTTCTGTATATGGTATTTACCTGTTTGTGGTGGATCTGTGTCGTAGACACATATTTGTTATGATTGACCACAACTATATTTTGCGAATCACTATTGAGACAAGTAGTCATTAAGGGGGTGTGTTGGAATATGTAATTCCTAATTTTCTGCAGTGTTGACTCTGTATGTAAGGAGTTTGTTCTCATATCATAGGAGGTAGATAAATCTAAATATTCCTAGTTTGGTGTGTGGTTGAGATATTCTCTCAACCACACTATTGTGTGTCCAAGATATTTTTCTTATCTTGAGACTATACTTCATGTATATATGTGTGTAATCTCTTTGATTAATAATATAGTGTGCATAGTGAGATTTTATCTTTTATAATAATAATATCACGTGAAAATTATAAATAAGTAGCCATAATGACGGGATAAACTGACTTTAAATATCTTATATAGATTTTTATTTCAAACTTTAATGTAAAATCCTAACTAGTAAATGACTAGACATATATTTTCATTTATTATGTTTTCCATGCCATGTGGTAAACTTGCATGGTATTTTCAAAATATGTAAACATATTTTACAAATTTAGTATTAGGGTTCAATACTAGCTTTGAATAAAATGGTGTTTATGAGTCCACTAGAAGGGAAGAGAAAAAGACGCCCAAATAAATTTCAAATAATCCTATTAAATTACCTAATTTTTTTAACTTTTGCATTTTCCATATTATCATATACTTAAAAACCCTCAACTAAAGGGACATCTCAGGAAATCCAAAGATAGGTAGGGCTGAACGAAGCACCTCCTGTGCCTCATTAAGGTCAGCAACTTTAACTCTCGATCACATATATGGATGACTGGAATACCTCTTAAATAAGGTGGATGAGCCACCTATTATTAAAAATGAATGAAGGGGATCACTTCCATGGTCATCCAATGAGTTTGGACCATTTCTTATATATATATATATATATATATATTATCCGTTTTTAAATTATCTATCAAGACCCTCATCTTTATTACGTCGATAGGCATCCCCCTATTGGACATTGCAACTTTAATCATTTTGTTAATCACAAATTTGAATCTGATGCTTGAAAATAGAAGATGCTAGAATATTTTCGCCGTTTCCACTACATCAATGGATAATATTGATGAACATAACTCCTTTGCATATCTAAATCAAGCGATTAAACCCTGCTTAAATAAATTTTTTACCAAATTATAATTAAAATTTTACCATGCCATTAACTATTGACCACGTATGAACATTAATGCTAATTAAATTCACATCATTGAAGTTCATGAAATGCCCAAAAAAGGCCACCACTATTTGAACCACCGTAAAACTATTAAACATGTCATATAGCTAGATAATAAAGCTATGAAAAGTCTTATATAGCCATAGCTACATGTTCATTTTCATTCATAACAGTTCAAAACCTGAAACGTATGCCTCTTTACATTCTGAAACGAGAAATGGTTCATTCACAATTAATGATATAGAATTTATTTTGTTTTATTGTTATTTAAGAATAGAATAACATACCAATGTGTTATGTTTTCTTGGTATTATATCAATTTATTATGTCTAATTTCTATGTAACAATAATTGTTTTAATATTTTAATCATTGTTTATTGTTTTAATAATATTTTTTATATTTTAATAATTGTACGTTACAATGTAACTTACAAGTAAAATAATGACATGCAATGTAGCGCCATGGAGCACCACCATTGGATGTGTGTGTGTCATCATGTTCCATATTCTTTATTTAATACACTTTTGTTTAATTGAAACGGTTGTCATTCAAATTCCACAAAAAAAATTCAATACAAAAAGAAGAGAATCTTATTTAAAAAGAATCGATGAGATGCTGCAAGTTTCATTTGATAAACATGTTGTGCAGGTGTATTGTTTCTTTACAAGTTTCAATTTGATATCAAGGTTAGTCCAATTTTGTTGTTAATTGGGTTTTTTCAATATTGTAGAGAAATTTCCTAAATTTCATACATTGAATGGTATCTAATAGATTGACTCCATTACCCCAGATGCGGGTGATCACAGATGACATAGGGATGCGCGGAGGCTTGGTTGGTGCGTGGCAAGGCCACAAGGCAGCCGGACGACTGCATTCACTTCGCCCTGGACGCATTAACTCTCTGGCTCATCACACAATTCGGCATTCAAGCCGGTGGGGAGGACGAGGCCATTGCCATAACTTGACGCCATCCTCCATTTGCATTTGCTCTCCCGCCTTCTCGATGCTTCCTCGCTGCGCTCTGCATATCTTATGGATGGTCACCATGTCTCAGCTCATTGTTCCTCTCGGCTCTGTGTGCCCACCGGAAGCCAAGCTCTCCAGCTCCAGAACGGCTCTTGGCCGGAGGTGCACACTATACTGTTGCGTGGAATTCGACCCCGGTTTTCATCATTGTCAAGGCAATTTGCGCCCCTGGCTTCTTGCAGATCCACCCCTGAATTCCTCTCCTGGTCTGTCGCCTTCCCCTCAGCCTGCTTCGCCTCTCTTCTTCCCTCCCCGCCTGCACTCTCCTTGCAAGATTATGCCTCGGCTTCGGCACAGGCTCAGATGCCGCAGAGGCAGCACCCGAGCCAGGCCTGCCTCCAGGCGTCGCTCCTCCTCCAGCTCCTCGAGCTCTCCGGATTCTGATTTCCAACGTCGCCCTTCCACTCGAGCCTCGCACAGACGCAGAGCTCCGCCGGTCCACCACCCTCCCTCTTCTCCGCGCGGCGCCTCTTTCCCTCCACCTCCTACTGAACCGCGCAATCCCGAGTCAGCTCTTTTGGCCAACCCGTCCACAGCTCTGTTCCACTTCCCCTGTGTCACGGACCAGCCCATGGTAGTGGCGACCATTTCAGTGCAATTCAAGGAACTCCCTCAATTCAGTTCGGGGCCCCCTCCTCCGGTGCCTCCAGGAACTCGTCCACAAGCGCCAGGGTCTGTTCCGGATCTTCACACAGTTCAGCTGGAATGCCCACGCACCACAGAGAGAGGTGCGCACGGAGGTGGCAGCATCAATTTCTCAGGCACGCCCCTGACGCAGAACGACGCAGGCGAGGCAGCAATTCCCATGCAGAATGATGAAGACTGCGGCTATGGATGTCGAATTGTGGAAGAACCCCCCTCTGACGATTATGGTCTCTAAATCTTCCAGTTTTACTGCTTTGTCCAGGTTAGAGTTCTTGTCTGGTTGGAGTCTTCTGAATTTTTGGCCTGTGGGCTTGTCCAATCTCTGTTATCGTTATCGTTCATACTGCTACAGTTTTAAGTCTTACTGTGTAATGCTGGTTTCCTCTCCTGAGGCAGCAACTAACTTCTCCTTGCGCTGGTTTCCCTCTGTGGGCAGCGCTTTTTCTGTCATTTTGCTGAAACTCGTCCTACTGCTGAAAACGCACCTCTGTATGTACCATATTTTATTACAGTAATAGAATTTAGTCTTATTTAGAAAAAAAAAAAATAGATTGACTCCATTAAGAAAGTAAGTGGAGCTTCTATTTATTCGTAGGTTCATTGCCATATATTCGGCCTTAAAGCCTCTATTAATTTTTTCTAGTCTCAATAGAAATTGGGAGGTATGTAAAACCCAGGCCCTCTATGTTTTGATACTCATACTCAATGACGCATGCAACTAGAGAATAGAAGGATGCAAAGATTAATTGGAGATGTAAATTATAGTGAAAATTTTGGATTGGGATTACAGTCATATTGGTTACAAAATAAATTTTATTATGATGTAGATCTAAGCCTTAGCACCATAGCATACTGAAATTTTAGTGGGTTAAAAATGTGATATGTTACCCAATGGATTGAGGGATTTTAGTATATATAGAAAATTACAATTTTTAAAACTATAGACAACAATTTATAATGTGAAAACTATTTCTGCATATTAAGTTGAATATTACTACATTTTAAGTTAAAATATAGACATCGTTACTCTAAAACCAATAATTAAATTAAAAATACAAATTTTCTATCTCTAATTAAAAATAATAATGTAAGTAACCTCTGTTGCATAGCTTTATAAATTGGGTATTTATTAGTTTTTAAGTTTAATTTAACATGGTAGCCACACAAGAAACTTCCTCCACAAGCATAAGTTGGATGCTAACATATTCCAACTCTTTAAATTTCATTGCTAAAGTTCAAGATTTATTCCCATTTCCCATCATTTTTCATGCTGCAATTTGACCTTAATTTGTCCCTCTGCGAACAAATTTACATCCTGAATTAAAGATAGCACTATTATGTGACTACCTTCCCCGAACAAAGTATGCCAAGATGAAGATTAAGGAAACCCTATTTGGTTTTATTAGTGTTCAGGAAATGGTTTCGACTGAGGAAAGTAAAGCCAACTCCGTAGAAAAGGCCTGTGAATAATTAAAACATTTAAATCAAGAAAATGTAGGATTTGTTGGTCTAAATGTAGATTTAGTGCACAAACTCCACCTGATAAGATTCGTCTCTATGATTCTGTGAATGGCCAAAGCCTATCACTGGTGTCATCAGAGGACTATGGAGAGTACATATTGATTAAGGAGATTAAATCAACAAAGAGTGTGGACAACTAAAATATAAATTATGTGAATCAAGTTATGCAATTTGTGCTTCAATAACAAGCATGGAGAGTACATATTGATTGAAATGTCTGAATGAAATGGTTTCTACAATGAATGTATTTCCAAATTAGTACAAATCCTCTTTTTACTAGTATAAATCCATGTTATGGCATATTTTCAGTCAATACTTTAGGTGGATATGCAATGGTTAGGTTATTTTAGCACTTCAATTAGGCACTTCAATTAGTATTCTTTTTTCTTTTTCTTTTTTTTGTGTAAATCAGCAGTTGTATTAGATCACAAATAGAGTACATAATTTTACAAAAAGGGCCTACCTGTCCTAGAACAAAAGGAGACGTAGAGGGCAAGGCCTACCAGAGAGATACTTCCACAGGCATAGACACATATAAGCCTATACTAAGCCATTGCAGGCCAAGAGCCATACTGTAGCATATTACAAAATTTATCCTTTTCCAGGACCGATAGACTAGGAAACTGGTCAACCCAACAGGGTTGCCTTACAAAATATAACAACATAAACATTAACCAAATATAGCCATGGGCATTATATAAAAATAATAATAGCTTGGACTTTCATGCTTACTGTTTCTACTCTTTTCTATAGGATCTCCTCCAGCACTTGGCTCGACATTCTCCATGCGATTAGGCGTGCTTCGACGCTTATGTCAATAGATGATAGTGGGTCGATTTCTCTCTTCAGGTAGTTGAATCAAAAAATTCAGCACATGCTTTAGATAAATATCAAATAACCTAACAAACCCCTCAAGCCGCTTTGACTGGGATTTCATCTCTTCTACCAGGGATTTCAGAGCGATTTCCGGGCTATCTAGCCTAGTCAAATTCTTTGCAGAAATGAGGGTGTTGGCCTGGTACGCTTCCTTGTGAGCCTCCTCCTATAGAATTAGCACCTTGGCCAACATGGTTTTCATTTTCCAGCCCCTGCGTTGAGTACACAAAAACAGGGTAGACCTGGTAGTTGGAGTGCCAGGGTCCTTTAACCAGTCCACTTCTTCACAAATCTCCCTGTCATCCACTCTTTCTCTTGCTCTACCCACTTCGACTTGTAGCATGTCGATTTTCTATTTACCCTTACGGAATACTGAGGAATTTAAACCTTCCTCCACCTCCTTCAGTTCATGGGCAGCCTTGGAGCTCCAGAGGATACACTTCTCCATTTTGAAATGCGGCCCTCTCATGCCTACTCACGCCCAAATTACTAAAACCAAGGCTCAACTCTACTTCTTTAGGAACTTGATCTAGGATGGGTAGCAAAAAGACACAGGTATCTCCTCTACTCCCCAAAATTGTATTTATAATCTGATTTTTGGTACTTGGGATCATGAAATGAAACGATCGCCCTTTCTCTTCCTTTTGCCTGATAGGTTGTTCAACAGACAGGTGAGGGATATTATTTCGATCCATTCAGTCCATTTTGCACTGATTGCCACACTTTTTCTTTATTATATTTCGCCACATCTATAGTGTATCAGAGTTGGTGTTATGTCCTTTGTCAGTAAGGTAAATCTTCCACACTCGACCACATAAACCAAAGGACATTGAGCTTAGAAACCCCTGCCATGAATTAATATATGTGAAAGACTTCATCTATAATTAATGATCAGTTTCATGTGACCTATCCGCACCTCCTGACAATATAGTTAGGTCCTTTACGACAATCTGATCACACTCCTCTCTCAAATTATAAAAAGGCATGTCCTGCTAACAGGTGTCAAGGACACTCTCCGGGTTGTCCACCGCATGATTAGCGAGGACATCTGCCATAGAAATTTTGGAGCACATAACATCCTGAAACACTACCCCTTGGATATTAGATAGATGGTTCGAGATGAGAGTCATGACTAGTTTGAGGTGCCAGTGTTTAATGACCCTACTCGGCTTCGGCCCATTCTGCAATCGCTTGGCCGTGTTAATTTCAAGTAGTGAGTCCCCTTCCACAATAACTTTGCCATTTCCCAATCTGACCAAGATTTGTAGGCCTTGTTCCAAAGTGGCAAATTCTGCCTCATTATTCGTAGATTCACCTAATTGGTAACTGTAGATATGCTTCATATCTCCTTTGTCATCGCGGATAGCTCCTCCAAAACTAGCTAGACCAGGGTTACCACGCGAAGCACCATCAAAATTTAGCTTGTAGTAACCATGGTAAGGGGGCTGCTAGACCAGAAGAGACGAAGGAGGCATCGATTGATGTAGAGGACAACTAGAGCTTGTGGCACCATCAATCCCAAGCATGTTCATAATGCGTTGATCGTTAGTCGAAGGCTTGTCACTATGAACATCTTTAACCTTGGTAAGGGATGTTTTCCTCATATTCTTCATGATCTCTATTTTAATGTGGTCGAGTTGGTGAACTCCATCCTGGAAGATTCTCCTATACCTTTCCTTCCAAACTGACCACATGATGAAGCCAGGGACTAGATGCGAAAGAAGGTTTACAGTTTCTTGTTAAGTATACTTGATCCTCCACCTAGCTATGGTCTCATGGATAGAGTCTCTGCTTCTGTTAGTTTGCTGGAAAATTTTCGCCATCCATTCCAATAAATTGTTGGCCCAGACACATGAGTTTAGGAGGTGTTTCATTGTTTCCTCCTCCACCCTACACAGACATCATCTCAACAGCCCAATGAACCCTTTCCTACGTAAATTATCCCAGGTGAGAATTTTCTTGTGCATAAGGAGCCACAGGAAGGTTTTGACCTTAGGCCAGTAGATAGCATCCAAAACATTGTTATGCCAGTGAAAATTTTCTTCTAAATCTCTTTGTTCAAGGTGGTGCCTCACTTCTTTGAGGTTAAAGGTACCTCCTTCCATCTTTCGCCATTGGAGCTGATCCTCCTCCTGTGATCGTCGAATTATTCTCTTATCCACCCACAGGCACAGAGAAAGAAACTGGTTCTCCACTTTGATCTCCTGGGAGGGGGGCCAGAGCCCAATGGCGCCATTGCTAGTCCAATTGATCATTGGTCCAATAGTGCTGAACCTTTAATTTTCCAAGCCCTTGAAAATTTTGTTGGATACGTTGATACTTCAGCCTCTCCAACTTTGGTAATTGTTGCCAGGCATCTTCCCAGAAGAAAGCCATTTTGGCATTTCGGATTTCCCAGAAACATTGGTCTTGGATGATATTTCTATTTGCCCAAGCTAGGTTCCAAATAGGGGATCTGGTGATCACCCCTGTCATTCTGACTAAGTTGGGGGGGCACCAATCATCTGCATACTTGGCCCGCCAGAGCGTGGCCCAAGGAGTATTGGGTTCCTTCAAACATCTCCACTAGAGGTTGGCTCCACATGCCCTATTTACATTTTATGGGTCTTGAAGCCCCAGACCTCCCAGGATCTTTTGTTTGAAAATATTCTCCCATACCACCAAGGCCCATTTCTTTCTGTTAGCTTTACCTGACCATAGGAGATTACTTTCAATATCTCTAATTTTTTGGAGGACGCCCTTAGGTGCAAGAAGAATGGACATCATGTACTATGCGATAGCTTGTAGCACTGCCTTCATCATGAACAACCTGCCTACAAAATTTAGATCTCTGTTCGTCTAGTACTTCCCCCGTTCCTCAATGGAGGAAAGCAATATTTCCCAATGACCTTTTTGCCAGGGTTTGTCTATTAAGGGAATCCCTAGATATTTGGATGGGAGGCTCTTCCTTCTAAAGCCAAGGATGGCCATGAGGTTCGTCTGGATATCCATATGAGTGTTAAAGAAGAAAATCGAAGATTTGTCTAAGTTCAGGTCCATACTCGAAGCATGACCAAATAGGTTAAAAATAGCTTTAAAACCTTGGACCTCTCTAACAGTAGGAATGCCATGGAGCATCGCGTCATCCACAAATTGCTGATGGGTCATGGTTGGGAAAGTTGGCGGAGGTTGAAGTCCCACAATGTCATCTCTCCCTTTTGCAGTTTTGATGATTCGACTTAAGCCGTCAATAAGAATGACAAAAAGAAAGGGAGAAATCAGATCACCTTGTCTAATTCCCCTAGATAGAGTAAAGGGATTAGCAGGGGCTCCAATTACCAAGATAGAGAGACTCAAGGATTTAACCATAGCCATCACCCAATTGATCCAACATTCGCCAAACCCAAAAGCTTCTAAGACAACCTCCAGATAGTTCCAGCTTACTTTACCATAGGCTTTTGACAGATCAAGTTGGATAATCATGTCATCTTTTTTCTGTAACTAAAGGGAGTGGATCATTTCATGCGCCAAAAGGATAATATCCATAATATTTCGACCTTCAACAAAGCCAGATTTCCCCTTCGAAATGATCAGCAGGAGGATATGCTTCAATCTATTAGCCATCACCTTAGATAGGATTTTATAAAGTACATTGCATAGGGCTATGGGCCAGAACTTCGCTAGGGTGTAGGCCGCCTCTTTCTTGGGAATGAAAGCAATAAAAGTAGAGTTGAGGGACTTCAAGATAGAGGAAGTTTTACGGGAGTCCTCAACCACATCCCAAATATCCTTCCGAACAATGTCCCAAGAAGCTTTGAAGAAATCAATGGTAAAGCCATCCGGGCTAGGCGACTTACCATTGGGCATTTCGTGCACCAATTCTTCCACTTCAATCAGAGTGACAAGCCAGTCCAGGTTCAGATTGTGGTCCTCTGATAAAATCATTGGGATGGAGGCCACAAATTCTCGGATTTCCCCTTCCTTGTCCATATCGGGTTCTATAGCAATTTAAGCAAAGTGGTCGACCAACAGGGTAGATATGTCCTTATGTGATTCATAAGAGTTCCCTTGTACATATCTTAAACATATGATTTTCTTGGTGCATCTGTAGTCTATGGATGATCTATGGAAAAATTTAGTATTCTTCTCCCCTTCCTTAAGCCATTGGACCCGGGATTTCTGTTTCTAGAGGATCTCCTCCTACAGAAATATTTCCTCCCATTGTTTCATGAGGTCTTGCTCAACACGGATGGAGTCCTGGGAGATTTCCTAATTGATCCAATCCTTATGTAGTCGTTCCATCTGTTCTTCCAAGACAATCTTCTCCTTGAAGATGTTCCCAAACACCTCTTGGTTCTAGGTATGAAGTCGGGCTTTAATATGTTTCATTCTAGCTTTAAGACGAAACATCTTAGCACTCCTAATCATAAGGAGTTCATGCCACCATAGCTTGATTTTTTATTTGAAATCAGGGTGGTCAAGTAGAAATCTCTCAAATCTGAAGGGCTTTTTTTTAGGAGTGCCCAAAATGGCAACATCCAAGGTGATGGGCCAGTGGTCAGAACCCCCACTTGGAATGGTGTATGACTCCACTGTGACCCCCTCCAGAAGGATATCTTATGTTATAAGGAAACGATCTAGTCTCGAGGCAATCTACCTGTCCCCTCCCCTCTTGTTATTCCAGGTGTACAACCTGCTCTTTGGGATAATGTCAATTAACCTGGAGGACCTAATGAAGTGACTAAGAGCCTCTGCATCCCGATTAAGCTTCCTTAATCCCCCCTTATTTTCTCTTAAAGAGGTTATCATATTAAAATATCCCCCAAATATCCCTTTAAAACCAGATTATCTAAGTTTCAGATTTGAGAGGTAGTCCAGCAGAAGAAGATTTTCTTCTAATCTTTGGGGGCCATATACATTAGTACATAAATATGTGCCAAGTTCTCCTATAATTTGCATCTCCAAGGATACATAAGATCTTGTTGCTTCTGCATTAACCAGATGAAACAAGTGGGGGTTACAAAAGGTTACCATACCTCCTTCCCTCCCATTTCCCTCCACCTCTAGGTAGTCCATTATTTTCCCAATTTTTCTACTTATCTCTTACATCTTCTTACTCAAATATTTAGTTTCTTGTAGAAATATCATATCTGGGTTATTCTGAATTTCTTCTTTAGAAGTTTTTGTTTCCTTTAGCTATTTAGCCCTCTAGAATTCCATGATAAGATCTTCATAATAAACAAACTAGGCTAAGAAGAGGAGGTGAAAGCCTCAAGGGCTTTCATCTTACCTGAATTTATGAGCATTTGACCTAATTCCTAGAGGGCTTCATTGTTAGATTTTCTTCCTCTCTTGCACATATGTTTGGCCTTCTACTCCATTTGATGCAAACCATGGATTTTGATTCCCAGACCCTTTGTCACTCCATATCCTCTTTTCTGACCCTTCGTCTCTACCTCATGTTGGGCCAGAAAGAGGAAATTGATCCTGTCCACTTCTTCTGTCGAGATGTGTTCCAATCCTCTTTGCTTCCATTGTTCCACCATAGTGTTCAGGTTCATTCCTTCTCATTCTAGGATATCCCTTAGCTCAACGTCCTTCATTCCTGGTTCACTTATTGCCATTTTCGCATCTCCCTCGGCATCTTCATCATAACCAGTGTCTTCTAGGGTATCTTCCAGAGTGATCTTGTTCGGGTCTACGGATGTCTGATTCGGGGATCCCAAAGTCTCCAGAACAGAGTCCCTCTGATGGGATTCTTAGACTGTTTCATATTTAGATCCCAAAACTTCAATGGCATTACTAGTGCCCTTATTTGATATCCCTATTTTAGGCTTGTTTCTTCAGTTTTCTCTCTATCTCCCACTTGGGCGGGAAAATCCTTCCTGGTCTTTAGCCACTCCTTCCTTACTCTTTTCTGTTTGCTTTGTTAAAGAAAATTCTCTGAACAGGTGTCCATGCTCGTGACACCTACGACAGCGGAAAGGGATCTGCTCATAGTCAATTGCCTGAAAGAAAACTTCATCTCTAAATTATAGCCACAGTCCTTCATGCAGAGCCCTTGAGACATCCAATTATACATAGATCCTCACACAGAAGTTGTACCTTTTTTGCAAGGTTGCCTTCGAGGCTTGGACAAACATTCCCAGCTTGTTACCAATATTTTCAAGCGTTGAAGGTCTCCAATAGTCGATACGAAGAGAGAAAAGGCGGATCCATACAGGAACATGCATGAAGGTTTCCTATTCTGGGGCGAAGTTAGGCTTCCATGGCCTCACATATATACCTGCCAAGGCATAGAAATAGGGACCCCCATCAAAGATACGATCTTTGTCTTCCAGATTCGCAAAAAAGACAGTAAAGAAACCCTTAGCCCTAAGATGGCGCCTGACATCGCCTTTTGGTTTCAACTTCTATTTTATCCACAGGAATAAGGCTTATTAAGTTGGCCAAAAGCCCATAAAATTTCAAATCAGTGCATGTATTGCCATATGGTCCCTGTAATCTTGCATTTTTGGATCTGTAATAATGACCCGAGGACTTTCTGAGGTTTTCGGCTTGCAGCGACTATTCTCCCCCTATTTTCTACTCTCTATGGAGGATCCTGATAGATTCAAGCCCTCTTGGGGCTGGGCTTGATTTTCTACAGTGTCTTTGGTCCCTTCTACTATCCCAAGAGATTCCTGCTTGGGATTAGGGCTTTGTTTGTCTTTATTCTCCAATATCTTAATGCCATTTGATCGTTTCTAACCAATTATCTCTTTGGTTGTCCCGCTCACCTTCTTCTTCTTACCCACCTCATCTTTTTCTGCTGTTTCTGACCTAGCCATCTGCACCCCTTCACTTGGGTCTTTTCCTTTGTCCATAGTGACTTGTTTGTAAGAAGGGGCCCCATTGGCCCCCGCTCGTCTCGTGTGAGTGGACAGAGTTGACCCATGCCTCAAAAGCTCTGCAAGAAGGGCCCTGCCCTCTACCAGAGCTTGCTACAGTGCCTTAGACTGAACCACCAAACCCTTTGTTCAGCAGTTTCCAGCTCCCTCTCCTTAAAACCCTGTTAGTTAAAATCTCCTTTTTTCTTATTGGAATTGGCTATTTTAATTATATTCATTTTTTTCATCTAATATTATAAAATGGAAAATGGCAGCATATTCTAGTTTTCCATGAATGAAATGTAACTAAAAATTTACTAACTGCATCTATTAATTATCACCACTTATGAGAATTTAAACAAAATAAAACTAGTATCATGATTATTAAAACATAAAACTAAACGTTGGATACATGTTAAAATTGTGTGTTACATTGCAAAATATCTGTGTTACATTTGAAATATTGGTGCCAAACGTGACTTCATTATAAACAAATAAATTTAAGAAAAAAAATGAAACGTGCAAAAATTCTGCGTTACATTTACAATGGTGTCAAAGGTGGCTTCATTTGAAACAAAAATAAATTAAAAATAAAAATAAAAAACTTGTGTTACAGTACATTTTGAGTTAATTTAGTGTTAAGTCATTGCAAGTTTGATTCATATTAATTCATAGTCCAGGCACACCTTATATCCTCAGAGCAAGTTTCATTTTGAGACTGCAATTGATAGAAAATTTAAATATATAAAAGAATGGTGATTTTGTTGAACAAGTAATTATTTGTTTTATTGTGTTTGAATGTTTGTTTATTAATAGATAGACCATACATTATAAATAATATATACTTATTGTTAAAATATATTCAAAGAATATTTTTACTTCAAATGTTGCAAGAAAATGGTTAACTTAGAGTAGTCAAATTAGTTAGTTAGAGAAAACTAATTCCATAGAAAGTGAGACAATTATATTTTAGTCCATAAAAAAGGATTTCATTTCTACCATTTAGGGATTCATTTCAAGAATTTAGTTTTGTGTTAGTTTTCACCTTAATTATATGTGTATTGTATTAATAATTCTCTACCAAGATAAATTATTACATTCTTTTTTTTAGATGACAGGTGGGCATGTTAATTAGTGGGTATTGATTTTTGTTAATAGATAATACAATAAGTTAAGAGATGATGCAATGATGAGAAGTGAGAGGGGTGAGGTAATTATAAATAAAAAATAAAAACTTATTCTGTCTCTTCTTTGTCTCCTTTTGTCCCTTCTTATTTGAAATATAATTTTCTTACTTTTTATGGAATTAGTTTTCTCTTATTAACAAATGTGACTACTCTAATTTTAGCATTTTCTTGCAACATTTGAATTAAACATATTGTGTGCATATATTTTAATAATCATTATATATTATTTATAACGTATGGTTTATGTATTAATAAACAAGTATTCAAACACTATTTTTTTGTTGTGCTGTGTTTTAATGTTTGTTTATTAATCCATAAACTATACATTATCTTTTTTCTTTTCTTTTCTTCTTCTTATTCTTCTTTTTTTTGACTAGGAGAATCGGCAACTGCAACGGTATCGTACTCACATGACACGGGGTCGAATCCCGCTAGCTACCCCTATACTCCTAGGAGGAAACTGCTGAGCCCGCAACAACAACCCCTCGGTTAATATGAGACTTGAACTCGT
This sequence comes from Pinus albicaulis, assembly GCA_034641835.2. Lineage (NCBI taxonomy): Eukaryota > Viridiplantae > Streptophyta > Pinopsida > Pinales > Pinaceae > Pinus > Pinus albicaulis. The sequence goes on along the minus strand of CM076570.1, from coordinate 1,617,009,103 downwards.
GACCTGCACCACGGCACGAACTTGAAGTCCATAATCAGTAATCTTCCCTACAACAGATTTTGGTTCACCACGTTCACCCCCAATCCACTAGAACTCCTAGCCTATCTCTCTTCCAAGCCAATCAAGACCACATCTCTATGACTTTACCTGAATCCTTTTCTCCATGCTCTATACAATCTCAGCTCCTTCTAAGAAACTCTATTTTGAAAATTTTGATTCACCAACCTTTAAAAGTAGCCCTGATACCATGTTTTTCCATGACACTGGAGAATCTAGGTTAGGGTCTTAGAATCTCTCACACACCCAAATCAAATGCCACAACAAACTACTTTTCATAGTTGAACAAATAAAAACAAATCAATAGGTTCACAAATAGACAATTGTTTACAATTTTTCAATAACCCATCTTCGTTATATTATCAATTTATAATACAACAACCTAGGGCTCCCATACCAGGGATAACGGCCCTCATACAATCACTGATACAAGAATACAAACTAGGGTTTGGTATCGACAACTATGAAAGCCAATCTACCCTGAAAAAGATACAACTAATTGATTAGTTGATTTAGCGCGCTTCACACCTCCCTTTGGTTTTACCCTGAACACATTTGTTAGTCCTTCTACTCCCAATCTGAAAATCTGCCTCTATTAATGGATCTTTCTCCTTTAGGTCACTGAACACAACTCTCTATTTTTCCCTCTATTTTATCATTAGTCCATCAATGAATCAACACATAGGGTCTTCTTTCAGTTTGTTCTCAACTCCGCTTGTGAACAACTACTAGACTATCCATTGTCGATCCTTACCTCTTAGAGACTTATTCCCTCTATTTTCTTCCTATGCCACTCCAATGAGGAAAAATTAGGGCATGGAGGGCTACCCTGTATCACTGCAAGATGTCCTTCTCTTCGGTAAAATTGGGCTCAACAAATAGTCCACATGGCTTCATTCTTTTTCCCTTCAAAGAGTCAACTCCTGAACTCTCTTATTCTACCATTCTAACAAATTATCTTCTTCCTTCAAGAAGTTTTACTTAGGGCTTGGAGCAAGCCACTACAACCATCCCAAAAATGTTCCTTTTGACTGCTCAAAATTTGTCTTAAACTAGGACAATCAACCATCTAGAAAAACACCAACTTAGGAGAACAGTTACCTCTGACGTGACGACACCTTCTTCTTATGCTCTTTCATAGTCCTGTGCACTCTTCAAACCTGAGTTTTTTTGCCTATTTAGTGCACTACAAAAACCTTCCACCTTGCCTCAATTCTCTTCTAAAACTGTGTTGAAACCCTTCCTTAATAGACTACCTTATCTACCATCATACTCATCCTTCCCATAAACCTTCTCTTATTTGTTTTGTGCCCTCAAAAAAAAACTTTTGACCTCCAAAAAAACTACTGCAGGGCTTTAGCCCTACCTACAATCCAACAAAACTCTTGACGCATGCTCCTTGAAGAGTTCAAATTTCCAACATGCACAAATCATACCTTTTCCCAAGCATCTAGCCCTCCTCTCTAACTCATACCTACAATGGACACAAATATATCCAAAAACCAAACCCTTATTGCTTCATTCTTGTCCTCTTCAGTTGTGGCTACTTCAAATGCTCTCCTCTTATGATGATTTACACATGGTTAGGTGAGAATGAGGCTCCTTCTCACTCTTATATATGTGAATCTTCTCATAGAAACATCTTTCCCTTAAGGGCATGTCCTAAGTCAAGGAAAATTTTCTTTTTGTGCTACAAGTCCACAAAAAACATCAAAAAATTATTATTTCAACTTCTAGAGATCCTTTCTTGGTGTTTGAAGATTCCCCTTTCTCCTCAAATGATTCTATTCCATCTCCAAGGGTCAAACCATCAAATATATTCTTGGTTTTGGGCCCACTCCTTTGTATGTAAAACCCCCAAGGTTGGGTTCTTAGCCCAAAAGTGACTTTGTGATGTCAATTTCTCCACAACCTTGTCCCCTAGGGCTTGGAGTACCTCCTAAGAAAAGAATCTCAACATTTTACATCAAACTTAAAGTACCCAACCATTCAAGTTGTCCCATCAGTTTTCTCTCACAACACACACACATGTGGGTGTAAGCGTTTACATGTGCATGTTTTCACCACAAGAAAAAAACACATATATTAAAAGGTAAAACAAATACATTACATGATAGATCGTTTAAACCTTAGAAACATTACCAAATTTGGAAAATTCTCCTTGAAACTTAGAAACATTCCCAACTTATGCATGATACCATTGATGGTCTCTCTAGTTGGGAATTGTTTCTTTTCCATGGCACTCAATAATATGGTTTGGATCTTAGAATATCTAACACAAACACACCCAAATGCCACAACAATACTACTTTGCATAGTGGAAAACATTAGCACTGAATCAACACATACACAAGACACAATTTTTTCAAACCCAACTTTGTTATATAAAAAATATTTAATACAATAGTCTAGGGCTCCCATACCAAGGATCACGGCCCTTTACAATCAACTTGATACAAGAAAATATTAGGGCTTGGTATTAACAATATATGACAGCTAATCTGTCATGAGAAAAGTACAACTGACTTACTTACTGATGTAGTGTTGGTTTTTTTGCTTCCTAACACATATGATGGTCCTTTTGCTTCCCAATTTGCAGCTTGACAATCTACCTCTATCAGTCAACACAACTCCTTTAGGTCATCGAACATAGGTTCAACCAACTCTACCCTCTAGCTACTCCTTAGTCCATCAAGGATGTCAACAGATAGGGTTTTCCTTTTGCCCACTACTTTCTCCACTATTTCTCCAAAAAATACAAGTCTTAGGGCAATGGAGGTTGTCTACTTTCCACCGAATATGACCTTTGCAATATAGTGAACTGGGGCTTTGCAATAAGCCCTCTTGGCTGCCATTTTCTCCTTCAAATGATCAACCTTTAAGCTCCAGTAACTCCATCTCTCCTATCAGCCTTGTATTCATTTTCAAGGACTAAACTTAAGGCACAATAGGGTAACTTCGAATAGCCCTCCAAACTCTGCTTAAGCTGCCCACACAAACTTTCCAAAAGTCCTCACCACCTAGAATCGCATCAACATGGAAGAAAAAAAAACATACCTATACAAGGGATGACTTCCACTACCTTAATTTTGATTGTACTCTGCACCAAATATTTAGTTTTTGGCCCTTTGGTTAGGGAACTTTTTCAACAATACACTAGCCCATATCTTGGCCTATAAATCTCCATCAAAACCCGTGTAACACTTCCTCTTCAAGCCTCCCTTCACTGCACTATAACTCAGCCTAATACAAGTTGTTCCAAGGTTATCTACCTCTGTCCATATCTGATATAGGGTTTCGACCCTCCTCTAACATGCACATAAATTTTCAGCCTAATTCATAGACAATTACATTATAAAAGTGAGGAAAACACTACCCTCAACCTCAGCCACTAACTTCCCAAACTTGGCCTGTACCAATCATAGAAAAAGACACAAGAAACTCAACTCCTTCGTCCTTTGATAAGGCTCCTAAAGGTTGTGGTTGCTTCAAAAATTATTCTCCTATGATTTGTTTCTCTTGTGATGTTTCAAATGAAGTCCAAACTCTCTTCTATTTATATACTACTTGGGTGCAACAATCAACCCTTAAAGGGAATGTCTACAAACCCATCTGACCTAAACTTTTATGTCATTTATACCACTCATATAAATACAAAAATATTTCCCTTCATTTTAACAATGCTCCCATAGTTGCAAGTTGTATTAGTTTCCCCTTTTTCAATTAAGGGTGCCACACATGTAACCATGCTTGGTTTTTTCCCACAACTTAGGGTGCAAGACCCCCTTCTTGGGTATTTCGCCCTAAAAGAGATTTTGTGTTGCCAACTTGTTGGGGTATAAAAGGTGTCTTTTTAACTCCTATTTATCCTACATTAATTATCAATCCAGTTACAACTTTTTATCTCAAGAGTGTACTCAGTATGAGGCTACAATTTAATCTAAGAGTAATGCTCTCCAATGTGCAGTACTGTGTTTTAAATACAAGAGTAAATGGATGCTTGAAAATGGAATCTAATTACAACAATATGAAATGCAATGGTCTGAAGTTCAATCACTCACTCAACAATCATCAGTCAAGGATGCAGTAGTAATAACTCTTTCCTTTTTGAACTGATGTAAATGAAATCAAGCATAAAAAATCAAGCATGAGCAAGGTCCTCAATCTGAGAACTTAGACAGTAATAGCCAATGTCCTTTACAGTTGATGATCTTACAATCCACACTAAAGAAATTAAATGGAAACGGTAATTGTGTTAAATCACTAATGTTGTCGATGAAAATAGACTAAGCAAGCTCTCTGTAACAACACTCCAAAGTAAAACCAAACTCTTGCAAGAAAGGAATAAACCAAACAACAAATCTATTTACTGGAAATGAACAACAAATGGAAATGAACAACAAATTCTATCTAATGGGAATGAACAACAAATTATATATAATGGAAATGAACAATGATCCTGAATAGAAAAGCTATGTATCTGCAAAGTATAACAATACAAATTATAAAAGAATAAATACTCTTGTTATGTTTGAAAGGAATGACAATGTAATTCACTGATGCAACACATCAATTTCATAAAGAATTGAAACAGTAAGCTATCAAACATGGAAACTGTGAAGCAATGTGAGTTAAAGGAAATAAAAACTAATGCAAACCATCACACGATTGGAATCAGAAAGTAATGGTACAAATAGCAAGTGGATCCACTAGGGCCGAACCCTTAGCCGCTAGTGAAGCACCGTCAAACTACTCCAGTATCAAATAATGAAATGGAAACCAGATTATATATTAATCATATGTAACAGTGTTTACAAGAAATAAAACTCTGTTTTAATCAATGAGAGTCGATGAGAAATCGTGAAATTACAACAGGAAATATCAATAATCATAATTCATCTCATCCATCCTGATTTCTATAAGCACTTTTATTTTATAACAGCCAGCGGACAAAACAAGAAATACAGATAAGATTTGAGTAGCGATCCCTCAGGATCGAGAGATCCTAAGGGATTCGCTCTATCTTCTATCTTCAGTTATCATTTTGTCTTCTTGCACTGTTGCCACACTGTTCCTTTCCTTTCTTTGAGTGTGTGCTTTGATATCGACCTTCTTGTCCGGATATGGCCTTTTGTTGAAGGGACAACAGTTACGCTTGCCTTGTCTTTTCCTCCCGAATGGTGGTTTCCCACTTCATCTATTTCCTATATAGAAGAAAAGACAATCTTTAGTTAATTTTGCAATAAGCACTAATCTCCTCAATTCTATTGTAATTCTTTAATACATTATCATTCTAGAATATAAAGGAGTCATGATTAAAGGAAAAAGATAAAGAAATACATGGCAGATTCATACCTTTTCCAATGCTCAACACACCCCCCTGCTTACCCTTTTTCATTGCCTCATGAAAACCATAGTTTACATGTAAAGCAGATAGAGAATAGGTTGGAGAGGGTTTTTCATTAGGTGGTCTAAAACCATGATTTGTAGCTAAAACTTCAAAAACATGCCCTGTTTGCCCTTCAGGTAATTCATATTTGACCTTATAGTCTGCTACAAGATACCAGATAATAGGGCTTTGAAATCTACAACCTAACCAATACGGGTCTGCCCTCAGGATGAGGTTACTATAGATAACCAGGCGGTTGGAAGCTAGCTCAAAATTTTTATAATTGAATGGCTCTCTATCTTGAATATTCAGATTGGAAATCTTCCATCGGAGTTTAGCTACTACTAAGGCTTGGTCTCTGATGGACATAAAATATTCTACCCCATCCAAGATGATTGCTTTTTGGATGGGTCTCAATGTCTGGATCACACCCTCCTTTGTCATTAAGCTTTTCTTCCTAGCCCATAATTGTAATGGGTGTCTTGGTTCACCCCTAACCCAAAGGTCTAACCCATTTTCATGTCTTTGAAAAGTGGTATAGGACTTGAGCCATTTTAACTGAATAACAGCAAATGAAATGAATGCTTGATATTGGACATCACCCACAAAAGGACTGGGATTTATCTCTGTTTCCTCTTCCAATATAAAATTGTGCAAATAAAATTCACAGAGTAGGCGCTGAACTTTTACTCCATAGAGTTTGCAGTAATTTATAAAATCATTTACAGTTTTTAATTCTATATGTTTTCCTGCCTTAACAGCTTTAATTTTTAACTGTAAATATCTTTCCAACAAAAACAAAGCATAATTTTTGGCAGGGAACCTACATGCTATAACCTCTGTGTATAGAGAACATAGAGTATCCATTTGATTCCTGATTGTTTTTAATCTATTCCTTACCTCTTCAACTTTCTCTTCTGCCTTTCGACATTTATTGAAAGCTTCTGCCTCTGATGCATTGATGTCCCTTAATTGCTACTATAAATCTTGGTATTTCTTCTTGGGAACAGTTTCTTCTTCGAGCTTTTCTCTAGCCCGATGAGCTTGTGCCAGATCCTCTTTGATTTTTTCTACATCAAGGTCATTTAACAAAACATTTTTATTGCAGCCTTGTGCATTTTCGGTTGAGGCGGCTGCATCTAGAACAGTTGCATGTTGTTCCTTTCCTTCTTGAATGGATATGGGCTCAGCTTGTGTCTCCATGAAATCTGCATTCTGGGGTTCTGTTGGGATGGATGCATCCCCCATTTTCAGGGTACTTTTAGAGGTTTTTCCCATTTTTAGAACCCTAATTCTCTACCTAAGTTGTTTTACTAATTTTTGGAGCTTTTGCGGTTCCCTTCGCAGCTTCTCAAGTTCATTTGTCTTCTTCTTCTTCTTGGGAGGGACAGCTGTTAGTTTTTCTATACTTGGTTGCTCAGCTAGGGTTTGTTCTTCAGTGGATGTGCCCTTGCCCAGGCTTGCTTCTATGTTTTCCATTTGGAACACTTCTTCAGTGTTCACATTCTCCTGGCTAGGTTCCTCAAGGGAAGTAACCCTAGTTTGTTCTGCCATTTCCTGAGGGGTTTCTTCTTTTGCCTCTTCCTCATCGTGCATCTCCTCAGACGTGTCCTTGCTAATGACAGAATGTTCTTGCAATTTTTCTACCTCAATATTGAGGTTGAGCGGACTGTGGGGTTGTATATACTCACTCATATTGACTAGAATTTGAGCCAATTCATCCTCCTGCAATGGATTCTGTGGTGGACTTGTGTTGGAGGTTACGGGAGGTTCCACTTCCTCTCTTTCTTCTTCCCTGGTTCGATTACTTTCTTCTTCTTCGTGATCTTCTCCTCCTTCAAATTGCAGGGGTTGCTCTTCTTCAAAACTAGGTAATTCCAAGGGTTAGCTTCTGCTATCCTGAAGGCTTCCCAACATTCCCCTTCTTCTTCTTAATCTAGAGGACTGTCCACGTTTCAGAGGTTCATTTGCTGTGGTGGTGATTATTTTTCGTTTCAGGGCAGGTAAGGTTGTTCCCCCGTCTATAAAAAGTAACAATTCTTCCCAACTAGTATGCTGCTGAGCAAGACTATAACTAACTATTAATCAAATTAAAAAATGGTGGCTTACTACCGTCCTTGTATGATGAGATTTCCTTATGCTCCAAGCCGCGTCATGCAATAATAAATATCAATATGCGGGAAAATTCACAACACATTTCTATTTTAGTACTGCTAATAATTTGAGGTGGCGTGGTATTACCACATTCTTTCTTCCATCGCATGTAAGGTATCTTTGCACTACTCTAGCTAGTTCTGCCCATGGTTCCCCTAGAGTTTCCCACTGGATCCCTTTTCCTTTAACGGTCAGGGTTTGTCCTTCGTCCCGAAAGATGTTCATGGCCTCTTGAAGTCTCAATTTTTTATGGGTCCATACGGGTCCAACGGCTGGTAGACCAAACACCTCAGCAATTACTGCATCTGTCACTGTTATTTTCCTTCCTCTTACTATGGAATGGTCCTCTTGCAAGTCTTGCAAAACTTTGATGGCCACAGCTTCGTGGGGCTGCTGCACTCATGTAAGGTAGGTAATCCACCCTGCTCTTTCCAAAATTTCTCGTGCAGTGTCGGAAACTGTTAGTACTTGAGGTTCACTATGTACTGCTCGGCCTCCCATTTCGTCTAAGCCCTGCCCACTGTTAATGTTTCACAATAATACACATAAATGGAAATATAACAGCACCCCATGCATATTGGAAAATACTGTTTAACTTGCTATTTCCGAGATCTGATGAAAATAGGGAATTGACCCGTATGCAGGCATATATTGGAAGTCACTTGCGCCCCCCCCCCCCCCTCCCTGAAATATGATAGGTCACCCTCGACCAGAAAATGGAGGAGCAGCGTACAGGACAGCAGTCGTACATATTCGTGACATGATAAAAAATTATCGAATTACTGAAATCAAATCATTTTATGAAATCATGAATAGATATGGAAATGATGTGTAATGATTCGCAAATAGGGAAAAAGACAGCTGACATAAATAAAAGTACTTATGCGGCCATTATCCACTTAAACCATTATGAATGATTTATAAACAATATTTCATGTATAAGAGGTTCGAAAAAGGGTTTAGGAGCATAATCTCATTTAAAATTAAGATAGAGATATAAGAAATTGGGTTTATAATTGCTATTGATTTGCGAAAAATATGACTCCAATACCATCAGCAGAGCTCTTTTTCCCGCAGGTGTCTATAACCTTTACAAAGTTGCTTTTTCACCCTTGGAGCCATAAAACTTTGTATATGCCTAGGAAAGTGCTTTGTGATGTCATGATGGAGGCCATTGTGCTGGCTTGGGAACCAGATAGATCGCAATGCCATTCACCAGGAAGGAGTGAAAGGTGGGCAAGCCGGCTCATGATGAGACCTCCTGTTCCAAGGACTTTTTATTTTTCTGAGTTGCCCTTTGGATCATATCCCTGGTGTGGTGGCCATAATGGGAATGACACTTCACTGCTTCCTTATGATCATGGTAGGCTGGCTCTTGATGAGACCCCCTATCCTCCATCTGACATAGAATTGTTAGTAATCATATAGATATATTTTTTCTTTTCTCTTTTTTTTATATAGCACTTTCCTATTTATGTATATAGAATGGCTCAACACTCCTTAAGAGTAGGGATGGTGGAAGAAGTCTGAACATCTCAATAGAAGAAAATATGCCCTTATTCTTATTCAATAATAAAATTCAAAGAGAACTATGAGGATTAGGGAAGAACCAACATGACAAAAATAATCAGTCAAATTAGTTTTAGTGAAAATAAGGACAGCAAAGTGATATAGATAGTTGTGTCCTTTCCTTTTTTCCTTATCAATACACAACAATTTCTTTAAAGATTACAATTTCTCCTTGATATGATGATTCCAGTAACCTCAAATTTTTGTGTCCTTGCATAAATTTGTATATTTGCCTTAAAATATCATGAAGGATTCACAAAAATTCTCAACATGTTGTTCTAATAAAAAGAAAAATACACTCAAAAAGTGTTTTTCCTTAGACAGAACAACTATTGTTCCTTAGACGGAACATCTGTTGTTCCTTAAGACGAACAACAAAAAGAACATCTGCACACAAAACTGCGATTCCTTTAAGAGGAACAACAAACAAATAAAAACACACAAATTGTTGTTCCTTTAAAAGGAACATCAGTTGTTCCTTAAGCGGAACAACAAATTAAACAAATAAGAAAGGCTGATCCTTTGGTGGAACAACTTAAAAAAAAAAAACACTCCAAATATACACTACAGAAAGTGAAAAATAATGGCGAAGGGGCTATTCCTTTTAAAGGGAACAACAAAGAAAATCAGTGGAAATGCTGCTCCTTTTAAAAGAAACAGCAAAAAAAATTCGGCGAAAATGTTGTTCCTTTTAAAAGGAACAGCAAAAACAATCGACGGAAATGTTGTTCCTTTTAAAAGGAATAGCAAAAAATATCAGCGGAAATGTTGTTCCTTTTAAAATGAATAGCAAAAACTATCAGCAGAAATGTTGTTCCTTTTAAAAGGAACAACAAAAACTATCAGTGGAAATGATGTTCTTTTTAAAAGGAACAACAAAAACAATCAGCGTAAATGTTGTTCCTTTTAAAAGGAACAACAAAAATATGAACACGCAGATGTGTTGTTCCTTAAGAGGGATGGTTGTTGTTCCTTAAGAGGAAAAGCAGTTGTTCCTTAAGAGGAACTGCATGAAAAATAAAGGCACACAAGATTGTTGTTCCTTATTAAGAGGAACGGTTGTTGTTCCTTAAGAGGAACAACAACTGTTCCTTAAGAAGAAGAGCACGAAAAATAAAATCTCTACAAAAAAAATAGTTCATACAAGCAAAATTAAAAGAAAAGCTTATGTACAAATTTCAGAAATAAAGGAATTATTTAGTGAATGAATGCTGAGGAGGAGTTATCCTCCTCAACAAGAATCTGCATAGTAGAATCTCCCCGTAATTGTTGGTAAAAGGATTCCCGATTAAGCAGTTTATGGTAAAGTCATACTCGATGACCATTTGCTTTGAAACAATGTCCAGATCCATCAATGGTAGTTAACATAATGGTGCCATTGTCATGCACTTTCTATATTTCATAAGGTCCAAGCCATTGTGTCTAGAGTTTTCCGGGGAAATCCTAAAACCTGGAGTCATATAGGAGTGCCCAATCTCCTTCGTGGAAGATTTTATTTTTAATGAGGGCATCATGCCATTTTTCTCTCTGTTGTTGAATTAATTTAGTGTGTGGGAGGGCGGAGATCCTAATTTAATCTAACTCGTTGATTTGTTGTAAGCTGCTGACCTAGGCCTCATTTAAATTCAAACCCACTTCCCAGGTTGTTCTCAATGTTTTAGTTTCAAATTATATTGGAAATATGGGTTCTTTTCCAAATACTAATTGATATGGTGAATACCCAGTGGTATTTCTCCATGCTGTTCGGTATGCCCACAAGGCTTCCGGCAATCTTGAAACCCAGTCACGTCTGTGTGATGCAACTATTTTTGTAATTATTGCTTCTATCACCTTATTCATGCTCTCTACTTGGCCATTTGCCTGCAGGTGGTATGGGGTTGTAATTTTGTGTTGAATGTGGTAATTTTTTAGTGTTGCAACGATTTTATTACCTACAAATTGCGGCCCTCCATCTCTAACTATGTTCCTTGGGAGGCCATATCGCAAAAATATTTGGAAAAGGAACTGTATTACAGAGTCCTCTGTAGCTCTTGGAAGTGCCTCTGCTTCAACCCATTTAGTAACATACTTTGTTGCAACTATTATGTATGTTTTCTGATTTGATGGTGGGTTAATAGGACCAACAAAATAGAGCGCCCAGCGCTCAAATGGCTCGATTAATAACTGTGGATTCAAAGGCATTTCGTCGAACTGTCCAGGGCATCCTGCGCTTTGGAAACTATCACGGGCTTGTACAAAATTTTTAGCATCTTTAAAAATTGTAGGCCAGTAATATCCTATTTGTAAAACCTTGTGACCAGTCCTGCGATCTGTGAAATTTCTACCACATGGCCCGTCGTGGCATGCTTTCAGGATGTCAAATATTTGGTCTTCTCGGATGCATCTTCTGATCTTCATATATGCTCATTTATGAAATAAGTAGCCTCCAATCCAAGAGAATCGGGTACTGCGATGTACTATCCATTTTTTTTCATTGGGCGTTAGATGCTTAGGTAATTTACCTACTGCTAAATCATTTGCAACATTAGCATACCATGGGGTTCTGGTAGTAACAACAAACAAATTTTCATCTGGAAACTGGTCTTTAACTGTTGCTGCATCCATTGGTTCTGACATTCGTGAGAGAAAATCAGCTACAGGATTCTCTTTTCCAGGTCGGTCATTTATTGTGATGTCAAATTCCTGCAACAGAAACCATCTTGTTACTTTACCATTTGTAATAGGTTTATTAGCTAAAAATTTTATGGTAGAGTGATCCATATATAAAACTACAGGATACCCAGTTATATAATGTCTAAATTTATTTACAGCATGTATTATAGCTAAAAATTATTTCTCAATCACAGTATAGTTTAATTCAGCAGGAGATATATTCTTGCTAATATAATAAGTTTCATATGTTTTTTATCTTCTTCCTACCCAAGGACCACTCCAATAGCTGTATATGAGGCATCAGATGAAATTTGGAATGGCAAATCCCAATTTGGGCCCCTTAGCACTGGGGCTATTGATACAAGCTTTTTTAGATCCTCAAAAGCATGGTCACATTTATCTATCCAAATAAAATCAACATTCCCTGTTAGTGCATATAGAGGTGTAGCTACTTGATAATAATGCTCTATGAATCTTCTATAATAACCAGAAAATCCTAGAAAGCTATGTACCTCTATTTGTGTGGTAGGAGTAGGTATTAACAAAATTATCTGAATTTTAGCTGGATCTACCTGTATTCTGGCTGCTGAGATATAATGAACTAAGATGAGTCCCTCAGTCATCATCATGTGACACTTCTCATGGCTTATGCAGAGCTTGGTGGCAATACACCTTTGCAACACCTTTTCCAATATTTCTAATGCAGGCTCAAAATCATCTCCATAAGGTGTGAAATCATCCATATATACTTCGAGCCCTTCATTTATTAAATCTGAAAATATGCTGAGAATGGCCCTCTAAAATGTGGCAGGGGCATTGCATAGACCAAAGAATAAACCTCTGTAAGAAAATGTTCCCCAAGGATAGGTAAAATTAGTCTTGTCTTGGTCTTTAGGGGCAATCTGAATCTGATTGTATCCACTGAAGCCATCTAATAAAGAAAATAATTTCTTTCCTGGTAATGTATCTAATACCTGATCAATGAAAGGAAGGGGAAAGTGGTATTTATTGGTTGCTTTGTTTAGTTCTATATAGTATACACATATCCTCCACTTTCCATTCTTCTTTGGCACCACTAATAGTGGAGAGACCCACTTGCTATCAGATATTGGATAAATAAATTTTACATCCAAAATTTTTTGTAATTCAGCTTTCACAATATCCTTAAGATGAGGGTTTAGTCTTCGTTGGGGTTGGAGAATGGTTATGGCATATTTTTCTATATAACTGTGGTGTGTACATAACTGGGGATCAATTCCTTTCATCTCTGGGTAATCCCATGCAAAAGCTCCCTTGTATTTTTTTAGTAGTTGGACTATCTTCTCTTCTTGTTCACCAGTCAAATTTTTGTTAATGTTAAGAGTTTTTACTGGCTCAATTTCTATAGTTTTGCTATTGTAAACAGGAGTGGTAGGTATTGATTGATCTTGAATATCTTTCAGAAGATCTTATTCTTCTTCATTATCAAATGTTGTCTTGATTATGTGAAATTGCAAATGGGATCTGGTTTTTGGCTGGTTAATGAAACTGTTAATGATGTCATCCTCTGTTTTGTCTTTGAAATCGAGGGCATATTCTATGGTTAATGGTGATCTAATATTTTCTATCAGGTATGATACAGGTTGGTTCTATGTTTTTATTATCATTAGGTTTAGCTGGGCTGGAGGGTATAAGGCTAAATTCTTGACATAACTCCCTCTAGTTATAATCATGTTGCCTTGTTGGCAGCCAATGTAAGCATCAGCAGTTGCTAGCCAAGGTCTACCTAAGATTAAAGGGTGTCTATCTAGCCAGTTTTTTGGGTTAATAATCAGGAAGTCGGCAGGGTATTCCCAAGAGTCTATAGATACCATTACATCATGTAGTGTGCCTTCTGGCTTGACTACCAATCAGTAAGCCAATTCCAATAAGGTTGTTGTTGGATCTAATGATGTAATGCCAATTTTTTGACAAGTGGTGGTTGTTAAGATATTGATTGCAGCTCCCAAATCAACTAAGCCATTTGGAAATGATTGTCCATTGATTTTCACCCTAACTATAGGATTTCCTGGGTCCTCATACTTTGTAGGTGCTTCTCTTCCTGATAGTAAATCATATAGGGTGCTGACTACTTGGACGGTTGGGTTAGTTGTTTTTCTCCTCTTTGGATTTCTTATACATAGTTCTTTGATGGTCTTTGCATAAATGGGAATATCTTGGATAGCTTGGAGGAGTGGGATTTTTGTATATAAATTTTTCAGTTCTCCCAAAAGATCAAAATTAGGATGTTCTATTGGACGAGGTATGATTAGTCGTTCTGGGAATGGTGGAGAAGAGGTGGTTGCTTGCTCATGAGTTTTTTGTCTAACCACATTCTCCTTTTGCAATGTTTGTTCTTAAGGTAACAAATTTTCAACTTGACCATTTTTGTCTCCCTATGATTCTATTATGCACCCAAACCTTAGTTGAAGGTCGGTGTACTCCCTTAACTCAGTTTCTAGTTGTGGTGCCTCGATTATTTGAACAGCTTGAACCAGCCTATTATTAGGCTTTGGGTTGGGTTGGGCTAGGAGTTGCAGTCTTAAGTTGGTCTGGGGATTTTGTTGCAATGTATATGGAGCTGGCAGTGTAGGTGGAGGGAGAGGAATCATTCTAGCTGGTTGATTCATAGATCTTTTCCAGTTCAACTGGCAGGTCTAACTCTGCGAGGTAGAGGGGGACCATTATGTTGGATATGTATTAGTTTTCCAAAATGGTGGACAGTAAGGAAAGTTTGTCCAATTGGTTTGATTTGTTTGATTTGGCCATAGTGGTGTAGGAAATGGCTGCTATGAACAACTAGGGAAGGGTGGCTAATTTTTCCACATTCCATTATATTGTTGAGCATTATACTGAGGAAACTGAAAATAAGAGGATGGATCAATGGGCATACTTGTTTGTCGTGGCTGCCATTAACGGCACTGATTGAGTAGGTATACCATTTCTGTTTCTTCTTCTGCTTCTTTGTAGACTGCTTTCAATCCTGGGAGTGAGGGGCAACTTTCTGTAGAGTGATCTTTCATGCATATGGCATAGACTTGGACTGTATCCAACGGGCACTCTTTATGGCTATGTTTGTTTCTGCATCTAGGGCAGAATATTGCCAATTTTTTTGCTTCTTCTTGCTTTTGTTTAGCTTGCTTCATATCGGGTTGTGTTGTCAAAGTCCCTAGAATATCAGTTTTGAAATCTTCTAGTAGATTTCCAATTTCTGTGCGGGTTATACCTCCACCAGAGGTCTTGCTATCCCTTGTGATCACATCACGTTTCGCTGGTTTTAGTCTTGTGCTGCCTCTCGAACTCCTGATACATAAATTAATAATGTCAGCAAAATTTTCCTGATATATGTCACCTTTGCCCATGATGTTTAATGTTTCAACCCATTGTTCCTTCATCTCTTTAATTAATGTAGTTTTTAACACATTATCAAGTAAGGGTAAAGATGCATAAGGTGATCTCTGGAGGTTGTATTGAAAGCATTCTACATATTCCTCCAATGTTTCATTAGGTTTTGTTGTCATCTGAAATATTTCATCCTTTAATATCCTAGACCTACAATAATCCTGATATTTCTTTAGAAAAGTAGCTTTCATCTGATTTCAATCATTTATAACACCTCCACCTAACCCCATAAACCATCATAGAGCTTCTCCTTTTAATGTGGAGGTGAATAATTTTAGCTTTTGGGGATCGGTGATATAGTCATACCCCCTACATAATACATCAAATTCAAATAGAAATGCATCTAGATCTTCCGATGTTAAGCCATGGAATGTAGGAATATGTTGGAGAGGAATGGCCTTCATAGGTGCATTAACTGCGGTGTCCACAATGGGATATTGCAGTGTGGAAGTTTGGGGTGTTTGCTGGTTCTGGGAAATTTGATCAAATATGTGCCAATATCCTTCTGGGATTTCTAGGAGATTATTCCTAGGCTGACTGGAAGGAGTAGGGATGACCTTAACAGCACTTCCTTGGTTTGGGATAATGAGTGTCCCTTGCTGGACTATTATCTAAGGGGATTTTGGTTCTTTAGATTCTTCAAATTTGTTCTGGATGGTTTTGATAGAACTTCCATGGTCTGTGATAATGAGTGTCCCTTGCTGGACTATTATCTGAGGGGATTTTCTTTCTTTCGATTCTTCAACTTTGTTCTGGATGATTTTGACAGCACTTCCCTTATCAGGGCTACTTAGTGTTTGGATTACTTCAAGAGGGGATCTTGGTTCTTCTATTTCCCCTGTTTCTCCTCCTCCTTCGTGAAGATTACTAGAGTTCCCTTCTTGTAAAGAAATTGGGAGAGAATTCTCAATTTCTTGAGAATCTTGCTCAGTCTCTTCTGTTTGGCTATGCACCTCAGCAAAAGCTACAGATGGTGATTTTGTGGCCCGAAGGGAGCTAGTAGGTTGTCTTGAAGAAATTTTTTGAGGGCCTACTAATGACTGAGATTTAACTTTCTCAATGATATTGTTGATAAAGGTTGTTTTCCCAAGGGTCACCGGTCCCTTAGGTTTTTCAGGTTTGGGAGGAATTTTGTGTTGATTAGGTTTTCTAGTCATTAAAAAAAAAGTGCAAGCATCCATTGCTACCTTTAAACTTCTACGCAGGTCTGCTATGAAGCAGGCAAGTGAACGAGCATGTTCCTTATTTGTTACGTAGGTTCTTACCTTCCGTTTTTAATACCCAGTTCTTCCCTAGCAGAAAAAATCAATTATACATTACTCTTTCTAAATAGCTATACTCTTTCCCCGGCAACAACGCCAAAATTTTGAGGTATAAAAGGTGTCTTCTTAACTCCTATTTACCCTACATTAATTATCAATGTAGGTATGACTTTTTATCTGAAGAGTGTACTCAGTATGAGGCTGCAATTCAATCTAAGAGTAATGCTCTCTAATGTGCAGTACAGTGTTTTAAATACAAGAGTAAATGGATGCTTGAAAATGGAATCTAATTAAAATAATATGAAACTCAATGTTCTGAATTTCAATCACTCACTCAACAATCATCAGTCAAGGATGTAGTAGTAATAACTCTTTCCTTTGTCAATTGATGTAAATGAAATCAAGCATAAAAAATCAAGCATGAGCATGGTCCTTGATCTGAGAACTTAGACAGTAATAGCTAATGTCCTTTACAGTTGATGATCTTACACTCCACGCTAAAGCAATTAAATGGAAATGGTAACTGTGTTAAATCACTAATGTTGCCAATGAAAATAGACTAAGAAAGCTCTCTGTAACAACACTCCAAAGTAAAACCAAAATCTTGCAAGAAAGGAATAAACAGTAAAACTAGTTAACAAAAATGAACATCAAATCTATTTACTAGAAGTGAACAGCAACTGGAAATGAAAAACAAATTATATCTAAAGGAAAAGAATAGCGATCCTGAATAGCAAAGCTCTGTATCTGCAAAGTATAGAAATACAAATTATAAAAGAATAAATACTCTTGTTTTGTTTGAAAGGAACGACAATGCAATTCACTGACGCAACACACCAATTTCATAAAGCATTGAAACAGTAAGCTATCAAACATGGAAACTATGAAGCAATGCGACTTAAAGGAAATAAAAACTAATGCAAACCATCACATGACTAGAATTAGAAATTAATGGTACAAATACCAAGTGGATCCACCAGGGCTGAGCCCTTAGCCGCTAGTGAAGCACCGTTGAACTACTCCAGTATCAAATAATGAAACGACAACCAGATTATATATTAATCATATGCAACAACATTTGCAAGCAATCACACTCTGTTTTAATCAATGAGAGTCGAGGAGAAATCATGAAATTACAACAGGAAATATCAATAATCATAATTCATCTCATCCTTCCTGATTTCTACAAGCATTGTTCTTTTATAACAGCCAACGGACAAAACAAGAAATATAGATAAGTTTTGAGCAGCGATCCCTCAGGATCAAGAGATCCTGAGGGATTCACTCTATCTTCTATCTTCGATTATCGTTTTGTCTTCTTGCATTGTCGTTGCACTGTTCCTTTCCTTTCTTTGACTGTGCGCTCCGATCTCGACCTTCTCGTTTGGATATGGTCTTTTGTTAAAGGGACAACAGTTACGCCTGCCTTGTCTTTTCCTCCCAAATGGTGGTTTCCCACTTCATCTATTTCCTATATAGAAGAAAAGAAAATCTTTAGTTAATTTCGCAATAAGCACTAATCTCCTCACTTCTATTGTAATTCTTCAATATATTATCATTCTAGAATATAAAGGAGTCATGATTAAAGGAAAAAGATAAAGAAATACATGGCAGATTCATACCTTTTCCAATGCTCAACACAACTCACACAAGCCAGGTATCCAGGGATGTGGAGTACCTCCCAAGCTACAAAATTCAACAAGGCAACTCTCAAATCTCATCAAATGAAACCCTTGCATGCTCAAAAAATTTAATTCATTATCCAATCTCTTGTAAGGTAACTCATCAAGGCAATGGCTCTTATCATGAAGGTCACAAAGTAGTTTAGAGGCTTCCCACTGCCTGCCTTTATCAAAATTCATATCCATATCAATCCTATATGTGATGTAATTAGGCACCATGCCATGATCTACCATGTCTTCAAGAGCTTTAATAGAATCCTGTAGTATTCCTTAAAGTGAAATATTGTTGACAAACTCATTATAAATGTGCTTATTATGAAACAATCATTTTTGAAGCATATCTTTATAAAAATCTAAAGCTTCTTTTGTCCTACCTTTATCACACAACCATTTAATGATGTAGTTAAAGGTATATGGACTTGAGTTGCATACTTACAAACCTATTTTGCAAAAAAAACTAGCAACTTATTTGATTTATAAAGCTATGGAGTAGCTTTGATAGGTAAATTCAATGTGATAATATTGGTAAAAATAGTAGCAACTTTGATCTACTTGTACAAAGACCGAACACTACTCACCAAGAAGTTGAGGAATCAATATTCCGGGACTTCCATGGCATCTTGAAATTATAGCACAATCAAAGGAGACTATTTCGGAGTCCCTGAAGGGATGGTGATCTAGTCTTCAAAAGTTTCCTCGTGAATAGTAGTTATGGCTCGCTGGTATGGATAATAGAAGAAAGTAGAGAGGGAGCCACCTGATTCTTGGTAATGTATTAAAAATCATAGTTCTCACAAATAGGACATATAGATAGGATATTATCCTTTGACCTGTTGATTTCCAAGTGTTATAGCTAGAAAGTCCCATCAAGGCATCGAATTTGGTGATTGGTTTCAACTTTCAACCCAAAATTAGTGAGAGCCTACTCACAAATTTCCAAAAGGGATCTTGAAGTTCTGCAACAAGTTTTTCCATGTATATTTAGGTTTTACATTCATCTCTTTTAGTTGCATGAAGTGCTCAAATAGAAAGCCATATTGGGTATAAGACACTCAGGGGATGTGATTCAACTAACCTAGATGTATTTCCTGTAGATCCAATCCAATCACCTTGTTCATATCTTACTTAGATAGTAGGAATTGATTTGGAGCATCTAAAGAGTACTTGAAAGGGGGGGTGACTGAGGAGAATCCCACCCACTAAAGTAGCATGGAAGTGTAGTTACTACGATTTTGAGTCAAAATTGTGAGTTATTGATTTTGACTCTGATAAGATCCTAAATTATTTTTTCATCATATTCTTGAGTCAAACTCGGTTTGACCAAGTTTTATCAAGTTAGGCTTACTCCATTTTACCTTTCTTGGGCATGTGTCAAATTATATTTGTAACTTCGTATTTTGTAATTGTGAGTATTTCTCGAGTGTTTGTTGAATCCATTGAAAAATATGTTTAAGTCCATGGTCACCTAGTGAACTTGAGCCTCCTTTTGTGAAACCAAATTATACATGACAACCATTTTATCATCCCCAAAAAAAAATTGTTAAATATCTCAAATCCTCATTCTGCGGATATAAATTATACATGATTTCCTCATTATCAGCTTAAGAAAAATTTTCCAAATATATCAACTCTTGAATTTAATATTTTAAAAATATTTTTAGTGACTAAAATAATTTTCCACACTTAACAGCGCATATTCTTTTATTTCCCAATAGTGTGGCCTTCAAAGTAAGTGGAAATAGTGAAAAGTGACCATAGAGATCCATGGATCAATTCCAAGCCACTTTTTATCTTTTTCCTTCCTATAAAATAAAAAAAGATATTAGTTACAACATGGCTATAGAAAGAACACGTGAAAAGGCTATTATTAGATATCACATGTGTTGGGAAAGAGAAAGGCTACCATGCAACAAAGACCATACAAAAATGACCTTTGTCTCTAGAGGGACATTCCAGATTTTGTTCAAGGCTTGTATAAGCAAGTATAAATTCTATAAAGTCCCAAAACTTTATTTATAATTTTATTTTTGCATGCAAAGTTGGTTTCTCATTGAACCATTTTCTAACCATCAATTCCTGAAAAAATATTTTTTTACTATTTGACACCCTATACTTATACCAATTATGTAGAGGATTGATACTGATCTTGGAAGAGACAGTATTGGAAATAATATTTTTGTCATTTCTCAAAAGTAAACTTAATAGATTTTTTTAGGTGAAAGTTTTCATTAAGTTGTGTCCTTTCAATTTAACTTGTTTTCTGAGGGGATAAATGTCCTTTAGCATTCTATTTATCCTTTTGAGAAAAAGGTAAGCTGATGACCCACAAGTTCTTTTCTAGTGGCTTGTTGTCATATTCCAATTCTTAATAGTCTGGGTTACAAATGATCTTTCTATTTTAAATGGGTATGGGATAAGCCCCCCATCAAGTGAGGGATGATTATGGTCCTTAGGGGTGAGTCCATATTGATCATTAGTTGGTTTAGGATTTGGAATGACTAGTCTATAGGCCATAACAATCTCTTCCTTGCTTATATTATTCTTAAGGTTTCTTTGTCTAGATATTTCAAAAGGAATATGTGGATATTTATCACTCTAGCATGCTGGAGGCCTGTTGTACAAAGACTATTTTCATTCTTGTATATCCTATTTTGGATGAGTTGAATTGTTGGAGAGTTGACAAGCAACTCTCTGCTCATGGTGCAAGGGGAAGTCCATAAATATTGCAAGGGGTCATAAATATTTTGCTAGAGAATTTTTGAGTGCCAAAAAACTTCATGATGCATTTGCTAATTACTATGAAAGCAATCCTGACCTTGTGAAAGATGGAGTACAGCTCTTCAAAAATAGGCTAATTTTCTATTCTTGTTCCATGTCATATATTTTTCCATTTTTTTCACAGAGAAAAAGTTCGTAACCTTTCAAATTATTGATCAGCTACATGTTACATATGCTGTAGTGTAAAACTACTGTGCAGTCCAAAAACATCAAAAAACAGTCTGCCACATCATCAAAAACTGTAGGCATACAGTCCTGAAACCTTAATCATCAGTATGTATCAAAACATAGCAAGTTCGGTGCATAACTTACTAGCTCCTGTAGAAAACAAAAAAGATGATATAAATACATGCCGAATATATGTAAAGGGGCGAAAATAAACAAAATCCACCATAATAACAGTACAGCTACAAGTCCAAAATGGGAGGAGCCTCCTCAATAAAAGGCCGATGAAAGTATCTGTAGATCTGTCCAGCATTATGTTCAGTGATGTGCCAGGTACCCCAAGTCAACTCCGTAGCTTCCTTGGATAGTTGATCAGCAGCTTCGTTCCGAGACCTGTAAATATGATTCACTGTGATGAAGTCAAATAGTACTCTGAGATGGTGAACTTCACTCAAAAGTGCAGATAGTGTGTGCGAGTGGCAATGTGCTAGATTGTTAAACCAGTTGGTCACAAGAAGAGAATCGCCAAATATCTGGATGGATGCACAGTGAATATCCCGAGCAAATGTGAGAAGGAGTCTGAGGCTCTGTAGTTCGGCGTAGTTGTTGGTTCCTGGTCCTAAACCCATTCTGATGTCGAAGAAGTGATGTTCATTCAAATAGAGTACTGCACCCCCCCCACACCCCTGTGCGTTGGACACACCATCAAAATATGCCCACGCCTTGCTGTGGTCTATGATTTCCGGGTTCACATGAGGTGGCTTACAGCTTGTACAATCCTCAGGTATGAGTTTGTAAGTGGCAATAACAGCATCACATATCCGATCACAGTCAATCGGAATCTCCTTGAAGATATATTTGTTTCGCCCCATCCAAATTTCCCAAGACACAATTAATGGTAGGTTACGGAGTTTTTGACTGTGTGCAGCACGCTGCCACCAATTGGACCAGGCATCGAATAGTGTGGCACCCCCCCAATTGGATCTGTATCTCAAATCAGTAATAATCCGAGACCAGATGTTTTGGATACTGTTGCAATGCAGAAATAAATGGTGGGCATCCTCACTGTCGTTAAGACAGTAACAGCATCGAGATGCCCCATAGAAGGACCTTCTGTGCAGGAATTCTGAGGTGGGAATGCAATCTCTGAGTATGCACCAGAACAGAAGTCTGTGCTTATGCGGGGATTTTAATTTCCAAATGGTGGTCCACCACCAGTCCTTAATGGGGGGTTCCTTGTGTTGATGAGTTCGAGGTAGCCAAGCTTTGGAGAATAACGTCCATCTTTGGATGCAGCCCAAATCAGGTTGTCCTCACGGTCAGTGATGCGGATATTGGTGGCTTTCAGTGCCCATATGAATTGTTGCCAGACCCGTGTGCCCTCCGGAGGGATACCAAGTTCTCCCGCCTATAGCCAGGCTTGTTCCCGCCAAGTAGTGTGAGCCCAGTCAACAATCTGTGCCAAAAAAGTGACATTCCTGCGGGCGAGGTGTTCAATAATAAATACTGGCAGTATATGATAATCTCCACTCCCCGACCAAGAGTCCATGCCAATGCGAACCGCAGATCCTGAACCAATTTGCCAAGATAAGCCATTCTGTATTATGTGAGCTGCCCTTGTAATAGCCTTCCAAATAATAGAAGCCCCCGATTGCAAAGTGATGCAGCCACGGATCCATACGAGTGGACATTGTGGGGAAATATATTTTGCCACCATAACCTCCTTCCATAAGCTCTTACCAGTAATTAAGTGCCAGCACATCTTAGCCGCAAGGGCCCTGGAAAAGAGATGAAGATCTTTTAACCCCCAGCCACCCCATTTTTTGGGCAAATTGATACGATCCCAAGCAATCCAGGCAAACGTGGATGCCTTACCTTGATTGCGCCAGAGGAATTGTCTGCAGATGCACTTAATCCGGTTAGTAATGCCGATTGGAATCCAGGCCAGGGTCATCCAATAGACCGGTATGGCCTTCAGTACAGACTTAATGAGGATGAGTCTACCAGCCCTTGATAACCATCTATTGTACCAGACGTTGATTCTGCGCTCAATTTTTGCTAAGATCCAGTTCCAGTCCTTGATCTTATAATCATTAGGTTTGATGAGGTACCCCAAATATTTGATTCCACCATTAATATCAGTGCAGACATAGTCAAAAAGATTCCTGGAGGTGACTTGTTCCTGTCTTGTGCAGCCCGTCATAATGATAGAGGATTTGGTGCAGTTTGGAGCCATGCCAGTGGCCCTGTAAAACCATTTCAGGAGCAGATCAAATTGAACCGAGTCCTGTCTAGTGCCATTAAGAAAAATGAGAACATCGTCAACAAATAAGAGGTGTGTAAGATATAAATTGTCAATGATCCGGAGCCCCTGTAGAGTCTCCCTTTCTTTTGCTTAGTTGATAAGTACAGAGAGGCCCTCCATGACGAGGACAAAAAGCAAAGGTGAAAGTGGACAGCCCTGACGGAGACCCCTCCCCGCATGGAAAAAATCAGTAGCAGTACCATTGATCAGAATGCTGAAGGTGGCGTGACAAATGCAGCCCATAATCCAGTTGATGAGGGTATGAGGAAACCCAGAGTGGATAAGGATTAGGTGTAGGTAACTCCAGTCAACCTGATCAAATGCTTTAGTTAGATCGATCTTGAGAATAGTTGATTTCAGGCGGAGAGATTTAATGTAGTGAAGGGCCTCCTGAGCCGTACCAATGGCCTCATGAATTTGCCTATGATTCAGAAAAGCAAATTGTTCCTTTCCAATATGCTCGGACAGGAAAGGCTTGATGCGATTTGCAATAATTTTAGATATGATCTTGTAGATGCAGTTACACAGCGAAATGGGTTTGAAGTCATTGAAGCTGGTAGGGTTGTCCGATTTTGGTATAAGTGCAATAAAGGTGGAGTTAAATCCATCATAAATCCTGCCCCGCACCCTGCTATCCTCAATCATAGTAAGGAGGTCTGTTGAAATGAGGTCAAAGAAGTGTATAAAAAATTCAATTGGCCAGCCATCAGGCCCTGGGCTCTTGTCCCGTTTGAACCATTTCAAAACCCCTTCAAGTTCGCCCATGGTCACTGGGGAATTGAGGTCATCCTGTTGGTCCTGTTCCACAAAGAGTTTGAAGTTTTGAGTAATGCGCAGGATCTCCGGGAGATTGATGTTAGCAGATGCCCTATACAGGTTGGTGAAATGTCTGGTACCTAACACAGCTAGCTGATCATGTGTTCTCGCAGTATAGCCATTACGATCAATCAATTCCCAAATGTTATGTAGCAATACATCATGGTAACAATGGAACAACTGCAACAACATTACATTCTGGAGTACCTCAGAGTGATAGTGGAACAACTGCAGCAGCATCACATACTAGAGTACCTATTAGAGTCAGCCTTTGCAGCCTTCCTTCAGTGATCAAACATGCTCTTACAAAGTGATTTTAAGGTGTCAAGGTCAAATTTTGTCATTTCAATGAGTCTTCAAGCAAAATTTGGTCACTAGGCATTAGGTCTAGGGTTTGCTTTCACTCCTTCCAAAGTTGTCCAAATGTCAGTCCATGTCACCATTCAGCTGAGTGTATCATCATTCAGGGGGTTGCCATCATCATGTCAAGTTCCATTGGGTCATTTTACACATTGTTCATGCTTCAGTTGTGCCTTGGTAAGGTCCATTTCCCTCTCCTAGGGTTTTGGAGGTAATTTCTCTTGGATGGTAAAATCATTGGAAAAAATTGTATCCTGATGTTCACACACCTTCCCCTATACTTAATATACCTTATTAAAACACTTCCCATCACTGAGATCCCCAAAATTCCTCATTTTTGCACAAACCCTAGTTTCTTGCCACAACTTGGCAATTTTCTAGGCTAGGCCTGTGTTTTGCCATTTTGGACTCCTTCCCCTCACTCAATCTCTATGATTCCACTTTCCCCTACTTCCTAACATCCCTCCCTACTTCCAAAAATTTCCCCAAGAATTTAGAAGCCCCTTATCCCCTTCATTTTGCTTCATTTCGACAAAATCCCTTGTTCCACACATCGGGATCGGTTTCCCTAAAAAGATGTTTAAGAGAAATAAAAGATGAAATTTGGGAAACTGAGAGATTTTTTTGTCCACAACATGCCAAGGAAGAAAAACCTCCTTCACTTTTTACACAGGTATAATGGTTTTGGAGAAATGTCAAAAATACCGCTGCCTCAGGAGAATTGAATGCACCTCTGAAGTGACCTTGGGAAAATCAAGATTTCTCCTAGCATGGTTGGCCAAATAACTTGCATGATGAGTCAAATGATAACTAGACAGAAACACCTTTCCAATGAGCTATCATGCGCTCAATTTGGAGTTGAGGAAGACCTTCAAAAGTTGACTGCAACAGCGCTCTGCCTTGAGGCAGCCTCATTCTGCTCATTTTGACTAGTGTTGGGAGATTTGATTTTTGACAGAGTAAAGCAAATCCAAATTGCATAATTCCACTTGTGTTGGAAAGTAGACTCCAATAGATTTCCAACGAGCTATCACACGCTCAATTTGGACACCGGGAAGGCCTCCAAAAGCTTCCTGAAAAATGCACTATGTGGCAAGAGGGAAGCGCGACCCACTTGAGGGGAGCGACCCACTTGGGCATTTTTCACAGTGTAAAAATGAATGGGAGCGACCCACTTGGGGGGAGCGACCCACTTAAACAACAAAGCCCAGAAATTTGTGTTTTGCGCCCAGTTTTGATTCAAGTTGACTCCAACTGCTTCCAAACAGGTTCCAAAGCATTGCTCAGTAGATTTTAAGTATGGTTGTGATGTCTTGAAGTGGGAAAAATGATTTATTTAAAGGAAGAAGTGAAACCCTATATACATGGCAGATTTGTTCCTTAGGGTTTTAAATACATATGGATGGTTTTGTGAAGGTTTTCCCACCTTGAATGGTTGATATATATACCTTTGCATATATGTTCAAAGTCTCACTGCCCTCACACTCATTCTACCACTGCTGTCACTACCATGTGATCATATCGTCGTCCCTTCCCCATATTCATTATCCTCATATCCCTTTATACTTTTGGTTCCCATGTGAAATCCCAAACCCTACTACTTACTACTACATTCCTCCATTGACACAAGCCTAATCTCCATAACACTCAAAGGCTGTTTCTTTGTCCTTGATTCCATTTGACTCACTGATATGTCGCCATTTCATTTCACTCATGTCCTTAGAAACTACCCCCCCATCACCATATCCCATTCCTATTTCACTTATAGGGGTTCTCAATCCCTCATTCCCCTTTGGCACGCATTTGGCGATTGGAGACAAAGACATCAAGGTCCCATTTCTCATTTTCAACAGGTTGAACATACACATTGCTACACCATGACTGACAACAACACATCATACAACCGAGACAATGTTTTCACCACAGGAACTGCATGCACCAGGAGAGCACTAAAATGGCGGAAAAGGCCTGATCCACTCCGGATTTTGGCCGAGGCTTCATTGACTGAGCAAGATACATGATGGAGGATCTTCGCTCCAAATTTGGGCAAATTCGGAGAAAATTTTGTCATTTTCAAATTTTTGGTCTCAAAAACAGGTTTTTCAGTTAAGCGGGTCGCGCACTCATGCGCTCACTTTTTTTTGGGACACTTGCTGGAGGAAATTTTTACATTTTTGGATTTTTCATGGTTAGTTATGCATCCTCAGAAGTCAACTTAGCATTTCATCAAAATCTGGATGGTCAAAAAGCTCAAAAACACCATGAAAACCACCTTGCTGCCACCTTTTGCACCAGCAGGAAGTACTTCTGGGAGAAAGACGTTTTGGAGGGTCAAATGAGCTCCAAATTCAGAAATTCCACTTGGGTTGGATAGTCAACATCCAGGGCTTTCCAACGAGCTATCATGAGCTCAATTTGGATGCCGGGAAGTACCTCAAATGCAGGCTGGAAAACGCGCGACCCACTCGGCTCAAGAGCGACCCACTTAAATTTTCCCTGAATTTTCAGCTGCCAGCTCAGATTTTCGCCTAGTATGGACCAGTTTTGCTTGTGGATGGAATTTTTGGGTTTTTATGATGTAAATTCATGTTGGGCATGTAACTTTGGCTTATTTTTATCTCTTCTACAAGATTCACTCTCAAATGAGTAAAAAATCATGTAATGGATCAGTTTCCACTCTTTTAGAGGCAAGTTGTTAGCTGCCTAGATTGTAGTTCCATGATTAGAATTGGTTGAAACTGATCCCTGAAGAGGGAATTCGACCCCTAGAGGTGGGGAAAGGTGTTAGGATGCTCTATATATTGTAATTTCTCAATCATTTTCAGAGTTTGGAGAGGTTGGACTCTTGGGATACTTTTGATATCATTGTACATACTTTTCATATTTTGGCTAAGGAAAGATCAGGGGTTTTGCGGCACTTGTTGGGATCCTTGTGGTGTTCTGTTCTTGATGATGTTTCTTCTTTGTTTACTGTAAGTTTCTTCATGTTTAATGTATGCCATCCTTTCATATGCTTCTGAACTAAATTGAATGAGTGATTAAGGTTGAATCCATTGTTTACAGTGCTTGGCCTTTGAATTCGGTTAGTTCTATATGTTTTCAGCTGTTTGGAGAGGATCCAAGTTCTTCTTTGCCCTCTTCAGCTCCTCGTCGGTCTAATCTATCCATATATCCAATTCAAAGCATCAAGATCATCACCTATCTCGCCCCAGCTTGAAACTCTGCAAAGGTCTGACCTTATCCCCGGACCCAAATTTGTTTTCCCATTACTCCAGCGAAAACCCAAAAAACCAAAAAACAAACATTCTTATCTCTTTACTAGCCTAAAATCAGTTCTTATTGTAAGTCATCTCGCATCCTATTGTTCATTTTCTCGAGATTGACGGAGAGAGCCCTCTCCTGTCCTCGTAGGGCTAGCTACGAGGCTGAGCGTGGTTTGATGTAGCCTTGAGTTTACTTCATTTCAGCCTGAGGTAGATTTGAGCGCTAACATAGTGGCGACCATACTGGGGAAGAAAATGGTGTGCTTGTTACTGTCATTTGCTATAGACGGAGTCTGAAGTCACGCCAGGTAGCCTTCGAACTGCACATTGCTCTGCGAGTGCATAGTAGATAAAAGATGCTTCAGTCGATCTCTGGTTTAGCTTGTGAATGTGTCCCTTGATTTGCAAATTGCCCCAGTATATGTATCAAGATCAGATCTGATGGTTGATGGTGGACAACGATCAGACATAAGAAGGCTGAAATCATTCACCTGGTGACTCCAATTCGAAGTCTGGAGGACTGACTCTTTCTCTGAGAAAATGGAAGGATCTTACAAAAAGTTCAGGTATCTAAAGTGGAATGGTATTCAGGATCTAATTTGCTTTCTTGGAAACTATTTATTTGCTGTCCTTGAAGCTATCCTGAAAGTTTTTCAAAGTTTGTTGTATGAGAAAAGTCATCAAAATCTTCACTCGACCTATTCAAAGAGTGTAAATGTTTAGTTTCCCTTTGATCCTGGCCTCCTCACTTTTCCCACATCTTATGTTGACTCTCTACAGAGTGATGAGCCTAAAGAAAAGAAAACTGATTTCGCAGCTCTTGTACATGCCCCCACACCTTGTAAAATTCCAGATCGGTATAAACCTCTTGTTTTGCCTTCTGTTCTTCATGCTTTTCCTGCAAATTATGACCTATATCTACCAAGATTTGACGGTGAATGTAACAATGTCAATGCTGAGCAACATGTGCAGAATATTGAGACTTTTCTAGATCTTTTTGAAGTTGATGATGAAGATGTTAGTATTAGGCTTTTTGCTCTTTCTTTGCAAGGCCAAGTGAAGAGTTGGTTCAAAGCCCTGCCTGATGCGAGCATCACAGATTTTCAGCAGTTTGTCAAAGTTTTCCTTGACAGGTGGATGATCGGACAGAACTTTTTGTTGATTATAGAGGAGTATAACTAGTTGAAAAGAATGCCAGGTGAGACAGTACAACAATTTTCTGCTAGATTTAACCAAGTTTATTATTCGATGCCAGTTGATATAAGACCTTCTCCTAGATCTGCTCTCTTGCACTACCCAGGTGCCTTTGATCCGGAAATGGAGTTTCAGCTGAGAGAAAAGAATATTGCAACACTTCACGAAATGCAGAACAAGGCAGTGAATGTAGAGGCTCATTTGCTGATCTTGAGGGCAAGGTTGAAGGAAGAAGAAAAGAAGAACGTTTCAGAGCAGCTGACACTTTCAGAGGAAAAGATTGATCTTTTTGTAAATGCAGTAGAAGAGATGGTGCGGAAAATGACTGTAAAAAGTGAAAATGACATTCAAGAACAAGTTGCTGATCCAAAACATTTTGTTTCTGATCCCAGTTGTCATAGTGATTGTTTTATAGATCATTGTGAAGAAGAGAGAGCTGTTGATATGATGTGTATGTTTGATGATGAATTGCCTCAGTTTGATCAATATGATGATGATTATGTTCTCCAAAAAGAAGCTAATCTTGCAGACAAATCAGTAGCTAGTTTGTGTGAGGAGGAAGTTCACTTTCAGCAGCTCGAGTACAGTGATCAACCGATGCATATCAGCTATGGCAATGATGAGGAAAGTGTAGAAAATTTTGATGTAAGTGAAGGATCTTTGCCTTTGTGTTTTGATTCGTTTCAGTTCATTAGAGATAACTTTCATGCAATCAGAAATCAAACGTCAACAAGCCTTGATTTGGACCATCTAGAGGGCAATGAAAGCCTTGTTCAAAACTTCTCATATTCAGATTTTCAGCCCTCGAAAGTCATTGATTGTCAAGTTGTAGCTGAAGATTTGGAAGTGGGCACACATGATTTAATGATTCAAGGTGACTTCGTACCTTTATGTTTTGAATCATTTCAGTTTTTGAGAAAAAAATTGCATAGTAAATCTTCAAATGAGCAGCCCATAGGAAATCAGCAATCTCTCAGTGTTAATGTTGAGGATGAGACGGATAACGAGATTTTTGAGCAGCTTGTAGCATCAGATTTGTAGCCATCTAATGCAATTGAAGGTCAGATTACAGATGAAGTTGTGGAAGATGAAATACATAATTTGATGATGCAGGAAGATTCTATACCCTTTTGTTTTGAAGCATTTCAGTTTATAAGGCAGAATCTTCATAATATATCTCAAGGAAAAGATGAACAGCCAGAAGGAGGTCATACAGTTTCAATGGATACATTACAGCACTTTTCTCAAGTTTTTGATGATCCCATTGCTCGTGTGTTGGATGATGTTTGTTATAAAAATTCTGCTCCATTAGCTAACCATGTGCTAGAAAAGAATGTTGATGATAATCTTGTTCAAAGGTCACCTTCATTGTCTTGTTTAACAGATTGTTCATTGCATAGCACATGTCAAGATTTCCATTCATATGAGGAGATTGATAAAGGAGGCTTTTGTTCAGTCTGGAATCAGCAACAGAGTTTCATTTTTCATGAATTTGAGGATCCTTTTGACAGCTTGCTGCAATCACCAAAGAAAAGCACCGCAGATGTGAGGAAAAGTTTAAGATCAAGGTATGGAGATTATCTGGACCAGAGCTATGTTTATGAAGATCCTTTCACAGTATTCTTGCTGTCATCCAGTCGATTTATGCTTTGCAAGTTTATCAGCAGTCCACTTGGTTCAAAGTTTCCATGGGATTTTCCTGTGAGTAGTTGTTTCTCGTTGTTCATAAGCAAGCATTTGGGAAGAAATCAAACAGCAGCCAGCATGCTTGCATGGTTGCATTGGCTGTTCCATTACACTTGATCGGGTGGTGAAAAGCACAATTAGAGTAGGTTGTATTGAATAAGCTCTACTTTGAGCATATTTCCAGTTTGTCGGTTGTGTTTAAGTATCGAGTTAGTTTTTAGTTGAGTGATAGTCAATTTGTGTCGTCAAGTCATCAGTTTTCAGTCATGCATTTCAGTTTGAGTTTTTGATTCCATGGCCCAATGGATAAAGCACTGGTCTGCTCTCCCAAAGATCTGCCGTTCTTGGCACCTCCAAGGAGCTACCATCCCCATTGGAGCCAATGTTAGAGTCAGCCTTTGCATCCTTCCTTCAGTGATCAAACATGCTCTTACAAAGTGATTTTAAGGTGTCAAGGTCAAATTTTGTCATTTCAATGAGTCTTCAAGCAAAATTTGGTCACTAGGCATTAGGTCTAGGGTTTGCTTTCACTCCTTCCAAAGTTGTCCAAATGTCAATCCATGTCACCATTCAGCTGAGTGTATCATCATTCAGGGGGTTTCCATCATCATGTCAAGTTCCATTGGGTCATTTTACACATTGTTCATGCTTCAGTTGTGCCTTGGTAAGGTCCATTTCCCTCTCCTAGGGTTTTGGAGGTAATTTCTCTTGGATGGTAAAATCATTGGAAAAAATTGTATCCTGATGTTCACACACCTTCCCCTATCCTTAATATACCTTATTAAACACTTCCCATCACTGAGATCCCTCAAATTCCTCATTTTCCCACAAACCCTAGTTTCTTGCCAAAACTTGGCAATTTTCTAGGCTAGGCCTGTGTTTCGCCCTTTTGGACCCCTTCCCCTCACTCAATCTCTATGATTCCACTTTCCCCTACTTCCTAACATCCCTCCCTACTTCCCAAAATTTCCCCAAGAATTTAGAAGCCCCTTATCCCCTTCATTTCACTTCATTTCGACAAAATCCCTTGTTCCACACATCGGGATCGGTTTCACTCAAAAGATGTTTCAGAGCAATAAAAGATGAAATGTGGGAAACTGAGAGAGGTTTTTGTCCCAAACATTCCAAGGAAGAAAAACCTCCTTCACGTTTTACACAGGTATAATGGTTTTTGAGAAATGTCAAAAATACCGCTGCCTTAGGAGAATTGAATGCACCTCTGAAGTGACCTTGGGAAAATCAATATTTCTCCTAGCATGGTTGGCCAAATAACTTGCATGATGAGTCAAATGATAACTAGACAGAAATACCTTTCCAATGAGCTATCATGAGCTCAATTTGGAGTTGAGGAAGACCTTCAAAAGTTGACTGCAACAGCGCTCTGCCTTGAGGCAGCCTCATTCTGCTCATTTTGACTAGTGTTGGGAGATTTGATTTTTGACAGGGTAAATGAAATCCAAATTGCAGAATTCCATTTGTGTTGGAAATTAGACTCCAAGATATTTCCAACGAGCTATCACACGCTCAATTTGGACACCGGGAAGGCCTCTAAACGCTTCCTGTAAAATGCACTATGTGGCAAGAGGCATGCGACCCACTTGAAACGGGTGAGACCCACTTGAGGGGTGCGACCCACTTGAGCGTTTCAGCCAGTGTAAAATTGAATGGGTGCGACCCACTTGAGGGGTGCGACCCACTTAAACCAGCATGCGACCCACTTAAATCAGCACTCAGAAAATTGTGTTTTGCGCCCAGTTTCGATTCGAATCAACTCCAGTTGCTTCGAAACAGGTTTTAAATCATTGCTCAGTAGATTTTAAATATGGTTGTGGTGTCTTGAAGTGGGGAAATTAATTTATTTGAATGGAGAGGTGAAACCATATATTCATGGAATATTTATTCCTTAGGGTTTTAAATACATATGGATGGTTTTGTGAAGATTTTCCCACCTTGTACGGTTAAATATATACCTCTGCATATATTGTCAAGGTCTCACTGCCCTCACACTCATTCTACCACTGCTGTCACTACCATGTGATCATATCGTCGTCCCTTCCCCATATTCATTATCCTCATATCCCTTTATACTTTTGGTTCCCATGTGAAATCCCAAACCCTACTACTTACTACTACATTCCTCCATTGACACAAGCCTAATCTCCATAACACTCAAAGGTTGTTTCTTTGTCCTTGATTCCACTTGACTCACTGATATGTCGCCATTTCATTTCACTCATGTCCTTAGAAACTACCCCCCCATCACCATATCCCATTCCTATCTCACTTATAGGGTTCTCAATCCCTCATTCCCCTTTGGCACGCATTTGGCGATTGGAGACAAAGACATCAAGGTCCCATTTCTCATTTTCAACAGGTTGAACATACACATTGCTACACCATGACTGACAACAACACATCATACAACCGAGACAGTGTTTTCACCACAGGAACTGCATGCACCAGGAGAGCACTAAAACGGCGGAAAAGGCCTGATCCACTTCGGATTTTGGCCGAGGCTTCATTGACTGGGTAGGACACATGATGGAGGACTTCCGCTCCGAATTTGGGCAAATTCGGAGAAAATTTTGTCATTTTCAAATTTTTGAGTCAAAAAACAGGCTTTTCAGTTAAGCGGGTCGCGCACCCATGCGCTCACTTTTTTTTGGGACACTTGCTGGAGGAAATTTTTACATTTTTGGATTTTTCATGGTTAGTTATGCATCCTCAGAAATCAACTAAGCATTTCATCAAAATCTGGATGGTCAAAGAGCTCAAAAACACCATGAAAACCACCTTGCTGCCACCTTTTGCACCAGCAGGAAGTACTTCTGGGAGAAAGCATTTTTGGAGGGTAAAATGAGCTCCAAATTTAGAAATTCCACTTGGGTTGGATAGTCAACATCCAGGGCTTTCCAACGAGCTATCATGAGCTCAATTTGGATGCCGGGAAGTACCTCAAATTCAGGCTGGAAAACGCGCGACCCACTCGGCTCAAAAGCGACCCACTTAAATTTTTGCTGAATTTTCAACTGCCAGCTCAGATTTTCGCCTAGTATGGACCAATTTTGCTTGTGGATGGAATTTTTGGGTTTTTATGATGTAAATTCATATTTGACATGTAACTTTGGCTTATTTTTATCTATTCTAGAAGATTCACTCTCAAAAAGGTAAAAAATCATGTAATGGATCAGTTTCCACTCTTTTAGAGGCAAGTTGTTAGCTGCCTAGATTGTAGTTCCATGATTAGAATTGGTTGAAACTGATCCCTGAAGAGGGAATTCGACCCCTAGAGGTGGGGAAAGGTGTTAGGATGCTCTATATGATGTAATTTCTCAATCATTTTCAGAGGTTGGAGAGGTTGGACTCTTGGGATACTTTTGATATCATTGTACATACTTTTCATATTTTGGCTAAGGAAAGATCAGGGGTTTTGCGGCACTTGTTGGGATCCTTGTGGTGTTCTTTTCTTGATGGTGTTTCTTCTTTGTTTACTGTAAGTTTCTTCATGTTTAATGTATGCCATCCTTTCATATGCTTCTGAACTAAATTGAATGAGTGAATAAGGTTGAATCCATTGTTTACAGTGCTTGGCCTTTGAATTCAGTTAGTTCTATATGTTTTCAGCTTTTTGGAGAGGATCCAAGTTCTTCTTTGCCCTCTTCAGCTCCTCGTCAGTCTGATCTGTCCAAATATTCAATCCAAAGCATCAAGACATTCACCTACCTCGCCCCAACTTGAAATCTGCAAAGGTCTGACCTTATCCCCGGACCCAAAATTTGTTTTCCCATTTCTCCAGCGAAAACCCAAAAAACCAAAAATCAAACATACCTATCTCTTTACTAGCCTAAAATCAGTTCTTATTGTAAGTCATCTCACATCCTATTGTTCATTTTCTCGAGATTGACGGAGAGAGCCCTCTCCTGTCCTCGTAGGGCTAGCTACGAGGCTGAGCGTGGTTTGATGTAGCCTTGAGTTTTACTTCATTTCAGCCTGAGGTAGATTTGAGTGCTAACAGTACCCTAGATAGTTTTTCCTTTCATACTAAACCAATTTTAATGGGTTGAATGTATGAATTGGATAGGGGTTGTACCACCACCATTAAAGAAGAAACATCTTATCCCAAATAAAAATGAAGATAGTACTATGGAAGCTGAAAATCTCCTATTGACTCAATCCATATGGCTATGGTTGCTGAAATGAAATATCGTCTAGTTGATATTCCAAAAATAATTTGTTTTGAAGATGGTGTTGAAAATGATATAAATATTCTTTTAAATAAGGTCTACATTTCAGGAAATAGGATTTTTTTGAAAATTCAAGGTTATGAATTAAAGTCATACCAAATATGTTGGCGATATTTAGTCCTGGTATGATACTCTAAAGATTTGTTAGGATCTCAGCGTCATGTAGGGTCATGATTTTGCCTTATGGAGCCACTTTAACATGTGAACAATTTTTAAGCATGGTTGTATGTTGCTCTGCAATGAATTGTTCTTTTGGAGTGCGGATTTGGTACCTATATACATGGGAGTCTTTGGAACTGATTCTAGAAGGATTGATGATTGTTAATTTTTTACTATCCTAATATATCTTGGTTTGGTTAGGCTTGGGGGAAAGTCAAAGTATATTTGTTTGGCTGGAGTTAGGGGTAAGTGAGAGCGCAATGAAAGAATCAAGTTTGTTACTAGAAAGTGTTTACCTTCTCAATAAACTTGAAGACAAGTGAAATTATCATGGATTTGTTCTACTTGATAGCCAAGTGAGAGTTTTCATGCAAGGATCAAGTTTTTTATTGGTGTTTACCTTCTCAGCTAAGTTGAATACCAATAACGTATTTGAGCTCATTTGGTGTTTACTTTCTCAACTTGTATGCTTGGACCAAAAATTTGTATCTAAGTTACTACCCCAGTTTCATATCAACTGATACTTCTTATGTCCCCTTTGATAAGAATATATTTTCTAAAAATTTAGTTATTGTTACAAATTACGATTAGTGAATAGAGTTTCATACCTAAAAACTATGATTTTTCAACATTAAATAATTAGGGACTATTCAAATGTATTAATAAAATATGACACTTGGTGCAAAACACAACCCAAAATAAAAAACCTTCAAATTTCCTTTCCCATCCAGGAGTAGGATTTGAGGTTGCTCACCAAACTGAAGCCAATTTTACACCAAATTTCATCTTAGCGCAAAACATTAACTAAACTCTTCTAACATCATATGGAGTCCATATATAAAGATTAATTGTCATAAATTGGATTTTTTCCATGTTTGAGAGTTTTAACCATATAATACATTTGTATATTAATCTTTGATCTATTTTTGTTAGTGATTATTTAAATTGTTTGACTTTTGTAAAAAATGCCTTGTTTTGTAGAATACCAATAAATCAACAATCCAACCATTTTTTGTAAACAACCTTTACATATATGATATATGAAATAGCCCTTAGGGAAGAAGATTCATTCTAATCTTAGAACCCTCTACCATATAAGTATTATATTTAATGTCCACTACATGATCTATCATTGATCCACCTAGTGCATGGAATTTGTCATTGTTTTACCTACTCAAAACCAAGGACTGAATCTATTAGTTTCTAGGGCCACCTTCCTTAGCTGTGGTTTTGTATTTCTGTATCTCCAATTGGTTTCATATTTTCCGAAATAGGTGGAATAACTTGGATATCATCTCTATTTGTTCGGTGCCATTGTGTCCTTCATTTTCATATGTGTAAAGACTATTTTAAACATTCGATGATTTCCAAACTTAGACAACCAAGTTGCATGGCTCACTAGAGAGAGATTTTATGAAGATTGAATATTTACTTAAGAATTTGTGATAATTTTATATCCAATTTATATAACCCCAAGCATGGAAATTTATGGATAGCCTTTTGATATATGAAATTCTTAATGCAAAAACAACCTCACAAGTTCAGGTTTGGAACTAGTGCTAATGGCAGGGAAAAAGAAGTTTCACACCATTTCAAGGAGGTAAGTATTATGATGATTCTCATAAATGTACGATTGGGATGGTAACTTGCATTAGAAAGGGCTTGAATCATATCCATACTCACATTGAGGTAAAATGGGTACCTAGTTGATGTGGTGTAGTAGTCTACGCATAAACTATTAATGCTAAAAACTTGCAAGGGATGTGTAGTATATTGTGTTTTTTCTGCTATTAATGTTGATCCTATTATGGAAAATTTTAAACTATTTAGCTTCCCCCATATTATGGAAAAATAATATGATATCTATTGTATGAGTATGTTCTTGATGCAAGTATCACACACAGGAAGTAAGGCCTCTATCACATTCCATTATTGGAATGTGAGATCGAGGAAGAACTATGAATACGGTACATAAAAAACACCCAAGAGAATGATCCAATGTGTCAAGGGAGACCAATATTTAGCAATTACCCTACATGTGTCCTCCTTTCTACGTGATCTAGCACAAGTTTAGTTTTACCCATATATTTCCATAAGTCCAGGAAAATTACTGTTTTATACTTAATGACACTAGTGATTCAAAATCTCAATATTAGTAGATGTAGAAAATAAATTGAAAATTTATAGGTGGATTATTTCTTATTATATTGTATTGAAAATTTCTTATCCGCTGACTCTTATTTAACCAGTATTCTTTATTTCATGGTAGTCTTCATCTCTGAGGTAAGTTAAGTCTTCATTACTGTGGAGATAACTTATATGTGGTTATCCTGCAACGTCACTCCTAGAAATTGATCTTGCAATGTCACTCCTAGATATTCACATACAATGGGCTTATTTATAATTAATAGTAAATACTATGTTTAAAGCTACACGCCTTATATATATTCAAAACAGAACATGAAAAATTTTTTCAATAGCATGGTAACAATTCATCCTCTTACAATGATCACATTCGTGCAGAGACATTTCACACATGCCAAATATTTCCAAATTCATATCAAATATATAAGAAAATATAACGGATCAAGCCCAATAGGGTGGAAAATACTAGCACAACTTGAATTTAGCTAATTTAAGGATTCCAATGCTATCCTTTAGCACAGGCTCAAATTATTTCATGAATCCAAAGCAATGAACAACCCAAGTGCCAAAATTGACTCAGGAAAGTTAGTGCACAAATAAACACATAAATCCTCTCTTTAAAATGCTAGTCCTCCATCCAACCTAAAATTTCCAAGGCATATGCATTCATTTCTCCACCTAGATAGAAGTATCAAATGTCCAAAATTCTATAAGCACTTCTTGTGAAAAATTGAGGGGCCAGACGCATCATATTTTGATTTTGAAATCCACATCTGCTATACACATAACAAGTGTAGATTTTTAGGTGAATCCAAAAAATTTTCCTTAATAAAACTAAAAAGCAATTTTATCAAATTTTTATCAAATTTTCCTTAATGTCATTGCTATTATGTTGGGCCAACTATTAGGGATCTTTTGGTGGTGAAATTGTGTTTTTGATCAAATCTCCCACCCTGTTATCCAACAATACTATCATGATCTTCCCTTTCCAATAGACAATGTTAGAGGCTCCCTATAAACAATAGTCTACTCTTAATACTTGGTAGGCCATCTTGCTTCCCACAAAAAACGTTGTAGGCCTTCAAAATAGGCTAAATTTTACATATATTAATTTAAATCTAAGGATTCCATCTGTAGGTGAGGAAGAGAGAGGAGAAAGAAAAGAGACCCAGATAACTGACATAGGTCCACAAAAAAATATATCAATCACTCTAAAATCAAATACAATACCTTCTGTGTTGATAGATATAGTGGTAAACCCAACTACGCTTATGTGCCTCATTAAACAAGCACAGGCTGCACAAAAGAATGATCAATGTGAGTAGAAAATTCCTCCCTAATGGTAAATCATTTGTTACTGCATCTAGGAAAGAAATAGCATCTGACCCAAACACACTTAAGAATTCAAATGTACAACATAAAAAGACATTGGAAGCACTAGAAACTGCTTCCAAAACTTACACTCAAGTAACTTCCACGATAAGACATGTTGTTGATTTAACACATTTAATTGAGTTGTATCTTGTGAGTAATGACTATTTGAGAGATGTAACAATTGAAAATATTCTTGTCTTTTATTTTGTTTTCATTTCATTCCCTAAATGTGGGTTGAAGTAAGTGACCTAAGGCATGGATATTTAGTGATTTGTCTTGGATTAAATGGTGGTCTTTGAAAATATGACTTGGATCATTGTTTCTCTATGTTGGAAGAGACATCCACGACTTCAATTCTAGGCCATTTCAAATGTAACATGTCGCATCATTTAACTATTTCTTCTATTTTTTTTTCCAATATTCCCTTGGATGAACTATTCATCATTCATGTTATTTGTTGGTTAGGCAGGATGGAGACTTTGGGAAGCCTCAGATGAAGACTCGTGATCCCTCTCGTATTATTCACACGAATTCAGGTAATGACAATGTGAACTTGAGTGGCATAGATAAAATTTCATCCTAGTGAGTATGCATATACGTATGGATTTAGGACCACCAACTAAAAATCTGGGTCCAAATTTTTAACAGGATCCTTATTTTCCTAATATTTAACATAATCTCATGGAAAATATTTCAAGAATTGTTAAAATTCTAAAAAAATCTAACATGAAACCATTATTTGTTCCATCATCATAGATGTCTGTTGGGAAATCCATTAGTGAAACTTAACCCATTGAATTGGATCAAGAATTCAATGAATCTTCTAAATCTCCAAAAGAAGATACTAAACAAGACATAACACTTCCAAAGGATTCTAGCATGGTTATACCCCTCTCATAGAGTTTTTCAAATGAGAATACCACAATCACACAAAATAATTTGAATCCTTGGGTTGATGTGGATCATCTCTTGGAAGGAAAATTAGTTGCAATGAGTTGCAAACCAATAGGAATGAAAATAGATAATTGACGAAAAAATAAGATTTTTAGCACCAAGCCTACTTCCCAGGTCGTAAAACTTGAATCTGAGAGACTCAGGATTTAAAAAGAAAGGGAAGAATGCTTGAGGCTTAAGATAAAATCCATATGGATTCAATATGGTGATGAAAATACTAAATTTTTTCAGTAGTTTGCAAAAGGTCGGAAGGCTAGAATATACTATATGGTCATTGGAGGATGAAGAGGGCACAATTGTACAATCCTTCAACAATTTAGAAAATTTGGTTATTTCTCATTTTGGGCATTTCTTTAAAGTTCTTGAGGAGGATTCTCATGTTGAAATTATAAAAGTTGTTGGACTCTTCCCTAGATTTGAAGATGAGGAGATAGTTGAGGTGTTGAATGGACAGTGTCTGTGGGGAAACTAGAAGTAGTGCGTAAATGGTTTAACAAAGATAAGAGTCTAGGCTCGGATGACTGGCCTGTGGAATTTTATTTGGCTTTCTTTGAATTGATAGGTCAAGATATTCTTTGGGTCATAGAAGAAAGTTGAAAGAATGGAATAATGTGTGATGTGTTCAATTCCACCTTTATAGCCTTAATCCATAAATGTGATAAGCTCTGGTCATTTAATGACTTCAAGCCTATCTCTCTTTGTAACTGCATCTATAATATTACTGCGAAAATCATTGCAAATCACATAAAGCCTATTCTATCTCAACATATATCAGAAGAGAATTTTTCCTTTTTAGACAAATGTCAGATCCATGAAGCTATAGGTATAGCACAAGAAGGCCGACATTCATTGAAAATTAAGAAGATGGAGGGTATGATCTTAAAAATTGATCTAAGGCATATGAAAAGACCAATTGATTGTACTTGTGGATGTTACTGAGTCATCTGGGATTCCCCCATGATTTTATTAATTGGATTGTGTTATATCTCCTATGTATCTTATCGTATTCCCATTAATGGATCAACATCCAATTTTTTTCATGTTGAGCATGGTCTTAGGGAGAGATTCCTTGTATCACTATTACTCTTCCTATTGGTTATGGAATGTTGAATTTTCGTGGCCTTCAGTCCAGGTTAAAGTCTTAAATCACTGACACTACAAAACCAAGAATCTCAACCATAAACTACATTGTAAAAAGGAAAATATAAAGTAGTAAATCACATATGCACAATATACACAGTTTAAACAAAATTGTACAATAATGTAAAATCCCGAATATTCCTTATATTAAATCAAATCTGAACAATAAAAAAGTCTATGGTATACAAGATACACTGACAAACTCAATGGTATATCTCGTCTTGTTGGTCCTTTGCTTCCATACAGCTAACTAGTCATGCCTTAGTCCATCAAGGCTACTACACATCGAAACTCCAGGAGGGCTGCCACCTAACACTACTTCACATCCTTGTGTAGAGTGTACAAGGGTTGATCCAATCTGCGAGGATAGTAACAAATTTCATCCATCAAAGTGTTGGACTTTGGCACCTAACTTCATTTGATGTTCATCCTTCAAGATAACTTGTCTAGGGCTACTTCGGGTAG
The DNA here is from genome assembly GCA_034641835.2 of Pinus albicaulis. Classification (NCBI taxonomy): domain Eukaryota; kingdom Viridiplantae; phylum Streptophyta; class Pinopsida; order Pinales; family Pinaceae; genus Pinus; species Pinus albicaulis. The sequence continues at coordinate 1,616,967,870 of CM076570.1, read as the reverse complement.
CCAACATGCTGCCCTCCAATAGTTGTATGGCTCCCAATCTCGTCACTACTGAATTTGCTCCTAGTATGATGCTTCATCACCTCGGAAGGTCATACAATTGGATCCAATAGACTACTTACTAATGTGATCCAACATAGTCATACATTGACCCAATACACCTCAAAAAACCACTGTTGTCACCACATTGTACTGCTGCTCCTACAATTCTAGCTAGGGCACAAACTTAAGCCCTCACCCTTCCACGCAAATCAGCAACTAGGCCTCAAAGTGATTGTGGTCCTCCAATGATATCCTCCTCTACACCCATGCTTCCATTTTCTTGCTTTGTTTCCCTAAACGCAACACCTTAAGGCATCCTAGCTACTCACTATGGCTTGCGACCTAGCCCAACATCAGGTTGTGGCTTCTGTCCTCTCAAAATAGTCCAAAATTTACATTCAACATAAATTGGTTTTGTCTTGAATTATGCGGCCTAACTGCAGAACAAAACCACACCAAACATTCCTTAGATTAGTCCTAAAAACAACCCTTCAAATCACACACAATCACCTACAGGAATGTGGTTTCATCACGTAAGTTCCACGTTGATTTCAGAGCTGCCTTCATGTTGTTCCTTGGTCTCCCTTCCTGTGGCTTAGACTCCTTCTATTTCAGAGGTATATTGCCCAAACTTGGATGCTTAAATGACCTTAAGTCATCCTCAATTTATAGCCTTTAATTCTCCAAAAATTCATTTGAAGAGACCCATCTATTGGCACCATTTTACACCAAGCCAACATGACTTGGCAACCAATAATTACCTAGTCAACTTAAACAATTCATTTCTCTCTAACGACAACTCAGATTTAGACGATTCTTGGTGAATTGGAATTGTATAGTCGAACACTATCATCATCATCCATCACATGCCATATCTTCATAATGGTTTTGGCCCAAACCACGATGGGTGAAAAATCCCTCACTTGGGTTCCAAGCCCACAAGCTTCCCTTGTGGTCCTTTGCCCTCCAAACCCTAAACGCTTGGTCTTGGAGTACCTCCCAAGCTACAAAAATCAGCATGGAAGGCTTGAGTAGATTGATCATTGAAGAAAATACTCAGGGGAGATTTAAAGGTGTCAAAATAGCAGAAAATGTCATTCTGTCTCATTTACTATTCGTGGATGATGTGCTTATATTTCTGAATGGGAAAATCAACGATTCTACCATATTCAATGTCACTCTTAATTTATTTTTTAAGGCGACGGGGATGGTTAGAAATAAAGAGAAGTCTACTTTGACAAACTCTAGGATGTTCATTGTATGAAATAGATTATGCAAAACAAATATTTCCATACAAAACCCTTTCTTTTGAAGGTGTCATATATCTAGGTTTTCGGCTTAAACTCAATACTTATAAAATCACTCACAGGTCATGGTTGGTTGCCAAGGTTGAAAGAAAAATAAACCTTTGGAACCATTGTTGGTTATCTTGAGCGGGGTGACTAGTTATAATCAAATCGATATTGGAAGTTATTCTTGTATATTGGATGTCTTTAGCATGGATCCCAAAAGCAATATTATCTAGAATCCAAAAATTATGTTGTAGGTTCCTCTAGCGTGGGAGCAAGGAAGGTAGAACTTTTTCTTGGGTAAGATGGGATCACATTCATGGAAAATTTTAGGGCTAATATTCGCAGGTGGGCTAATTTTCCATGTTTTTACCAAAAAAAATATTCGCCAATTTCCATTTTTTCCAAAAGTTATTCGCCCAAATTTTATAGTATAAAATTATCTTACCTTCAAAATCGCCAAAATTTTATATAGAGAAATATAAAACCATTATAAACCTAAATATTTTTATAGAAATATCGCCAATTTTTTTATTATTTTCATATTAGAAGCTAGTAAGATTCACCAAGGTTTCTAAACTTTAAGATAAATTTCCATCCTTAAAATTTCCCTGATCACATTGCTTTGCCTAAAAATTTGGGAGGATGGGGGTTGAAAAACCTTGTATGATTCTCTAAATCCCTTGCAACAAAGTTGGGTTGGAAAATCCTTACTACAAATAGTTTATGGACATAGGTGGTTATTAGAAAATACATTAGTCCGCAAAATATAAATGAATGGATCAGAAGGCCCAACTGGAATACAAAGGACATTTCAATCATCTGGAAATCTGTTTTGAACTCTATTGAATTCATTTGAGTAGTTTTGGCTTGGAAATTAGGATCGTGTGAAAAGGTTCGCATTGGCTTGGATGCCTAGTCTGGGTGCAGGAAAGCACACATTCTCCCCCTGATATCATTCAATTTTTGGAGTCCTATGATATAAGTACTCTAAATCATATTGTGGGTCCAAATAATTCAACTATATTTGGTCAAACATGGAAATCTTCACTGGATCTGGGGATCCCTACAGTGTGGCAACATGATTGGATAAATTTTATTAATTCTCTATCGAAAGCTTACACAAGGATACACGAAAAATAAGATGAATTAGTTTGGGTTATTTCTCAACATGGAAATTATTCACCAAACGATGGATATCATTTTATCTACACTGATCATGAGACCCGGAATTTTGTATTGTTGCAGCGCCCGCTATGGAAATTAAAGGGTCTGCCTAAAGTTGAGCTCTTTATGTGGTGCTTATTATGTAACAAAGCCCATACATGACTATGATGTTCCTTTTGGGGTCCTTCTTGGTGCATCCTCTATAGCAACAATGAGGAATATATTGTTACAAAAAATGGCTAATTAGTTACTAAAAAATGACTAAAATATGGATGAATGTTACGATCTAGAGATATTGTGGTTGTCTTGGTTTTTTAAATTGATTTTTTCCAGGATGTAAATGGATATGAAAGAAGAAAATCAAGTGGTTACATTTTGTCAGATACATTGGAAGGGGTACAAAATTAGAATTTGTTTTCAAAGAAAGCATGACATGTCTCTGAATAGGTTACATCCCCATTTCCACCCTTTGATAAAATTGGAATTAAGTTTTTTCAAATGGAAGGTGAGACAATAGTACCAATGAAGGAAATGAAAATGAATTGGGTTTCATACATTCCATTCTAAGACAGGTAGCCATAAAAGTGTATCTATATTGCTTTTTAGTGTATATTTTCCTTTTGAAATTTCATGTACACATATTTTAGTGTTGAATATTATCACTTGAAACTACACGCTTAGTTCAGTTGAGCACTTGAAAACTCAAATATTTACTTTTCTGTGTACAGAACGAAGGTGAGTATAAGAAAAATATTGAAATCATTCAAATTATATTTCCAAAAATTCAATATTAATTCATGCATTACAAACATCAGGACTACCTAGGTTTGATAGTGCACCATCTCTCCCACTTTTTTAGTAACTAATTATTGTGGGGGTAATGTATCAAAAAACTTATTGTGTGCATATGTGTAAAGGTATATTGAATCTAGAGGGTACATTTGTCACTTAGCATTATAGATCGGTCACTTACCATTTTAATCTTAAGAATTGGGGCATGTTTTGTTGAAATAGTAAATTTCTATATAGTCTATATGTGTTCAATAATCTTACTCATATAGTATAAATGTTTGTTTTTATCTGTTCTCATCTCTTCTGTCAATTTTCAACAACTATTGAATCACGGTTTACTTCTCAATCAAAAAATGAAGGATAGAGATTTTAAACTAGCAATCTATGTGGAAAAGTCCCTGATATTGGTTCTTATCCTTTTGATGCTCCTCTACTTATGTGTCCTTTCATTTTACCTCGGTGGTATCTTTTTCCTTGAGAAAAACATATTTTCTCTAGAATATAAAACATCACTTTCCCCTATACAATTTGTATGCAATTTTGCTGAAGTGAAGTCCATTAAGTTTGAATATTTCAGTAGTGACTATCAAGATTAAACTCTATGCATAGATCCAAAGGTATTTGTATGGTGCTAGATTGTGTCGTAATAATTTTAAGAGTTTGAAATGTAGTTTGCCCGATTTGGAAATTTGACTCCATTGAGGAGCTAGAATTACATAAACATTCCGGTTTGTAAATGATACATAATTTTCGTTACATTTTGAGATGAATATAACTAAAATATTATTTTGTACTTATTGGTGAATTTACTAAATGACTTAATGTCTGTAAGCTGTTATATCTCAAAATTTCTTGTTTGTTACCAATCAACCACATTGGATGAACTAGTTAGGTTTTCCCTTCTTAACGCACAAGATGCACACTACTTATTTTATTCTCCTTATTGTGACATGTTGTACTTTATAGTCCCATTGATCTATTTTGGTAATTTGTGGATATTAATCTCTATTTTTCTAATACAAGGTCCATTTAACTTCTTGGTAAGTCTTCTCAATGACTTTTTCATGGAAAAACATTGCTATTAAAAAACGTTTAGGCTTATTTTTCATTGTTAGTTTGTAGGGAAATGTTTTTTTATGTTGTTTTGTATGCCTTATGAGTTATGTCATTCAATTTCAATCTACTAAAATGGGTTGGCTCTCATTTTCCCATAGATGGAGGAATTATGATACTCACAGGCTTGCATTTAGGGAGCGACACTGCCCCCCACGTTCTGAAAGAGTCGAGTGCTTAATCCCTCGACCATAGGGCTACAAGATACATATTATATGGCCAAAGAGCAATGATGAGTGTTGATATAGGTACATACTTCATCCATTTTTATTTTTTCTTCCATCTTGGTTAAAAAAGTACAAAAATATTGAAGTTCTAAAGCAAAGGTAACTTCATATCATTTCACCTAAATATTGTAGAGGATATATGATTATAAATTAGCATTGTTTCTAGACTTACTACCTCTTAAATGTTTTCATTTCCACTAGAATTTCCCCTACGAATGGATCAATAATGGAAAATAAAATCAACATTGGTTGAGTAATGAAAGGGAGATATTCCTCTTCCCATGTGGAGGTTCAATTTTCATTCTTTACAAGTATGTTTTGTGTTATCTTGCATTCACATTCAGCCTTTTTTTTATGCACACTAAAATTCTAATTCATATTGGATGAAGATTCAGAGTTTGTTGATTCTCTTAGTTTTGCTTAAATTGGTTTACTTGAGGTATCTGTAGTTTCCACATGTGATGCTCATAACTTCTAATTTTTTAAATATTTTATGGAAATATCTTCAGTGGTTGTAAACATTTATTGGATTTAGATAAAAAAGTCTTGTAAATGATTAGTATCTTTAATATATTTATTATTTCAGAGATATAAAAAGCCTGTGCGCTTAGTTTGATGATATAGAAGTGGAGAATATTTTCCAACAGTAAGTGAGTATTATGTTAGGGCGTGGTCTTTTCGTTCCGGAAAAGGTAGTAAATGTGTACATGAATTGAGATGTAGTGGAAATAAATTCCATTCATGTGAACTTTTTGTAATTGGACGCTATCAAGTTAGTCACATTCGGTGACTTCAAAACTATTACTTATTTAATATGGTTTCTTTTTCCTTGTAAGAGTTGGTAACTTTTGGTAATTTGATGTTATCAAGTTAGTCACATTCATTATTTGACTTCAAAACTATTACTTATTTAATATGAGATTTTTCCTTGTAAGAGTTGGTAATGATAGACTTTGTGATTGAAATATGTGATTTGTTGATCTTTATTATGTTTGATTGTAGTAATTGGAGCTATGTAATATGGTAGAAAACAAGAGTATGACCCTTCTTGCACACAATACCGAAGCAGGAATTGAAGAAATAGAAGCATAATAACACTAGAGCAGAAAATTAAAAAAAGAGAGAGAAATAAGAGAACCAGTCTAGTGATACCCTTAAAGCCAATATCATGTATGAGACACACACATACATACTGATAGTCAAGCTTTTAGAGTTGACGAATTCATTTGAAATGCCTTGGGAACACAATGATAATGTTTTGAGGTGATGAAACAATATTTCATTTGTAAATTATATTTCAACCAATATTAAGTTGGAAACTCATATTCTAATACATGAATTTTCATATAATATAATTTATGTGGTTGAAACTATATATAGTTGTAGTTGATATTATGTAATCTTGTAATTAACATATGTAATTTTGCATTTTCATATTAGATGAACATGCACATTGTATGCCATTTTTTTAAAGTTTAGTCACAAAATAAAACTAATTAATTTATGTTGATTAATAATGAACATATAAAATCAATTTAAAACTACTAAATTAGTAGTTTATATTGATTAATTATGAACACAAAGAAAATGAATATGCGACTAATAAATTAGTCGTTTATAATTATTATTAATGAAAGTAAATGAAATGAATATAAACTACTAACCAACATTTTGGCCATATTTCTTTGGTCATTATTTTTTTTTTTTGGGTGATCATGTAATAGTATAGTTTGTTGTGTATTTGGTCATTAATTGTGACAATTAATGAATAAATGAATGACTAAATATACTACTAAACAATAAAATTGAGACATCCAATTAATGACTAAGTTAGATACGACTAAAAGTTAGTCGCATTATAAGATACTGTAAATTAGCCACTATTGGTACCCATTGAAAATTGATCATTTATATGCAAATTTTAGTCATTTTGTTAGTAACTACTTAGCCATATTGTACTAGTGGTTGTTGTAGGAGGAGTAACTATTGAGGAATTACTTTTTTTCATCAATTCCTATTTGTCTTCATGTGGTGTACATGTTTTCACATTGACCGTCTTCTCTAAACTGCCATCTCATGCTTCCTCTTCTATGAATTGAACATATATGTTGATTATGACTTTCTTGGTTGATGGATTGTATAGGTTGCATGCCTTGGATTCATCACTGTATCCAACAAATATACATTTCTCCCCCTTGTTTTCTAACTTCTCCCTCAACTCATCTAGGACATGCGCATATGCCACACATCCAAACACTCTCATGTGAGTGACATTATGCTTTCTTCCACTCCATGCCTCTTCAGGAACTATATTCATAACACTTTTGGTCGGAAACCTATTAATGATATACACTGCTTAAGAGACAACTTGAGCCCAATTATCATTTGGAAAATGCTTTTCCTTCAACATACTCCTTTCCATTTCCATGACGATCCTATTTTTCCTTTCCACAACACCATTTTGTTGAGGTGTATACCTTTTGTAAACTGCTTGTGAATTCCATGCTCCCTGCAAAAACATAGGAAGTCATTTGTGATGTATTTGCCACCTATGTCAATCCTCCTTTGATGCAGTGTCAACTTTGCTTCTCAACAAGAGATTTGTATTGGAGGAAGCACTCAAACACTTCACTTTTTTGTTTTAGGAATTAGACCCATGTCTTCCTTGTATAATTATCTATGAAAATCAAAATATTATAACTGCCACTAATTGATGGCATTTGCATTGGTACACATAAATTTCAATGGAAAATCTCCAAAGGTGCCTTTTCCCTTATTGAATTTCCCATTGGAAATGATTCTCTATGTTATTTGAGCAAGATGCATCCTTGACATAGTCTGTCCAGTTTTCTATGAGTGGAAATCCTTTCACCATGCCTTTCCTATGTAACAAATTCACACCTCCAAAGTTGAGATGGCCAAATCTCAAATGGCATAATCAATTTTCATTTTTATCTTCTGCTTGAAAGTTCACTTGTGTGAAAACTGCTACATTTATCTCATTCTCTTGTGAAATCCTTGAAATTTGTGTTTCAACACCTTCTTCCTTCAAATCTGATTTTAGCTTGAGAGGAAAAATTCTATTGTTTGTCATCTAAAATTTTGCAATCATTTGTCTTCTTGGAGACTTATACAAAATTGTGCACACATCATTTTTGAAAAATCCATTATAGCCATTTTGCATGAGTCATCCAATGCTTATGAGGTTATGCTTCAAACCAAGGACAAAATAAAAATCTGAAATGCATTTCTTCTCCCCCTTATTTATTAGAATGTCAACTCTTCCTTTCCCCATCAGAGAGATTTTTTTATCATTCCCTAATGTCACTTCTAATTTCACACTTTGATCTAGATTGGAAAGCATTTCTATGTTCACATTCATGTGGTTGCTACACCCTAAATCTAGAAACCATACATCTTTTTTTTCTTGTGCTACATTACAACCTAAAAATATGATATCATGGTCCTAATTTTCCTTTACGAAATTTTCACTTGGTTTGTTACTTATGTCATATTTATTCTTTCTAAATTCATTTTCATAATGACCTAATTCTTACAATAATGACATTGAACTTGAGATTTATCATACCTTTGACCTTGTTATTCATTTTGGCTTGAGCCTTGACTTGGATTTTGATTGTTGCCCCTTCCAGTTGAACTTGAAGGGCCGCTTCTTCCACCTCTGTGTGGGCTTCTTCCTCTTCCTCTAGAATTTGATCTTCCTCAACCTCTACCTACCAAATGAAACTTGTGTCTTGAAGGCATGCTCCAATGAGGACTTTGTTGCTCTATTCAACCTATGCTCATGAGAAATCAGTAATGCATGAAGGAAATCCACTGAAAATTGTGAGAGATCCATTGTCTATTCTATGACCACAACAACGACATCAAATCTTGCTGGCAGAATTCTCAAAACTTTCCCAACTATTCTCCTTTTCTTAAGTGTCTCACCATGAGACATGATTTGAGTAACCATTTCAATTACATGTGTAAAAAATGAGTCTACATTCTTAGACTCTTTCATACACATTGTCTCAAAATTTCTTCTCACCATTTGTATTTTTCATGTCTTCACCTTTGTCATGTCTTGGTAGGCTGTCTACAGGGTATCTCATGCTTGCTTGGAATTTGTTGTTGTTGCAACCCTTGGAAAAATACTTTCATGACCTACATGAAAAATATAGAAGAGGGATTTTGAGTCCTTCTTCTTGTTGTCCCTCAACAAATACTTTTTTTCTTGTGTCAAAGCAATGCATGGTACTGCATCTTCTGGTTCTTGGAAACCATTCTTCACCAATTCCCAAATATGTTGAGAAGAGAATAGTCTTCATTTTAATAGTCTAATTATCATAATGTTTTCCATTAAACTAAGGTATACAACAATTATTCAAGCTTGTGCTTGTTGCTTCCATTTTCACTATGTAAAAAAAAATGTTTCCGCTTTCACTATGTAAAAAAAAAAAAATCTTCTTACTCATAAATACTCTCACGTAGTATTTAAGACAGGGGAATTCTTCCTCAACGCACAAAGTTGCCGAGAGATCTTAATTTGCACAAAGATTAAATCATATGAGACTTGTTTTTAATACAGAGTGGTGGAAATTAAAAAAAACATAGTGGACTTGCTCAACTATAATAGAGCAAAAATCAAACTTAAAACAAAGCGGTTGCAGTAAAAAATAGCAGTGAAATTTTCATAAAGATATCCCAAAAACTATACTTTAGATTATAACTTCAAAATAAAGTAAATACAGTCTTCACTAGTAAAACAAGATTTCTTACTCAAAATTACATTCACCACGAGTTGTACAATGTAAAACCTGTAACTAATTGTTTTAGGCGCCCACCAAAATTTTCTCTGCTATTTTGACCCCTTGTCTTGCTCTACTATTTTGTCCCCTTGTCTTTTGAGACTTACATCTTCCACAATACATAATAATTCTACATGCTTGTTAGGTCAAACAATACATTTCTAAGACATTAATTCACGACAAGAAAAAATTAATAATACATTTGTAAGACATTAATTCATGACAAGAAAACATTAATATACAATGATGGGCTAACATGATTTTTTGAACTTTGTGGATAGTAAATTTCTGAACTTTGTGGACAGTATATAGTAGATGCAAAGTAAATTCTTTCCCATGCATTTGTACCAATGATTCATAAATTTCTATTTGAATTTTAATTATTGCGCCGAGAGGCGCATCTACAGCGCAGTACCCCGATGTCAGGTATGTCACATCCTCATACAAAATGTCAACTTAAGTTTTAAATTAAAAAAAAATAAAAAATAAAAATTAAGTGTCGGCTTAACAAATAAATTTTAACAATCATATAAATAAACCAATTTTTTTTTTTAAACAATTCATCTTGATAGATCCGGCGCATCTACAACCCAGTATCCATCATAAGCAATTTCTAAAAGAGAGACAATGGTTGTGATATCTCTCTTCTGCTATGGGTCTCCACCATAAAAACAAACATGGAGAAAAAAACCATTACCAGCAAGAAAAAACATTTGCCACTCTCTAATACCTAAATACCAAATGCTCACAATGAATAATATCACAAAGATCAAGAGAATCTGCACGAGATTACCTGAATCTCCATGATTCACATAATCTTTGAAATCACCAGGTTTTAATATATTATATTTATTGGGTCCAATGTGAATTATGAAATTACATAATGGTAAGTTCTCACTTGGCTTCACCGAAACCTCCAGAAATATTTTCCACTTACATTGGCTATCACAAATATTGAAGGAGACTCATCTATTGATGATGTGTCAACCATCTCAACATTGTCAATGTTAGGGTTTCTTATCAATGGAGGAGAGCGAGAGTGAGTCGTTATGGAAACTAAACATTTTTATTTTTTGGTGGGAGTATGAAAATTTTCATTACATGGTAGTTTTTCACTATTTATGTGATTGACACCTGTATGGTGAAGCAGAGATTAAAGAAACTATAATTTAAAAGCATGCTTATAGGCAATGCAGACAATACTCTTTTTGAAAGATAGCAAGGAAAAATTGTAAAATGTGTTTTGTAATTGATTCTTCCTAAAATTACTCAATAATGCCTTTTACTTTTGAATTGTGTTATAGACATAGAAAGAGTTACAAAAGCTAATGGAATAAAAAATCCATATAGGTTATCATTGCAGATTTTAATCATTTGTCAAATTTAATTTTGTATGAAAGCACTCACTATAGAAACCATTATCTACTAGTTGGAAAGGGCGAGAATACATTATGCATTATAAAACAGTAGAAAAAAATATGAAAATAAATATGGATATTTACTATTTCCACTGAAAAAAGATGAAAATTAATTTCAGTGTAGATGTTGATTTCTAATTATATTTGACTACTTCCACTAAATAAATAAAGTCTCTTTTTATATTTACTCCATAAACCTCTCTATATTTATAATAAGTCAAAAAAGAAGTTTTATTTAGTTCAAGCCTATATGCCAAATACCATGGGCCAAATTATTACTAATACCATGGGCTAAATACCATATTTATAAAAGAGCTATGGTAAATAAATAAATCAATATAAACGAGGTATAAAGAGGCATGATAAATATATAAAAACACATCAAATATCATTATAAATCAACATCTAATTATATACCAAGTCTATGTGCCAAATACCATTGTAAATAAAAGAGGTATGGTAAATAAATAAAACCTATTTTTTTATATTTATTCTATAAATCTCTTTATATTTACCAACACTCAAAAAATAGGTTTTATTTAGGTGAATCCTATAGGTCAAATACTATGGGCCAAATTATTATTAATATCATGCCAAAAAAACCATTATTATCCCTAATATTAATATAAAAATATTAATAAAAATATTATTATTATTAAATATAATATTCATATTAATATTATTATATTTAATAACTTTGGATTAATACAATATTAAATTTTCTATATCACTATATACATTAATGTATCATGATATATATTAACTCTAGATATATATGGAAGGGAAGAACAAAGACATAGAGTGATAGAGGTGGAGAGATAGAGGGTGTGAGAAGGGAGAGATGGGGATAAAATCAAGGAGAGGGGAGAGGAGGAATGAAGAGAGAGAGGGAGAGGAGTGAGAGAGGTAGAAAAGGGTACGCGAGGAAGAGGGAGACATAAATATGGAGGGGGGGAGAGGAGGAGAGAGGGATGGAGATAGTGAGAGGATTGGAGGGAAGAGAGAGAGAGAGAGTTATGGGGGAAGAGAGAGGATTAGAGGGAAAAGAGAGAGATGGGGGAAGAGAGAGGGAGGTAGGAGAGGAAGGGAGAGAGAGGAAGGAAGAGAGAGAGAGGAGAAGAGAGGGAGGGAGATAGGAGGAGAGAGGGAGGGATAGAGAGATGGAGTTGGAGGGAAGAATAAATACATAGAGAGCGAGAAGTGGAGAGAGAGAGGGAGTGAAAAGGGAGAAATAGAGAGAGCGTGTGTAAGTTTTGGGGTGAGATAAAGAGAAAAAGGAGAGATTGAGGGAATGGGGGGAGAAGGAGAGAGGGAGGGATATATTGACAGAGTTGGAGGGTGAAGAGAGGGAGAGAGAGGGAAAGAGAGAGATATAGACATGGGAGAGAAAGGGAGAAAGGGGAAGGAAGAAAGAGAGGATGTGAGAGAGTGGAGAGAGGGAGGGAAAGAGAGATGGATTTGGAGGGGGGAGAGAGGGAAGACGATTTATTTCACTAGATGCATTGATTTCATTGTGGATGGTGATTTCTAATCCTATTTGATTTCCTGCACTATATGCATTTATTTTAGTGTAGATGTTGAGAGAGAGAGAGAGAGAGAGAGAGCAAGAAAGAGAATTGGAGGGAGAGGAAGGACAAGAGAGAGGAAGAGAGTGATGGGTAAAGAGAGAAAATTGGAGGGAATATATATATATATATATATATATATATATAGAGAGAGAGAGAGAGAGAGAGAGAGAGAGATGGATTTAGAGGGGGAGAGAGGGAGGGAAGAAGAAATACAGAGAGATTGATAAGTGGAGAGAGAGAGAGATTAAGTGACAAGGGAGAGATGGAGAGAGAGTGTGTATGTTTTCATATGAGATAAAGAGACAAAGAATGAGATATGAAGAGAAGGCATGAGAGAAGGAGAGAGGTAGGGATATAGTAACAGAGTTGGAGGGTGAAGAGAGAGAGCGATAGAGAGGTAGGAGAGAAATGGAGAGATAGGAAGGAAAGGGAGGATGTGAGAGAGTGGATAAAGGGAAGGAAGCAAAGATGTAATTCGAGGGGGGAGAGAGGGAAGAAGATTTCATGCACTAGATGAATTGATTTCAGTGTAGATTGAGATTTCTAATCCATTTTGATTGCTTGCACTAGATGCATCAATTTTAGTGTATATGTTTATTTATAATTATATTTAATTTCTTGCACTATATGCATTGATTTCAATGTATATGATTGCTAATCCTATATGTTTTCTCGCAATAAATGCATTGATTTCTGTGTAGACGATGGTTTTTTATCCTATTTGATTCCTTGCACTAGATGCATTAATTTCAGTGTAGATGTTGATTTCTAATTATATTTGACTAGTTCCACTATATTCATTGATTTCAATGTACATGATTTCTAATTGTATTTGATTTCTTGCACTAGTGCATCAATTTCAGTATAGATGGTGATTTCTAATCCTATTTGATTGCTTGCGCTAGATGCATTTGTTTCAGTGATGTTGGTTTCTAATAGTATTTGCTTACTTGCACTAGATACATTAATTTCAATGTAGATGTTGATTTCTAATCCTATTTGATTACTTGCATTAGATGCATCCATTTCACTGTAGATGTTGTTTTCTAATCCTATTTCATTGTTTGCATTATATGCATTGATTTCAGTGTAAACGTTGATTTCTGATTTGATGTAATTGGATGTACATTGATGGTACATTAATTTTAAAGTGATTGGATTAATGTTGTGCATTAATTTCACTGTAAGCAGGCAAAATTATTGAAAATGTACATTTATTTTTATGTTTTAGTAATTCAACCTATTAATATCGAAGAGCAAGAGAGAAAATGTATGATTTTTAGTACAATAGTTCCAGAAAAATATTTAAATGATTTATGATTTCAATTGTTCTTTTCATATAATCGATATGAAAAGATGACAAAACTAACAAAGGTGACAATTTGTAATTGAGTGCATTCTTATTATTCACATTTTCTATCATTCAACAATATTACATTGTCACTTTGCATTCATATCACATTTGAATGATATGATAGGTGTATTTGTTATTTAATTTATTAATTATTTCATTTTTATGATCACCAAACATATTTATATTAATAACATTTGTTAGAATTTTTATTTCTAATCTTCAAAATTTCAAAGTATGATGTACATCTCAAAAATATACAAAAAATTTAATAATGTGAAAAATGTGACATTGATGCCTCCAACTGGAACCAGCCTAGATCCATCTAACTCCGGATCTATCATGTGCCGAGAGGGATCAAATCTCTCGAGGTGCAAACATTTCCTCAAGTTTTGCACTCAAAAAATAGGTTTGCACCTCGAGATATTTGATCCCTCTCAGCGCATGATAGATCCGGAGTTAGATGGATCTAGGCTGGTTGTATTCGTGTTCAAAACTTCATTTAAAAGGTGTCCTTGCCTACAAAAAATATCCACAACCTACAAAATATTTACTTGTGGTATGGTTATTGTACGAAAATTTAACACAGTGAATTAATTTTCCAACAACTTCTCCTTCATTGGCTATAGGAATGTTTTTTACTGTGTGGGATAATCTGAATCATAGTTACTAAATTTGAATTCGAATAAGAATTCGATACCAAAAAAAAATTGAGGCTAAAAATTAGAGAATACAAATCTTATAAAAATTAAGAAATTTTTTTTTTTCAAAATTTTAAAAAATTGAAATAAACCTTTACCTGTTACTTAAAATTTTATGTCTATTTATGATGATCCTAGAATAATGGAAAAAAACACATCAAATTTATTAGTATTGCAAATTTCGAAAAAAAGAAAACAAATATAATAATATGAATAACAAAAACTCAATCCAAATTCATTTAATTAATTTTTGTGAGATATTACAGAAAATGAATTCACTAACCAACAATTATAATAAACAACTATCCTCTAATCTACTAATAACTATTATCCAAATAAGAATAAGGAAAACTAATCTACTAATCTACTAATCTTATAATTTATGGATAAAATAAAAATAATAAAGTCACTTGAAAAGATGAATGCCAATATGGCAGGGCTATTTCTATATTCATTTACCCTAGATATGTGCTAATTAATAAATGGATATTCAAAAACGATTTCCAAGATTTGTTCCCTCCAAGCTCAATTTGAAGATAATAAGAACATGAGAATCATGCACATCATTAAATTGAATACATACTATTAAAAAAAAATTCCATACCTTATTAAAAATTACCGTAAACAATATTCACCTATTTTCTGATTTTTTTTCAGATGTGGGCGAACTTGGAAACTATGATGTGAATTATTACCGTATGAACAGAACAATATTGACCTATTTATGATAATTTTTTCAGATATGGCCAAATTTGGTAATTATGATCTGAATTGAATAATATGAAATATTTATAAACAATTGAAAAAAATAGAATTTTTTCTTTAAATTTAAAAATTTTGATGAATTTTATTAGTTTTATGCTAATTGTAAAATGTTTGGTGATATTTTCTGTAAAAATATTCATATTTCTAATAATTTTATGTAACCCATTTACAAATATTAATCCCTAAAATCTTCCATAACAACATCCAAATATAAAAACAAAAAAAAACCAATAAAATCACAACTCATTAACTGATTGGAAAAAAATGCAAATAAACCCTCGGCTAAAGCGCTAATTTAACCATGCATTATTAGACCCTAATTGCACCCGGGAAAGTTATTACTGATGGATCCTATGAATACAAACCCTGGGATAACATACAGTTTGACCCTTGTAAACTTTATTCCTAGACGCCGTTTGCAATAACACAAATTATTATTATCGGACCGTCATTGGCTAGGTTCTGTGGAACATAAAGCTAGTGGTGAGCTCACATCTTTTGGCAAAATTATATGTAAGTTCTTTCAATGCAATGGATAATGTATTACGAGTTAAATAAGCACCCCTCTAGCATTTCCCGGTCTATCTTTATCTGGATTTTATTTTATATTATAGAATATGTAGTCACTTTTAGTATAGATTTTGGAATATTTTCAAATTTTACTGTATTTTTTATACTTATTCTTATTTATTAAAGTTTAGAATTTTAAAATAAAATATTTTGAAAATCAATTTTTTATATTTATTTTTATTTATTAAAATTTGGAATTTTAAAATAAATTATTTTAAAAAATTATTAAACATAATTCAAGCAAAATAAAATATTTTGAAAATTTATTAAAAAAATTAAAGTGATAGTTTAAGTTGGTTGAAGCTTATTGGATTTTCAGAATATTAAGGAATATTCTCTCTATGAATTGCACATGCATATTAGTTTTATACAATCAAATTCACAAGTGTTTTATCTTTGATATGATAGAGGTAGTTTTACTTAATTGTTTTCTCCTTAAGGTGATATAGGTAGTTTGAACATAACTAAATTTTAGATTTCAAAATATTTAGGATTTTTAATAGATATGATAGAAGTTAAATAACTTCACTCATATTTATTATTAATTTTTTTTAATCTATAATTGACATAGAATGATCACATAGAGTTTTTTTAAATTTGATTTAGAAGTTATTTGAAAACTCCAATTTTAGTACAAAATATCACAAATACAATTTATTAACAAAGTAAAACCAATAACCAACAATTCTTAAATTTTCAAAAAAAAAAAAACCTAGTCAAAGACAAAACCTAACAAAGTTTTGGAAAAAATAACTAGAAATATTTGTCCTTATAGCAAAGTGTATTCAATATTCTGAATCCACCACAATCACATTCAATGTCGTTCATAAATCACCTCGAGTATATTTGGTTCCTGTGTTTAGTTTATCAGCCAATAAACAAAGTTAACCATTGATAAAATATACCCACCTAAATTGACCTGTGTCGTACATTGTACAAGATTTTAGGTTTTATCTTTAGTTTTTTTCATAGTCAAAATTGATAATGTTAAATTTAATTAAATTGCAGATTTCAAAAATATTTCTAAATTTTGATAAGCAAAAGTTAAATTTAATTAAATTGCAGATTTGAGAAATATTTCTGAATATTGATTGAAAGAAGAAAGTAATTTTTTCACTTAATACCAATTTGGATTGATCACTCATTACATCTAATATCCTAAAGGCACAACAACCACATTCAATGCTTGTTAAACACATAATATTGGAAATCAATTGAACTGTATATTAAGAATGGTGTCAAAGAATGATGTATATAGTGTACAAATAAATACAATAAGAAAATTGTTGATTCAGTTTCCAAGTTTTGCTGGATTCTAATAACTAACCTCAATAACAGACATTAATCAAAATCTTACTAACGGGGATTAAGTGTCTAACATTCCCCCCTTAATCTGAATGGATGTATCTAAGTTCAAGAACGAGAGCTAAGAAATGTAAAAATATGTCACAACCAATGGTTGAATAAGCTCTTTGGTGGTTGTTAAGAGAAAACCACAAACAATATAAAATATGGGAGAACTCAAGATCTCAACCAGTGATGTTTTAAGGATGACCACCAACTCTAGAACTATCATAGTAATTCCTCAAACAAACTAACTTTGAAACTATCAAAGAAGTTTGTGGAACAATTCCTATTATGGCATCGTTGGCTAGTGGAAGTGCTCCTTCACAAATCTCAACATGCAAGAAACATGCAATCATGCTTTTAGAGTATAATTCTCATGGAGAATAAATGAAAACAACTCTATCTACAACTCTGAATCTATTTTTTGAACTCGATCTCTAGGTTGTAGCAATAAAACTATGATTATTTCTTACTAAGACTCGCTCGACAAATCTTCAAAGTTGTAACAAAGAATCAATTCTATCAATTCCCTCCTTGTCAGATACAAGCTGAGAAGATGAATTACTCTTCGCTGAAATGTCGGTCAATACTCTTGAACATATCATTTGGTATGACTTGAAAATCTTCTTGATAGTTTTAGACCAATCCCAAGAAACAATCCATCCAAAATTAATTTTCTTTCTTACAGTAGTCTTATGGTTGAAATATTTGTTGGAATGATGAATCTTCTTTCCACAATGTTCACAAGGATGAAGATCATAACGATGATCTTTCCCATGT
Source organism: Pinus albicaulis (assembly GCA_034641835.2). NCBI lineage: Eukaryota > Viridiplantae > Streptophyta > Pinopsida > Pinales > Pinaceae > Pinus > Pinus albicaulis. Next base: position 1,616,949,932 of record CM076570.1, on the reverse strand, counting down.
CCAACTTTGTCACAACGTTGAAATCTTCTAGGTTGTGGAACAACATTACCCAGAAAGCCAGCACTATGAAATTGTATAGATTCGGAAAAATCAAGAACATGAAAAGAAACATCCTTATTGTATATTATACCAGTTATTTCTTTTTCATGCCCAATTCCTTTCTAAGTTCTAATGAATGTTTTGGGAATTGTAGGTTTCACATCAGGACTATGAGTTGCATCCAAATTTTCTCTTGAAATGGTTTGATCCATATTTGACTTGTGATGGGAGCGAGAATCAAACAATGAGTTGCTTTGAAAAAACCAGTTCAAAATCACAATTTTTCTTTTGAATTTTGTCTCACTATAATTGTGACTCTATTTGGAAAAATTCAAATGTTTCTTGTGTATTTTGCAAACAATTTCTAATGTCAGACATTGTGTCTTTGTTGATTTGGACATTGTTATGAATAGTAGATGACATTATATTTCTTAATAACTCTAAGAAATCATTGAGTTTAGCCATTTTCTACAACTTTTGCTATCAAATAAAACTTGCAATCAAATTCCAACTCTCTATCAGAAAACAATCAACTTTGAAATGGGTGTCCAACCCCACTTATAATATGATATAAAGGATAATACGTAGTCAAATTTGAAAAATATAATATAAAAAACTTCAGAAGCCTCCAACAGATCTGATCAACCTTTAGCCTTAAAGATAGGGCACCATTTCTTTTGTAATTATTTCAATCAATTGTCCTCTAGAAGTTCTACAAAATTGTTGTTCATAAAATCTAGGATCACACATCCGCCGCAAAAACCACATTCTGTACAATGCAATTGATTCAACACAAAAATGCTTGATTTCACTATGCAAGAAATTAATGGTAAAATTGGTGAAGAAAAGGAAATATTAGCATAGAAAAAGTCCAAGCTTGTAGACCCACATTGGAAATATCAATACAATTTAGTCACAACACATTTTTTCACACACTCATCCTTTAACAATTAAACACTTCTTTATGCCTCCCTAAACTCCACGATTTCAATAACGAGCATAACTTAAAACTCAATTTAACTCGATTCTCTAATATACATTCATATATTGTCTTTATAATCTAGCAAAATTGATTGCAACTCTATTGAAACATATGAATCAATAAAACATGAAAATAACATAGAGTCTAGAATTTGAACCGTGGTCATCGCTTTAATGTCATAACTATGAAGGCTCCAATTGTGGGTTTATTACCTGCTTCTTGGAGAAATACAAACTGCTACCTCCTATTTTTTATGATGATAATTTTTTTTTCACTTATATCCATTCATGTGGAGAGAAAATTGCATCAATGTGATATCATTCCAGAACATATCGATGTTTCATTTAAAATAGTTTGTAGATGAAAAGTTTCTCAAAACCTAGTGTCTCTTAACAATCCAACCATGGATTAGATTTGATTTTTAAATTCAAGATTATTGCTAAAATGGATAAAGAAAAATAAGCAATGAGCCACGAAGTGTTCTTTGTCCTTGTTCACGCTTTGAGCTTAGTAAGGGGATAAAAGGCTTGCATACAATTATATTATATAGATCCTCAAACTAGTTGTATAAGAATTTCTACGAAGATAAATTGTTACGAGAAAGGATAGAACAACTTGAATTTCCAAAATCTTTATAGTTTTTTTTGTGCACGTCTTACCTATTGTAGAAAATACTCTTGATTAGTTCTTCCACTGTTGATTCCAATCTTTCCTTCAACTTTCTTCTACATTCAAATCAAAGTAATAAAAAATTAGACCAATGCATTACTCATTGATTATTTAACATTTCCAAGCTTAAATTTGAATGGAATTCCTCTATCCCAACTATAGTCAAACTTTCTACTGTCTAGAAATCAAACAAAACCTCATAATCAAAATATATTGTGATATTTATAGTGCAAAGGATGGATAGGCATAAAACCTTGATATAGGTGTTTCCATGGACAGAGAAAGGTGAAAACCCAAATATCGGCAGTCACACCATCATACGACATTAAATCTTTCAGATATTCAACTTAAGCACTTGATAATGACCACCATTGATGCTGCAATTCCACAATGAAGAATAGAAAAGATAGGCATGATCTTGATCTTTAGAAATATTTACAAAAAATCAGAATTGGAGGCCTTTGTGGCAAACAAAGAAAAATTCTTTACTAGGAAGCAAGCAGAAAATGCGAGTAGGCCTGCTAGGGTACCCCCATCGTAAAGCGGAAAGTATGTGACTCATTTGCTCCAATGTTGATCATAAATGTTCACAAACTTATGGATTTTTTTGTGATAGCAAAGAAAAGGATTTTTTCCTCCATTTCATCTAACTCGTCTGCTAGCAAGCAACAATTAGCTTTTGAGCTAGTGGCAGCGTCTACATCTTCAAGTCTCAAAATTTGTCTTGCCTCGTCAAAAATGGTCTTGTGGGATCTTTAAACCCTTTTCACTCTTCATCCTTCAGGCTCATAAAATCATAAATGGTTATCAAGATTCATCGCACCTCAATCAACAACATGCAATGGATGGTCATGCTCATGTTATTCATGAAGGAGAAAAAATGACTGGCTCACTTATTCAACAGAGAAGATAAATTATGCTCTGATGCCAATTTTTAAAAACAATATTGGAAACTAATTAAATTGTGTATGAACAATGGTGTCAAAAAATGATGTACATAGTGTACAAATAAATACAATAAGAAAATTGTTGATTCAGTTTCTAGGTTTTCTTTGACTCTAATAACTAATCTCAATAATGCACACTAACCCAAATCTCAATCATGAGGATTAGGTGTCTAACACTATTTTTTTCCCAAGGAAAAATCGTAATTTTCATTAAGATGGAAAACTACATGTTGTAGATGCCTTTGGAATATTCATAAAAAAATGTGACATAGTCACATACCAAAAATTAACAGTCCAGTTATGTTCCCCTATTGGGGTGTACATTATAGTAACAATATGATTGTAAGTCTTCTATGATGAAAAAAAAAAATTACATATGTTCAGTATATATAAATATATCTGTGATGAAAAACATGTTATATATGTTTTGATCGTTTGCTGCCTGGTGTTGGTCTATGTACGACTGATGATAATAGCTAAAATGATCCTATCCATTATGTTCCTCTATCATCCATGTCCCCTGAGGCTGGAGCATGGCCTCCTTGGATAGCGAGTTAGAAATTTGATTTTGTTCCTTGAAAATATGACAACATATGATAGAATCAAATTGAGATTTTAAATGTCATAAGTCCTCCAAGATGTGATACTGTGTATGAATGGGATGTATTGATGACATATTGAACCAGCTGATGACAATCTTTGAATCCCCAAAAATTTGCAGATGTTGGTAGCCATGTTCTAAACCGAACTAAAGAAGGATTCTAAGTGTGATGAGTTCAGCATAATTATTAGTGCCCAACCCCATCCCCATATTTCTATTGTAATGGGTATGATCATTTAAGTATAATACGACACCTCCACCACATCCATGGTTCTGAGCAGAACCATCAAAATATTCCCATGTGTGTTCACGGTTCATCACCTCTAGAGTTAGATTGCGGGGAGGGTCAGGAAGCTTGTCCATAGGGAGGCAATTGTAAAGAGATATAACATATGCAGATGCAGATGTCTAGTTTTGTTGATCATTTTGAAAGATTAATTTGTTGTGAAAAATCCATAGGCACCAAAATATCAAAAAAGGTAAATTGTGGTCCTTGTGTGTTGGATCATGATTCCACCAATACAACCATGCATTAGCTATATCAGGTCCAAGCCACTATGTAGGAATGTGGAGGTCAGCCAATAGCTATTGCCAGAAAGCCCGAGAGATAGAGAAATGCAGGAATAAATAGCATATGGTCTAGGATTCAGCCTTGCACAGTACACACCATGTGGGTCCATAATTGGAGTGCTTTTGTAAGTTATCCCCAGTTGGTGCAACGTTGCGCAAAATGCACTATATAAACAAAATGGATCGAGGTGGGGCCTTTAACTTCCATATGCAGTGCCACCACCAAGAAGAGTTCAAAGGTCTATGATTTGAATAGATATATGTGTATCCATCCTTCGGAGTGCATCTGCCATGAGATGCATGTTGCCAAATCAAATCATCCTCCCTGTGAATTATTCGAATCTGAAATTTAAAGAGTGCCATGGTGTAATCATGCCAAAACTCATGCCACTGTGCAGGGAGTCGCTGTATGGCAGTCTTCTAGCCTTGAGCGTATATATAGGTTGTACTTGGATCAACAATCTGATCAATAGTAGTGACCCTAGCTCCAGCAAAGTATTCATTGAGCTTAGGAGGTAATAGGTGTGCTCCTCTGTATCCAGCCCATGGGTCTAACCCGATATGAGAAGATGACCCTGAGTTAATGTGCCACAATATACCATCTCTAATAAAAGGCATGGAGTTTATGATAGCATTCCAGACCATAGATATGTCGCAGGAACATTAGGAGGGCCTACTGATCTAATCCATAGTATAAAATGGCTTGATGTATTTCTGGGTGATAACCTTAGTCTAGATATTGTGAGAAATCATGATCTGCCATCCCATATTTCTTGTAAGAGATTTGGCAAAAGTATCCAAATATTTAATGCCCCATCTCCCTCATTTCTTGGGTAAAGTTATATTGTCCAATTTTATCCAAGAAAAGGTATGACTGTCATTGTTGCCCATCCACATGAAGCTTCTGCGTATCTGCTAGATATTTTTGAGGATGCCTTTGGGTATCGAAGCAAGATACATCCAGTAGAAGGGGATGGCTATCAATATAGAGTTGATATGGGTTAATTTTCTAGCCCTTGATAGCCATCTATGATTCCAAATGGAAATACTCTTTTCCTACTTGGATATGAGCCATGACGAATGTACATTGTGGTATGGAAGGGGCTTTAGTCAGAATCCAAAATACTTGAGACCATATGAGAGATCCAGGATGGAGAAAGGAAACTGTTGACTGGTGAGGACCTATTCCTGCTATGTTCAACCAATGATGGTCAAAGTTGATTTGTGAATATTACATGTCATGCCCATCAAAATATTGAAAGAGCATAAAATAGAAAGAAAGGTATTAATATCCCTCATCGATTTATTGAGAAATATAAGAACATTGTCTATGAAAAGCAAGAGAGTGAAAACGCATCCCTGAGTAATCCGAATTCCCATGATCTTGCTAGATCTTTTCTCATGGGATATCAGGTGACTCAGAGCTTCCATGATAATCAGAAAGAGGAGGGGAGATAGAGGGCAGCCATATCTAAATGCTCTCTCCGAGTGAAAATAGGGGAATCGGGTCCATTGATGAGCACACTGAAGGATACATTAGTGATGCATCACATTATCCATTAGATAAAGATCACGGAGAAACCCAAGTGAATCAGGATCATACAAATGTACAGCTAGTTGGAGTGATCAAATGCCTTAGCCAAGTCAATATTGAGAATGGTTCCTTTGATATGCTTGATCCTGATGGTGTGCAGAGCTTCCTGAGCAGTGCCTATGGCCTCATGGATCTGACGATCATGTAGGAAAGAAAATTTCTCCTGAGATATATGAGCGGATAGGATGGGCTTGAGGTGATTAGAAATTATCTTAGCGATGATTTTATACATGCAATTGCATAGAGGTATGGGATGGTAATCCTCAAAGGTGCAAGGGGAGTCAGATTTAGGGATAAGTGCAATGAAGGTGGATTTGAAAGCATCATATAATCTGCCATGCTTTCTGTAGTGATCCACTACATTGAGAATGTCCTGACCCATTATTTCAATAAAAGACAGGTAGAATTCAATGGGCCATCTGTCAGGTCCGGGGCTTTTTTCCTTTTGAAATGATTTGAGGGTATCCATGAGTTCTTTCATCATAACAGGATCAGTCAGGGCAGCTTCATCCTCTATGTCTACAAATATGGGGAATACGCCTGCCACTTTGATGATCTCTAGGAGTGTGGAAATCTGGGGGGCTTTATATAGATCTGTAAAGTGAGAGAATCCCATATTAGCTAGTTTCTGGAAGTTCCTAGCCTGGTTCCCTACCCCATCTTCCAACTTCTAGATAGTATTAATGGAATTTCTACCATCTGTGAATTGGTGGAAAAACTTAGTGTTCTCATCCGCTGCTTGTAGCCCAATCGCTCGACTTTTAAGGTGCCATGTCTCTTCATGCTCCTTCAGAATATTAGTATGCTTAGACTCCAAGTGTATGATGTGGGCTTTTGACTCATTAGATGAAAAACCTTGATCCGTAGATGCACTAATGACAGTAAGTTCAAATTTGATGGATTTCAGTTTTTGTTAATATTTCGAGCATTTTTCCTTTGCCCATGCCCTAGTGAGCCTCTTGACCTATTAATTTTGAGAGAAAATAGGGCAGAGGGGTCGAGATCAGGTGGGCCAAGATTTTAAGACTAGTATCGTGTGACTAAGTCAATATAAGATGCATCACTGATCCAGGTAGCATTGAATTTAAAAGCGGTGTGAGGCTTCAGTGAGTCTCCCACAAGCTCCAAATAGATGGGGGAATGATCAGATAGTCCCCTCGATCCAACCCATTGCCTATAATTCAGGGTATGAGCCACAATGTCTTCATGAACCACGAACATGTTTAGCCACCTTGATAATGAGGCATGTTCGACCCTTCTATTGTACAAGGTGGGTTGGATCTGAGGGGAAGGTATATCCAAAAGATGGTGATCCTTGAGGAGAGTCATGATGGAGTCAGATAGGGGGTCAATATGGGTGGAGTGTCCCCATGATTTAGCCTGACTGAGAAAAAAATTCAAATCTCTGTTGAGAATGAGATTAGTAAGGCCCATGAAAGAGAGAGTGAGCATATGCTCCCATAATCTGATCTGATTAGTGCAGGGTCCATAAATATTCAGGATTCAGAATTCACTGCCAAAGTCAGTCGAAAGAATATCAGCCCCAATAAAACCATCGCCACCCCAAATATTACAGAGAGTGATAGATCTAGGACTAAGACCTGGCGTTCTACCCCCAGAGTGTCCTTTAGCATCCATAGCATGGAAATTCCATCCAAGCCGTAGATATTGTAGTACCTGAGTAACCATGTCCGCGGGGCCGAGGGTCTCTTGCAAGAAAATCACGTTAATTGGGGAAGTATCAAAAATTCTCCGAAGGGCAAGTTTTTTGGCAGAGCTTGCCATTCCACGATAGTTGAATGAGAGAAATTTCATGAGGAAACTATGGTGGGGGTTTTATATGCTCTAAGAACCCGATTAAGTGTTTTTGTCGCCCATCAACTGCTTCCTAGCCAACCTGAACGACGTCTTTAGATATGAAGGAGTGTTGAACTCGAGATCATTTCGAGGGTTTGGGAGAAGGTATGATCACCAGGAAATAGGGAGGAGTGGAAAATATCTTGGATAGGGATCGAAGTTAATATGAGTGACTACCTCTGGAATTAAATGATGATTCTGAAATGGAGGGATGAGATAAGGACAGGATAGTCAGCTGGGTCATAGAAATGGGGAGGTGGGGGGGGAGCTAGGAGAGAACGTAACTGAGGGGACAGATGAACCAGAAGTGTAGATGTGTACAGATGAAATCATAACTAAAGTAGCAATAGTAAAATATGTAGAAGAGGGATGGGATAAAGAAGTACCCATAGATTGTTGAGCCACAACAGCCCTGGATCAAATGATGCATAGTTACGGAGGCCGAGGTGTGTGCATGATAGATTTAGCAGTTGGCTCCTTCGTCCATGATGACTGACCTCAAATAGGTGGCTTTCGAAAGGAATTATGAGTAGGAGCGATAGAATCAGGTACTGATTTGGATTGAGGAGTCTATTTAACCTTCTTTTGTTGGAGCGGGCATTATTCAAATAGATTTCCTACAACATGACATTGGTAGCATCCAAAAGGAACACCCTCGTAGTCCAGGGGATGAATCCTGGAGAATTTCTTCCATCTGAGGGTGATGGATTCCTCTAACCCCTCCCTCATGTCCAAATGTACCAATATCCGGGACATCATCATAATACCAGTGGCAGTGAAAGATTTATCATAGTCTAGATAGGAGCCCAACACATTCCCAATATACTCAAAGGTGTCTTCGGACCAGAAATGTAGAGGAAGGCCAAGTAAGCAAACCCATATGGGGCCAGTGCCCAAATGTTCCCACTCCACATCGAAAAGTGGGCTCCAACGTTTCAATAATACCGGGGGTTGTTCAATGTGCCAGAAGCGTGATAGAACCCATTGCAGGTGCTCCGACTGGTGGGAAATGAAATCGAACCGGCCCTAGGGTAGGATAATGATAGAGGGAAAAACCTCGATGAACTATCCCCAAATTTCCGTCGTCCATAGTCAGAGCTGCTCCATGTTGTATTTCCACCCCTGCACATGACCTACCAAAACCCATCCTGCTATGTATAGAACCTCTCCCATTCTGTGGTTATCCCCAAATGATAGGTCTATACCCTTGTTAGTGACTTTAATATACCTGGAATTCCTGGTTGCACAAGGGTGATCACCATGTGGAAGGGGGTCGGATGCTGGCTCAGAGAATGGTACCTTAGAAGATCCCACCTCATGCAACAGCAAGTCCATGGGCTGAGTTCTCGTAAAGCACCCTGACAGAAGAGGGCATGACGTCGACCGTGGGAGATCACAGATGAAAAATCCCTCTGATGGATGAGGGCAGGTGCCCAGAGGGAGTTTTACGGGGGGATCTTGGATGGATAAACCGCCAGGGGATGGGAGGATACTTACAAGTAAAGGAGGTTCGAGATAAACTGATAAGATGTTGGAGATAGCGGATTTGAGGACACCAGATCAGGCTCAGAGAGGGGAGGAAAATACTTAAACAGTGCAAAAGGAGGGGATTCTGTTGGTAGGGGATAGTCCAGACAAGGAGATCCTTCGAATGGGAGATGAGGTTAGTTGGAAACCCTAGTACCACTTGTCAATGGAGCTAGGGTAGGGGAGGCTAGTGATTCTGTAGCCGATGAGATGTGCAGTGATGTTGATGTCCAGATCGGTACCCCGTCCAATGGATCTGGAGAGTAGTCGACTAGATCCTCCTCCATGGTAGTCGTTAGGGTAGAATAAACCTGCAAGGAATAATGGGGTAGAGAGCGAAAGAGTCCAGACAAAGGAGGAGTGACTGGCGCGATGCCCGTGAAGCTGTGGATGTGTGCGCGATAACGACAACTAGCAGATAATGTGCCCTAATTGTATGTAATCATGTGTGGTCACCCGATAGATCACGCAGCTGCAAGAAACTTTAGATCATTCTCTCGTGTCATCTCTCCCCCACATCTCGAATCTTCCATCTTCCATCCTCTCTTTTTTCAGGTGTGTAATAGTGTTGTCCATGAACCACCTCGATTATATCTGGTACCCATGTTTAGCTTATTAGACAATCAATGAATTTAACCATTGATAAAATAAAACCTCCTAAATTTACCTATTTTATAGGTTATGCAGGGCATTTTAGTTTTTTAATGATAAAACTTTATTGAGTTGAATATAATTGGATTATAGATTTAAAGAATATTTCTGAATTTGTATATATAAAATGAAATAATTGTTTCACTTAAATGAAAATGAATTATTTTGTAAAAATATTTCGTAAATTTATGATTCTTGACATGAGAATAGACAATTTATTGATGTGCTCCACTGCAATGTAATTAATATTTCATCATTCCATTAAGATTGTATAAATGCACATATCTTAGGCTCTAAGTTAGGAGTAAAGTTAGTATTTTGGTTAGAAGCTCATTTATTGTAAATGGACACTTGTTTATTTTCCAAGTGATCCTTAACTAGATTAAGTTAGAGCATAGAGCCTATAAATAGGTTAGTTTCCTATTTTCATTGTAGTGTGTAATGAGAGAATGTGAGTTTACGTGTGTAAACTCCTGTAATTTGCTATGTAATCTTTTTGCTTGATCAATAAATTTCTGTGTTTGAGGACACTTTCATGTGGTATCGGAGCCAGGTTAATGCTGTGAGGAGGATATTATAGCTCTACCAGGTCGTGGAAAACTCAAATCCATTGAAGTGATCAGCAAAAGATTGGTATGAAATTTGTCAAATTTTTTTTATTGATTTTAGATCTGTAAATTCTAAAATAATTTTTTAAAAGAGCAACTACAAAATCTGTGTGAATTTTTCTATTTCAAACTATTTGATTAAAAAAAAAGGGAAAGCGCTGTATAATTTTGGCATTTACATGAAAGCGCTATTGATATAGCGCATCAAGAAATTTGAAGTCGATTTTTCGCATAAGCTTGATTCTGGCATCGATTTATGGCATCAAGAAATTTGAAGTCGATTATGCGCTGTATGATTCTGGAATCGATTTATATGTGGCATTGATTCTGCATTTACATCCATCGATTCTGCATTTACATTTTCAAAGCGTTTACATATAAATCAATTCTGCATTTATTAAGAACCAACGTTTACATATAAATCGATTCTGCATCGATTCTGGCATTGATTCTGCATTTATTGAAAACCAGTGTTGAACCAGCGTATACATTGCATTGCAGTAGCAGCACATGCAAGTGGCAGCGCATAGTCTAGCACGCCATTTACTGTACTTTTTAACATTTGAAAACAACGTTAAAGAATTGAAAGAATCTGAAGTAGCATTTGAAGCATTGAAGAAGCATCGATTCAAGATTTGAAGCGTTGAAATAGCATTTGAAGTGTTGAAAGCATTGAAGCAACATCGATTCAGCATTTGAAGCGTTGAAAACAATTGGCCCAGCGTTTAAAATCGTGTTTAAATGAATTAAAGAAGGGTGGCCAGCCTTTTAATGAATTGAAGCCGCATTACAATTAATGAATTGAAGCCAACGTTAATGAATTGAAGCCAGGGATTCCTGTTTCGTATCAGTTATTGAATGCCCAAGGTTTGATTATAATCGATCTCCAGTAAACAGATCCACAATATAGATTTAATTGTGGAGTGTTGTGATCGATCAATACGTTGTGCTGTGCATATGGTTATATCATGTGCATTTAATATGTGTTGAATTAATGTGCTATGTGTGTTTATTTTATATAAGGACTTTGTTTTGGAGCGATAAGGAATAGTGGTAATTTCTATTTTTATTTGAAGGAATAAGTAAATTTTTTTAGGAGTAATAAGGATTTTGTAATTTGTTGGAGTAATAAGGTGATTTTTTGTAATTTATTTCTGGAGAGATAAGTGTGATTCAAAGTAATTTTACTTTGAGGGGGGGTAGTTTATTTTTTACCAGATAGAGCAAGAGCACTATTGTAAAAGTCAAATTTTGAAAGTTGCCTTGTAAATATTTGAGAAATTGACTAGAGCCAAGTGCAAAGCTCAGTCAATTTTCTCCTGTTTCGACGACTATTCGAGGGTCAAGGCTAAGCCCCGGTAGTTCGTTTTTTTTGCGTTGTATGTTGTTGTTGTGTTGCGCATCTTGATATTTTTTGGAGGTTGATTCGTGGTGTGAAGTCTTAACACTATAATGTCTAAGTTGATTAATTTCTTTTCTGATTCCGACAAACTTTAAGGCTCAAAATCTTACAAAACATGACAATGCCTCATCAAAAGCACTCTTGTTTATAATGAACTATGGCATGATATTTTTTAAGGAGATGTAAAGCGAAATAAACCTACAGATGTAGTTGTGCTAGCAAAATGGGAAGTTAAAAATGCCAAAGCATTAACTCTCATTAAATCCTATGTCAATGATGAAATGTATGTCCATATAAAAAATGCTAAAGATGCTTGGTCTGCTTTGAGAATTTTTAAAGAGTTGTTTGATACTCAACCTCAATCAAAAAGAGTTGACCTACAATTAAAATTTTTGCATCAAAAATTGACTGAAGAAGGAGATATTCTTGAATACATCTCCAGACTTAAGAATATTAAGTAGGAAATTGTTAATGTTGGTTTTCAAGCAGTTGATGATAGTTTTATGGTCACAATTTTAATTGTTGGGATTCCTTCTTCCTACACACATTTTTTGGAAACTCTACAACTAACTGGAAAGTTAGAAAAGCTAAAGTTTGATGAGCTCTGTGAAATGTTGACTCAACATGATAAAAATTTTGGGAAGAAAAAGAAAGTTGGTGAAGATGTTTTTCTCACAGAAGCCAATACTAGCAACTCCTCAGCTGACAATTCCAAAAACAAAGGCAAAGGTAATTTTAATCAAAATCAAGCATCACAAGGTCTTGGTCGCAGTCAACACAGAGGAAACAACTCCAACAGAGGCTCCAATTCAGGCAGAAACAATTCTCAAGGCAGAGGCAACAATCAAACAGAGGATCTCAACAAGGCACAGCATAGAATCTAGGGAGAGGACAATCTCAAAATAGAGGACAAAGCAAAGGTCGAGGACAGTCTCAAGGCAGAGGACAGTCTCAAGGAAGAGGCACTGATTTGAGTCAAATTGTTTGCAGGCGATGTAACAGAGTTGGTCATTATGCTTCAGATTGTCGCACATCTATCAATACAATTTCTAAGTTTCAACAACCTTCAACACAGTTTGAAAATGATCAAGATCAAGATGATAATGACTTAGAATATGTCTTCACTTCTTCACCAACAATCCAAATTTCCTCTTATATTAAGAGTGATTATGAAGATTCTTGGATTTTGGATTCAGGAGCAACTCAGCACATGACCTGTAGATGAGATTTCTTTTGGAATTTTCAAGAGTGCCATCTTAATTCCATTTTTCTAGCAAATGATACAAAACATACGCCTTATGGAAAAGGTGCAGTCAAAGTTTTTCTCCCTGACATTGGAGAAAAATTGATTTCCAATGTGTGGTATGTACCCACCTTTAAGAAACATTTGTTGTCTTTGGTCATGATTAGAGAAGCAGGACATCAAATAATCATGGAAGACGGCTTAGTTAAGATTAATTTAGTCAAACAAAACTTCCAAACAGTGATGACATGATATGAAGATAGAAAACTGTTAAGGATGAAAGGGACAGTTATTCCAAGGCATTCTGATTTTTTAGGGGCAGTTACTAATGGAATTTCACCTATAAGATTATGGCATGTAAGATATGGACATTTGAATTTTGATAGTCTTTCTCAATTGCAAAAATAAGGAATGGTTAAAGGACTTCCAACTTTCAACAAAGAAAATGTTAAATGTGAAGCCTGCATTTATGGAAAACAGAGTCGAGAAAGTTTTCCAACAAGTACATGGTGCGCAAACAGGCTGCTGCAACTAGTTCACAGTGATGTGTGTGGTCCACTACAAACTTAATTAGGTGGTTGCAAATATTTGTTGCTATTTATTGATGATTTCAGTAGAATGACCTGGGTTTACTTTTTGAAAAACAAATTATAAGCATTTCAGAAATTTAAAAGTTTTCAACAACTTGTTGAAAATGAGGTCAAAGAAAAAATAGGTACTCTCAGGACAGATAATGGGGGAGAATTCAATTCAAATGAATTCAAAACTTATTGCAGTGAAAATGGCATCAAGAGGCATCTTACAAATTTTTACACTCCACAGCAAAATGGAGTCGTAGAAAGGATGAATCGCACATTGTTAGGCATGGTGAGATCCATGTTAACTTTCAAAAGGTTAAGCCCAACATATTGGGAAAAAGCAATCCATACAAATGTCTATCTAAGAAACAGATCTCCAACTGCTTCATTAGAAGGAATCACCCCTTATGAAGCTTGGTTTGGTTTCAAACCTAAAGTTAAACATCTTCGAGTTTTTGGATCCATCTGTTATGCCTTAGTTCCCAAAGAAAATCGAACTAAGCTTGATTCAAGAAGTTTGAAATGCACCATGATAGGCTATTCAGATGAAAATAAAGGGTATCGTCTTTTGACCAATGGAAAATTTATTGTGAGTAGGGATGTCATTTTTTATGAAATAGAGAGTAAGAGTGCTGAAGAAATTGAAAGTCTTCTTCACAAGTTAGAAACTAAGGGCAGTAAAAAGAAAGGAAATATGCAAAGTCAACCAACTTCACCAAATTGGTATGAACTTGATTTTCCTTCCTCTGAAGATGAGTCATCCAGTCCATCTACTTCAACAAAATCATCTGGGTCTTCTAGCAGTTCATTAGCGTCTCCAATCAACAGCAGTTCTTCTGACAGTGATTCTCCAGATTCACCACCTGAACGACGAACATCAGTTTACATTCATCCCCTTTACAATGATGGAGACTTCTCAGAACCTAAAACAAGTGAGAATCAACTTCCAAAATGGGCAGTTCAACTATTGAAAGATGTAAGACCTAATGAACAAAACAAAATAGGAACAAGGGAATCAAAACAAAATGAAGGCAATTTTGCTTTGATAGAAATGATTTTACTGAACCTTCTTCTTTTCAAGAGGCAGTAAAACATAAAGCATGGCAACAAGCAATGGTTGATGAATATCGGGCAGTTCAAGACAGCAACACTTGGCAACTTTTTGATTGTCCTCAGCATGTTAAACCTATTGGATGCAAATGGGTTTATCGAATTAAGTACAAGCAAAATGGTGATATTGACAAGTATAAAGCACGCCTTGTTGCTAAAGGTTTTGCGCAACAGGAAGGGATCGATTATGAGGAAACCTTTGCTCCCACAGCTAAATGGAACACCATCCGCCTCACACTTGCCTTAGCAGCTCAGAAAGGGTGGAAAGTTCATCAAATGGATGTCAAAAGCGCTTTTCTCAACGGGGACTTACAGGAAGATGTATATATGACACAACCACCAGGGTTTGAAGTTGAAGGGCAAGAACATAAAGTTTGCAAATTAATCAAGGCTTTATATGGATTAAAACAAGCTCCCCGCGCTTGGTATGCCAAAATGGATGAATACCTTCGCAAAGTTGGTTTTCATCGCAGTGAATCTGATGATACTTTGTATGTGCGTCAACAGGGAAAATATCTGGTCATTCTCATTATGTATGTTGATGATTTGATCATTACAGGAAACAATGATGATCACATTGAACAGGTGAAAAAGGAGTTGCATGCAGGTTTTAAGATGACAGATTTGGGACTACTTCACTACTATCTTGGAGTTGAAGTATTCCAACGTCCACATCAGATCTTCATTTCCCAGAGTAAATATGCAGCAGAGATTCTTCAGCGATTTGGAATGCAGGATTGTAAGCCTATCCTTACCCCTATGGAACAAAACTTAAAACTTTCAAAATTTGAAGGGGGGGAAAGAGTGGACAGCACGACTTACAGACAATTGATTGGAAGCTTGATTTATTTTACAACCACTCGTCCTGATCTATCTTATGCAGTCAGTGTTCTTTCAAGTTTTATGCAGGAACCATTAGACAACCACTGGAATGCAGCCAAAAGAGTTCTTCGATATATCCAAGGAACAAAATATTTTGGTCTTCTTTACAAAAAGACTAAAAATTTTGTACTTGGTGGATTTTTAGATGCCGACTTTGCTGGCAGTATTGATGACAGGGCATCAACCTCAGGTTACTTAATGAACATGGGGTCAGCTGCAGTTTCCTGGAGTTGCAAGAAGCAAACTATAGTGGCCACTTCTTCAGCAGAAGCAAAGTATATTTCAGCATGGGAAGCAACATGTGAGATTGTTTGGTTACGTCGAGTTTTACAGGACTTGGGGATTCCTCCAGCAGAAGCTACTTCATTATTCATCGACAATCAATCAGCAATAAAGCTTGCCAAGAATCCAGTTTTCCATTCAAAGAAAAAGCATGTGGACACCAAGTATCATCATATCAGATCTCTCATTGCAAAGGACATCATCAAGCCAGTGTTTTTCCCTTCAGAAGATCAGACCTCCGACATTTTCACAAAACCTCTTGGCAGAATAAAGTTTACTAAGTTCAGGGATGAACTTGGTATCTGTTGTAATGTATATTTGGATCATAGGGGGGAATGTTAGATGATCCAAAATAAATTTTATCATAGGTTATAATGTTTGAATAAAATAATTATTAATTTAAGATATTAAATTAATAATTATTATTCTAGAATATTTAATAAATATTTGAGATATTTAGAAATAGAAATTTGTTATTAAAAATTAGGACTCTAGAAAAGAGTCATTTCCTAGGCTCTAAGTTAGTGGTAAAGTTGGTAGTTTGGTTAGAATCTCATTTATTGTAAATGGACACTTGTTTATTTTCCAAGTGATCCATAACTAGATTAAGTTAGAGCACAGAGCCTATAAATAGGTTATTTTCCTATTTTCATTGTAGTGTGTAATGAGAGAATGTGAGAGTGTGAGTTTACGTGTGTAAACTCCTGTAATTTGCTATGTAATCTTTTTGCTTGATCAATAAAGTTGTGTGTCTGAGGACACTTCTGCATTTTCAATCTTCTCTCTTGTTTTCTCATCCATGTTTCATTTTCCACACTTTTAACCAACACTCCACAATATATGGGCAAGAAAGCTCATGGACCACTGAATAAGAATGAATTAATTATTTGTTGTATATGGGATGGATGTATGGATCGATAGTTGAGGATGGTATGACTGGGTTTAAAATCCATTACATGGGTTGGAATTCTCTATTTTGCATACCTGAGCAGCCAACCTTTCTAGGAAATGCACTAGAAAATGGTCCATGCAGTCTTCTACAACAGAAGAGATGTGCCGCTAGGATGCTAGAAATATTCATAGGCAAATTATGTTTATTCCTTTAACATTAAAAAAGAATTATTCTATGCTTGAGGATGATGTATACCCATTTCAATCTATGGGGAATTTAGTCAATGACAACGTTTTGTTATGCCCTTTTGCCAAATTTTTGTTTTTAAATTGAAAAATCATTCTTTTCGAGGGTAAGGCCAATGAAATTAATTCACTAAACAACAATATAATACATATAACACACTAGTTCCTATTGAGAGAAAATTTTGTAATAAATAGGTGGAGGATGTTTAATATTGTTTCAATGTTTCATGTGGATATTTCACTCTCTAATTCTCAAAGTCTAGACCATGGGTGTCCACCTAAAATGTTGGACAAGATTAAATATCCTCCACACAGTTTCCTTTGAAAAATTCTTGATTTGAATAATTGTGGAAATCTACACTCTCACACACAAATTCATGTTTTGAAGTTTAATGAAACTTGTGTGCATCATTTCTCAATATTTCAGGTTGTGGAGCCTTCCTTTGTTGTTTTAGTTTCACTGTTCGTTTCAACCTATAGATTTAAGATTTGGGAATATTTTTGAATTGATATTTCTATTAGAGAATGGTGGAATAACCAGAGGATGTGTCTTATCCATTTCTTATCTCCATGGGTGTTTCCCATGTTTGATGTTTTAATGAAGTTAATATGAGTCTCTAAAATAGTTTTTGTGATGACTCCAAAGGAATATGAGTGTTTTGGATCATTATCTACATATCC
The DNA here is from genome assembly GCA_034641835.2 of Pinus albicaulis. NCBI lineage: Eukaryota > Viridiplantae > Streptophyta > Pinopsida > Pinales > Pinaceae > Pinus > Pinus albicaulis. The sequence goes on along the minus strand of CM076570.1, from coordinate 1,616,932,572 downwards.
TTTTTATATTTCATTTTGAAATTTTAAAAGAAAAAAATAAAAAATAAGAATTCGAAAATATGCTATAGTATGAAGTTTTTAATACTTTAGCATAAAAAAGAGAGGAACACAATGTATTTCCATTTTTATTTATACACATGAAGCGGTCGTAAACCTTAGGTTGATGTATATATATTTCAAGGTTAAGACCCGAGAAACTTCCTGAGTGGAAGTCACGATCATACAAGGAAGCTTACGGATATGCTATTGCGGGGGGTGAATTAGCCCGTTGGTTATCAAATCCCAACCCCCCGCAGTTGACCGGTCATATCTTGGAAATGTTGTGATCAATGGTTCAGATTGATTACAGGGGGTATGGATCAAACTTCTTCGCCGTACTCATAGACCCCCCGCATGACGTCATCAGCCGAGATGGAAGACAACTGTCATCCACTGTCAACTGTTTCTCCGCGTCACTCCTGCATTTATTACGGTTTCCATAGCCTATAAAAGGGGTTTTTCCGTCCCATTTTGATTTATTTGTGACTGTTTGCCCTGTTTAACCACGTCCCGCCACCTTTGCATTATCCATTGCCTCGCGAATTTCTTTCAAATTCCTGTCAGTCATGGCCAAGCGAACATCATTGTCTGGTTCATCAAGTCTCAGTCCCCTCCTAGATAGTGAGAAGGATGTTCACGATACCGCGTCGTCCGTCAATTACCCTCTATTGCATTACCAAGTAACCCTGAATACTGACAAATCCCCTGTGTTCTCTGCTATGAAAAGTTCGGATGTGTTGTCTGCTTGCGTTCCGAAAACTCACTTCTTCCCCGAATTCATTTCTTGGTTAGTTTCGTCTATGTACCCTGGCAAGTGTTTTGTTATGAATTCTCAAGGGGAAAATATCCTGCAGGTTTCAACACAATTAATGCGTCAAGCATTATGTTTTCCAGAAGATGAGTCCCCATTGCAGTTCTCCGAAGATTCGTTGGCTTAGTATTTCAAGGAGCTTTCAAATGAAGAGTTTAATCGTTGCATGTTGTTTTTGATACAAAGTCCAGAGAAAACTCAATTTGAAGCAGGAAAGTTCAGTTTGGAGGCGTTCAGTGTTCAGCATAGGCCAGTTCTTAGCTGCATTATGGAGATTTTGGGAAGAGATGATGATCACGAAATTGATAAGGTAGTCTTGGGGATGTTCGCTCTTATGATGAAACCAGGGGTGGTGATAGACATCCCGTCTTTTTGGTAGGAAGTAGTAAATTCCCAATTGATCGCCTTCCCTCTAACAGGTTTTTTTCAGATTTCCATCATTGGTAGTTTACTTATTTCTTTATCAAAATGTTGAAGAGTTCATGAGTGTGGGTTTAAATATAATGGATAGTAATAAAAATAAGCAGTCAGTTTTGCTTTGGACCGATATGGTTAGAAAAGAAGAGAACGAAGCCGGGTTGTTTGAATTTGCTGACCATTTCATGTCTACTGCTTATAAAATTCTGAATGGAACTCTTCCTCCATGCTTTCTGCCAAAGGCCCAGGAGTTCTTACAGTTAGGACCCAATTGTAAATTTGGATATTGGTTTGTATTTGAAGATTACTCTGAGATAAGGCTGTATGGAGTTAGTATTGAGCCTTATAGGCTCCCAACCTTTGTTCCCATGAGACTTTTTGCTTTGGAATTTATAAGGCAAAGTCTTAATGTAGATCAAGTTCATTTTCTGCCCATGAAGAAAGGATTGATGTACAAGTTGCCTATGAGTGTAGGCCCTTTTGTTGTCAACACAAGACAAGCTTTTGAAGAAGTATCAAAAATATTGGAAGGGACGCAGTTGTTGTTGGGAGAGAAATGGCCCTATGATCCACATGGAATAATTTCTCAGAAAAGGGTCGAGAATGGGTATGCTACATTTACTCATGTAAGTAAACCTGATTTGGAGAAACTGGCTAATCCAGGAGGGCCAAGTTCATCAAAGACCAGTATTCAAACACCTGCAATTTTGGAAAGGATGAGAAAAAGAGGTAGAGAGGATGTTATTGAAATCGATGATGAGGAACCCCGAGAGGAAAAAAGGACCAAAATAGCAGAAGACCATTCCTCCAATTCACCTGGTTTTACTCTCCAGGTCAATGAAGAACAAGATTGCCCCTCATCTCCTAATAGACAGGAACTTCATTTGAAGAAGGCTCCTTCCATGAAGCAAGTGTTCACACAGATTGAAGAAAGGAACCAGAGGATAAAGGCCAATATAGAAGCACAAGTAGAGCACAATATACCTGCTGACCAAACCAGATTATTGACTGTGATGGATCTAGAGAAAGATCAATTTAAGATGGCTCTGTCTTCTCCGACAGGAATTTCCCTTGGACCTTCAGGCAGCTTTAAGGAGTTAAACATAGTCATGGATGTTAAAAATATCCCCTTGTGGGACAAAATGAATCTTCACATGCAGACCAGTCAGCTGATTGTAAATGATTTGAGCAAGACCAATGCTACGCAGTCAAGACTGAAAACATGCTAGCAAAGGTCATCAAACAATGCAAAATGGAGAAAGCTAATGCAAGGGCATTAACAACTCAAAATGAGGAGCTGAAGAAGATTATTATGAAAATCGGCGTGGATTCGAATGATAAAGCTGCAATTCAAAAGCTTATGAAAAGTGCAGAAGCAGAAATATCTTCATTAAGGAAAAAGTTGAAATTACCAGCTACAGAGCACTCATTGGCGGCCGAAGTAGCTGAGGTTGAAAAGGAGAAAGAGGAATTATGACATCAGTTGATGAAGAAGGACAAAGAACTCACTAAGGTAAAGCAGACTGCTATAACCTTACAGAATCAAATCGAGAACCATACTTGTACTTTTGATTTTTCTGCAGGTGAAGCTGACCCTCAAGCCTAGGTTATTCAGTTAAGCACAGAATTAAAAATGGCGGAAAGAGATTGTAAACAAGCCCAGTCAGAATTGGTGACAGTTACCAAGATGATGCAGGGATGGGAAGGGAAAGCACAAGAGAACCAGCAAAAGCTACAGAAAGCTGAGGATGAAATCAAAGAGCTCAAGGAGAAATTAAAGGGAAATATTTCTCTGATTAAAGCTAAGGATATCATCTGGAATGAAATTATTTCAGAGATGCAGTCAAAATGGGATTCCATGAATATAATTTCCAGAGAGAAAAACATTGTTTCGGAGCATGAAAAGGAGCGATTATTAGAGAAGCAGGCCACTATTAAAAGAGCGAATTGGGCCATAAAATTCATAAATTTTATTAATGCCAAGACAGATGAAGACTTAAGAGATATGGGGATACAGGATAGGTACTTATATGCTGAAGAAGTAAATAAAACGATCATCAAAAACGACCTTCTAAAGGCCTCAGAGAAGCGGTTACAAGGAATTAAAGAGATAATTAAGAAATTTGATATATCATTTGACAAGTTGACGAGAACAGGTTTGCCCTCATGCTGGATGGAGAGAGGGGAGATTATGTCCTGGAAATTCTATGAAGATCAGTTGATATTTGCAAAAAGCAGAGCAGATGGCCGGCATGAGAAGACACATGTTTTGAAGGGAGAAACGGTATTTAATTTCTTACAAAGGCATTTCCTTCTGCTATGGATGGTAAAGACATTGTTCACGGGTAATCTTACTCACAGTCAAGTCGTTGCGTTTACACTGGAATATCATCGTTATAAGAACGCTCTGACGACTCAGGATAAGCTCTGGAAAGAATGCAAAAGATTTTCTTTGGACACAGAAAAGGGAACTCCAGCTCAGCCACAAGTAGCCGTTCAGCCACCAATAGTCATTGAGACAGCCAATGTTTCAGGAGCATCAACTCCCTTAGATTAGGGATTATCACATTTTATCATGTTTTAAATGAAGTCATGTAAATGTAATAGAACTTTACGAGGCATGTACCTCCACTAGGTGATCAGTTAAGCAGTTAGAGTTAGTTAGAATTGGTTTCATTACTGGAAACCATTTTGATCATATTGTATTTAAAGACAATGGAAAGAAGGAAGAAGGTTCCGAGTTTTGGACCTTGAAGGCGAATTTTGTATTGAACAATATTGAATGAATGAAAGTTTTGCAAGTTTTCGTTATTCCATCTGTGTTGAAGAGTTTTTCTTGGTTTTCATTTCGTTTCCCTATCTGTGAATAAAGTAGAGTGATTTGAGCAGCAGGTCTCTTGATATTTATGTATCTAAGAGTTAAACATCCTTAATGGGCGCTCCTCTATTTTAGCTTTATTGTTAATCACTTCTTCAGGATTTTATAATGTTAGTTTCTGTTTTAAGCAGCATGGCAATTTAAAATCCTTTTCTTTCTTCGTCTTCCATTCGCTCACTTCAATATAAAGGGTACATGGCATTGCAGAACGTGTAAAGGTTTGATATTTGGGAAATATATTATTAATATTTGAAGGTTTAATAAACAGAGACAGACATACACTTTTTGTGACATAATCTTTAATGTCTTGAGCACGGATTCCTGTACACAGCAAGGAATTGTTTCTCAAGGAACAACATTAATTGGCGTCGTTGCCGGGGAACGAAGAGTCGAAGATTTTCCCTGGGTTTTGTTTTACATTTCCTCTGGTTGTTCAGAGAGGAGGAAATAGTATGTTGTGATTGTTTGAAAATCTCTCTGGTTCCCAAGAAACCTCACACGAGGTTAGATACCTCTCAGCAGACAGTTCCCGTTTTGTCAGATCCTAAGAAGCTTGTTACAAAGAAGGGCCAGAAACCAAAAATATTAGATACACCTGAAACTACACTGCTCGCACCTGGCAGCAGTTTACACATTTTCTCATCCAAGAAAGCTTTCAAGAAACTCATTTTCTCAGAAGAAGAATCATCACCATCACCCATTCATTTTCAAGAACCCACATTAGAAGAGAAATATTTGGAGTTTGTGTCTTTTCCTTTTATAGAAGCTCAGTCCCATACATCTGCCAGCTCTTCTGCGATCGTTCATAGTCCAATTCCTATATCAGTTGTTTCACCTCATTCATCTTTTCCTACAACTGGTATTCATTTTACCCTCGCTCAAGGAGCAGTTAACCCGGGCGTAAACATGGCAGTTCCCACAGCCCCTGCTTTCTTAATGAACAGATATGCACCATTAAATCTACAGCAACCACTGCATGATATGCCTCAGGAATATCTCAAGTTACTCCCTATATTTACTGGTGAAGATGAAATAACTATAGAACAGCACCTGCCCCTGTTTTGCACTTTTGCAGAAAATTTAAACGTTGAACATTTGGATGTTGTTATGAGACTCTTTGTTCAGTCTCTAAGTGGAGAGGCAAGGAAATGGTTCAAAGGATTACCGAATGGTTCCATTAATGATTGGGATGCCCTAGAAAGACGTTTTATTGAGAGATGGGGCGAAAAAAGGGACCCCGGCTATTCTTTGACAGAATTTAATGCAATCAAGAAGAAATTCGATGAAAATATGAATGATTTTGTTAAAAGATTTAACAAATTGTATAATAGTTTTCCTGTTGAAATGAAACCCCCTCCTATTGGAGCAAGGGTTGTTTTTTCTGGTGCTTTTGAACTAGATTTCAGTTTCACATTGAGGGAAAGAAGGTCTCCTACGTTGGAACAGATTCAAACTGATGCTTTGGAGATTGAAGCTAATATTTCCGCTGCTGGTAAAGTTTCAGATAAAGGAAAGGCTAAAGAAGAAGCCTCGGCTCAAGATCAGATAATTGAAGACATGACTAAGGTCATAAAAAATCTTTCAAATAAACTGGTAAAGTTGGAAATAGATAGTAAGCCTGTAAGATAGAATAGAGGGGTTTTTAATCCCCAATTTAAAAAACAGCCCCTGCAAATTCTACAAAGAGAAAGAAAAGATCAAGATCAGGTGCAAGCACCTTTGTACATAGAAGCAGCCCCGTCCCGTTCAGCAGATGAGGATGACAAGAGAGAAGATGATGCTAGAATCTCTACTGTGTATATGGAAGATGATGAAACAGAAGAAGAAATTGGAAGAAGGTGAGAAGGAAGAGGAAGAAGTTGATCTCTCATTTGATCAAGAAGAGATGGATGATTACTGCAGACAATTCACAGAATTTATGCAATCTGAGTTGCATAAAAAGTATGATTTGAGGTCAAAAAAGAGATTGAGGACGCAAGATAATGAATAAAAAGAATCAGAAGTAGCACCTACTCCAATGGCGACTCCATTACAGAAAGGAAAGCAACAAGCTGAAACATCCCAGACGAAAGATAAAGATTCTAACATTTTGGAGAAAGTGGTTATGGTTTCTAATCAGAATCTAAATTCCAAAAAAGATCAAGAAGAACCTGAAAAGTTGACAAAATCAAATCAAACTTTCAATTTGTCGAAAGAGTTGGAAAAAGTGAAAATACAAGTACCTCTTCTTGAACTAATAAAAACACCGGGTTACAAGAAAGAAATCGTTGAATTTATCAATCTGTCTCAACCTGACGAAGTGAGCGATACAGTGAATCTGCAGGAAGAAAAGCCAGTGGTGACATTTGGACCTCATGTGGAAGAGGTAGATTCGTCTGTTCCTCCTTTTTATATATCTCTTCTCTTGCATGATTTCGTTTTGCACAATTGTATGCTAGATTCTGGTGCATCACACAATCTGATGCCATTGAGTGTGATGAAGGAGTTAAATTTACAAATCACCAAGCCATACAGAGATCTTTACTCTTTTGACTCGAAGAGGGTTAAGTGCGTAGGTCTTATTAAAGATATGGTTGTTTCATTGGCTCAAATCCCAGCCAAAAGCATTATGATGGATGTTGTAGTGGCAGATATTCCAGCCAGGTTTGGTATGTTATTATCTAGATCATGGGAGGCAAAGGTTGGAGGAGTTTTGAAACTGGACTTTAAATATGCTATTATTCCCGTTTTAAATGGTGAAGAAAGAAGTTTGTATAGAGAGACTAGATTTCAAAAAACTGCTACCAAGAAAGATGCAAGTAATTCACCAATTTATGGCCAAGAGAAGGACGACCTGTCTTGTTTCATGCTGCATGAGGATGCAGAATTTGCTGAAGAATCTCAGGGGAAGATCGATTCAGAAATTGTACATAAGGAACTACATTCAGATAAGTCGTGGAAGTGTTATTTTGATGGCGCGTTTTCCAAAGAAGGCACGGGAGCTGGTTTCATCTTTGTTTCTCCGGAAGGTAATCTGGTACCTTTTTCTTTCAAATTGGAGTTCGAATCCACTAATAATGTCGCAGAATATGAGGCATTAATTATTAGTTTGCAGATAGCTAAGCAGATGGGAATTAAATATATGACTGTGTTTGGAGATTCAGAATTAATTATAAGACAGATCAAGAATTTATGCCAAACCAAACATCCCAGGTTACAAGCATATCGGAATGAAGTATGGGATCTGATTGAAAATTATTTCGAAGCCTTCAATTTACAGTTTGTTCCAAGAGAAGAGAATAGATTGGCTGACTCTTTGGATGTTGCAGCAAGTACATTCAAGCCTCCTATCAGCTTGAAACTAAGGTATGAAATAGAGATGAGACATAGACCTTCGATTCCTGACAATATTAAGCATTGGAAGGTCTTCGAAGATGATGAACAGATTAAGCAGTTTCTGTTGATGACGGAAGATTTTGAAGATCATCAGATTGATTTGGAAAGTGATGAAGACGAATTGGCTAGTGAGACTCTTAAAAAGAAGATTGGTGGTCAAGAAATTATTCAGTTGAAAGATAATGTCTTGCCGAGAGGCTTAGTACCTCTCGAAAGACTGTTCGGGGCTAATGATGTTGCCGTGAATCAAAAGAAAATGAACCAAGATGAGCAGGTGGAAGATTGCAACCTGGGTACTCAACAGGAGCCTAAAATGGTCAAATTGTTCAAAGGGATCCCGAAGGAATATAAAGAAAGGTACGTAGATTTGTTCAAACAATTTAAAGATGTATTTTCTTGGTCGTATGATGATTTGAAAACATATGATAAGAGCATCATACAGCACAAGATGGAGTCAAGTCACATAAACAGAAGCTTAGGCAGATCAATCCTTTGCTGTTGGCTCCGATCGAAAAGGAAATAAAGAAATTGCTGCAAGCCAAGATAATCATTCCACTCAGGTATTCAGATTGGGTTTCTAATCTTGTACCCGTCCGAAAGAAAAACGGAGAGATAAGGCTATGCGTAGATTTCAGGAATTTGAACAGGGCTTCATTAAAAGTTAATTATCCTTTGCCGAAAATGGATTTTGTCTTACAGAAAGTGACCGGTGCTTATAGATTGTCTATGGTGGATGGGTTTTCAGGGTATAACCATGTAGCTGTGGAGAAGGAAGATCAGAAGAAAACCGCTTTCACTACGCCTTGGGGAACATTCATGTACGCCAGGATGCCATTTGGCCTGATGAATGCAGGCGCCACATTCCAGAGGGCGATGGATATCGCGTTTGTGGGAGACGAGTTTGTGGTGATTTATTTAGATGATGTCACAATTTTTTCGAAATCTGATGAGGAGCATTTACATCATTTGCAGAAAGCCTTCATGAAGTGCATAAAGTTTGGATTATCACTGAATCCTAAAAAGTCTTTGTTTGCCCTGGAGGAGGGTAAATTACTAGGCCACATTGTTTCAAAGGAAGGAGTGAAGATTGATCCGGCTAGAGTCGAAGCCATTCAGACAATTCCTCTGCCGCGAAGTAAGAAAGATATTCAGCGATTTCTCAGAAAAATTAATTTATTAAGGAGATTTGTTCCTAATTATGCAGAGATCGTTAAAAAGATAACAGACATGTTAAAAAAGAATGTTGAGGTGAAGTGGGACAAGGAAGCGAGGGATTCTTTTCAGAGAATCAAAGAAGCTTTAAAGGAAGCACCTGTTCTAATCAGTCCAGACTATTTGAAACCGTTTCAAATCTTTTCATTTGCTTCTTCCTCAACTATTGCAGCCGTGTTATTGCAGAGAAATGAAGAAGAGCAGGAACAGCCAGTTGCCTATTTCAGTAAAGTTCTCTGAGATGCAGAATTGAATTATAATATATTGGAGAAACAGGTGTATGCTCTGGTAAAAGCACTGAAAGCTTTCAGAACTTATGTCCTTCATTCTCGGATCTTAGCATACGTTCCCAATTCGGCTGTAAAAGACGTGCTAGTACAAAGCGATGTGGAAGGTAAGAGGGGAAAATGGATTGCTAAAATTCAAGAGTATGATTTGGATGTAAAACCAACCAAGCTGGTTAAAGGATTGGGATTGGCCAAATTATTGACAGAATGCAACTTCCAAGCATTGGGAATCAATTTGCTGGCCCCTCTAGAAGAAGCTGATGGAGAAACGCGTGATAATCAATCAAAGACAACAATTAAGTATAAATTTCTTTGCTCAGAATGGTATAAAGATATTGTACATTATTTATGCTTTCTTTCATTTCCTCCTTCAGTAAATAGAGCTAAATATAGGGCTTTGAAACTTAAGGCTCAGCCTTATGTCATAATCAAAGAAAAATTATATTGGAAGGATCCGACTGGTATGTTGTTGTTATGTCTAACAGAGGAAGAAATTTCAGAAGTGATTAAAGAATATCATGAATGCTTGTGTGGAGGACATTACAGCTGGAAGGTAACTGCTCATAAAATATTCAAATCGGGTTTCTATTGGCTGTCTGTGTTTACTGATGTTTACAAAACAGTCAAAAGTTGTCAAAAATGCCAATTATTTGCAGAGAAGAAAAAGCTAGCTCCATTACCCCTTCTCCCTGTTTTTATTGAAGAACCTTTTAGACAATGGGGGTTGGATTTCATCGAAGAAATCAATCCACCATCCAGTGGGCGGTTTAAATGGATTCTTACTGCTACATATTATTTTACAAAGTGGGTGGAGGCAATTCCCACCAGGAAGGCAAATGATTTGGTTGTTATGAAGTTTTTGGAGGAGAGTATTTTTAGCATGTTTGGATGCCTAGTGAAGATTGTGACAGATAATGCCCAGGTTTTCAGTTCACTCAGGTTTATTAATTTTTGTCAAAGTTACAATATAATATTGTCTCATTCTACAGCTTATCATCCGCAGGGAAATGGATTAGCGGAATCTTCCAATAAAACATTGGTAAGAATTTTGAAGAAAATAATCAGTGAAAATCAGAAAAATTGGGATACGAAGTTAGTCTTTGCCTTGTGGGCAACAAGGATGACTACTAGGAGGTCTACTGGCAAGTCTCCTTATGAGCTCGTATATGACACTCAAGCTTTGTTCCCCACACAATTGGTAAAGCCTGTGATTTCTTTTCTCCAAGATGCCCAAGCAAAACCAAATTCTATGATAAGAAGAATGAACAATGTGATGGAACTAAGTGAAAACAGAAATCAAGTTCGGGACAACTTGCTCACTTATCAGCAAAAGATGAAGGTAATATTTGATAGAAAAGCAAAGGAAGTTTTGTTTCAGAAAGGAGATTTAGTATTGAGATGGGATACACGAAGGGAAGACAAAGGAAAACACGGTAAATTTGATCCCTTGTGGTATGGCCCATTCAAAATTAATGAAGTCAGAGGAAATAATACTTTCATGTTGGAAAATCTGGAAGGGGAAGTGCTGGATATGCCTGTGAAAGGGCAATATCTCAAGCATTATTTCCGACACTAAGCAGTTGCTGGTTCATCATTGTATATATCCGGTGTGGTCATTGTACATTTTCATCAAGCAATATGTGACTCCATGCCCGAGGTGAAGGCACTAATCTGCAGGTTCTTAGTGTTGCGTGGTAAAAACACTATCCCCAGGTGGAGCCAGATGTTGTGGATCATTATCTACATGTCCTTTTTATATTTCATTTTGAAATTTTAAAAGAAAAAATAAAAAATAAGAATTCGAAAATATGCTATAGTATGAAGTTTTTAATACTTTAGCATAAAAAAGAGAGGAACGCAATGTATTTCCGTTTTTATTTATACACATGAAGCGGTCATCAACCTTAGGTTGATGTATATATATTTCAAGGTTAAGACCCGACCAACTTCCTGAGCGGAAGTCACGATCATACAAGGAAGCTTACGGATATGCTATTGCGGGGGGTGAATTAGCCCGTCGGTTATCAAATCCCGACCCCCCGCAGTTGACCGGTCATATCTTGGAAATGTTGTGATCAACGGTTCAGATTGATTACGGGGGGAATGGATCAAACTTCTCCGCCGTACTCACAGACCCCCCGCATGACGTCATCAGCCGAGATGGAAGACAGCTGTCATCCACTGTCAACTGTTTCTCCGCGTCACTCCTGGATTTATTACGGTTTCTGTAGCCTATAAAAGGGGTTTTTCCATCCCATTTTGATTTATTTGTGACTGTTTTCCCTGTTTAACCACGTCCCGCCACCTTTGCATTATCCATTGCCTCACGAATTGCTTTCAAATTCTTGTCAGTCATGGCCAAGCGAACATCATTGTCTGGTTCATCAAGTCTCAGTCCCCTCCTAGATAGTGAGAAGGATGTTCACGATACCACGTCGTCCGTCAATCACCCCCTATTGCATTACCAAGTAACCCTGAATATTGACAAATCCCCTGTGTTCTCTGCTATGAAAAGTTCGAGTGTGTTGTCTGCTTGCGTTCCGAAAACTCACTTCTTCCCCGAATTCATTTCTTGGTTAGTTTCGTCTATGTACCCTGGCAAGTGTTTTGTTATGAATTCTCAAGGGGAAAATATCCTGCAGGTTTCAACACAATTAATGCGTCAAGCATTATGTTTTCCAGAATATGAGTCCCCATTACAGTTCTCCGAAGATTCGTTGGCTCAGTATTTCGAGGAGCTTTCAAATGAAGAGTTTAATCGTTGCATGTCGTTTTTGATACAAAGTCCAGAGAAAACTCAATTTGAAGCAGGAAAGTTCAGTTTGGAGGCGTTCAGTGTTCAGTATAGGCCAGTTCTTAGCTGCATTATGGAGATTTTTGGAAGAGATGATGATCACGAAATTGATAAGGTAGTCTTGGGGATGTTCGCTCTTATGATGAAACCAGGGGTGGTGCTATACATCCCGTCTTTTTGGCAGGAAGTAGTAAATTCCCAATTGATCGCCTTCCCTCTAACAGGTTTTTTTAGATTTCCATCATTGGTAGTTTACTTATTTCTTTATCAAAATGTTGAAGAGTTCATGAGTGTGGGTTTAAATATAATGGATAGTAATAAAAATAAGCAGTCAGTTTTGCTTTGGACCGATATGGTTAGAAAAGAAGAGAACGAAGCCGGGCTGTTTGAATTTGCTGACCATTTCATGTCTACTGCTTATAAAATTCTGAATGGAACTTTCCTCCATGCTTTCTGCCAAAGGCCCAGGAGTTCTTACAGTTAGGACCCAATTGTAAATTTGGAGATTGGTTTGTATTTGAAGATTAATCTGAGATAAGGCTGTATGGAGTTAGTATTGAGCCTTATAGGTTCCCAACCTTTGTTCCCATGAGACTTTTTGCTTTGGAATTTATAAGACAAAGTCTTAATGTAGATCAAGTTCATTTTCTGCCCATGAAGAAAGGATTGATGTACAAGTTGCCTATGAGTGTAGGCCCTTTTGTTGTCAACACAAGACAAGATTTTGAAGAAGTATCAAAAATATTAGAAGGGACGCAGTTGTTGTTGGGAGAGAAATGGCCCTATGATCCACATGGAATAATTTCTCAGAAAAGGGTCAAGAATGGGTATGCTGCATTTACTCATGTAAGTAAACCTGATTTGGAGAAACTGGCTAATCCAGGAGGGCCAAGTTCATCAAAGACCAGTATTCAAACACCTGAAATTTTGGAAAGGATGAGCAAAAGAGGTAGAGAGGATGTTATTGAAATCGATGATGAGGAACCCCGAGAGGAAAAAAGGACCAAACTAGCAGAAGACCATTCCTCCAATTCACCTGGTTTTACTCTCCAGGTCAATGAAGAACAAGATTGCCCCTCATCTCCTAATAGACAGGAACTTCATTTGGAGAAGACTCCTTCCATGAAGCAAGTGTTCACACAGATTGAAGAAAGGAACCTGAGGATAAAGGCCAATATAGAAGCACAAGTAGACCACAATATACATGCTGACCAAACCAGATTATTGATTGTGATGGATCTGGAGAAAGATCAGTTTAAGATGGCTCTGTCACATCCGACAGGAATGTCCCTTGGACCTTCGGGCAGCTTTAAGGAGTTAAACATAGTCATGGATGTTAAGAATATCCCCTTGTGGGACAAAATGAATCTTCACATGCAGACCGGTCAGCTGATTGTAAATGATTTGAGCAAGACCAATGCTACAACAATCAAGACTGAAAACATGCTAGCAAAGGTCATCAAACAATGCAAAATGGAGAAAGCTAATGCAAGGGCATTAACAACTCAAAATGAGGAGCTGAAGAAGATTATTATGAAAAGCGGCGTGGATCCGAATGATAAAGCCGCAATTCAAAAGCTTATGAAAAGTGCAGAAGCAAAAATATCTTCATTAAGGAAAAAGTTGAAATTACCAACTACAGAGCACTCATTGGCGGCCGAAGTAGCTGAGGTTGAAAAGGAGAAAGAGGAATTACGACAGCAGCTGATGAAGAAGGACGAAGAACTCACTAAGGTAAAGCAGACTGCTATAACCTTACAGAATCAAATCGAGAACCATACTTGTACTTTTGATTTTTCTGCAGGTGAAGCTGACCCTCAAGCCCAGGTTATTCAGTTAAGCACAGAATTAAAAATGGCGGAAAGAGATTGTAAACAAGCCCAGTCAGAATTGGTGACAGTTACCAAGATGATGCAGGGATGGGAAGGAAAAGCACAAGAGAACCAGCAAAAGCTACAGAAAGGTGAGGATGAAATCAAAGAGCTCAAGGAGAAGTTAAAGGGAAATATTTCTCTGATTAAAGCTAAGGATATCATCTGGAATGAAATTATTTCAGAGATGCAGTCAAAATGGGATTCCATGAATATAATTTCCAGAGAGAAAAACATTGTTTCAGAGCATGAAAAGGAGCTATTATCAGAGAAGCAGGCCACTATTAAAAGAGCGAATTGGGCCAGAAAATTCATAAATTTTATAATGCCAAGACAGATGAAGACTTAAGAGATATGGGGATATAGGATAGGTACTTCTATGCTGAAGAAGTAAATAAAATGATCATCAAAAACGACCTTCTAAAGGCCTCAGAGAAGTGGTTACAGGGAATTAAAGAGATAATTAAGAAATTTGATATATCATTTGACAAGTTGACGAGAACAGGTTTGCCCTCATGCTGGACGGAGAGAGGGGAGATTATGTCCTGGAAATTCTATGAAGATCAGTTGATATTTGCAAAAAGCAGAGCAAATGGCCGGCATGAGAAGACACAGGTTTTGAAGGGAGAAACGGTATTTAATTTCTTACAAAGGCATTTCCTTCTGCTATGGATGGTAAAGACATTGTTCACAGGTAATCTTACTCATAGTCAAGTTGTTGCGTTTACACTGGAATATCATCGTTATAAGAACGCTTCGACGACTCAAGATAAGATCTGGAAAGAATGCAAAAGATTTTCTTTGGACACAGAAAAGGGAACTCCAGCTCAGCCACAAGTAGCCGTTCAGCCACCAATAGTCATTGAGACAGCCAATGTTTCAGGAGCATCAGCTCCTTTAGATTAGGGATTATCACATTTTATCATGTTTTAAATGAAGTCATGTAAATGTAATAGAACTTTACGAGTCATGTACCTCCACTAGGTGATCAGTTAAGCAGTTAGAGTTAGTTAGAATTGGTTTCATTACTGGAAACCATTTTGATCATATTGTATTTAAAGACAATGGAAAGAAGGAAGAAGGTTCCGAGTTTTGGACCTTGAAGGCGAATTTTGTATTGAACAATATTGAATGAATGAAAGTTTTGCAAGTTTCCGTTATTCCATCTGTGTTGAAGAGTTTTTCTTGGTTTTCATTTCGTTTCCATATCTGTGAATAAAGTAGAGTGATTTTACTAGCAGGTCTCTTGATATTTATGTATCTAAGAGTTAAACATCCTTAATGGGCGCTCCTCTATTTTAGCTTTATTGTTAATCAATTCTTCAGGATTTTATAATGTTAGTTTCTGTTTTAAGCAGCATGGCAATTTAAAATCCTTTTCTTTCTTCGTCTTCCATTCGCTCACTTCAATATAAAGGGTACATGGCATTGTAGAACGTGTAAAGGTTTGATATTTGGGAAATATATTATTAATATTTGAAGGTTTAATAAACGGAGACAGACATACACTTTTTGTGACATAATCTTTAATGTCTTGAGCACGGATTCCTGTACACAGCAAGGAATTGTTGGAGATGGACAATAGTTTTTGGGATGTATTCTTATAGAACTCATTAGGGATCAATGATATTTTAGTTTTTTAATATTGAAAAATTAAAATAAATGATATTTTCATATGAAAAAAAAGCAATTTTGGACTTCATATATAACTCATACATCGTACTTTTCGCTATTTTAAGTTCTGTAGAATGCAAAATTCAAACAAAAAATATTATCTATAAACCAAAACTCTATGTATAAATGGCATTGGTTTTCCAATATTAAAATATATATATGAACCATGTAGAAGAAATTTAATAGGCCTATTTACTTAAATTATATATAAATAATGTGTATGGAATTCAACTAAATGATTACTTATAATCTTAATAATATATATAGGAATTATGTAGATGAATTCGGTAGGAACATTTACTATTTCATCTCATGGACGTTATTCCTTAAATACAATAAAATTCTTTTTTTTTTCTAATAGATTGATTGGTCGAATTATACAAAAAATTGCAATGATATTTTGTCATAATAATTATAGGCCTAATGATTAGTGCACATGTGAAAGAACACAAAAATAATATTATTTTTTTCAAGTAGAAATGAATGCTTAACCTGAATACCAGTGTTGAATTTTTGATAATTAGGAATCGTGCCTACATTGAATAAATTTTGATCCCTAGTCTCTATTTTAGTTTCTTCATATTAAATAGGCATAATGAAAAGACGCAGATCATATTCATAAGTGCAATTTTATGAACACATTACAGGCGCCATTATAGTTGAAGGAATTTTATATTGATGCTCCCCTTTCAAAGGTTCTAGACTCTATTGGAAAGCTGTAGCACAACAAAGAGCTTGTCCTTACAAATAATTATTTTGAAACTTTAACAAATGAATTGTGTTATATGGGTTCCTTGAAAATACAAGGAAAAAACTTCATCGAAGAAAGCTGGTAAGAAGGTGCCAACTAAGAACTTAATGAAGAAGGCAGCTAGTTCTAAAATTGCAATTGTGATCAGGCCATGGTGCTCACTAGGCCGCAAAGTGAGCTCTATCATTAATCTTGATAGAGATGTAATCATAGGAAAAATGAATTACATAATGTACATATTACTTTACATTTATACATCATGTGGAGTAGTAAAATATATTGGTGCAAGATATATTGCACCATAATATTGAATTTATGTTGCACATAACATTTGAGTTTACGATGAGCCCACGTAATGTAGAGTAGAGTAGTTGGTGATGGGGTGCATTGTTAAGGCACTCCTTTTGCAAGGTCACTAGTTCTAAACCCATGGGGAGGGAGATATCCATCAATGATGCATCCACACTATTTATTCACGAAGACCCTTGTACTTTTTCACCTTGTTCTAGGATGAATCACATTAGCTAGTTAATGATGTGATTAATCCGAAAGACATTTATCTATAATAAATAAACATCAATTTGAGTTTTTAAATCATTTTGAATAATAAATTCAATAAAAAAAAAGTTATATTAATTTTATTATTATTTAATTCAATTTTGCATCATATATTTTAGTTATTTAAATATTATTTATATAATTAAAAATAATAATAAATATTTTTAATTGATTTTTCATATATTTTTTATTTTCAATTTTAAGTCTTTTAATTTGTATTTCAATTATTATTTTTCAATAACTTTCCAATTTAACATATATATTTTCCAAATTATTATTATTATTATTTTATAAGCAAGCAAGTAATATATGAGTTAAGAACAATTATATATATATCTATATATATATATAGATATATATATATATATATATATATATATATATATATATATATATATATATATATATATATATATATATATATATATATTAAAGGCGAACTTAGGAAAGAAGTCAAAAAGGTCGAGGATGCAAGAAAGGCCGAGAAATGGGCAATCATTAGGAATAGGAAAACTATTATTAGAGAAGAGACTCAGGCGTGAGTGATAAATAGGAATTTGCATCACTCTAGATCCTCTTCTAGAATTTTTGTGGCTTTCCATGGTGTAAAGGTCTTATGTTAAGTTAAATCTCGAGTGATATTGACCTTCTGCTTATAGTTGAAACATGGGAGCATGATGAATCTAAGGTCCCTCACCTCAACGATTTCACTCTTTGGTCTCGTTGGAATAAGAAATCCTCTTGGAGGGGTGTTGGTGGTATAGCCTGCTATATAAGGAACACTTTTTCTCTCACATCTGACTTCATAAAATCGACCCCTTCAATCAATAAATTTGGATCAAAATCTCTAATTCTACCACTAGTAGGGTATTTCTTGCAATCTTCTATTTCTCTCCTATAAACTCTACATCCTATAAGAAGAACAACCTGGATAAGAATTTTCCTTTCAATTCTTTAGAAAAAAACATCTCAAACCTGAAAAATCATGGTAATATCCTTTTACTCGGAGACTTTAATGCTAGAACTACTACTAACCAAGCCATTACATTAAGCAACAACTCTAACCTTGACCCCTTGTGTCTTGATGAATATAATAACTTAGCTAATCAATTCAATCGAAAATGCAAAGACATTATCGAGAACTTATTCGACACTGATCTCCTCAAACTTTACAGTTCCTAGGACCTTATTATTTGTAATGGTATTAACAAGTGGCCCCTCTCCGGTCATATGACATGTTTCCATGCTCTGGGTAGAAGTTTCGTGGATTATGCAATTTTTGACATCCTCTTCCTCAACCATATTAAAAACTTTGATCTTCTTAATGTATTCGAGTTTGAATCTGACCACAGACCTCTATCTATATCCCTCAATATTGTTATGCATGCTACCCACATGTATGAGATCAATGAAAGAAAAAGACACATTCACTTCGATAGAAGTAAAACTGACATCTTCTTGAGGGATTTATAGAGGGATTTAGGCCCCATGAATTATAATAATAACATTGATCAAATTTACTATCATTTCCAACACCATTAGCAAGTTTTCAAATGATATTTCGTTTAAGCAGTCTAATAGAACTTCCAATCCATGGTATGACAAAGATTGCAAAATTGCCAGGAAAGTGATCATAGACGTTCCTAATGAAATCATTAAGCTGCAAAATATTAATATATACAAAAATATCATCAAGAAGAAGAAAATATCATATATTAATAAAATATAGGATTATCTTCTCCAGCTTTCTAAAGTCGCACCCAAAATTATTTTTCAGAATCTTCTTGTCTGTGAAACAAAATATAACCATTCTATCCCCTTAGAAAACTAGGACAGTTATCTTAAGAATTTGTATGAATCTCCGAACACTATGGGCGCCACCTTAATAACTCCAATTAAGGAGGATTTATTCTCTCTTGACGACAGTGAGTCTGGTATTAATAAGCTCGCTAATGGGAAAGCTAAAGATATTGAAGGATACCAAACTGAGATCCTTAAAATGTGAAGATCTATCCTCATTCATTATCTCCACAAGCTTCTCAATTTGGTTGTAACACATGGCTTCCCTAGGCTTTGGACGCAAAGCCTTATTGTACCTATATTTAAAAATTAGGACAAGAGTGTTACATCTAACTACAGGACCATTATGGTTAGCAATATCCTAGCCAAACTTTGTGGGCTCGTTTTGGAGAAAAATCTTAGCCTTTGGCTTGAAAGCCATGGAAAAAGAGCTAAAGGACAAGCTGGTTTTAGGATACATCACTTGAATATTGACCATTTGGTCACTCGTAGAATCATTACGGATGAATTTTTCAATATTAAAGTCAATCTCTTATGTTGTTTTGTCAAATTTAGAAAAGATTTTTACATTGTTCCTCGAGACAAAATTTTGGAGAGACTTAAACAATTCATGGTCCCTCCTGAGCTGAGGATTGTTGTGATCCGTCTCTACGAGACCATCACTGCCAAGCTTAAGACCAATGAGTGGTGGTCTTAAGACATTAAATGCAATATTAGAGTTAAGCGTGTCCCCTATCCCCTACCCTTTTTGGAATATACATCGATAAGCTAGAGTAGTGTCTGGAATCTGTAGGGTACAAGGGCATCGAGCTTTCTGGTGTTCTCGTTACTCTTCTCCTCTATGCCGATGATATCGTTCTTCTTCAAAAAATCCATGATGACCTTGACAAACAGCTCCAGATTCTTCATAACTACTGATCGAAGATGGGTATGACAGTAAAAACCGACAAGACTAAAGTCATGATAATTAAATCCAAAAATATCACCCATGGTAATTTTGTGTATAATAACCAGTGCTTAGAGCAGGTTTCTTCTTATAATTATTTGGGAATTGACTTCCCTCATCATCTCAGATGGAATTATAGCATTGAGAAAAGGATTATTGGTGACTAGAAAAATTATTATGAGTTTGATACAATTGTAATTCAGTTAATGTTTACATTTGGAGTAAAAATAAGTTCCTCTTTGATACCCTTGTCACCGTTGTTGTCTTATACGGATGTGAAGTTCGGGGTTGCAGTATATCCAGAGAGTCATGGAGGAATATTTAGATGATTCAAAAGAAATTCATAACCTAAAACCTTAAGATAAAGGGAAATACTCCCTATCCTATCCTCTTGATCAAATATAGCTTGTCCACCATTCAAAGTTCAACTATGTTTAGATATTTGATGTATAAGAAGAATATTGACAACATGGAATAAAAAAGGCTCCCTAAAATTGCTTCTAAATGTAGTAAAAACCCTCACCTTCACCTCAAATGCAAGTGGCATAAGGATGCCCATTCATGTCTCAACCATTGGGGAATTAAGGAGGAGCTCAGTATGGGAAGAAAAGATAATATAAGAAACACTATTACCTCCATGTTTAAGGACAATTTTTGGGAGGATCAGGAGATGGAGGGTAAAAGGAAGCTAAGATACTAACAGGAAGTGATCAACCCCACCCTTGATAATCAGAATCATCTATCTTCATTTTAGAGAAATAATAAAAAATGAACATCTCTAAGAGAAGAACTAATTCCCATGAGATTCAGAGTGAGATTGAGCGATGGTATATTCCCGAGACCCCTTGGAACGATATAATCTATTAGATTTGTGATTCTAAGCAGGTGGAAGATGAAAAGCACTTCCTTTTAGATTGACCTACTCTTACTCACATTCGCTCTCAATTCCTTACCATCTGCCACACTTCCATTCTTCTTTACCTTTTAAGCCAATCCACCTATAGAAATATTAGAGCACTTATTTCCCTTTTCTTTGACCATAGAAACAATATTTTGAATAATCAACCTTAGATTCTTTCTCCTTTCTTAAGGTCCGATAGACCACATTGGTCTTAACAGATGGTAACCATCATCATCATAATCATCATTATATATATATATATATATATATATAGAGAGAGAGAGAGAGAGAGAGATAATTAATGGAATGAATAATAACATCATAACATTGATGGCATCGAGTAAATAATAGGGATATTTATGGATGGAATCTCAATTTTAAGTGAGTAAGAACAAGATTTTCATGAATTATATCTCTAGTCTATGTATATTGTTGTACTTTCAAACCAAGTATCTACATGTAACTAACTAACTAAATGGACAATAATATTGATGACTACTTAAGCTAAACATATCTAATTTCTCACCTCATCCTTCAACTCAAAAGATCTAAACTAGAGTTGAGAGGATAACAATTTAAAGCTATCTTTCAACCACCCAAGGTAGATCTTACTAAGATTCAAAAATAAATCAATTTTATTATTTGTATTAAAATTAATTCAATATCGGTAACCATTTTAAAAAACATTTCATAAGGATTATATAAATTTTAAAATTTTTCCATAATTAAAAATTAGTTTAGTATTTTTTTCTTCATAATAACAATGAATACATAAAAAATTTCATGTAAATATCTCCCTCTATCACCACACTTGAGGGGGGGCACAATGTTTGTCTTTCTCCAATGAAGCATATGAATTCATTCACATTTGAACTAATACTCTTTATATGGGTAGAAGACCATGCACACCACCGTTATCATGTTCCCATTAAGACCTTTTAAAGGAATCACCTTAATAACATAAAACAACCAATATTTTTCTTGAATTATTTACCCAACTATCCCTCTCAAAATTTTGACATGATATAAAGGAAATAGGCCATTGGGACAATCATAAGGATCACCCATTCATTGCCTTCAAACATTTCCTTGATTTAAGAAAATAAGCCATTATGTCAGTTTGAATGATTTTCTAATAGGTGTTTTTGAATGGTCTACCTAATGCAAGGAAATACACCATTGGGCCATTTCAAAATATCCCATCAGGGTAATTTATATGATCTATGTAATGAAAGGAAATATGCCATCAAGCCATTTCAAAATATTTCTTATTGGGTGTTATCAAAATATTTTCTCATTGCATGGAATTAGAACATTGTGACATTTCAAAATATTATATATTAATTTCTTTAAAAATATCCACAGAATGTGAATAAATATATCACCAGGCCATTTCAAAAGAATGACTGGTTGGTGCATTGAAAAGATTTACCCAATGCAAGGAAATAGGCTATTGAGTCATTTCAAAAAATTTACCACTAAACACTTTCAAAAGCTTGGCCCTATTCATTAGGCTTCTTTTGAAGATGTTAAGTCAATCCTCTTTGAAAAATAGGACATGACCATCGAGCCTACGTTGAAAAAACTCATCAACCAGTTTCAAAGTATCACTCAATTGGATTAAATAAATGAACTAACCCATACCAAAGAAAGATCGCTAGACTTATTTAAACTGAATACTTCAAATTTCAACATAGGAGGGCTTCCAATCCTTGAACACTTTGAACATGAACAAAAAGACTTAAAGCTGGTCAAAGTATTTGACCAACAATCAAAATTAAAAATTTTGATGGTTTATTTCAAAGACCCTTCTAATAATTGGCAACATGTAGCCATTGAATCTACATAAATGAATCGAATTGAATGTGCCCATCACTATCCAACTTCAACTGCATAATGTATTTCTAGAGGAAATAAAATCTATAGGAATTCCAAATTTAAAAAAGTATGTAAAGCCATGCAACAACTATGTATGCAATATCATACATAAACAACATAAAAAATTAATCAATAGAATTATATAAAATTTCATTAAATATATGGAACACTTACATTTGAAACAAATTGGCCTAAGTAAATCAATTGTTGATAAAGAAAATTCCCAATTACAGGCATCCATTGCATATAATATGACTAAGCAAGGATATGAGGTCATCTCAACTAGAAAGATCCCAAACGGCCAATTTTGCTATTGGGAGTGTGATATATTCTTTCCATGAATATTTGCACGTACAAGGGAGGTGGGTCACAGGGGAAGGTTAGCCCCCCTTGTTTGGGGGTTTACAAGGGGGCGGTAACTCCCCTGCACAAGGTCCAACGTAGTGCCAGAGATTTTATTTCTTCCTATATATAGTGAACCCAAGGATGGGGGTGGACCCAAAGATGGTGGGCGGACCTACCCATGGTTTTCTGCATGGTATTTTCACATGGTTTTGGGCATGATGTTTTTCTGCCCATGGTATTTTGTAGATCCGATCAAGGGAACTATGGTTACGTTCTAATCCAATTTTTTTGAATGCTTCGACATGTATATATATGTATTGTAACATTGAAAGGAACATAATGAAAAATAAATATGGTAGTCCTGGTTTCAGAATGAAGTTAAAAATATCTGTGTATTTGTTCTATGTTCTCACCATTGTATATTTTTTATTTTAAGATTTTGTTTGCAGGTAATTATTGTATAGTGTCAAAACCTACAATTTCAAAGTCCACAAATCACGTAGAGAGTTATCTCAAATCGAAGAGATCATCATTTGAAATCAAACTACATGAATGAAACCTCAATTTGACATCATATGCGAAGTATATAGCCATCTAAAGTTTTTATCAAATAGTAAAATGTTTGTGCACGTAGACACAACACACTACCATGTGGCACTCCCACAAGGTGCCAAGTGGCATCCTTATCAACAACCCTATCGATGAGTACGAAATATTCCGAGCCAATCTATACGTGACATGTGTGCATGGGCATATTGAGTGGTCCAATCATTGGGTGCCATGCGGCCCAATCACAGGGTGCAACATGGCACCCTGTGGTTAGATGGACAACCTTAGCCAAACATGGTAGGCTGACTAGCAGGTGATAAATTGGTAGCCTCTGTTGGTATCCCGTGATTTAGCAGATTGGTAGACCAAATGCATAGGGTAACACCAGACCAGTCTTTGGAGTCATAGGACCTAGCCTCCTGGACTCAGGGAGGGCTCTCTCTATTATGCGAAGGATGTGAACTTATTCTCTTTAAGTTTTTGATTTTAGGCTAGTTGTTAAGTGTAGGTTTGTTTTTTGTTTTGATTGGGGTAAGATGATCAAGTAGGATAGGTGGAGTGAGAGGTTATCAAATCAATTGGGCTATGGAGTCTATGAATTCATTGATATCTCAATAATGAATCAGGGTACATCACAGGGGAAATCTAGTGTATTTAATGGATCTTTAAAGTTTATGTGTGAGGTGAAATGGAAATTAAGTTTGGGAACCAAGGTAGGGCAAAGGGCAGTTAATAATCCTTTTTCAAATACCTATGAACAGAGAGATCTTAAATCCTAATAAGAAAAAGATACTAGTCATGAGATAGGGCACACCATTTACTCAATGACAATGCTTTTAAACAAATAAACATTTAGATATACAATCCAGTGGAACAAAGAGAGTAAGACAACTTATCTAACTTTGATGATTCTACTTTCAAGATTTGAAAACAGATGAGAGAAAAATAGCATCAATAAATGAACAGGGAACACCTAAGCATCATTCATTAAACTATACAGAACTTTGAGGCAAACTAATAAGCATATACAAAGGGAAAGATAGAAATAAGACCTCTTTGGCTTAACCTAATCAATCAATACATCAAAGAGAGATTTCAAGACAGAGTTTAGATAGCTAAAAACAAGTAGGACTCACCATGAATCATGTTTGTAAACTAGCATATTAATCCAATAATGAAATAGAGAAGCTTAGGTGGGCCTAAGGAGCAACTAAGAATTCCTTAAACTAACCGAGCAGAGGAAAACATGAAGACAATATCAAAGAGGAGGACTGAGGTGCCTCAAACAACATTTCTCATCCTATACTCTTCTGAGCTATTGCAATATAGAAAGATGGACATATGATAAACAATAAAAAAATGGAAAAATAAGAGATACATCACCATTAAATAAACTAAAGAATCCTGTAAGCAAGCCTTCATAATTATTAACCAAGGAAAATCATCCACAAGCTCCACAATACTAAATTGTTCTTCAACTTCCAAAAACTATGTCTTACTCTTAAACACATCAAAATCCCACTATTACAATGAATCATCATGCTTTATATAACAAGAAATGAGGAGAAAAAACCTAAATAGAGCATCTAGAAGTCTATTGGATAATCATAAGTATCTCTATTGTCCTTGAGGCCTTGCAAGGCCCAAGGCACAAAAATATCTAAAATAAATACATTTTCGGCTATTTTTAGCAATTAAATTGACCTTTAGGCACTGACAGGACTTCAAAAACTTTCCAAATGCACATTCTGAATTTTCAATCACAAGAGCGTAGCATTGTGTGTCAAATTTGGATTTGCATGTCAGGAGCGTAGCACAGGAACATAAAAAATGGGTCTTCTTACAACCATGTTTGGAAGGCATTCCTGATGTCGTATAAGCCTCCATGATGGCTTGTTGGAAAGCCCTTGAAGTCTAATTCCCATATCTATCCTTTTTTTTTCTGATATGACCTCTGCAACCTATCCAAAAAGTGAAAATTCCAAGACTAGTAGGAGCGCATCACATGCCATGAAAAGCAGGTAGAATGGTGAAAAATTGGGTGTTTTTTACCCTTTTAGAGGACCAAAACAACTCCAATTGATCTAAAAATTGGTGATCATGCTCCTTTCATGATAAGGAATAAAAAAATTCAAGGATTTTCTCCCGAAGGTGCCCTGAAAAATATCATAGCACCAGGTGTGTTGTGCTGCTAGCCTCAAAATTTGAAAAAAATAAAAATTGCCCAATTTCTCCCAAATTTGGTAGATAATTTCCTCATGGGTCCTGGGAGACCTGTAGATAAGCTTGAGCCAAAATAATAATGCTAACTTGGTCCTTTTCCTCCTTTACTGCTTGGTTCTCAATTTTGGCCCTTTTGAGTTCTTGCCTTGCAAATTGGTCTCTTTGAGCATAATTCTTAGCCATTCTTCTTTATAGATCCAAGTCTCTATTGGCCTTCTCCAACTTGGCTTCAATATGTATGTTAGCCCTTTCAATCCATGATTCCTTATCATGTTCAATTTTTAGTGCAAGGAGTTCTTGGAGAGAAAGTTGTTCCACTTGGGTTGATTCTTCTTCTCTCTGCTTTGCCAATGCTTTCCTAAGACCCATAGTTCTAGGTCTCCTTCTAGTTTGACCCTCCTCGTCACTACTCTCCTCATAAGTGCCCATGAATTCTACCAACTTCATCTGTGCCCTTTGACCCTCTTTCTAGTACCTGAGTGTTCTTGTTTCATGGATGGCTTGTTAGGCACTCATTTGCTTGTTTTGCATCTAATAAAAGTGAATGATATCCTTTGCTCTTTCTAATTTAGCCTCCAAGTCCTTCATTTGTGCATTCCTGTCTTGGAGGAGGGAGTTTGAAATTCTTGTTACATTATCATCATCACTCTCTATGTGAATGAGTTCAAACTCTCTTTATTTCTCATGATCTTCCTCTTCTTCTTTAACTTTTTTCTTACCTTTGTCCAAAGGTTGAGCTGAAGTAGATGGCAAGGTCCCTTGCCTCTTAGAGGCAACAAACACTTTCCTTGATCCTCTTTGGTAAGTGAAAGTACAAGTTTTACCATGTTTCACTTGAATACCTTGATCATTGGTGACCTTAGGGCTATTTGTCTTCTTATTGATGATCTTTGTATGTGTGTCTTCTTCACTTCGCCCTTGACTGCCTTCTTGAGAGGAATTTTAATTTTCTCTCATGTTAGTATCACTATCAAGATCTTCATGATTGTCAGCCTTTGTATTTTCAATATTAGAGGTGTCTTCATCATTTCTTTGTACATCTGTATCTTCTTAACTGTCCTCCTCTTCATGATTTTTCCCACTGTACTCACCTTCAAATTATTCCTCTTTATCACTACTTGCATTTTCTGTGGGGTCACTGTTAAAGGCATCTTCATTGTTTTCTTAATCTTTGCTATGCCTACTGTCTTTGCCCTCAGAATTTATTTCTTCATTACCACTTCTTTGTTCATGAGCATTGTCATGATCTTCTTCTTCACTATGGCTGTCATTTTTTGCCTCATTATGTGTGTCTATACCCACACTGATTTGCCCACTGTATTCACTTTCGAACTCTACCTCTTTATTACTGTTATCTTCATCTTTGTCACTATTCCTTTTACCACTACTATTGGGTTCACTTTTTTCTTCTTTACCTTCATCATTCTGCTCAAAAAAAATTTCCTCTATACTTGGGCTGTCATTGATTTCCTCATCCTCATTTAGGTCACTGCCTTTTCCTTCTTGTTCACTTTTTGTTTCACTGTCTTTGTCACTACTTTCTTCTTCATCAACAATTTCTTCTTGTTCTTATTCCTCATAACTTTCTTAATGACTACCATGTTTATCTTGGTCAATGTTTTCTTCCTCTTTGTCATCACTATATTCTTTGTTACCTTCCTCATAATTTAGCCCACTAATTTTTTCACTGTCTTATTTACTGCTTTCATCTCCCTCCTCTTCACTTTCCTTGGTATATTATCCATCATTTTCACTTTCTTCATTTTCATTTTCACTTTCTTCACTTTCATTTTCCTCCTCTTAATCACATTTTTCTTCTCCTTGACTGTCATTTTCTTCTTGACTGTCATGTTCCTCCTTGTCACTGCTTTCTTCATGTTCTGAGGCTTTATGGGAAGGTGAAAGAGGGAGGTTTGTTTGGGGAGAGGATTCATGTGAAGAAGGTGAATCATGGTCAATGGAGGGTGATGGAGGTGTAGGAGGAGGAAGTTGAGATGATGATGGTAAACTTCATAGAGGAAGGGGATGTGGACTTGTGAAAACACCATGGGGAATGAAAACTTCCCGTGGGATGCCTTGTTGCTCCAATTGGTGTAAAATAATCATTTTTATGAGGGAATGGTGGAAAAGATTTGACATTTTTTGGGAGGGAGGCCTTCTTTGCACAATGGATGACAATTTATCAATAATTTTACAAAGGTAGTAGGGAAAATGGAGCAGTTTGGCCTTAGTAAAATGCATGAGTAGTCTTATGTGGTAGGAATAGATCCTAGAAAACCTACACTCACAGGTGAAGTATTTCATAATGATTTTCATTAAAGCAGCATATCTGTCCAACAAATGAGAAAAGGGGAAAATGGTTTTTCAATCAGCTTGGCAACTTGGTTTTAAGAAGGGATGATAATGTCTTAGGTCTAGATACACCTGTTTGAACCATTTTTCCCCCATGCAAGGTATTCTAGTGGCCATAGAGATTACATTGGTGGTCAGCTCAAAATTCACTCCAGCTAGATGTACATGGTGTTCATGTAGGTTAAGGACAAAAAATTTGGTCAATTGAGAGCGACTTTGGACTCTCTTCACTTTCTCGCAAAACTCATAGCATCCTACCTCTTGTAAATATGAAACTACAGTAAGAGAGGCTGTCAATTCTTTAGTGTTTATAGGCTCAAACCTATTTTCTTTCCACCCTTCCTCTGTTTTTCTCTAGGCCTTTGGCCTCTCTCGCCACTGTCAACACTGCCTTCTCTAGGCATTTTTTCTGTTACCCTTGTCTTTGAAAACTAACCTTGATCTTCTTGGGGGATAATATGGAGAGGGAAAGTGAGATGAGGATGAGATAGGTAGTGACAACAAATGAAGGGGAAGGAAGAATGAGGGAAAACAATTTGGGCCTCAGTGTGCTCTTAGCATGTAAATGGATGGGTGCCCTTTGAACAAGGGAGTTGTTTAGCAGGGAATTAGGAATTTTCCTCCTTCCTTGAGGCTTTTCCACATTCCCTTTAAGTTTTACCCTCCAAATTTCTCTATATTTTTACTTTTAGAGACTAGGAAAAAGTAGGGAAAAACTCTAAATACCTCTCAAAACTTCAACAGCTGAAGGAGATACATAGGAACGCAGCACGGGCCAGTCGGGCGCCTTTTGCATGTTCTATCGAGCAGCCTCTGCACGTAGGGTCAGGAAGCTTCTGCACACCCAGGCACATAGTGTGGGTGGCCTCTGCACGAGGATTTGGGTGGCTAGCCGCCCTAAATGCACAGGAGCACAACGTAGGTACCTCTGCACGACCTGTCAGGTGCCACCCGGGTAATTGCTGAAGGCGGAGGAGCACAATAGGTGTGGCACTAGGCAGGCTGACGTGCAGTCCTGAATGGGTCAGGTGGACTCTGCGCCTAGGAGCGCAGCAACAGGGTGTCAGGCGGGATGTTGTGCAGACTTGAATGGGTTGGGTGGCCTCTGCACGCCTAGGAGCACAGCTGTTCTGGCAGGGTAGGTCGGGCGGTCGTGCACGCAACAGACATGTGGCGCACTGCTACAGCATAGCACCATGTAGAAAACTGCACTGGAAAAGGAGACAGGAGCATAGCACGGCTCAATAGGAATGTAGCGCAGAGGTTTCTTGGCCCAAACACTTTCCAAAAAACTTCGAAAACCTTGAAAACTTCCACTCTTTTTGCAAATGAAGAAATGGTTTGAATGATGGTGGCTTTAGGCTTTTTATACCCTTGGAAAAAATTAAAATGAAAACCCACTTTACTAATGTTTGTTCTTGGTCTTTTATCTCCTTTGCTAATATTTCCCTTTTCCTTTTGCAGGTGGTGTTTTAAGAAACAAAGTGATCTTTGTGGGTGATCTTTTAAAAGGTGATTTGATTCTCTCTTTTGCCACTGATTTTTTAGAAGCATGATGAATCTGTCCTCTATAGCAACCTTAGCCTTTTTGGTCAATTTTATCATTACCTTTATTTGGCCATTTCTGCTTGCTAGTGGTGTCATAACAGCAGTGTTTTTTATCCTTACACTTCTTTTGGAGTTTGGCACTTTTAAACCCTCAACAGTAGCGCTTAGACTCTATTTTATTCCTTATTTGAATTTTAGCTTCATGCCCTCTTTCTGTGATTATTTTGTAAACATGTGACTGTGCTTGAGGAGCTTAAGCAACCTTCACACTGGTACTCTCTACAACTTGTCCTTTGTTGTAGTGAAAATTGTTGTCTTGACAAGCCATAGAGGTGACCATCTGACATTACCCTTGAAAATTGTGCTTTCCATCATTAAGGAGGTCTCTCAAAATAAATCTTCAATTTATGTTATGTGATTCTATTGCATCTTTGTCTTTGTGATCTCTTGCATGGACCCCTTGTTGGGAAACACCTGTTGAGCCAATTAGTTACAACACCACTGATACTCTTCAGAATTTTATCCCTTTGGTTGTACTAACAAATAAAAAACCTCTTCTATCTTATTTCAACCATGGGGGCCTTCTTTCAAATGTCTTCTGAAAACCTTCTGTCACATTGATGGAGTATAATTACCTTTAGGTCACTTTTGCCTACCTTTCTAGATTTCTAGCTTTCAAAGGCCCTTTTCCTTTCCTCGTTTATCATTCCTAGAAAATTTGGTTTTTTTCTTGATGGTACTGATGCATCTTTGTCCTTTTAAACCTTTTGACATGTACCTCTAGCTAGTCAACACCTTACAAACAATTGGTCATGAAACAACTGATACTCTTTGTAAAATCAGGCATGTTGTTTCTCTTTTAATGTGGATTTCATTGGTGAGTTAGTCTTCTCACTTTGGATATGTTCTACTGATAACCATCATAAAGCATTCATGTAGAAATGCTTTAACATGGGCAAACTGTCCTTTTCCAGACTCTATGCTCTGATCTAGAAGGTGCTTCCTTGAAGGAATTTTGACACCCTTTGGTCATTCATGAGCTCACCTTCTTTTCATTTGATGTTACCTTTGACCACATGCCAAAATAGTGAGTTTTAGGAAATCAAAACAATGCATAACCTAGGAGACCCTATAATGACCTATTGGGATATCTTTTGGATTTGGAGTTTGAATGAAAACTGAAATCAGGGTTTGGAGATGTAAATAGGGTTTTGACAACTCTTTATACATTTCCATCCAATAAACTAAAATTTTTGATTTATATAAAAGCCTGGAAAGGGAATTTAAAATCACCATTGCTTGAGGCACTTGGTGATTTGGGGAAAAAAGGTTTAGGCTATCTCGTAAACCAAGGTGTAAAAATAAAAGGCTTAGAAAACCAAAAATAGAGTGGTAAAGTCAGAGGTGGTAGACATAGTGAGAATGAGGGACATAAGTCTGAGATTTGGTCTCCTGGGAATGATAGATTGGCCATGACTTGATAAAATAGTGGAAGAGTGAAATTTTAATCCTAAGGAAAATGAAGGCAGTGAGATTTCTAGAACTCACGAGATTCATGAATTTTGTTTCTAGACATATAGGACAAGAATTTAGTCATATAAACAAGTAAAAATTATTGATTACTAATAGTGGCTCCACTTGGGGAGGGCAGCTCCTTTTCAGGAGGTGTCCAAAATTTCAAATCTCTTGGTTTGTGAAGACTAGTGCCTCATCCATTGGGAAAATGTTTCTTATTTTCTTTTACGTCTGCTTCCCTGAAGTAGTGATTTTGATAATATAAAAGCATGATTAACTCAACTTCATCTCTACCTACCAAAACTACTGTCTTAACATTTTTCCTTCATTGGTTTCACTTGAACTGGCAGACCCTTGAAATCCTTTTCTTTTGAAAGCAAAAACAAACTATCTACTTCTACACTTATTTCTTCAAAGAATTCATATTATGCTAGTGAACTCTTCTTATTCTCTACCTAGACTATTTGAATGTCAAGGTTAAGAAGTATGAGAAACTTCATTCTCTAAGCTATCGACAAGAAATTTAAAAAATGAATTGAACCATGATTAGGCAATCTGATTCATCATGAGTTGTGGCATTGAGACAAGCTGCACAAAAACATTATTTTCATAATCAATCAAAACCAGAAGGTGTGAGGGCTATGTTTCATCATTTTCTAATCATCCCTATCCTTCTCCTCGGTTCATATTTAAGCATGTTGAACCAATATCTTTCATTCCTAATCTATTTTATTTTGACAAGCCAAGCTTAAATGATTTTACCAA
This sequence comes from Pinus albicaulis, assembly GCA_034641835.2. Lineage (NCBI taxonomy): Eukaryota > Viridiplantae > Streptophyta > Pinopsida > Pinales > Pinaceae > Pinus > Pinus albicaulis. The sequence goes on along the minus strand of CM076570.1, from coordinate 1,616,901,083 downwards.
CATTCTTTCACTAACTTATCAAAAATAAATTTAAAGCATGTTCAACTATGATTAGGCTAGATGACTAAACAAGACATTCTTTTTGCACCAGTAGTGGCATTTAGGCTTGCACACTTTCAGTAGTTATTATTTTTTAGGTATGGGGTTGTACCTCTTCTTTTCATCTGCCCTCTTTTTTCATTTTTCTTTCTTTTTTAATTTTTCTCTCTTTTTGGAGAAAACAATATAAAACTAAAGGTAGAAAGATGCTCATATTGCTGAGCTTATTCACTTGCCTATCTATCCTAATCTAACTTATACAATATATGCATTCATTTGGTGAACTCCCTTTTCCAATACAACCAATCAAGAAGATGATTGCATGAGGGATTTTGTTTCAACTCTTTGAGGGTTTTGAAAAAATCAAAAGGCCACTTCCACCTCACTTGTGTTTGAACAGTAGTGCCTAAAATTTTCTTTAAACCTTGCATCAAACTTCTCTTGACATGTTTTACTCTATCTTCAAAAGTCTCTAAAAAATTAGCAAAGGGATCATGAAACAATACCTAAATATTTGGAAAATAAGCTTGACCCAGGACTTCTTCTTCCTCCACTTGGCTGAGCTTAGGAATATTTTGGGAAAGAAACTCTTCCTCTTCCTCATGATCTTCTAAACTAGTAGTCTCATCATAGATTGCAATGTTGTCTTCTAGCATACTTGGTATGTTCTGATTGAGTGGGCTGAAATTTGTGTGAAAGTCATCATGTTGATGAGTAGGGATACTCTTTGGCAGTAAATCCTCTTGAGAAGGTAGTTGAACAACTCTCCTATGATTATCAACTGTAATATTCTGAAATTAGCTTGCAGCTAATTGGAATATTGAATTTTGTTTTTATCACCTAGGAGTTGAATAAATGGGTAAGGAGGCCCATGCATATTAAAAATATGAATAAAATCCCTCATAATGTGAAAAGGGATAGTCATAAGTGTTGGATTCAACACCCTCATGTGTGAAAAGGGTCATTTTCATGTGGACAAGGTCAAGTTTGACCAAGTCAACAATGCTAGGATAGGAGGTGGAGAACACTTTGAGAGACAACGCAGTATGAATGGGAAGAGGATTCTTTAGTGAAGGAAACCCTAATGAGTGGGACCCATGGTGAGAGGGCTTTAACTTGTTTAAAAGGAGGGCAAGGTAGCCATTGTTATTCATGTGATGTATTCTTGATTTTATGGCCTGAAAGACTATTTGGCATTCTCTTGTTGTTTAGCATAGTTGCAGTGTTTCTTAGCACAATGCATTACTCTTTAGGAATTCCTTCTCCTTTCAAGGGAGGCCTCTTGAAGGAGCTTGCACTTCATTTATCCACATCCAGGCTTGAGGCCAAGCTACCTCCTTCAGCTACAACACAATTTCTATTGAGAGCTGGGTTATGTTGCAGGGTGTTGCAATGGAGGGTTGACAACACCACTTCCGGGGCTTGTTTTTAAAAGGAGATAGCCTTATGTCCTTTGAGACACCATTGAGGAAGATTCTAGAGCTTATTTTAGATCTTGGCACTTGCCCAATATATTTCCATTCTCCTAGAGTGCAGTCCCTTTCCTAGACTGCGTTATTTTCAATGTACATCTGCAGTGAGGATTGCAGAGTGTGTTTGGAGGGTGAGACATTTAGTGACGGGATCAACCTTTCACTTGGAAGATCCTTTGGAGTAGGTATATTTGTTCAAATTATGCATCATCTTCAGCCATCTCCATCCAGTTCTTGAGTTGCAGTTGTTACTCATTCTGGAGACTGCAACTTCGACATTTTTCCACTTTTGCATATTTCAGCCAATCCTTCGAGGATTTTCTTGAGATTGTGTTTGGGAGATTATATCTTCACTCCCAACATTGTATGAGCTACATCATTACATATCCATGTATTAACATACTCTAGCAGCAGTTTCTCCTTATAAAAATACGTTGTTATAGCCTTGGGAATTCTTGTGTAGCAATGTTTTTCATATTTCATGTACATGTTTTCTTGAGGCTAGTATTGCCTAACTTGAGTGACTATTTACTCAAGATCTTGTATACATTTTACTACTGTAACTTAATATGATGGCTATGTGATCTTATTATATATTATGAGTTGATTTGTCACTGCTACTCCAGTTTGTGTTCATGTATAGCTGGATCTCCAATTTTGGAATATCTTAAGATATTCCCATTATTGTAGACTTTCCATATTTTGGGATATTACAGTGGTATCAGAGCATAATCTTGGCTCAACCTGTGATTTTAAGCCATTATGCTATAAGAAGAAAAGAATAATACCAGAATGTTGGAGAGAATGAGCCTTCTCTCATCTCTTTTCAGAAGCAAGAAGAACCTCAACAAGGAGGTCAAGAAAAGAAGAAGCGATGGGACTATATCCTCTCCTTTTGAAAGAGAGGACAAATTTCAACAATATGAAGGACACTTGGATCACAAGATCCTAATTGAATAGCTTGTTGAGTACAAATCTCAACCTATAGCCTTCAAGGATACTCTGGCTTTCCCTCAGTTCATTCAATTGGAGGAAGAGAGGAGACCATGCAGCACAAGAAGAATCAAGGGCAATATGTTTCTATTTTCTGCCTTTGATGGGTCCTCTACAGCCAAGGCTTGGACAAGAAAAATTAATGCATTCTTCCTAATACATCCAGTGGTAGAGAGAGAAGTTGTAGAAATTGCAGCGTTGCACCTCGAGGGTGAGGCCAATATTTGGTGGTTCAACCATTTGGATCATGCCTGAGTGCATACTCGTACTGAGTTTACTCAAAGGTTGATTAGGAAATTTGGAAAAGGGAGATTAGAGGAGGAGAAGCCCTCACCACCATTGGAGGAAACTTGTACCAGCGTTGTCACAACCTTGGCAGAGCAGCCTTCCACACCATTAGTTGGGGAAGCCAACACATTAGAGCAAGAAACTCTTGTAGCCATACAAGATTCTTCCAAATTTCACCAAGGTATGTGCAAGTTCTCATCCCCTATTGTTTCAAAAAATTCTATGGAGGGTTGTATACCATTGCATGCTGCTTATTTAGAGCAAAATAATTTTGCTGCGCTGTGCCACCTTGAATTATTCAAGGAATGGAGGAACCATCATCCTCATATACCATTTATGAGTTGTATGCCACACTTGAGGTTAGGGTTTAAAAACTTGGAGGAGAGGATGAATATTGTTCCAAACAAACTCACATAAAACCATATGTTCATCCTTGATTTGGAGCAAGAGACAGCAAATACATCATTGAAAATATTAACAACGTTGTCATTTAGCAGCAATTATGAGTTGGGGACCCAACCATTGTTTGAATATTCCAATGAACTTCCCATATACATAACAAAAGGGGAACATATAAATGATGGAGGACATCTTAGGATGGATAACATCTCTCATGATTGTGTTGGATACTTCTTAATGAGCCCTACACATCATGATGGGAGGTTTTTTCCTACCACCTATTTGGATCCTTATGGGATCAACTTGGTCATTGAGGAGATTGCATTTCAATATCCCATGAAATGCAAAGACAGAAATCTGACTTGGGAGGATGGTAGTCTTTATTGGAAGGGTACCAAGACTGAGCATGATGGGAGGCACCCACATTTGGATGAATGGGTGTGGATGGAGAGCAAGAAGCATGTAAGATACTTGCAAATTTATGGCACTGGGCAGCAAGAGGCATGGCTGCGTTGGATACTCTTAAAAGAGTTTGGCCATCTTGAGACATATCCTCTTTCAAAGGGTATGAGGGAGGAAGGAGTTTGGCAGGATACTTGCATCATGGGGCAGTAAGGAGTATGGATGCATTATGTTGATATGAAATTATTCATATCAATCATTATGTTTTCACCACATGATTTGTATAATGGAGGTAGGAGGAGGCAACAAAAACTTTTGTTGCTTGGGTTGTTCTTGGGAGAGCAAGGGAAGGTTTTCTCTCACACTTTACATAATGTTTTAGGAGTAGGAGATGGCACTATCATGGTGCAAAGGGCCTACTCCTTAGCTTTAAATGATCAGGAGATGCTTCCACCTTGGAAGGAGCTTCGTATATATGGAAGAAGTGTGGAAGATGTCTTTGACAATGGGCATGTCAAAGAAAGGAGTTATAGGATGGCATGAGCCTATTTACAAAGGCGAACAATGCTATCACTTTGGAGCTGGGATTTACTGATGGAGTGTTTCTAGGATCACTTCACATATGATGCACTTGGGGGACAAGGAGGAGATGAGAGTGACGGAGTGGTGGATGGAAACATCTATTACCAAGGTGTGATCTTCTTAACTTAGGTTTCCAAGCATAGGAAGGAGGATCTACATACATCACATGGTACATTCCTCTTCATAGGAGTATTTCCTATCACTATGGATAACTTATTCATGGATCCATATATCATCTTACTTCTAGCACATGGTAAGAATTTTTCTTTTACATACATGGATTATCTAACACAGTATTTGTATGCTCTTACCATTTCTATTCAATGCATTGCTCCACAAGAGAGAAAGCTTCTCTTTGGGCTCCATGGTCATCTTTTGGCCAACTATTGTGATGGAGACAGCCATCTCTTTTGTAGCCTTGGGAAAATGTTTCATTATTATTTTATGTATTCTCAGTTGGTTCACCAAGCCATTTACTATTCACTAGTATAGGTGTTGACATATACAACTAGCTATTTTTCAAGAAAAATCTTGCCTTGTCATTTTCTGAAGCAGCTGTTGGAAATATTGCGTTGTAACCACTTGGGAGACTGTTGGTACCTTCCAGAAATATATGGAACCTTCATTAATCTTTTAATTTCGATGTCATATGATGATCATGTCTTATTCATCGTATATGAGATGGTTTGGGCCATATTGATTCACAGCATTTGAGGAGAGATCTTTGAAGATCTAGTATTCATCTTGCCTCTTAAGGGAAACATTATTGTAGCTGAGGATTAGAAAACACTCTACACTTATCATAAGTGGAAAGGAGGATAGCGTGGGGTAGGCTATTTTGTCTACCATGATCAGATTTTGAACCCACCTACATTGCAAGAGCTTAAGGTGGAGAATGATTTGCATGAGTTACCATTTTAGAGGGTGGCTCCTTTTGTATGGATGATAGCTTGGGGATGGAGGATCCATATGGGAATGATGATTCCCACTACATTTCAAATCCCATTCCTCAAAGGGACCTCTAGACAACCCCTTATTTCCTCTTTGAGTACTCCACTTGTTCATGATGGTAGCTATTCAACTATCTTGCATGCTTGGGAGGGGCAATATGGAGATTTATTGATGAGACAACATCTCATTCCTTGGAGGATCATATCATATGTGGATGCTATAGCAGGAGGAGCGAAAACTTCTCAGTTCTATCCTTGCATTTGCTTGAGGAAAAGTAACATTTGGGAGGGTAGGACTGTAATATTCCAAAATTAGCTTGCAACTAATTAAAATATTGAATTTTGTTTTTATCACCTAGGAGTTGAATAAATGGGTAAGGAGGCCCATGCATATTAAAAATATGAATAAAATCACTCATAATGTGAAAAGGAATAGTCATAAGAGCTGTATTTCACACCCTCATGTGTGAAAAGGGTCATTTTCATGTGGACAAGGTCAAGTTTGACCAAGTCAACAAGGCTGGGATAGGAGGTGGAGAACACTTTGAGAGATAGCGTAGTATGAATGGGAGGAGGATTATTTGGTGAAGGAAACCCTAATGAGTGGGAGCCATGGTGATAGGGCTTTCACTTGTTTAAAAGGAGGGCAAGGAAGCCATTGTTATTCATGTGATGTATTCTTGATTTTATAGTTTGAAAGACTATTTGGCATTCTCTTTCTATTTAGCAGAGTTGCAGTGCTGCTTAGCACAAGGCATTCCTCTTTAGGAATTCCTTCTCCTTTAAATAGAGGCCTCTTGAAGGAACTTTCACTTCATTTCTCCACATCCAGGCTTGAGGTCAAGCTACCTCCTTCAGCTACAGTGCAGTTTCTATTGAGAGCTGGGTTGTGTTGCAGGGTGTTGCAGTGGAGGGTTGAGAACACCACTTCTAGGGCTTGCTTTTCAAAGGAGGAAGTTTTATTTCCTTTGAGACACTAGTGAGGAAGATTCTGGAGCTTATTGTAGATCTTGGAACTTGGCCAATACATTTCCTTTCTCCTACAGTGCAGTTCCTTTCCTACACTGCCTTATTTTCAGTGTGCATCTATAATAAGGATTGCAGAGAGTGTTTGGAGGGTGAGATCTTCAGTGATAGGATCAGTATTTCACTTGAAATATCCTTTTGAGGAGGTCTATTTGTTCATCTTATGCATCATATTCAGCCATCTCCATCGATTTCTTGAGTTGTAGCTGCTACTCAGTCTTGAGACTGCAACTCCGACATTTTTCCATTTTTGCATATTTCAGCCAATCCTTCTAGGATTGTCTTGAGATTGTGTTTGTGATCTTAGATATTCACTCCCCAAATTGTATGACCTGCATCATTCCATATCCATGTATTGCCATAATCTAGCAGCAGTTTCTCCTTATAAAACTGCTTTGTCATAGCCTTGGGCATTCTTGTGTAGCAGTGTTTTTCATATTTCATGTACATGTTTTCTTGAGGCTAGTATTGCCTAACTTGAGTGACTATTTTCTCAAGATCTTGCATACATTTTGCTGTTGTAACATAATATGATGGTTATGTGCTCTTCTTATATATTATGAGTTGATTTTTCACTACTACTCCAGTTTGTTTTCATGAATAGTTGGATCTCCAATTTTGGAATATCTTAAGATATTCCCATTATTGTAGATTTTCCCTATTTTGGGCTATTACATCAACTTCCAAGCCTTCATCTGTAATTGGAAATTCAATGGGACTTGGTGGCTACTCATCTGGATTTGAGGAAATTTCTATGTCATAAATGATTTCCTCAACCATTTCAGAAGAAGGATTCTCATTGACAACTTGCTCAAGAAGTTCATCATCCTCCTCAACCTCAACATAAAAGCTGAAAGAATGCTCATTTCCAATTATGCGAAAGTTATTTATGATGGACTGAAGTGAAGTGGAGCAAAGATTCAAAGACTCTTCACTTACTTCTAAACTTTCAAGGCTTTCCTCATTAGTGTCATAGGTGACATGTCTTGGCTAATTGCTGCTTTCAATATGATGATAGTGAAACTCATCCCACAAATCAACTGCTGATGGCTCTGAGAGGTTAGCTTCTATTTGGACAACATCATCATCATCAGACTGATCAAAATTTGGAGAATCATCAACATAAATAATATCACCAATCAAACATATTGGATTACCAGTTCGTTCTTCCTTGAATTGATCTACAAGTTCACAAGATTAGCAGAAGAATGAACAGAACTATTTTTTTCACATGAAGGCTTAGAGGTTGGCTGTATGTTTAGCATCAGATTTATTTCCTCTTAAGTCAAAAGAGGAGGAATTTTTCTCTTTTTTTGGATAGAAGTACAACATTTCTCTTTCTCTTCTGAAGGTTGACTTTGGTGCAGAATGTTTTCTTGAGCCTCACCTAGAAGAGATGGTGAATCATCACTTGTGCCTCTAGAAATATCCTGTGGGTTTTCTTTTATTTCTTGATTGTATTCTTCCTCAACTAACTCCTCTAGGCTGTCATGATAGCTACCTTGAGAATGAAATTGACGAATGGCTTCTAATAGATCCTAAGGATGCCAGTTTCCTAAATCTTCATCAATTTTTACAAGGTATTGTATGAGATCTTCAGATTGATCATGACAATTTTCAGCTAATGATAAAGATGAAAATTTTTCTTGATAATGCTCATAAAATATCTTGTGGAATTCCTTTAAAGAAAAAAAACTACTAGGCTTCAGCCATTCATACCATTCTCTTGCCTTGTGTTTCGGGGAATATCACCCTAGAGGTTTGTTCAGTTTAAACCTCCACAGAGCAAGGGCATGCTACTTAAGAAGGACTCACACAACCATACATGTTCATGAAAAACTAAATAGAGTAGATCGAGGAAGTTACCCGTAGGTCCTACGGTTGAAGCAGATCTCGCGGGGTCCAAACCCCCAGCAACCGTTCTTCCTTCTTAACCTGAAATACAAGAAGAAACAAGCACGAAGAACTGGTTGTATAGCATATATCTACTCTAAATGTTAGTGTAATCCATATAAGACATTAGATAAACCATAATGAATGCTTAAATAACAATATTCTCATATATGCAAGCAGACACTAACACGTATATTTTGGGAACAAGATGGTACTTCTGTATTATAAATAGCATGTACAGAAATAACAAGTGGAGAGATCACCTGAATCCTTCCACGATCTTCGAGCAGACCATCGTCCGGATCCGTCCCACCCTTACCTCGCTAAGATTCCTTCCAAACTAGTGCATACGAGATGACATATAGGAAGATGAGCATCTCTAGGAAACAAAGGTTTCCTATAATGAACTGGGAAGTGCAGGAGGCACGGGAATTCAGACTTGGATAGGGAATACCAACAGAGTATAATATCAATAATTTCTCTCTCTCCCTTAGGCCATGCACATGAGGGGCTTTTATACTCCCTCAAAGTAGTTTCAACAGTTGGAAACAGTTGGCCACGTGCTGGGGTGGTTGAACTACCAGAGTAACCATCAACCCAACTCGGAAATAGGGATTTTTTATATATTTTTTAATGATTTTAATGGCATACGCGGAAAAGTGCATGTGGACTCGCGTATACACGCGGAAAAAACTGGGCATAACCGCGTATGGGGATTTTTACACTGTTTTTTAGTGAATTTGTCCAAGTCTGTAGGAATGGGTGCCCAAAGCCATAAAAGAAATCATGAATCATATGAAGGTGAGAAATGATGCTATAACAGATGCCCCCTAATATATGAGGTTAGAAGGGGTACATGATGGCCGAAATGTATTATGCACATAGAAAGAATTTCGCAAGGACAAGAGAGGACTTCACCAGATTTCAGCCTGCCAAAAACCAATGAAAGAAAATAGAGAGTCAACTCATGCTGAGGCGGGGATACCCATGCTCAGTCAAAAATACATCATATAGAGAGTACTGAATAGATCCAACATGTATACAAGTATAACTGAACTGAAAGTACACAATGAATCATCTGAACATGGTCCGGAAATATAAGTCTGAATCAATGTCCAAGTATCACATATAGAAAGTTGATCAAGAAAGCTGCAACTGGATGTCTGATCATATAAGTAACTGACTCTCCAAGTACCGAATCATAAGAGGTGGAACAAACGGTACAATCACGCAACTCAGGTGCCAACATATAAGATGCTGCTGTACTGAACTGCAACATATAAGAGTGGACGGCATCACTGGCAGAAACTGAATGGACTGTCAAAAGTGAACCGAGAAATGCTGATGCAACCCGAGGTCTTCACCGATCACTATGGCACAATTCTACACAATGGGAATAAATGAGCTGAGGTCGACCATGTGAGAAATATTTGGATTACTGGTCAATGATGTATACCATTAACCAATGCGAGACAACCCACCAATAATGAAAATGAGTGTCAAGGTGCCCCAGTACAATCTAACAAGTGCGAATGAATGAGTTGAAGTCGAACACTTGAAAGAATCTATCAATCAGGAGGCAATGATGAATCCCCACTGTCGATAGCGAAGAGTCTGCCACTAATGACTACAAACCCTAAGGTACTGACAAAAAGACTCTAGACCTTATTCCCAGAGCAATGAGTCGGAGTCGATGGGAAAAGATCTGTTGGAAGGAAGGCATTAAGGCATCCCACATCAGTCCAGCGCGAGTGTAACCCGCAGGCCAAGATTTGGAAGGAATCGGACGAAGTAGAGTGATGGAACCAAACCGAAGTACGTTTCCGACATGCACAAGATGAAGCTAGCGCACGGAAGAAACCCTCTGAACCAACCAATAATGAAAGCTGACACAGAGGCAAGAAATCCACCGATAGGGTCAAATGGAAATCAAGGTACTGCACAAATCCCAAGTGTGATAATGTGTGCTGACGTCGAACACAGGGGAAACCACTCAGTCAAAGACCCATAATGATGATCAAATGCTAAGCACAAGGTCACCTATCAATGATGGAAATAGGGCCAGGGTGCGGCTCTAGGTTTGCTCTCAGAGCAATGTGTCGTAGTCGATAAGAGACAAACCCGCCAGCAAGAATTCAATGGAGACCTTCTCAAACCAGCACGAGCAAAGGACCAAAACATCTGATGTGATAGAACAAGATACTGACAAGACCGGGAAGGCCGACTGAATAATGAGTCAAGAGACACCGCAGAATGGCCGACTCTGGTTAGACTTCCCTTGAACAAAAGTATGACTCGTGATGACCATGGCAGTAAAAAGTGACACTGTATAAGTCTGTTATGCAGGAGGCAGAACAAACTCTCCATATGATTGGAAGAGATAACCAACCAGGGGAGAACTGACAAGTGAAACATGGTAAAGGTTGAACCTAGGTCAAAACTAAAACCATCCCAAATGAAGGAAATATATATAAGTATATGTGCTTTGTTCAAGGGCGACAAACTGACTCTGTACTGCCATCAAAACAACGAAGATACATCCCGTTCCCCCTCTTTTTGTTATATTTGATTTTTTTGTCTTTTTCATATAATAAGCCTGAAAAAGAATAAAAGAATGCTATGGTACAATGGATAGAACGAGTATCAAAAATCAGATGCACTAGTTCCTAGGATTGGAACAATCCTATGCTCAATGCAAGGTGGCGGAAACTGGTAAGCGATACTCAAAGGAATGTTCCATCCATGGGTAAAAGGGTGTCAAGTCGCGATAGCTAAGTGCATGCAATGGTTAACTTGTACAAATAGTCAAGGTCAAAATTTGGCTTAAACATCGAGTCCAAATGAAGCCGGCTAAAGGCCAGGATAAACAAGTAGCCAATATGCAATGCAGTAATACAACTTAACGACACCGGGGAGCCTCTAGGGTAAAAGCCAGAAAAAATGATAAGTGATGAAGAAGAAGAATGAAGCTTCAACACATAAGACATGGCGGGACTAAAGAGGACTCCCGAGCCTACATAAAATGCAGCATGGGCAACAAGTGATAGCGAGGAACTAACTAGGAAGCCTATGTAAAGGAAGGCTCTACCATCAAGTCATGATTAAATAATCGGCGAGTGAAATGGGTGTAATACTCATGACCTGATGGGATCGACCCTAAGGCAAGTGATCAGTATGGAGGCTAGTATGCAAGATGCAACGGAAAGTGATTTCCCTAACCTATATGCCAGTGAAGATCATATACCTGCCGTGATGAGTCTGTAATCATGGATCAAAAACGGGGAAAAATCTCAAAATCGTCAAAATGTACCTGAAAAAATACCAAACTGGGCACTTCCAAGCATCCGGGTTATGCAGCTTAAGATAGATTGAAAAAATAAGCATAACAAGTTTTTGCGAAAATTTTCAACTTTTTAGCCATAAATAGACAAATTACCTCATATTTGGTTCATTATTGCATTGCTGATTTGGAAAAAAGTGCTCTGGAGCAAAAACATTCTTTCGTCAAATCAGGAACAACCGACCGTCGAAATGCACCGAAATTTCAGGTAGGCTCCTCAATCATCCTTGCAAATCATTTTTTCCGTTTAGAGATTAAAATTTAGTGATTTTTACCATTAAAACCCTTGCTAAAAAACGCGGACTTGCGCATACGCGGGTTCATAACAGTAAATTCGCGTATACATGCGACTGTGCAAAGAAAAAGTCGCGTATGCGCAGGTCCGAATCAAAAAATGCGTGGCTAATGCATGATTTAATGAATTTTGACATGATGACAATCTCATGGAGAGAGCATGAACACAGCGCAATTGATCAAGAGGTCATGCAAGATCGAGCATCGCAAAATATCCTTCGGAATTGCGGATTGTTCAAATTCTTCAAAATGCCAAATATGAAAAGTAATGTTCGGTTGCTAGAAATGCTCGTCAATTACTGGGAACCAGACCAAGATTGCTTCGTTATTGATCAGATGCCAATACGCATTGAAGTGGAAGACATATATTTTATCACTAGACTCTCCCGGAGGGGGGAACCAGTAGACTTGCACGGGGAGCCCCTGGGAGGGTTAACCGTGGAAGATTATGTCCACGTGTATTACGTAGAGGGTTCCAAGAAAGTTGGAACTCAGATTGCAATTAAAGATTTGAGGGATTTGCACATGAAAATCCTCCTTTTCACCATCGGCAGAGTGGCAGGATCTGCCTCCCTACATCAGGCGTCGAGGACGCAAATGAGCATAGCGGTAGAATGCTTGACTCATGTGTATGATTGGTGCACAGCCCTATTACTGAACATGAAGCAACAGTTGACCTCAATCTGCCAAGCAAAGACCAAACACTTTGGCTACGGTACCATTTTGACAACATTCTTCTTTGAGAAGATACCAGCATTGAGACCCAGAGTTATCTCTACCATCAGCAGCCCGTGGGACCCAAGAATTTCCCGTTGGGCGAACATGATGAAGAGATTGGGGGGTAGTGAAGTACCCCGGACCACTTGGGACGATGAGTTCTTCCTTTGGTGGGGAGAACCAATCATCGCGGTGGACGACTATCCCTATGCCGGGATGGAATTTCGTGGAGATCCAAATCTTGTTCTTCCACCAGGCACAGCATGGGGCACAGTCGGTAAGTTTGCAAAAAATTTTGACTTATATAATTTTTTTGGATTTTTCAAATATGTATGAAAAAATGAAAACAAACATGTTTTTGATTGGATTCATAATGACTAACAATTTAAAATGATCATGATTCATATGTTGGACCAGTTCGACCTGAGGGTCTCCCGCACCACAAGCGTCGCAGGGGCGAAGCAGATACAGTGGATTCAGATAGGACCCTCCAGGCGGTGAAGAGGAACTTGGAGGGGTTAACCTGCCAAATACCTATGGCTGCCGTGGAGGACCTGCCGGAAGCCATCCAGAGACGGGTGGTAGGAGTGCCCCGAGACTGGGTACGATTATTCCGCCGAGTTGCCACCGCGGTCACGTTCTATAGGAACACGACTTCTGGGCAGGGACCTCAGGAGTAGACAGATATTATGTATTAGATGACTGTATATTCTTTTTGAGACTGAACATGATCAGGGCATAAGCCCAAGTTTTGTATGACCTTATGGATCCAAATTTTGTAACATTTTTGAACACTCTGATGATATATATACATCGATATTTGATGTGATGTGATAAATGTATCAAAATGTATGATGTTTTTTGATGATTTAAATTTTATTGTATGGAATGATTAATATGCCAATCCAGTGCCTGATTAGCTAATGAGTCAGCCAACCAATTGTCAGCTCGAGGAATATGAATGAAAGTTAAAAATTGAAATGACCTTTGTAACAAACGTACCCTCAAGAACAACCAGAGTAAAAATGGATCTCGAACCCGATAAGTATTGTTCAACTGCGACACCACCAGCTGAGAGTCCAAGAAAACTACCAACGAATCAACACCCAAAGATATTGCCTCCGAGAGTAGATAAACAACTGCAGTGTATTCTGCTATATTATTGGAAGCGGGACCAATGCAGACCCCTCTTGATACTAACAGCTGACCGGAAGGATAATGAAGCACCCAAGCCACGGAAGCTAAGTTCCGGGTGTGTCTACTAGCACCATCGGCGAAACCAAAATGACTCATGACATCCAACACAACCTGCCAAAGCAGATCAAAAACATCACCAACTCATCAAAAATCGAAAATCAACCAGATATGTACAAAGCAAAAACTACTATATACAAAAGCAACATGCCAGGCCGAAGCCTAGGCATAATACTTCTTCAAATAGAGCCCATTTCGGGGCTCCGGCAACTCGTTCCCTTCGAAATCAACCAAGGTATATGCTCCTTTATTAAGGAATTTTTTAACGATATAGGGGCCATACCACATAGACTTAAACTTTCCTACCCCCAGGGCATCTTTTTCTTGGGCATAGACCAAAACAAGGTCACCTTCCGAAAAGACCCTAGGCTTGACCACCTTATCATACTGAACTTTAACTCGGTTTTTATGCGCTTCATTCATCGTGGTGGCATCCCGACGCTGCTCGTCGAGATGTTCCAAATGAAGAAGCCGTTCTGCCAGACTAGAAGTGTCAGGAAGAAGTTCAACTGCTAATTTAAGAGAAGGAATCTCACATTCAATAGGAAATACGAATTCCACCCCATGCACTAGCTGAAACGGAGTAAAGCCAGCTGCAGTTTTCACTGACGTCCTGTATGCCCAAAGTGCAGGATATAGCATAATATGCCAGTTGGATATAGCTTTATCAATTGTCCGTTGAAGAATTGTCTTCAAGGATTTATTCATGGCTTCCACTTGCCCATTGGCTTGAGGATAATATGGAGATGAATGCTCCTGCCGAAAAGCCAATTTGAGAGCCAACTCAGCCATTATACTATTCTGAAAATGACTGCCATGATCAGTGACAATCTCTCTAGGAATACCAAAACGAGCAATAACCTGGTTGAAAATAAAAAGAGCTGCAGTCTCACCATCATTCCCAAAAGTAGGCATAGCCTCGACCCACTTCGTAAAGTAGTCTACTGCTACAATAATATACTTGTGACCTTTAGCCGAAGGCGGGTTACAAGTAGTATAATCAATACCCCACTTTGTAAAGGGACCGACAGTAACGACTGGAAAAAGCGGAGCTGGATGAGCGCGCATTTTTCGAGTATAGACCTGACACGGATGACACTTTTTGACCGATTCAATACAATCCTTGAAAATCGAGGGCCAAAAGTATCCAGCACGCAAAATCTTTTGAGCTGTAGCAAGCCCAGATAAATGACCCCCACAAGCTCCACTGTGAGAATCATTCAGCACAGCCTCAGCTTCTTCGAGAGTTAAGCAGCGTCTCAGGATTGAATCAACCCCTCGATGGTATAAAGCATCACCAATAATCAAATAATTCTTGGCCAAGTGACGCAGCTTACGACGCTCATCTTTCAAAAAAGTAGAGGGAAACTTCGCAGTCTGGAGATACACAATGATATCCCCGTACCAAGGATCCTGTGAAGAGATAAGAAACAAGTGTTCATCCGGAAAGGACTCATCATAGATCATCTCTTCCCCACAGGGCAACTCGGAGATCAATTCCGCGAAAACTAATGATTTCTTGGATTTGGCAGATAGAAACTCGAGATCAAAATCCTATAAAATTACAATCCATCGATTTTATTTTCCCCAATCACTCGCCTACTGAGGACAAACTGAAATGGATTGGCTACTGCCAAAACAAAAGTTTTGCGAAGAATAATGTAATGTCGGAGTCGCTGCACAGCATGAACTGCTGCTAAAGCTAATTTTTCTATCGGAGTGTACCTGAGTTCAGGTCCTACCAATCCTCGACTTAGGTAGTAAATAACATGCTCTGCAAGAGCATCATCCTCCTGAACCAGAACCATACCAATGGTAGATTCTGCTGCCGCCAGATACAAAAGGAAATCCCTGCTATAATCAGGTGGACTCAATAAAGGAGCAGAGGTTAATGCTTTTTTCAAAGCATCGAATGAGTGTTGAGCGTAGTCATCCCAAAGAAAAGGAACTCCTTTCTTCAACAATCTCATAAATCCCTTTGTGACTTCATCATAATTGACGATAAATCTCCAAAGAAAATTAGACTTTCCTTGTAGACTTTGAAGCTGACGGATAGAGGACGGGGGAGGCAACCGAAGTATTGCCTCAACCTTGAAGGGATCTACCCTTATCCCTACCCTAGACACAATGAATCCCAATAACCGACTGGATGTAACCATGAAAATGCACTTGTTCGGATTCAATCTAATCTTATAGAACCGACATCTTTCAAATATTTGCCAGAGGTGACCAGGATGATCCATCCTCTTTCGAGAATGAGCAGCTAAATCATCCAAGTATGCCTCGATAATCTTTTTGATGTCGTGGAAGGCATAAGACATGGCCCGCTGAAAGGTAGCCCCAGCATTTTTAAGACCAAAAGGCATCTTCTTGTATGCAAATGTACCCCAGGGACAAATAAAGGCAGTCTTATGTTGATCTTCAGGACAGATAGTAATTTGATTATATCTGGAGAAACCGTCCATGAAGGAGAAAATCTCATTACCGACACACTCGTCAATGATCTGATCGATAAATGGTGTGGGGTAATTATCTTTAGGACACGCTTTATTTAGGTCTCTGAAATCGATGCACACTCGAATCGTTCCTTGCTTTTTATCTACAGGAACGGGATTTGAAACCCATTCAGTCAGAGGAATAGGGAAAATGAATCTTGCCTTAAGCATCTTCTCAACTTCAGCTTTGATAGCTGTTGCCTTCCTAGGATTGATCGGACGAAGTTTTTGCCTCACCGACTTAGCGTTTTCATACGTCTTGATCTCATGCTGGACAATATATGGATCAATGCCAGGCATTTCCTCATAAGACCAAGTGAATACATCCCTATACTCTTTAAAGAGCTCGGTGTAAATTTGAATCTCTTCACGGGAACATTCAGCTCCAATGAAGACATTCTCAATAATATTGGGATCCCTAGAAATGTTCACCGGGATAGTAGGAGAAATCACAGCCATGTTCCCTTCAGCATAAACCTGTGTTGGTGCTAAGGGGTTCAAGACTGGGTGAATAGGACAAGGAGACGGAGGACTTGGAAAACTTGTTTCAACTTCGCTCAAGTCAGGTAAGAAGTAAGACCGATGATGCAAATCATCCCACGGTCTATCTATACCAGTCATGGCTTCCAGGATGGCCTCTTCAGATGGAAGAGTGGTATCTAGACAATCCTGGGCAGAAGAAGAACTAAGCGTCCAAGCCGGAGCCACATCTCCATCCAACTCTTCCGGTGAAAGATGAGTTGGGATGGATTCTGCAGAGTCGACAATAGACTGATATGCAATCTCAGCTGCAGAAATAGGAAATGCCATTCCACCCACTTGACCTTTCGCTAATGTGGCAGTAGGGGAAGGTAAGTTCCAAGGGTCCGAAAAATAATGAGTTCTGAAGAACTCTCTTCGAAGAGGAGCCTTGGAGGATGAAATAGCATTTATATGCACTGTAGGAGGAGGAAGATCGAAAGTACCCATCAAGGAAGAATACATTCCAACTCCTAAATTCTCAACAGGCGCCTTAGTATTATCCAACTTTGGAACAGATGAGTCAGAAGACGCATTCGGGTCTACCGGAGGACAGTCCAGTTGATCCACTGTAACAATCCTCCCTTCGTGGGGGAAACATATAATTCGAAATAATGAGGATGCAATGGCATCCATCTCATAAATCCAGTTTCTCCCCAACAGAAGGTTGTAGTCCAAGCTTGCATCCACTACCTCAACCTCTATATTGACAGTTTTTCCCCCAACACAGATGGGCAAAGCTGGGACAATACCATTGGGTCTGTGAGAATGACCATCGAACGCAGTCAGAAGAGTGGTAGATGGAACGGCTTTGGGAGATCCAATTGTCTTCCAACATGTGAGAGACATCACGCACGTGGAAGCACCCTCATCAACAACCGTTCGAAAGATATTACACTTCCGGTACGATGATTTAATATGAAAAGCCATGTGATGGGGGAGTCTCTTCTTAAAATTAGTCATATCAAAAGTAATCAGAAGAGAATTTTTTGGATCAATAGCCCCAATGGCAGTGAGCAAAGCACTGCGTTGAGCCGGACAAGACTGGAGTACCTCTAAAGCTGACATAGCACAAGGACTTTGCGCCAGATCTTCTACAATCGAGTAGTTCTTGGCAGCCCTAGCATTTGGATTAATCGTTGATCGCTTAGAAGATGCCTTGGGCATCAGAGGCATAGACTCGACAGTAGGCTTCGTAATGTGAAGCGGCTCAGTAGCATCAGGAACTTCCTTAGCTTTCGAAGACTCTTCTCCGCCATAATCACAGGATCTCGTAGCGATATCCGCGTGAGCACTCATCAGAAAAATGTTTGATGGAATTTCCCCTTCCTGGGTACCTCCAGAGGAAGCCCCAAGATTTTGGTTCGTGCCAACAACTAATTGTTGCCCTTGGGGAAAAGGGTTTGTTAACACAGCCTGGGAACTAGAAGAACCCTGCTGGGCTAACAAGCGCTGTGCATCCTGAATTTTAGGGCAAAGGTGTGTGAGATGGTCTCCAGTACACAACTTGCATGGAAAATTCACTTTCTTCTTCTCCTTTGGACCCTCACCAACATGCTCGTTGGTTTTATTCGCATTACCCTTCCCATTCTTGCCCTTCTTCTTATTATTTTGTCCCTTCTTCTTCCCTTCGGATTGTTGATTTCCTTTGGGATCAGACGATTGGACAACATTTATGGACAAAGACTGGGAAGGTGATGACTCAGCAGGCACAGCTTGACCAGAAGGAGCAGATTGCAAAGACAACTGCTGCAGTTGAGTAAGCAGGCTGGCTACACCACTATTGATCGATCCGATAAGCCCATCACCATGCGGACCAGGCTTAGTTTTGGATAAATCTAATTTGGAGCGAGGAGCATTGGGAAAATATTTATAAAGGACCCCAGACTGAGAATAGATCAGTTCCAGCTGCTGGGCCCTAAAAATGGCCTGCTCCTCGAAAAATACCCCAGATAGGGATACATCTTTTGAAATGTCTGACTGCAGAGATTTCAGAAACCATTCGAGAAGGAATTCTCCTGGAATATGAGCTTTAATAAGCCTCTTCCTTCTCCTCCATTCCTGAATGTGATCAGAAATGTGAGTTGCCTCGTCCTGCTTAAAATTAGCTAGGAGTTCGGTCCCAGCCTCATATCTGACAGGCAACTGAAAATGGTTTAGAAATGTGACAGCCAGTTCTCCAAATGTAGCAAAACTGCCCCCAGTGAGCTCGATATACCATTTGGCAGCATTTCCAGTTAGGGTGCATTGAAATAATCTCAACCTAATCGAATCATCGATCAGGGAGTTCGAAGAACACCATAAGTGGAAAGTGGTTATGTGGTCAGCCGGATCTTCTCCATTCTTACCTTCAAACTTTGGAATTTCTAAAGGAAGTTTGGTGGGAACCGGAGGCCACCCCGGACTATAACGAATCAGATCATTAGTCAACTTCGACAGATCTGGCAAGTTTAACGTTGCCAGAAAAGGTAAGTGAGGTGGAGCTTGACAATTCCATCCTTGATGGGATGGATTCCCAACATTCTGAAAAGAATACCTTGGATTTGATGAGGCACCAGGTTGCCAGAAAGAACTCGTAGCAAAAGGAGAAGAACCTCCTCCCCACGCTGAGTTACCAAAGCCCAGACCAGTTCCCCCCGCTGAAGTATTAAATGAAGAGGAAAGCCCCTGGTAGGGGTTCCAAGCATTAGACAGAGGAGAAAAAGTCTGATAAGCACTCGACGAAGGGAAAGAAGCATTCCCTTGATGACCTGCGTAAAACTGATTCCCTGCCCCCGCTGTAGTAAATACAGGGTTCCAACCTGTAAAAGTAGTCGAACTTTGCCCCCCAGACCAAGGGTTGAAACTCTGGGTCTGAGAAGTAAACAGAAAGGACCCTAAAGAAGGATTGGAACTAGGAATGTGCCCAGTTCCAAAGGGGAAACCCTGAAAAGAAGCTGATCCACTAGCCATGGAAGACATGGGTGTAGATCCAGCTGCAGTAGCGGAAAAGGAAAAAGAGGGATTCCCACTAGTGGGCATCCCTGAACAGAAGGGACCAGAATGAGAAGCATGTGCTTGGGTGAAACTAGAGCCAAACATAGCAGCACTAGAAGCAATCGAAGATAAAGCAATAGTGCCCCCTCCTTCAACAGAAGCAGGAGTCTGAATGCCTGCAGCACTCACAGCAGAAGCCGCGTTCCCAGTCGTGGCCATCGAAAGGTATGAATAATACGGAGGATCTTCTGGTCTCTCTGACTCAGGTCCGATGTATTGAACAACGAATGGATAATCAGGAGGAAGAGGAGATGGACCTGACACAGGAGGTTCAGGTACTTCTTCAATTTGAAAATCTTCTTCCTGAGGAAATAAAACTCGCGAGGTGAGCGGAATGCTCCTCTCGGAACCGACACCAGAATCAGCTATGAAACCTTCAGACCCTTGTGGAGGATCTCTCTCCACTGCGTCAGATGTCACAGGGTGGTAACCACCTGCTAAATCACTCCTACGCCTTCTCGAAGAAGGCTTTGGACTCTCAGGAGATAACCCCCGGATTCTCCTCGATCGACGAGGCGCTTGATCAGCCACTTTTATAGATTTTAAATTAGACTCAAAAAAGTGAAAAGCTAGGCAAGCTAGGAGCAAAGAGCACTCACTATAAGAAAAATCCCTAAGATACAATCAAGCAAACAACCTCCAAGTATTTCCGCTCCGGGTGATGAGGACTGGACACCAAAATACAGGAAAGAAAAATATAGGACCTCCCGAAAGTAGTCTAGGATAATTACGGCCCAGGCCTACTAGTGAAGGTATCAGAAATAGTTACGCCGACCTCCTAACGACAACCTTTGCCGGCTCAAGCACCCAAGCTTCGCAAGGGCACCCCCCAGAAGTACTGCTAAAAGTGATGCGACGTCTGCCTCAGGTACCACGGGTATTCCCCCCCGCAGTCACCTGTGTGGAACCTAGGAGTGGCAACTATGGGCACCAATCCATGTCAGAAGCCGGGCGGAACGGTCTTGAGGTCAGATTCAGCTAATCAGAGAGGGGGTATCCCTCTTCTCAGCCTTCACTTCCCCTCGCGCTTGACTCTCTGGAGGAGAGCTTTCCCAGTCCACCTAACGGAGTTGGATTTCGCTCAATTAATCAACTTCTATGTTTTTTTTGAGCGGCCTTGGAGAGTTAACTCTCCACTCACCTATTCCAAGGCCCTACAACCTAGCTAGTTGGTGTATGACACTTAGAAAACTTGCTAGTTGATTTTAAATTATATCGCTTATTTTAATGGGCTGTTATGTTAAGTCACAAGGATATGGAGATGAAACTTATGGTGTTTTGACGCAGAAAAGAAATTAATAAAAACCAAACTACATGTAAATGCAGTTATTGTCTTTCGATGAAAAGCAACTTCTATACAGGTTCTACGAGATTAAAAATTGTATTTTTTCTTTTCAAATAACAAACCCACACTCACAAAAACTACGAAAATGACTAAATGCTTAAGTGCACCTAATGCAAATCACTACAAGCATGCAAATTCTAAGATGCAAAAATATCCTAAAGCAGAGTGAAATTTCCCGAAAGCTCCTTCAGTTTTAACTCTTTTTGGTTGTCCAGAAAGCTAGTTCCTGAAATCAAGAACTCGTAATGTAAAGACAACAAAAAATGCTTAAAAACAAGAGGAAGAAATAAATGACAACTTCTTTCCAAAATCAAGCCAGAAAACCAAAAGCAAGAAACCTCAACAAAGCTTCAAAAGATATGGCGAAACGAAAAAAAAAAATGCAACAACAAAAGCAAAAAACAAGACAAAATGTTTTTTGATTTTTTGAAATGCAAAAACAAAAGCAAAGCAAAAATGTTTTTTGAGCTTTTGAGTTTTATAAAGAAAGAGCTCGAAAAGACCAAGAAAAACTATCAAATTCCTAGCCAAACAACACTGAATTTCAAGCAAAAACTTCAACAATGCTCCAAATCTTATAAGGCTAACTAGTAGCAAGATCAATAAGAGCAAAAGAAGACAAGAAAACTCAGCCACTCAGCCTAGAATAATAGTACAACCTTGCCACAAACAAAAACTTCAAAGAACCAAGAAAGACTCTTCAAAAGTTGCAACAAGACCTAGCCTACTGAACTCAATAAAACTAACCAAGAAACGGGAAAAAACGTAGTGCAAAGAAAAACACAAAGATAGGAACGAGTAAACGAGCAGAAGCTCTCTGTTCTGATAAAGCAGAACAGCCAAGAATGCTCAGAAAGAGATCTTGGTACTCAAACCAGAAGTGCCAGCACCAGCAACCACACTTTGCCAAAAAGACTAGTTTTCAATCAAACAAAAGAGAGAAAAGACCAAAAACCACTTCCTTCACAATCCAGAGGGTACAAAGACACTATAGAAACAGGTCTTCACAGCCAAAAAGGACTAAAAAGTAAAGAAATCAAAAAATTCAAAATCTGCCTAGGTATACGCTACTTCACATTTTAGCAACAAGCGTGCATACGCGACTGTGCTAAAGGAAACACGCGTATACGCGATTTCCTTTAGACAAACTTGCGTGTATACGCGACTGTGTGCAAACAAACCCGCGTATATAAAGGTAGATAATGAAAAAACAAAAAGGATCAAGCCTGGATAAGAAACCAGGACTTCAGACTGACTGAGAAATAGTAAACTAGACTGCAAATGAAAGTTAAAACTGTTGGAAACCTATCAAACAGCTGAAACCACCCAACAGGGGAATCACAAGAATGCGATCCCCAGCAGAGTCGCTAGTTCTGTTTCGGGGAATATCACCCTAGAGGTTTGTTGGGTTTAAACCTCCACAGAGCAGGGGCATGCTACTTAAGAAGGACTCACACAACCATACATGTTCATGAAAAACTAAATAGAGTAGATCGAGGAAGTTACCCGTAGGTCCTACGGTTGAAGCAGATCCCGCGGGGTCCAAACCCCCAGCAACCATTCTTCCTTCTTAACCTGAAATACAAGAAGAAACAAGCACGAAGAACTGGTTGTACAGCATATATCTACTCTAAATGTTAGTGAAATCCATATAAGACATTAGATAAACCATAATGAATGCTTAAATAACAATATTCTCATATATGCAAGCAGACACTAACACGTATATTTCGGGAACAAGATGGTACTTCTGTATTATAAATAGCATGTACAGAAATAACAAGTGGAGAGATCACCTGAATCCTTCCACGATCTTCGAGCAGACCGTCATCCGGATCCGTCCCACCCTTGCCTCGCTAAGATTCCTTCCAAACTGGTGCATATGAGATGACATATAGGAAGATGAGCATCTCCAGGAAACAAAGGTTTCTTATAATGAACTGGGAAGTGCAAGAGGCACGGGAATTCAGACTTGGATAGGGAATACCAACAGAGTATAATATCAATAATTTCTCTCTCCCCCTTAGGCCATGCACATGAGGGGTTTTTATACTCCCTCAAAGTAGTTTCAATAGTTGGAAACAGTTGGCCATGTGCTGGGGTGGTTGAACTACCAGAGTAACCATCAACCCAACTCGGAAATAGGGATTTTTTATATATATTTTTAATGATTTTAATGGCATACGCGAAAAAGTGCATGTGGAATCGCGTATACACACAGAAAAAAATGGGCATAACCGCGTATGGGGATTTTTACACTTTTTTTTAGTGAATTTGTCCAAGTCTGTAGGAATGGGTGCCCAAAGCCATAAAAGCAATCATGAATCATATGAAGGTGAGAAATGATGCTATTACACCTTGCCCTCTAATGTTTCCATAAACATTTTCATGAGGTAGTCCTCATGCCATTCAACTTTTAACCTCCATGCATGTATATGAAATTTGATGAGATGTAACAAGGGGTCATCACATTTTTCATCTTGAGATATAGGTAGGTTTTTTATCTAATTTATCTGAGGCATTTTCTGTGGGAATCCAGGGATATGGTCTCTGTTCATCAGAGCATATCTCCTTTGTATCACTTGATCGATATTTGTTAATCATAAAGGATCACTGTGTTTTTTCAACCAATCTAGAGTTCTCTGCCAGTGGAGTCTTTTGGTCTATTGAGGGTTGTGGAGTTGCCAGGTGGAATATTTGAACTTTTTTTTCCACCATCAGCATGATTAGGATTGATCAATGCATTCCAAGGGGAGTATATGACAACTAGAGAAGTAATAGGCCTACTGGAGGCTAGTGGAGTCACTAGGTGGATGTTTTTAGTTGTTTTGAGGATATATGTGTATGGTCCACCACCGATACTGACAAAAAACCAATCTAGGAATGTTTTGGGGTTTTCTCAGTTCTCTTAAGTAGCCCTAAGGTTTCTATGAGTTTACTACAGCTGGGTCATCATTTTTCTAGGATGGTGAAACAACCAGGTTCTACTCTCAGCTATCAGTTGAGTTCTCTATGATTTGATGAATGTTTCTGAAGTCCTAAGGGATACTAGATTGTCACTAACATCAGAGGTTGCATCACGATCACCATTGTGTTAGTGATAGTGATGCAGTGGTTACAAATCATAGGATTTGAAAGTTTAACTAAGGTTTAATGAGTCTATAAGAGTTGATTAGGCTACTATGTACTCAGTCCCACCGTGATGACCATTATGTTGGAGTGGAAATGAGGTGGCAATGAACCACCAAATACTATCTGTCAAGGGTTTCTGAATATTTTAAGGAATATCTAAGCATGTAGCTTACTTAGAAAGTCCCAGCATGATCGCCATTATGTTGGTGTCCTGTGATTTAGCATATTGGTAGACCAAATGCACAAGGTAACATCAGACCAGCCTTTGGAGACCTAGGACCTAGCCTTCCTAGACTCAAAGAGGGCTCTGTCTATTATGCAAAGGATGTGAACTTGTTCACTTTAAGTGTTTGATTTTAGGCTAGTTGTTAAGTGTAGGTTTGTTGTTTGTTTTGGTTGGGTAAGATGATCAAATAGGATAGGTGGAGTGAGAGGTTATCAAATCCATTGGGCTATGGAGTCTATGAAGTCATTGATATCTCAATAATGAATCAAGGTACATCACGGGTCAAATCTAGTGTAGTTAATGGATCTTTAAAGTTTATGTGTGAGGTGAAATGGACATTAAGTTTGGGAACCAAGGTAGGGAAAAGGATAGTTAAGAATCGTTTGTCAAAAACCTATGAACGGAGAGATCTTAAATACTGATAAGCAAAAGATACTAGTCATGATATAGGGCACACCATTTACTCAATGACAGTAGTTTTAAACAAATAAACATTTAAGCTATACAATCCAATGGAACAAAGAGATTAAGGCAACTTGTCTAACTTCAAAGATTCTACTTTCAAGATTTTAAAATAGATGACAGACAAATAGCATCAATAAATGAAGATGGAACGCCTAAACATTATTCATTAAACTATAAATAAATTTGAGGCAAACTGATAAGCATACACAAAGGGCAAGATCGAAACAATACCTCTTTGGCTTAACCTAATAAATAAATACATCAAAGAGAGAATTCAGGACAGAGTTTAGATAGCATAAAAAAAGTAGGGCTCACCATGAATCATGTTTGTAAACTAGCATATTAATCCAATAATGAAATAGACAAGCGTAGGTGGGCCGAAGGAGCAACTATGAATTCCTTAAACTAACCCAGTAGAGGAAAAATGAAGACAATAGAAAACAAGAGGACTGAGGTGCCTCAAACAACATTTCTCATCCTATACTCTTCTAAGCTATTTCAATATAGAAAGATGGACATATGATTAACAAGAAAAACATGGACAAATAAGAGATGCATCACCATTAACTAAACTCAGGAATCCTGTAATCAAGCCTTCATCATCATTAACCAAGGAAAATAATCCACAAGATCCACAACACTAAATTGTTCTTCAACTTCCAAAAACCATGTATTTCTCTTAAACACATCAAAATACTACTATTACAATGAATCCTCATGCTTTATATAACAAACAAGGAGGAGAAGAAACCTAAATAGAGCTTCGAGAAGTCTATTGGATAATCAGAAGTATCTAAAATAAATATCTTTTCAGCTATTTTTAGAAATTAAATTGACCTTTAGGCTCTGACAAGACTTCAAAAACTTTCCAAATGCACATTCTGACTTCTCAATCATAGGAGCGTACCACTGTGTGTCAAATTTGGATTTGCATGCTAGGAGCATAGCATAGGAACAGAAAAAATGGGTCTTCTTATGGCCATGTTTTGAAAGCCTTACTGATGTCGGATAAGGCTCCATGATGGCTTTTTAGAAATCCCTTGAAGTCTAATTCCCATATCTATCCTTGGTTTTCTGATATGACCTTTGAAACGTGTCCAAAAACTGAAAATTCCAAGACTTGTAGGAGTGCATCACATGCCCTGAAAAGCAGGTAGAATGGTGAAAATTTGGGTGTTTTTTACCCTTTTGGAGGACCAAAACAACTCGAATTGATCTAAAAATTGGTGAGCATGCTCCTCTCATGATGGGGAATCCAAAAATGCAAGGCGTGTCTCCTGAAGATACCTTGAAAAAGAGCATAGCACTAGGTGTGCTGCGTTCCTAGCCTTAAAATTTGCAAAAACAAAAATTTGCCCAATTTCTCCCAAATTTGGTAGAAAAGAGCCTCATGGGTCCTGGGAGACCTGTAGAGAAGCTTGAGTCAAAATACCAAGGCTAGCTTGGTCCTTTTTCTCCTTTAGTTCTTGGATCTCAAATTTGGCCCTTTTGAGTTCTTGCCTTGCGAATTGGTCTCTTTGAGCATAATGCTTAGCCATTCTTCTTTGTAGATCCAAGTCTCTATTGGCCTTCTCCAGCTTGGCTTCAAGATGTGTCTTATAGACCTTTCAAGCCATGATTCCCTATCATGTTCAATTTCTAGTGCAAGGATTTCTTCGAGAGAAATTTGTTCCAGTTGGGCTGCTTCTTCTTCTCTCTGCCTTGCCAATGCTTTCCTAAGACCCATAGTTCTAGGTATCCTTCTAGTTTGAACCTCCTCATCACTAATCTCTTCATAAGTCTCCATGAATTGTTCCAACTTCACCTGTGCCCTTTGAGCCTCTTTCTGGTACCTGAGTGTTATTTTTTCATGGATTGCTTGTTGTGAACTCATTTTCTTGTTTTGCATCTCATAAAAGTGAATGACATCCTTTGCGATTTCTAATTCAACCTCCAAGTCCTTGATTTGTGCATTCCTATCTTGGAGGAGGGAGTTTGAAATTATTTTTTCATTCTCATCATCACTGTCTATGTGAATGAGTTCAAAATCTCTTTCTTTTTCATGATCTTCCTCTTCTTCTTTCACTTTTTGCTTACCTTTGTCCAATGGTTGAGCTGAAGTAGATGGCAAGGTACCTTGCCTCTCTTAGAGGCAACAAACACTTGCCTTAATCCTCTTTGGTAAGTGAGAGTACAAGTTTTAACATGTTTCACTTGAATACCTTGATCATTGGTGACCTTAGGGCTGTTTTTCTTCATATTGATGATGTTTGTATGTGTGTCTTCCTCACTTCACCCTTGACTGCCTTCTTGAGAGGCATTTTCATTTTATCTCGTGCTAGTATCACTGTCAAGATATTCATGATTGTCATCCTTTGTATTTGCAATATTAGAGGTATCTTCATCATTTCTTTGTACATCTGTATCTTCATGACTATCCTCCTCTTCATGATTTGGCCCATTGTCCTCACTTTCAAATTCTACCTCTTTATCATTGCTTGCATTTTCTGTGGGGTCATTGTTAAAGGCACATTCATTGTTTTCTTCATCTTTTCTATGCCTACTGTCTTTTCCCTCAGAATTTATTTCTTCATTATCATCGCCTCGTTCATGAGCACTGTCATGATGTTCTTCTTCACCATGGCTGTCATTTTTTGCCTCATTATGTGTGTCTATACCCACATTGATTTTCCCACTGTATTCACATTCAAACTCTACCTCTTTATTACTGCTATATTCATCTTTGTCACTGCTCATTTTATCACTGCTATTGGGCTCACTGTTTTCTTCTTTACCTTCATCATTCTTCTCATCAAAATCTCCCTCTATACTTGGGCTGTCATTGATTTTATCATCCTCATTTAGCTCATTGCCTTTGCCTTCTTGTTCCCTTTTTTTTTCACTTCCTTTGTCACTACTTTCTTCTTCCTCAACACTTTCTACTTGGTCTTATTCCTCATCACTTTCTTCATGACTACCATGTTTATCTTGGTCACTGTTTTCTTCCTCTTTGTCATCACTATCTTATTTGTTACCTTCCTCATCAATTAGCCCATTAATTTTGTCACTATCTTCTTTACTTCTTTCATCTGCCTCCTCTTCACTTTCCTTGGTATATTATCCTCATTTTCACTTTCTTCACTTTCATTTTCCTCATCTTCATCATTTTTTTCTTCTCCTTGACTGTCATTTTCTTCTTGACTTTCATGTTCCTCCTTGTCACTGCTTTCTTCATGTTCTGAGGCTTTAGGGGAAGGTGAAAGAGGGAGGTTTGTTTGGGGAGAGGATTCATGTGAAGAAGATGATTCATGGTCAGTGGAGGGTGATGGAGGTGTGGGAGGAGTAAGTTGAGATGATGATGGTAAACTTCATAGAGGAAGTTGATGTGGACTTGTGAAAATACCATGGGCGATGAAAACTTCCCATGGGATGCCTTGTTGCTCCAATTGTTGTAAGATAATCATTTTAATGAGGGAATGATTGAAATGACTTGACATTTGTTGGTATGGAGGCCTTCTTTGTACAATGGATGACATTTTATCAATACTTTTACAAAGGTAGTAGGGAAAATGGAGCAGTTTAGCCTTAGTAAAATGCATGAGTAGTCTTATGTGGTAGGAATAGATCCTAGAAAACCTACCCTCACATGTGAAGTATTTCATAATGATTTTCATTAAAGGAGCATATCGGTCTAACAAATGAGAAAAGGGGAAAATGATTTTACAATCAGCTTGGAAACTTGGTTTTAAGAAGGGATGATAATGGCTTAGGTCCAGATACACTTGTTTGAACCATTTTTCCCCATCCAAGGTATTCTAGTGGCCATAGAGATTGCATTGGTGGTCAGCTCAAAATTCACTCCAGCTAGATGTACATGGTCATCATGGAGGTTAAGGAAAAACATTTTGGTCAATTGAGGGTGACTTTGAACTCTCTGCACTTTCTCACAAAACTCATAGCATCCTGCCTCTTGGAAATATGAAACTGTAGTAGGAGAGGTTTTCAATTCTTTAGTGTTTATAGGCTCAAACCTATTTGCTTTCTCACCCTTACTTTTCTGTTCTCTAAGCCTTTGGCCTCTCTCGCCACTCTCAACACTGGATTCTCTAGGCATTTTGTCTATTACCCTTGTCTTTGAAAACAAACCCTAATCTACTTGGGGGATAATATGGAGAGGACAAGTGAGATGAGGATGAGATAGGTGGTGACTACAAATGAAGGGGCAAGAAGAATGAAGGAAAACAATTTGGGCCTCAGTGTGCTCTTAACATGTAAATGGATGGGCGCCCTTTGAACAAGGAAGTTTTTTAGCAAGGAATTAGGTGTTTTCATCCTTGCTTGATGCTTTTCCACATTCCCTTTAAGTTTTACAATCCAAATTTCTCTATATTTTTACTTTTAGAGACTAGGGAAAAGTAGGGAAAAACTCTAAATACCTCTCAAAACTTCAACAGCTGAAGCAGATACACAGGAATGCAACACGAGCCATTCGGGTGCCTTTTGCACGTTCTATCGGGCAGCCTCTTCTCACAAGGTCGGGCAGCTTCTGCATGCCCGATGATCTTTTAAAAGGTGATTTCATTCTCTCTTTGGCCATCGATTTTTCAGAAGCATGATGAATTTGTCCTGTACAGCAACCTTAGCCTTTTTGGTCAATTTTATCATTACCTTAATTTGGCCATTTCTACTTGTTGGTGGTGTCATAAGAGCAGTGTTTTTGATCCTTACACTTCCTTTGGAGTTTGGCACTTCTATACCCTCAATAGTAGCACTTAGACTCTATTTGCTTCCTTATTTGACTTTTAGTTTCTTGCCCTCTTTTTGTGATTATTTTGTAAACCTGTGACTGTGCTTGAGGAGCTCAAGCAACCTTCACACTGATACTCTCTTCAAATTGTCCTTTGCTGTAGTGAAAATTGTTGTTTTGACAAGCCATAGAGCTGACCATCTCACATTCCCCCTGAAAATTGTGCTTTCCATCATTAAGGAGGTCTCTCAAAATAAATCTTGAATTTATGTTATGTGATGTTGTTGCATCTTTTTCTTTGTGATCTCTTGCATGGATCCCTTGCTGGGAAACACCTGTTGTGGCAATTAGTTACAACACCACTAATACTCTTCAGAATTTATGCCTTTGGTTGTAATGACACATAAAAAACCTCTTTTATCTCAATGGGGGCCTTCTGTCAAATGTCTTATGAAAACCTTCTGTCACATTGATGGAGTATAATGACCTTTAGGTCACTTTTTCCTACCTTTCTAGATTTCTAGCATTCAAAGGCCCTTTTCCTTTCCTCATTTATCATTCCTAGAAACTTTGGTTTTGTTTTTTATGATACTGATGCATCTCTGTCCTTTTTAACCTTTTGACATGTACCTCTTGTTAGTCAACAACTTACAAATAATTGGTCATGAAACCACTGATACTCTTTGTGAACTCAGGCACGTTGTTTCTCTTCTGATGTGGATGTCATTGGTGAGTTAGGCTTCTCACTTTACATCTCTTCTGCTAATAACCATCGTAAAGCATTCCTACAGAAATGCTTTAACATGGGAAAAATCTCCTTTTGCAAACTCTATGCTCTGGTCTAGGAGGTCCTTCCTTGAAGGTCTTTTGACACCCTTTGGTCATTCATGAGATCACCTTATTTTCATTTGATTTTACCTTTGAGCACATGCAAAAATAGTGAGTTTTAGGAAATCAAAAAAATGCATAACCTAGGAGACCCTATAATGACCTATAGGGATATATTTTTTATTAGGTGTTTGACTGAAAACTGGAATCAGGGTTTGGAGATGTAAACAGGGTTATGACAACTCGTTATGCATTTCCATCCAAGAAACTGAAATCTTTGATTTATCTAAAAGCCTAGAAAGGGAATTTAAAATCACCATTGTTTGAGGCACTTGGTGAGTAGGGGAAAAAAGGTTTAGGTCATCTAGTTAACCAAGGTGTAAAAATGGAAGGCTTAGACAACCAAAAATAGAGTGGTAAAGTCAGAGGTGGTAGACATAGTGAGAATGAGGGACATAAGTCTGAGATTTGGTCTCCTAGGAATGATATATTGGCCATGACTTGATAAAGTGGTGGAAGAGTGAAATTTTAATCCTAAGGAAAATGAAGGCAGTGAGATTTCTAGAACTCATGAGATTAATGAATTTTGTTTCTAGAAATATAGGACAAGAATTTATTCATCTAAACATGTAAAAATTACTGATAACTAATAGCCTTGAATATATTTTACAGAGTCAAAGACAAGTTAGCAGTCGTGGTTAATTTTGGATAATAAAAGTGGTAATGGGTTGATCGGCCACTAACTTGGCAAACCTGCTAAACCCCTAAATTCAAACTTGGTCGAGAGGTTGTGTCAGTTGAATGAAATTTTTGTTTTCAATTAAAATTTTTTATATGGTTTAGGTCCCCAGGGTTCGAACCCACAACCTCATTCCACCAAACAAACAACTTCAAACCACTTTCCCAACAAGCTGGACTTCATTATTAATGTCACGAACCATATATTTAAACCTTTGTCACTCATATGGTACAAATAAGGATTGAAACAATGTGTTGAGCATGGGAACCAACATTTTTACCCTAGATTCGAAGGGGAAGGACCTTGTGCACCTAGAATCAGGATTCAAGGTTCCTGTAGGGGAATATTCCCTAGAATATTCTAGGAATATTCTTACAAAGCATCTATGCAGAATATTTTATATTCTCTAAGGGGCCAGAGTTGCAGGTGACATAATATAGTCAAGTTAGTACTCAAATTTCTCATAATTTGAAGATAATTTCACTGGTGCAATCTATTTTTTGATCTAAGTAGCCCATTTTTAGGTCACTCCCAGGATTGGAGATATAATGATGTACTTTTTCATGTATTCCTTTTTATTTATTTTGATATGAATAAATAGGCCTCTGTACTATTGAAGGAAGGCTAAGAGACGTAGTCCATATTCAATGAACTCCTTTATCAAATTGTTTTGTGCATTATCTTTATGGTCTCATTGATGTTTCCTCTTCTTTATGAATTTGTACATATGGTTTTTCATGCTCTTTTTAATGCAATTTTTGTAAACACCAATGAAGTAAACATCCAAGATCATGTTTGGTATCAGATAAATCTTCTTGCTGATGTGAATTGTTAGTGTGAATGATAACCAAAACCAAGCTAAGAAAGGGTGAAGGTAAAATTAATTCCTTTAATACATAGGTTGGAGGTGCAACGCGAATAAGGAAAATGGGAGATGATGATTCCCATACCAAGAATGAGAAATATTTCAACAAATATTTCTACACCATGGAAAATAAGGCAAACAAATTGTTTGTAGATTGTGAAAAGAATTTGATCAAGAAGGAAAAAAATAAGGAAGATAAAGCAGAGGATCATGCTTTAGTAAATTGCGAAAATGGAGAAGAAGCTCCCGAGCCTCCATCTCCACCTTCTAGTGAATTTTACACTTCTTCATATTCTTCTCATCATTCTAACAGAAAACATAGGAAATGCTTCTACAAATATTTTTTTAAATTGGATGTAAATTTTGATTTGCCTCTGTTGAACAGAGAATGTAAGGTATAATATTTAAATAATTGGATCAAATAGATTGAAGTATAATGTTAGATCTAGCATATTGAAGAATATGAGGCCAACGTCTAGTTAGAATCTCTTTGATTAGGAGGTAATGCTCTTGTATGGTGGGAGAGAAAACTTTAAAAAGGTAGAAAACATGTGGATAAACACCTTTCTTTCTGGTCTAAATTTGTGTTTTCATTGAGAGGTCAATTCTATCTTTCGGGCTATCTGAAAATGGCCATGATGGAATGGAAATATTTGAGGCAAAGAAAATTCAAAATGTTCAAAGTTTCACAAAGAAATTTAGGAACCAAGCTTTAGCATTTCACATTCCTTTAGATTCACTTGAGATTGTGATGAAATATATTGGTTCTTTACATAATTATATCTAACATTCTTTATTTCCTTTTGAATCCACTATTATTGATGTGACTTGTGTGAAACTTATCCATATTGAAAGAAGGGGTAAACATGATAAGGAATATCATCCAAAGAATTCATCATCCAAACCTCATAAAAACAAATTCAAGGGAAAATGAAAGGGAAATGATAAGAAGATAACCATAGTCAAGAAAGAAGAACGAAATCCATCTTTCACACACTGAAAAATATAAGGGCTTGATGAAGAGAATTGTTGGAAGTTGCATTCAGAATTGAAGCCAAATAATTTTAGAGGGAAAGGGAACAATAAAATGGTTTTAACTATGCGAAAAGATCTTGGATCCTATTCCTCTCACGAGGTGTGGATTACAACTGTCGGTATACAAGGTAATAACTCTCTTCATTTTAAGATTCAAGCTATGAAATTCATGCTAGTTCAAGTTCTACACATGAATATCATATTGATGAACGAAAAAAGAATGAAGTGTTCCATATTAGGGTTGTGGCAAAACATACCATAATAGAAAAATTATTTGACCGAGGCTCTCAATTCAATATAATTTTAGAATCAACTTTTAAGAATTTGTGAATTTAAATCAATCCTCATCCAAAACCCTACTATGTTGGTTGGGTATTTGACAATGAAAAATCCATGTAACCAAGCAATGTCGGGTAGGTTTGTCATTGCATCAAAACTAGAATATGAGGTTGATATTAATGTTGTACCATTGGATATATGTGGCAAGGTTTGGTAATTTCATATTTGTATGACACGAAAGCAATCTTCTTATGACATGAGAACAAATATCATCTCACCAAGGATGGGGTAGAGTATATTGTCACATCCCATCATGTGAGGATCAATTCAAACCTTGTTAGTGAAGGTAAGATAAAAAGGCTTATTAATTGTAGAAAAAGTTGCATGCTCATGGTTTTAAGGGAAAAATATGCTAAAGTATTGAATTATTTCTAGGGTTGTGATCCCTCTCACATGAAAGAATTGTATGATGCTTTTTCTTATTATGGTGATATTTTCCAGGAACCAAGTGGGTTGTCTCCTAAATGGGAGACCCAACATGAAATTCATCTCCAACATGATGCTCCTTTTCCCAATGTTGGCATGTGAAGGTTTTTAGTTTTTTAATTGGAGGAGATTGCGATGCAGGTGTAGGACTTGTTGAACTAAGGAGTCATCAGACCTAGCTCCTCTCCTTGTGGTTCACCCATAGTGTTCGTGCCAAAGAAGGATGGTACATGGAGGATGACATGCATGGATTATTAGGCACTCAACAAGATCATGGTCAAAAACCAGTACCATCTCCCTCACATATATGATTTACCTGATCAGTTGAAAAATGATATTGATTTCACTAAGTTGGATTTGCATCATGTCTACCACCAAATCAAAATTCCAAAGCAAGATGTGTGGAAGACTACATTCAAGACCAAGCAGGGGTTCTCTAAGTTTTTGGTGATGTTGTTGGTTCTAAAACTGTTCCTAATTGGAACCACTAAAAAATGAATTCATTGAGGATTCTAAAATCCTCTAGCTTTAGGTGCGTTATTTCCAATTTCTAGTCGTTAAATTTTATTTGTTACGGATTTAATGAGCTTGGCTATCTCCTTGATCTTATTATTTTATGAAGATGAAGAGATTTAGAGCTAAGGGGAAGGATCTAAAACTTGCTTCTTTCCCTCGGAATGATTACCTCTAGCACCTCATCTTCCTGTAGCGATTGAATTACCCTCACATGTGCAAGCCTTAGTGTGCGCGTCAGCTAAGGTCGAGGGTTATCTTTCTTCAAGTGCATAAGAAATATCGTCGTCAAGGGCTAAGGAATATGTGAATATTTCTATAGTATTAGACAAACGAACATCAACTGGTAATTGGTTATGGCATTTCATAAATCGTTTATTAAAGTTGGATACTAATTCATCAGGTTTCAGTTTTAAAGTTCCAAATTCACTCAAGCATACTTGATTTCCTTTTTTAACGTCGAAATGCTTGAGAAAAAATTAAAATAACTTTTCCATCATATTGATGTGGATTGGGGGAAGATTCTGAAACCATTTGCTTGCCTCTCTCTCGAGACTTTGGACGAAAATTATCATACAAATTTCGTCATATTATATGCCAAGGTTCTCACAATATTCATGAAATTTGACTATGTGTTCCTCGGTGATAAGTTCTCTGTCATTATCAATCCTAGGAAATATTTTATCATATTTAGGTGGGATGTTTTGTAGAGCCCCTGGAATTTTTAGGGAGCGATGTCAAGCTTTTACCCAAGCATTCATGATTGGGGAAGAAGGAGGAGAAGGGGGCAAAGATTGATGAGTCGAAGCAGGAAGACTACTTTGAGGGGTAAAAGGAATGGATATAGCCTAAGCCCCAATCAAAGAAGTTGATGTTGAAGGTAAGGGATCATATTCATGGGTAGGAGTGAGAGGACTTAAGCTCTCTTTATGTATAGTATTAGGAGACAATGGGCGAGTTTTTCTAAATTATTCGAGTCGTCTCCTCCTTTTGGCGATGGTTATCAATAGTTCTGGGTCTTCTAAAGGGGTATGGCATAAATATGAATTTGACCATGTTATCCTTTTAGGAGAAAGTACATTTACAGTCACTAGTTATGAATGTAATTTATTATTATTAATTTTTATCTTGTATTATTCTTATTCTTATTCTTATTATTATTTTATAAAATCTGAAAAATTAAAATATAAAGGTTTGTGTAATAAGAATATCTTTCCAAACAACAAATGTGCACCTTTGTTGAATAATCAGAGCCTCATTTGTTGTTTTCATCTTGGAGCATTAGGGTTAGGCTACACATGTTCGTCTTCTTGAGCTAATACCTCCCAATTTTTGTGAAGCTTCTAGGGAGTATGAGAAACCTGCAAGGTAAGATCATATAAACCATTTAGAATGATACATTGATCAACAAGACCAAAAAAATGTGCATTTGTACAGGATCGGGGATAGTCATTAAGAAATTTTCAATAAGTCGTTCCCTCGAAATACCACCATAAGACTATTGGTTCTCAAACTGTTCCTAAAGGGAACATCTAAAATATGCATTCATTGAGGATTTTAAAATCCTCGCACTTTAGGTGCCTCAGGATGACCTCCTGTACACCATAACGGGTATTCGATAGTTATAATTATATGATTTTTAAAATGGAAGTAGAATAGGGTCAGTTAATGATCATATGAGACGTTGTAGTAATAATGCGGCCTAAAGAGAAGAAAATTTAATAACTAACATCCGATGAATGATATAATTCATGCATCAAATAAAAATACAACAACTATAAAGAAAAAAAAAAAGGAAAGAGAAAAGTAACACAAACATAAATATAAAAATAAATACTTGGGACACAAAATATGACTTAATGATAATATGTAAGAACAATGCAACATGTATAATTGTTCTTTCTTTCTCAAGTTAACTCCATAATAGCTAATGAAATAATAATAAATATAATAATCATCAAATTGTAACAGTCAACATGAGAGCATAATGATTTTAAGCTCCATTAATATCATAAACATAAAAATATCACACACATGTTGGAAATTAATTCCAACTACTGATATCAATCAGCAGTAATTGCAAAAGGATTGGAAAGATCGCACAAGTGAAGTGAAGAGAAGTAAGAATCGGCCCCTAGATATTTATCTAAGGCGGTAGCCGATTTCTTAGGAGCAGAGTTAAGGC
Organism: Pinus albicaulis; assembly: GCA_034641835.2. Classification (NCBI taxonomy): domain Eukaryota; kingdom Viridiplantae; phylum Streptophyta; class Pinopsida; order Pinales; family Pinaceae; genus Pinus; species Pinus albicaulis. Next base: position 1,616,864,560 of record CM076570.1, on the reverse strand, counting down.
TCAGACTCAAAGTCTCGCCAACAGTGCAGAGCTTTGATTACAAAGTTGAAATAGGCTTTAAAGCCTTACCAACATATCGGCGAAGTTAATGTTTGAGGCGGCATAAGTTCGCTATAGTGCAAGGAAACGATGCAATGCGATGATAGTTCTAACACTATCACATCGCAAACCTTCAAAGAAATTAAAATATCCACACCGAATATTTTCGGTGATGCGATGAGGTCCCACCTCAATCACAATCAGAGCATCACAAAGATTGTTTGCATGTCTGTTACACTATTGTCGATCTCCGATGCGATGTGGACCCCGCTCCAATCGTAATCGCAAGTTTCAAAGTGATCGTCCGCAAAGGACTGTGAACCGTGTTTGCCGATGTTGCAATGCGATGAGGTCCCACCTCAATCACAATCACAAATCGCAAAGTACTGCAATCATGCAATCGCAATCACAAATTGCAAGATTGCAAATGTTACAACTTGCATTATGTTGATTGCTTCCAATGTTGCGATGCGATATGGGCCCCACCCAATCTCAAATCGCAAATCTCAAATTGTAAATCGCAAAGGTATTAACCTTTTGGCCGCTGAAATGCCGATCGCTGATTGAATTCTGGATGCGATGAAGTGTTTTCAAATGGATTTCATAAAATTTAAGATCTGGTTTTATTAGTCAGTTTAATAATTTTTATTGTAACTGCGCCTTATAAAAGGAATGAGCCCAAAGGCTTTTGTAAGAATTTAAGAAGAATGAATGAATGTTTTTACTGTGAATGCGTTTTTATGTTTTAAGACGTTGTTTGAGAAATAAAGAAATTGTTGTAGCCCGCAGGATGAATACACAACAAGTTTGTAAGCATTGTATGTGCGGATTTGAGGATAGAGAAGTTTTGTGAGCACTGTTGTTTTACAGTCCACTGTTACACTTTGTAAATCCCTCTCAAAGAGGAAGAATCAAATTGCTGATTTTTTATTTCTTTTATTCTTTTATGAATTCAGAAAATTGTCCTAAATTGTTTCTGTTCATTCTGCAAATTAAGTTTGAAAACTCTGTGTTGCAGAAAGAATCTTCATTCTCTCTTGTTGTTTTGAAGTAATCAGAAACTTTTACAACACACTATAGAGGAAAGAAACCACGACAGTTTGAAAATATGTAAAGAAAAAGATCGCTCTCAGCGCCAGAGGAAAGCTTGTGAAACATATCCTTCAATAAAATGCTCAATATTTCAGTCACTTAATTTTACAATAAATATCTGAACATCAAGGAACTAAATTAGGAAAATACTACTAAATTTGAAATAGGTCTTGCATTCAGCGTGTTTTAAACTGTTGTAAAGAAATACAAATATAAAGAGAAATGTATGAGTTATATCATTCAATCAACAATGATCGGTGTATCAAGTACATCTATATCCATAAAAAAAAAAATAGTTATTTTATCAAGAAGCCCTTCTTAACGAGAAACATGTTCTTAACTAGTTTTTCAAAAAATAATTGTCGTCATAACTATCTTTAAGAAAATTAACATTCAAAGTAAAATAAAATTAGATTAAATACATAAATTTTTTATGAACATATTTGTGACTCTTTTAAGATTTGGCCCTTTTCGAAGTGGCAGCAAGGGATTATCCTTGGGATATGTGCATCCTTGCCATCAGCATATGGGGCATGGTTAATGCCACTTCATCCTGATTCTCCTGTTGATCTGTAACTATTTGTATCAGCTGCATTGGTTAAACCACCTTAGTGTTGGAAGTAGCTAGTTTAAGGATAACATTCAATTTCATCTGCATCCTAAGATTTTCCAACTTGTCCTAATTGGCCGAAGGTAACCAAGGGGTATTCTTATATCTCGTTATCATCACTATTATCTTAGACCTAATTTAGTGGCAGGTCGTTGAGAGGTTCTAGATAAACTTGTTTATTCCAACAAATATAGTGAAATATCTACACAAAGCGTTGATAACCAAGTGGGTAGATACAGACTATTGGTTTTGTATCGAAAAACAGCCAATATCCTGTTCAGTAGCTTTTAGTTTGTCATAGAACCCCTCATTCGATATCAACCAATTATCCTTCCCTTAGAAAGAAGAAACTCCAAACCCGCCCAAATGATTCCACTAATATATGAAATTCTTGATCTCTTTGGTAACCTTCTCAAACTCTTCCTTCATGAGTTTCATGGAGTTACGCTTCTCTTTAGCCATGTACAAAGAGAAAACACATTTGTCTCTTTTGATAAGTCTCATTTGAGCCAAGGTATCATCCAGAATGGTATTAATAAAGTTAATGAGTTGATCAATATCCTTCAATATTTCCTCAAACATTGAGGAAGTACTCTTGGCTTGCATGTTTCACTTTTAATTATTCCTTTCTCACAATCGAAGAGAGTTACTACATAAGATTGCATTGTTGACATTTTCTAATTTATCTATCTCCATATCTCTTGCTTCACATGTATAAGAACTTGCCTCCCAGTTGTGGTTACGATGATCACCTCCTGTAAGGATTTAAACTCAATTTTTTTTTTTTTTGTTGTCTTTGAGTGTATTTTGTATTTTGTCCATAATGGTGTTTGTGCGTTGCAACAATGTTGCTTCCCTTTTTTCAACCCATTCTTTTTCACCATTCGCTTCATTGAGTTATTTCTCTAATTGTGAAATTTTAAGGTGCAAGAACATTGGCCTTCTCCTTTTGATATTTGAGGGGAAACTATTTCAGGTAAAACAAGAGCTTAATCAACAATGGTCTTATATGTTGTAATTTTTTTAAGTGATGTTCTTCCTTTGCTGCAAATTGCTCCTTCAAGGTTTCTAACTAGGCATGTTTTTTGCAAAGTTCCCTCTCCTTCGCTTGTAAGGATGTTTGCATTTCTCGTAATTCATTTTCTATTTCTTCTAGTTACGCCGATAGGCGTACCCCCTGTCGGAAGGAGCATGTTTTGTGATTAGGCTAATTAATTTTTTTGATCTGATGGTCAGGATTGGAAGATGCCGGTATATTCTGGTCGTCGCCACTCAATCTATGGATGAAATCTACCCCAATAACTTCCTTGCATATCTAAATCACGTGTTTAAACCGTAGTTAAATTAATTTTTTACAAATCTTGATTAAAAATTTACTGTGCCATTTGCTGACCGCCACCTATCAATATTAACAACTAGAAGGAAACCGAAACATTAAATCTTCTCCAGGTGTTGAAACTGGGTATACACTTGGCGGTAAAGGCATCCGAACGACCTGACCACTGGTGTGCACGTTCCCAAGGGTCTCCTCATGCCTCTCGTGAACGTTGAGGAGGGAGACGGGGTTGTAGCCACCGGGGACATCTGGTAGACACAGAAGGGTGGTGTGAAGGCCAAGAAACGGTAACAGTCATGTAGGTGTAGGGGACATCTCTCGTGCTTTCATAACCCTTCTGCACCTCCTGGACAGATCCCATGGACCGGAACGGCACTTCCAGCCATTAATTGCGACCTGTTTGGCGTTCTTGTTTGATAACAGCCATTAATGGGCTTTCTATTTTCCTGCACACCTTTTGTTCCATTTGGCTTGCTATTTTCCTGCACACCTTTTGTTCCATTCACATCGTTTGCTTTTGGCTTTTCATCCACATTTCTTGGATTTCGCTTTCCATTCACATCGCTCGGCTTTGCCTTTCCATGCACATCTTTACAGTTCGCAATATAACCCATTTAAGATCAGAGAGCGCGAGAGGTAACGACGGGAATCATCATATCATGGCGTTTACCCAAAATTACAATGTGGTTATGCAAATTCTGTGGCTTTCAGTAGGTCTGTATGTCCAAGGTTCTTATGACCATTTTTCATTGAAATTTTTTTACTGATAAAATATTAGGTAAGTGGTAATTGATTCGCTTTTATATGAGGCCAGCAACATTAGCGTTCCTCTGATTCAGACGTGGTGGGTGATGCTGTATGAACAGGTGTTATGCTTCTAACAATGTCTTTCAATGCACAGCGAAGTGGTGCGAAACCATGTAAGCGTCTCCTTGTGCTTATACAGTCTAGTGAATTGAATCCCTAAGGCTCTCTTTCTGGCAATGTTTGACTGCATTTGTTGTTGTTGTTGGTATGAATGACAGCATGTCCTGAAGATTTCTTCTCCGTGTCATACACGACTTGCCCGGAGACAGGAGACGAATATGGAGCGACACAACAATTGCAATAAGGTCGCCAATCTCTGCTTCAGTTTGTCAGTCATTTACAATATGATTAACTTGGCTTATATGTCATTCGACACCCGTTTGTCAGTCATGATCTGGAATTATCGTACTTGTGTTATGCATTTATGGGTCAGTTTTGTGCCAAATACATGATTCCTACTTTAATGATATAGGTTCAGTTGCAGGTTCAGTTTTTTTTTTTTTTTGTGACCATTATCCTTTTGGGTATGTTGGTTTCTTGGAATTTTGTTTATTCTCTTTTGATTTTGGATTTCGTTCTAATATGTTGGTCAATCCTTATGCATTACTTCTTCATTAGCCTTAATTGAGTTTGCTTTCTTTTACTCATTGTCGCGTTGTATTAGGTAAACGCTTGATCTAATTTTGATACTTTGTTATTTTCATACTTTGTTAGCTTAGAAAATGCTACTCTTTTTCTGTGGAAACCTAGTCATTATCGATGAATTAGTTGGCCTAATCAAATCTCATGTTACTTTATGCAATGGTTCAGAATGAATGAATCAAGACACGTCACCCTTGCTGACATTGCATACCAAATATTTTACTACATCAATAACTGTCACTGGGTTCATATTGAGATTCGCCAGCATTAGTGATGTAGCTAGAAAAAGGTGGAGATTAGATGGATGAATTCGACGTTGCTTCTTTTCTTGGTAGGTTATCATGTGTGGTCTCTCAGTTAACTCTTTGTGGTTGGATTCTCTCCAAATTCCATTGATTGTCCGAGCTAGGCAGGCCTGCCTGAGCCCATAATACATTACAATATAATATGATTATGTATTCCAGCAAAGCACTCAAATAACATTTGGTATCTCGTTGTCATTTAAGCTATCACAAATAAGATTTGGTATGTGTTATAATTATCTATCTATATCAGTGGGGACTAGGAAAACTGAAGATGGCATCCCATATAACGGGTATGGTATGGTGTGGTGTGGTACTAGAAGGAAGAAAAAAAATTGTGGTACTAGTAACTATATTATTCAGACCTTGCCAACGCCTGTAACCTCTTCTTGTTCTTCAGGAGCCGAATCTTCTCCAGTACTAACAATTTGATCATTCCCTAGAGCACCTCCATCTAAGCCAGAGCAGTCAATGACTACCTGATTCCCGACACTCATCAATGCCCTCTCACAGCAGATTTCCATGGATTCTGTCACTGGTTTCTTCGGTTTAGAGGATGCCAATTCATCGTCGTTCTGCTGCTGCTGTGTGTTAATTATCAACTCCTTGCTATTAGATATTTCATGCCTAGAGTGGCTTGATAATTCCTGACTATTACAGCTGTCATCCAAATCCCTCTTGGGTATCTTCACAATCTTATCTACTTCCTTTGTTTTACCCCATACCACCCCATATAGACCTCGAACAATCAGAATCGAACCTATGACACTGCATGCAACAGAGAACAACAATTTCTTACATATAGCCATACTTTCACACACAACAACTTCGAAACTTTCACACACAACAACTTTGAAATTATATAATTGTATTCTAATTCAAACCTTCCCAAATGGAGCTTCTTGTCAAGAAGTATGGAGCTCATAATTGCCACGATTATAAGCAACAATGGACTAAACACCAAGACAAACATAGGCCCTTTTCTGCGAATACACCATGTCATTATAGAGAACGCTATTCCAGATGCCACAACTCCCTACATTGACTCACCAAATGTTAACACATCACCAATATAGCTCTAAAAAACCAAATTCACATACAAATTCACATACAAATTGTTGTTGTTGTTGGTATGAATGACAGCATGTCCTGAAGATCGCTTCTCTGTGTCATACACGACTTGCCCGGAGACAGGAGACGAACACCTTCGACCTTATTGCAATTGGTGTGTCGCTCCATATTCTGACTGCACTCTGCATATCACCGATGGCAGCGAGGTCTACTATGATAAAAATAATTAACATAACTAAATGGGGTATATTTAGTTACTGTTATCTGGCTCGTTAACACAATAAATGGGGTGCATTTAGTTACTGTTATGTTATCTGGTTATCTGGTGCATTTAGTTACTGTTATGTTATCTGGTTATTTTGTTTTTTTGGGGTGCATATTTAAGATGTTTTAGATTGGGCGACTCAATGTAGATGTTTATCCATTGAGATTTTATGTATGTATGTGGTGTGGTAATAAAAATTATTGAGAATTATCCTATGGTTTAATGAGCCTTCGAAATGATTAAGATGTTTTAGATTGGGAAACTCAATGCAGATATTTATCCATTGAAATTTTATGTATGTTGTGTGGTGATAATAATTATTGAGAATTTTCCTCTGGTTTAATGCGCCTTCGAAATAATTAAAACACTGCGCTGTATGCTATGTATATTTATATCTGGAAATTATAGCCCTGCCCTGTATGTTATGCAGTGTATCCGAAGATTATAATAATGGTGGGCTTGATATATCAAGTTGGGGCCCCCATCTATTTGCAGATCCCACCCCATGCTTAAATAATTAAATTATAAACCATCATAATCCTAATCAAACCATTCAATGATTCACATTAGTAAATGAAATCAAAAGCCTATTTTTGTTTAGTTGGTCCTCGTTCATTTACTTTTCGTCGTTTCAGATTTAGTTTTACTTTTTTTTTAATTAAATTTATTAATTAAAAAAAAATATTATATCAATAAGAGTCATATAAAATAAAACTTAAATAAATTATATTATATTAAAAATTAAAAACAATAACAAAAATATAGAGGTCAAATGATGATAGTGGTGGTTAAACTCCACTAAGACTAAACTTTGATCTAAAAAACAAATTATTTAGTTTATTCTTATTTTTTAAAAATGACAAAAAAAAATTAGCACAAATTCAAAAATTATAAAACACAAAATTAAAAAATTAAAAAATATTATAACTTTAAAAGTTATAACTTTAGTTATAACTTTAAAAGTTATAACTTTAGTTATAACTTTAAAAAGAGAAAAAAATAGTAAAATAAAAAAGTTAAAATAATTTAAAATTTAAAAGTCACGGGAAAATTTAAAACTTGTTAAACCTTTTTAAATTACTAAAATAAAAAATTTCAAATAATTTTAAAAGTCACCGAAAAATAAATAAACTATATTATATTAAAATTTAAAAACAATAAAAAAATAAAATGTATTAAAATTTAAAGTAAAAAACAAATTATTTAATTTATTTTTATTTGTTAAAATGAAAATCACAAATTCAAAAATTATAAAACACAAAATTTATAAAACTCAAAATTAAAAAATTAAGAATATATTAAAACTTTAAAAGTTATAACTTTAAAAATGACAAAAAAAATTAGCACAAATTCAAAAATTTAAAAACACAAAATTTAAAAATTTAAAATATATTATAACTTTAGTTATAACTTTAAAAATGACAAAAAGATCTACTAAAATAAAAAAGTTAAAATAATTTAAATTTTAAGTTACTTGGTCCAATGTCGCATTGTGACAACAATTATGTCAATGTTTAAATCAATTCCCTTGGGTTCACCAATTACTTTGGTTTTTAATTTTTTGGGTAGTTCACTTTTGCTTCATAATATTAAACCCTTGGGTTTATTAGTTTTAGTTTATAATATCAATAAGTCAATTTCATCCATGATCAAATGTCACCTTCTCACAAACATTGTATGAAATGTAGAAAATACCCATGCCCAACAATGGTCATACTTGGTCAAACGTCGCATTGTGACAAAAATTGTCTCAATGTTTAAATCAATTCCCTTGGGTTCACCAATTTCTTTGGTTTATAATATTAAACCCTTGGGTTTATTAGTTTTTTTAGTTTATAATATGAATAATCGATCAATGTCATCCATGATCAAATGACACATTCTGACAAACATTGTCTCAATATGAAAATCACCCATGACCAACCATGGTCATAGTTGTTCCAATGTCACATTGTGACAACAATTGTCTCAATGTTTAAATCAATTCCCTTGGGTTCACGAATTCCTTTTGGTTTATAATTTGTTATGTAATGGTTGTCCCTCGGGTTCACCAATTCCTTTGGTTTATAATATTAAACCCTTGGGTTTATTAGTTCTTTTGGTTTATAATAAGAATAATCGATCAATGTCATCCGTAATCAAATGTCACATCTCAAATGTCACATTAAGCAAATATTGTCTCAATATGAAAATCAGCCATGGCCAACCCTGGTCATAGTTGGTCCAATGTCGGATTGTGACAACAATTGTCTCAATGTTTAAATCAATTCCCTTGGGTTCACCAATTAATTTGGTTTATAATTTTTTGGGTAATGGTTGTCCCTTGGGTTCACCAATTCCTTTGGTTTATAATATTAAACCCTTGGGTTTATTAGTTTTTTTGGTTTATAATATGAATAATCGATCAATGTCATCCATGATCAAATGTCACATTCTGACAAACATTGTATCAATATCAAAATCACCCATGGCCAACCATGGTCATAATTGGCCCAACGTCGCATTGCGACAACAATTGTCTTAATGTTTAAATCAATTCCCTTGGATTTATTAGTTTTTTTGGTTTATAATATGAATAATCGATCAATGTCATCCATGATCAAATGTCACATTCTGACAAACATTGTATCAATATGAAAATCACCCATGGCCAACCATGGTCATACTTGGCCCAACGTCGCATTACGACAACAATTGTCTCAATGTTGAAATAAATTCCATTGGGTTCACCAATTCCTTTGGTTTATAATTTTTTGGGTAATGATTTTCCCTTGGGTTCACCACTTGCTTTGGTTTATAATATTAAACCCTTGGGTTTTTTAGTTTTTTTGGTTTATAATATGAATAATCGATCAATGTCATCCATGATCAAATGTCACATTCTGACAAACATTGTATCAATATCAAAATCACCCATGGCCAATCATGGTCATAATTGGCCCAACGTCGCATTGCGACAACAATTGTCTTAATGTTTAAATGAATTCCCTTGGGTTTATTAGTTTTTTTGGTTTATAATATGAATAATCGATCAATTTCATGCATGATCAAATGTCACATTCTGACAAACATTGTATCAATATGAAAATCACCCATGGCCAACCATGTTCATACTTGGCCCAACGTCGCATTGCGACAACAATTGTCTCAATGTTTAAATCAATTCCCTTGGGTTCACCAATTCCTTTGCTTTATAATTTTTTGGGTAATGATTTTCCGTTGGGTTCACCACTTGCTTTGGTTTATAATATTAAACCCTTGGGTTTATTAGTTTTTTTGGTTTATAATATGAATAATCGATCAATGTCATCCATGATCAAATGTCACATTATGACAAACATTGTATCAATATGAAAATCACCCATGGCCAACCATGGTCATACTTGGCCCAACGTCGCATTGCGACAACAATTGTCTCAATGTTTAAATATATTCCCTTGGGTTCACCAATTCCTTTTGGTTTATAATTTGTTGGGTAATGGTTGTCCCTTGGGTTCACCAATTCCTTTGGTTTATAATATTAAACCCTGGGGTTTGTTAGTTTTATGGTTTATAATATGAATAGTCGATCAATGTCATCCATGATCAAATGTCACATTCTGACAAACATTGTATCAATATCAAAATCACCCATGGCCAACCATGGTCATACTTGGCCCAACGTTGCATTGTGACAACAATTGTCTCAATGTTTAAATCAATTCCTTTGGGTTCACCAATTTCGTTGGTTTATAATTTATTGGGTAATGATTTTCCCTTGGGTTCACCACTTGCTTTGGTTTATAATATTAAACCCTTGGGTTTATTAGTTTTTTTGGTTTATAATATGAATAATCGATCAATGTCATCCATGATCAAATGACACATTATGAGAAACATTGTCTCAATATGAAAATCACCCATTGTCAACCCTGGTCATAGTTGGTCCAACGTCGGATTGTGACAACCATTGTCTCAATGTTTAAATCTATTCCCTTGGGTTCTCCAATTCCTTTGGTTTATAATTTTTTGGGTAAGAATTTTCCCTTGGGTTCACCACTTGCTTTGGTTTATAATATTAAACCCTTGGGTTTATTAGTTTTTTTGGTTTATTAATAATATAACCATCTATGATATTAATATATAAATACATTTTAAAATATTAAATATTATTTATATTATTTTTATATTGATAAATATTATTAATATATATTTCAAGTTAATTTATAGTATGTATATAGTTAATATTATTAATATATTAATAAATATTTCTAATATATATTATTAATACTTATTATAATATTAAAAATATATATAATATTATAATATTACTAATATTCATTATAAATAAATATTCAAATATTTATTAATAATGATTATTAGTAATATTTTAATATTTTAATATTTATTTAGTAATTTAAATAATATTATAATATTACTAATAATATTTATTAATAAATATTAGATTATAATATTACTAATAATCATTATAAAGAAATATTATAATATTTATATTATTCTAATAATAATAATATAACCAACTATGATATAATATATATTATTAATATATTATTAGTTTTTTTGCTTTATTAATAATATAACCATCTACGATATATTAATTTATTATATATTATTAATATTTTTTTATATTAATATATATTATATATATTTCAAGTTAATTTATAGTATGTATATAGTTAATATTTTTAATATATTAATAAATATTTTTAATATATATTATTAATATTTTTATAATATTATTAATATATATATAATATTTTTGTGATTTTAATCATAATTAATACATTTAATATATTAATATTCTTATTAATATATAATATATATTTTTCAAGTTAATATAATAAATTTATTATATACAATATTTATTTATTGATATATAAATTAATGTGATGGGTAGTGGATATAGGCCTATCGGCGTATATCAACCACATTGGTAAATGTGGTTGTAAATCTATTTTATATACGCCTATCGGCGTATATCAACCACATTAGTTTTTACTAATGTGGTTGTGCTAGTCTTTAATAGGCTCATATCAAAATGTGAGCATCATAATCAGGTATCTTCATTATACACTAAAAACTTTTCACTTCTGTTTCTTTTTCATCTAATAACTTTTTAAATAGTCGAATTTCCTTGGGTTTCCTGACTTGTCAAATTATAGTATCTTCCAACTCCTTAATTATATTAGATGTGATTCTCATAGCCACTCGTTCTATATGAAGTTATTTAGAAACTTTTTCCATTATGGCTTGCATTTTCCTATTGCCTGTTGTGGAATCTAGTAATCTTCTAGCAATGATTTACCCTGTTTGTTTGTGCCAATTTACCATCTCCAAGTCATATAATTTACTTCAATTTATAGCCATCGATGAAGTGTGAGAATCGGTTAGATATTGGCTCTCGTTCACCTATGTTTGTACCACTGTAAGGTTAAACATGTTCATTTCGAAATTTATAGAACAAATGAAACTAGGCTTGGTTGTGGGGGCCAAGTATTTCAGTATTGTCTCCACCACTAACTAGGCTTGTTGCAGTAGAACATTAGTTTTGTGCCATTTGTGTGTGTTGAATCCCTTTCCATAAAATTGTGCCCAATTTCTAATGCTTGTGCACCATAATATTTCAATAGAGTTTCATCGATAGTTTATTGCATTTCTTTGTTTACCTATTCGATGGCTTGCTCAAACACTTTAGTGTCCACATCACCTTTTATAGATTTTACATGACACGGTGTTCCTTCCGAATGCAGAATATCATTTTTTTTTCATAGTAGGAGAAAGTGTTATAGTCTGTGATATCACACGTTGTTTTTCCTAAACTCGAAATTCAACAAATATAAGAACATGTTTTTGTGATTCCTTATAATCTGTCAGTACCTAACTATGTTTTAAATCTATAGGCATCATTACTTGAATATGAACAATAGGTTGGTAGATAGTGTTCGACAACTTTTATGTCTCTAGTTTGTTATGTTTGTTTTCATGAGTATAAGCTAATAATCGTTCTTGTTTTCTTAATCCAGAAAGTATAGTGAATGGGTCATAATTCCAACATTCATCATGCAATAATCCAAATGATAAAATTTCCCTTTCAGTTATACCTATTACATTTTTATTTTTAGCAGTGAGTGGTGGAACAAATTATGCATAGCGAAGTAATGCCCCCTTTTTCTTTGATGCAAAGTGAGATTCATTAACTGATATTCTTTGTTGTAATACTTCATAGCAAATATTAATGGGGTAATAAACCTGGGCAACCCGAAAGTCTCCCTCTCAAACCCATATAGTCTAATAAAACAGAAACATGGATAAAGGAACCAACTTCCTATACTCTCCCCTTTAATAAGCCTCAAAATATTCTCTTCTCTGAAATTCTATCAGAGGCTTCCCCGACTAGTTTAATTCTTAGATAAAAAATAAAATGATAAAAATACTATGTATAGGTATTAGGGATATGCCCTAATTAAATAATATAATTCCATTGATAAAAAAAAAATTCACAACTCCCTTTTCATCGTTGACATTAGTGAGGATTTTAGTAAAAAAAAATACTAAAGGTAATTAAATAAAACTATATGGACAAGATATGTGCAGTGGTGGAAGGATTTAAATGGAATAGTGGTCGTGAGGTCATCCATAAATTCTCTAGTCAATTAGTTAGGGAAATTAATCCCCAATTTATCAGTAGTTAGTGTAAGAAGCTGAATGGCTAGAAAAATAGACTCGTCGATTTTCAAGTCATCAGCTAAAAATAATAGAAAAAAGTGATGTTAAAGTCTCGTAAAAGGGTTTTAGTAAGTTAGCATGCAAAGGGAATTCCAGTTTCTAACTTGTGTTGGGGTTTTGGCATAATATTTTAATGAGTTTAACTTTTACTTCCTCAACCCATGTGATAAAATATTGGTCTATCCCTTTATCAGTAATATATATATCGAGGAAGCTCATATTCCTAGAATTTTCGACATCACTTCCTCATTAATTTGGAGAAATATTTTTTCATATATAGGAGAGGTGATGGTATGAGTGTTAGAGTCAAAGTATTTAGCAAGTGAAATAATGGATTCGGGGTCAAAATATATAGGAGGAATCATAACAGCTAAAACCTAGACGTCCTAAGATACTCTTCTTCCTAAGAGCTATGTGAGAGAAAATTTAAGGTTTTCTTTTAAGTAAGGACATTCGTAAGATAGTCAAATCCCACTAGCACAACCAATTGAGGATGCACCTCATTAGAAAGGAGACCCTTGATCAAACCTCATGGGGGGTGGTTGTACCCTATGCTAGGGGGAGGAGACATGCTAAAAAAGTCCAGTCAGCGAACGGTTGGTGTGGCCCAGATCGGGTGCGATCCCTGGGTGACTTTGCCAACTTAGATGACCTTGGGTCGCAGCTCCTCAAGCCACAAGTAAATCCTGGAGGATCACAGACAACTTGACAAACAAAAAAAATGACATTGTAAGATATGTTCCACTATCCTTGATACTGAAAAACTCGTTAATGAGTTCATTGTTGAAAATGCAGAAAGAAATTCTCAATTACATTTCGCCTTGATTAAATTGAGAAATTTTGATTTCCATATCTGTAGACAACTTGGCTGTAGTTAACTAAGGTGACATGGATCTTGTCACTCAATCATCTCAAAAAATTCGAGTTGGAGGAGTTAGAGTTCAGTTAAGCATGTGTGATTGCTAATTTGTAGCAAGCAAGGTCAATTATTTGAAGTTGTTTTTAATTAAACTAGTTCTAACTACTGGAGGAACTAGTGGAAGTTCAGTTGTGTAGTGGGACTTCATTCAAACTTAACGGCCATCCAGTTAAGTAATCAATCAACCCAAAACAGCTAGTGCATGTAGAGAATTCGAGTTCCCTAGCTCTGGTGGAGATTCCAAGGCAATGTAACATCATTTGTAGACTAGTATTGAGTGTACAAGTGTTGCATGTAGTCAAATGATTAACCCTAGCAATTGCGCAATAATTTTGGAGAAATTTCCTAAATAATAGGGGCCTAATTTCTCAAGGAATTGCAAAAGGAAATAGGGGCTCAAGAAGAGGATGAAATTGACTAATTCTATCTAATAACTTCTCAATGAGCAGAGAGATAGGTTATTCACTTTAATTGTAGGTTGTGCTCCGTTGAGGAAAGTAATTTTAATACATCTCTACTCATCATATTGATGAAAACATGCATTAGGAATTTTAGCATATTTCTTTCCCCAGAAAAAATTGTTGTGTGCATGTGTTTTATTTCTCATTGCATGTTTGTGATTGATGTTATAAATTGTGAATCGATTTTCACACAGCAGTAGGGTAGGTTTGTGTCTCGTGATTTTGATTAAAGATTCATTAGAAGTTGCAAATATACATCATAATTTATACATGGTATTAGAGTAGGATTCACATTAGAGTGGGAGTTTTGAAGTTTTTTCGGAGGAGGTTCGATGTTGAAGTTTAGTGTAGTAGGATCTATTAAGAGATGATAAGATGACCTTCAACGAGTTAATGCAAGAGAATTCCTTGGAAGGAAGCCCTAATTTCATCGCATGGAAGTATCACATAGAGGTGGTATTGGATGACAATGGATTTCTAGAATACATCAAGACAAATGTTGCAAAACCACAAGCACCTAATGCCCAAAAAAATTCTCAGCAGAAGAAAGATGTAGCCAGGGAGAGGAGAATAATATTAAAAGGAGTACGAGATCACATTGTCTCACATATCCATGGGAAATAAAATTTGTTTGAAATGTGGAAAGAACTGACTGAATTGTTCGAGAATTATAGTGACCACAACAAAGTGGTGCTCAAGGATAAACTTTGAAATATCAAGATGCAGAAGAATGAAACTATACCACAGTATCCGAGCAGGTTCACACAAGTTTGTAATGAACTTGGAGAGGTTGGTGTTAATTTTGAAGAAAATGACTTGGTAAGCCTAGTACTTCAGGCCTTCCCAAGAGCTAGCATAATTACCAAGATCTGGTGATTGAGAGAGAGAAACTACCAAATTGGGAACACTTATGGTATAATTTGGACAGGAGGAAATAAGGTGGAATAACATATATAAAACATCATCCAAGAGAGAGGATAAAGAAAAATTTTCATTGGTTGGAAAGGGAAAGAAGGGAAAAGGAAAGAAATCTCAATCCAAACCAGAGTCCAGCCAAGGGGGAAAGAAAAAAAAATTGTCCAAAATTAAATGCTTTAATTGTCATTAATTCTGGAAATATGCCGCAAAGTTTCCACACAAAAATGCGAGAAAAAAACTCATTAGGAGGAGCATTAAGTGAAGCTTAGACTTCAAAGTTCGCGATTGACTTTACCCTTATTGCATGCATGGCTAGTACAACGATGGGGAACGTCTAGTACTTATACTCAAGTGCATCATTCCACATGACAAGGTGCAAATATTTTTTCAGTGACTTGAAGGAGAAATATTTGAAAATTCTCATCAAGTTGAAGGATGACGGAAGGTACAACACAACTAGGGTTGGTATAGTAACCTTTCAGAGCGAGTTGAGCTCTGATGGGTTGGTTGCAGGATCTATCGATAAACTTTCAAATTTTGAAACTATTACTTCAAGTTTTGGTGGAACTTCTTCTCGATTTTTCTTTGGAGCATCAGTCACCAACCTTCAATTTTCTTATTCTACTTAATTTGGAAAAATACTAAATTTCCTTTATTAAGTAACGGAAATCCCAAACTTCACGAAAAGTGAAAATATCACTTTGATTACATATCGATGGACTTAAAAATTTATTAACACCCACTTTATAACTTTATCGCATCCAAAAATTAGACTAAACACTGCACAAGTTAAATTGTGATAATCGTTGGATCTCCAAGCCAAATGTGAGGCCCGTCAGATTTCTTCACTTGCTGGATGGTCCACTTAAACAATTAAATTGGATTTATAGTTTATCGAGTCTATTTGAGATGTTAAAACTCTTGCAACTTAATTAGCGATAACTGTCAGATCGTAGATCGGACGGTTATGATTCCCATTGGATTCCTTATACAATACTGCTACCCAAATTCCACATCTTTGCCAGATTTGCATTACTGATAAACCATTCTTGAATAGTTCGAAAAATAAACAAACAAACTGAGGAATCAATCCAATATCAAAATTCTGGTTATCGCAGATAACAAACCTATCTGCGAAGGTTTATGAGATTTCAACGTAAGAAATCTCATGTACATTTTTTATCACCAAAACACAAGCCAGTTTATGATACTTCAATATAATTTAGCGCATAAGAAATAAATTAACATAGATCAAAGTGAAATCAAACAATCTCAGTAATATTTCGAAGGAACAATATAAAACCTCTGGGATTTGACACTTATGCTTGGATTTCTCAGAAATATATATATAAATACCAATTCTCTGTCATTTAGTCCTTCTACAGTCAAAATCACTTTCGATATATTCAAGTTACATACATATATTATTTCACAATCATTCAGATCTGAGTCAAAGGGATAGAATTTGTCTAATTTTGGGCTAAAATCTATTGCACGATACTCTCCCTAAAATTCTTAACTAAAACTAGATACAATGAAACTAATACAAATCAGTTCAAATCCCTAAGGAGTAGATCAAATCCTATCTACCAAAATAGTAAATTTCTAGTTAAAGGAACCCACTCCTTTGCTTGTAAATTTTTTTTGTATTTTTGGAATAAAATTGAAGTCTTTTATCTTGAAGCCTCATGCCACTTCATCAAACTCCTGAGGAAAAAATTCTTCATGGGCTCTTGTCCATGAGCTCCTCCATAGAACTACGCAATTTATGTAGCACGGTATCTGTCATCCAAGTAGCCTCTGCAATTGGTTTATCTTTCCACTTGATCAAATACTCAAAATACTTTTGTCCTCTTGTCTTTTTAGACAATATTTTGTCTAAAATCTTCTCTAGCTGCAATGCCTTTACTATGGGTAACTGTTTTAACCAAACAATTTCTTCTTTGCCTTCAGTTGTACCATCTGTGTCCCTATCTTCATACCTGTACAAATGAGCGAAATTGAAAATTGGAAATATTCCAATGTCATGGGGTAATTCAATTTCATATGCATTTGCATAAAATTTTCTCAATACTCTACATGGCCAAATTTTTTTAAATTTCAACTTGTTATATGCCATTTTCAGAAATATTTCTTTCCTCATGTGTGCTAGAACCAAATATCCAAACTCGAAATTAACTTATTTCTTCTTCATATCTGCTATGCTCCTGTACTTGATGTTTTTGTCCTGTAACTGTTGTTTTACCTGGTCATGTATTGCTTTAATTTCTGAAGAAAAATCTTATCCTTTATCACTTCTCATTTCTTCTTTTCCCAAATTTCATAGTTCATATAATCCTCTTGGGTGCATTCCATAAACTATATGGAATGGAATCTTCCCTGTACTCTTGTTAAGAGAGTCATTATAATCATATTCAGCCTGTGCCAAAATCTGATCCCACTATTTAGGATGTTCACTTGCAAGACTTCTCAAAATATTACCAAAGCTTCTGTTCACCACCTCAGTCTTTCCATCAGTTTGAGGGTGGTAAGTTGAGCTAAAACTTAGTTTAGTACCAAGATTTTTCCACAAAGTTCTATAAAAATCACCAAAAAATATGGTGTCCCTATCAGAGACAATGCTTTTAGGTAACCCATGTAACCTTACAATCTCTTTGAAAAACAAATTAGCAACATGAGTAGCACCATTGGTTTTTTAACATGGAATAAAATGTGCCATTTTAGAAAATTTGTCAACTACAACATAAATTGCATCATTCTCTCTTTGTGTTTTAGGTAAACCCAAAAAAAAATCCATACTTACCATATCCCAAGGTCTGTCTGGAATAGGTAATGGAACATACAAACCTATGTTTTGACTCCTTCCTTTTGCATACTGACAAACTTTACAATTTTTCACATACTTTTCCACTTCAAATCTCATCTTTGGCCAAAAATAAAAATGACTCAGTTTTTCATAAGTCTTTTCTGCATCAAAATTTCCACCAATTCCGCCACTATTTTTCTCCTTAATTAAATTTTCTCTCATAGAACAATTTGGTATGCACAGATGATTTCTTTTAAATAGCAAACCTTCTTGCAAGAAAAAATCCAACCACTTACTTCTGCCCAACAAAACAGGATTATTGCATGCTTCAAATGCCTCTTTAAAATCAAATTTTTTTATACAATTCTTTATGAAAATCAAAACCCAATACTTGAATTTGACTTTCTTGAACTAAAATGTTTTTTCTACTTAAGGCATGTGCTACTTTGTTTGCTTGGCTAGTTATATGTTTCAATACAAAATTGAAACATTGAAGATACTCTACCCATTTTGCATGTCTCTGATTCAATTTTGGCTGCTGCATAATGTACTGCAATGCATGATTTTCTGAATAAACAAAAAACTCTTTAGACATCAAGTAATGTGTCCACTTCTTTAATGACTGCACAACTGCATAAAATTCCTTGTCATAAGAAGAATATTTCCTTCTTGTCTCATTCTGTTTTTCACTGAAATAAGCTACATGTTTGTCTTCTTTACTTAACACAGCTCCAATAGCTTCTCCACTGGCATCATATTTCACTTTAAAAGGTTTATTAAAATTAGGGAAAACTAAGATGGTTTTTTATGTTATCTTTTGTTTCAACAACTGGAAATTTCTCTCTGCTTCATCAGTCCATTTAAATGGTTGTTTGTCCTTCTTTATGGTTTCAATAATAGGAGCATTGATCTTACTAAAATTCCTTATGAATTTTCTATAAAAACTAGCAAGACCATGGAATATTCTTACCTCAAAAACACTCTTAGGTGAAGGCCATTCTATGATTGCCTTTATCTTCTTTGGATCCATTTTTCAATCCATCAGCAGAAACAACAAAGCCTAAGTATACCAACTCTTCCTTCATAAATGAACATTTTTTTAAATTTACCAACAAATTTTCTTGATCTAACTTCCTTAAGACATAATTCAGATGTCTCATGTGTTCCTCTTTAGATTTGTTGTAAATTAATATATCATCCAGATATAATATTACAAATTTACCAATAAACTCTTTAAGTACTTCATTCATAAGCCTCATAAATGTACTAGGAGCATTTGATAATCCAAATAGCATTACCATCCATTCAAACAATTCTTCATTTGTTTTAAAGGTTTTCTTCCATTCATCTCCTTCCCTTATCCTAATTTGATGTTAGTCACTCTTTAAATCCAATTTTGTAAAATATCTTGCTCCACTTAAACAATCCATCAAATATTCAATTCTGGGTAAAGGAAATCTATACTTGATTTTTATTTTGTTGATTTCTCTTGAATCAGTGCACATTCTCCAGCCTTCATCTTTTTTTGGACTCAACACTGTTGGTACTACACCAGGACTCAAACTCTCCTAATCAATTCTTTATCTAACAATTCATGTACTTGCTTCCTAATTTCTTCATTTTTTATGGTAGTCATCCTATATGATATTTTATTTGGAAAATTTGCTCCTAGAATCAAATATATATGATGGCTGATCTTTCTAATAGTTGGTAATTCATCAGGAAAATCATTTACAATGATATCACAGTAATTTTCTAGCATCTCTTGAATTTCAATTAATAAATCAGAAATTTTAGTGGAAGTAATTATTACCTTGGGTTTGAAAATTAATGCAAAGTTTACCTCATCATCTTCAATCTGTTATAGATATTCTTTTCCACTCAGTAATAAAGCTTTCAGATCAAGTCTTCTTTTTTATGCATCTTCTTCTTCTATAGGCAACAATGTATGATTGACACCATCTTTACAGAACTTGTATGTGCTCTTTTTCCCATCATGCTTAGCTCCTCTGTCATACTGCCATGTTCTACCCAGCAATATGTGACATACATCCATAGGCATCACATCACACATAATTTTGTCTTTTTAGCTACCCAACTGGAATTCCACCTTACACTGTTCATTCACTAACAGTTGATGTCCTTTCTGAAGCCATGACACCTTATAGGGTGTTAGATGTTTCTTTGTCTTCAATTTCAATTTCTCCACCACTTCTGTAGAAACCAAATTATCAGTGCTGCCACTATCAATTACCATTTGACATCATTTTCCTTGAACTTTTCACACACTTCTAAACAAAGTTTTTCTCTGTTGGCTTGAGGGGTCCTAACCCAGGTTCGGAGGTTAAGGTTTTCCAAAAAACCCCTATACTATTGGCACTTTCGACATTCGCCTACTTACGTAGGCCAAAGTCTCACCCAAAGTAGTATGGGAGAGTGCTAGAACTAGGTTTCCGCACCTTAGGAGAGGTCAGGTAAGTCAGGCAGAGTTGTGTTCGACTTGACAATTATCAAATCACATATTACAGAACCTAGATCTATCAGCTCCTCTGCATCCATGTGCGCAATATCATGTATAATTGCAACAAATCACATATATAGGAAAATAAGGAAACTATCGCAACTGTTCTTGCATCAAGTCTAATAAATAGATTCATATCAACGGTCAATGCAGCATAAACACACAGAATAGTTACTTGCGGAGCTCAATATAGAATTATGCATACCATACTAGACCCAGATAATAGTATAAACACGTAACACCAGTATTTTCGCAGCTTAAATCAATGAAACAGAGCATACATAAACATATATCATAGATCCAATAGATTGAGAGATTTCAATAACCTTCCTCATTCATTAATCCTTTAGTTCCTTTTACAATACCCAAAAAAACCCAACCAATCTACACACACAGCAGCAAGGTCTGCACACAGCAGGACTGAGGATCTCCGTGCACATAGCCAGCAGGAGTCCTTTCCCCAAAAACCCAAATAGATCTACTAATTCACAATTTGTATCAATATTAATCCAAGTCTCTCCTACAACTCAAAAATTTTCAACTACTTTTACTATTTTAGCCTACACATCCAATGGTCTACAAACTTTGGTTTGTGGACTCTTGGTCTACCATTGAAACATTTAGAATGCATTAGGGGCTTTTACCCACCCCAAAATCCCTGCATTAGTCTAAATATAACAAAAAATATACAACATGGACCAGTTTCGCAGCTCTTGTAGGAGACCCTATTCCAACAATCCCCCAACACAATCTTGTGACTCATCCTGAGTCACTGTGGTGGTGGGGTCTCCACCTGCGCGCACAGTGCATTGACAGTTGTGACCAATGAGGGTAGCACTTCTTGACTCTGAGCAGCAGTGCTCTATGTAATATCTACAAGCTTCTGTGACGTTGGTCCCTCTGTCACAGCCGTAGCACTCTCCAGTGTCTGGTTGAGTCACTTCACAGTATCATCAACATTCTGTGAGAGCTAGAAGGCTGCAGTAGTCCAAGGATTTAAGCATTCTCCGATAACATGCTTCTTCTGGTGGAGTCCCTCAATCTCATCTTGGAGGGTGTTGTTGGTCCGCAATCACGCCAAATGCTATGCAAAGACCAAGGTAGGTAATGTAGCCTCGATCTTCTCAGAAGATTCCTCCTTCTGTAGCAAGTCCTGATTGATTTTCTGGAGGAGCGGATCGCGCTGGATCTTGGTCCAAGCTACATGGCGTCCTTGATTAACCGGGTGCCCTAAGAAATCTGTCCTGTAATGGTGTTGGTAGCCTCAGTCACTAATGCAGCACGCTGGGCTCATATCTCTGAGGGTGTTTCGGGCTATAGCTTGGCTTGTAAGTCAAAGACTTGCTGCTCCAACTGAGTCTTAATAACCTGCATTTTCATCCTCGAAGCCTTCAATGTTGCGACCAATCCTTCCATTTTAGACTGGGGAGTGGCTACGGCTAGGATTTCTTCCATAACTTTTGTGCAGATTTGGTGGATCAGTGTTTCGAGCTCTGTCTGTTGTGCAACAGCAAAGAGTGCCTCTGCATTCTGTTGTGTGATGGTCTATTTGGTCATACCAAGTTGGTGGTGTACTTGCTGGTCTCGGTGGTGAATATCCTGAAACACTACAGTGTGGAGACCCTGTAATGTTGTGTGGGGTATATTGGCAAGATTCAGCTGCACCCTTGCACCTGCTTGAAGCTGGATCTCTTGCTCCAATGTACTGACCACAAGGGCGGCTCTAGGTAAGGGAAAAATTCGGCTTTCTTCCGTGGCTAGCGCTATACTGCTAAATTCCAAGGGAATTAGTCCCTGAACCATGCTGGTTTGAATGGTGTCTGTCTTTAGTTGCAAGGTTCGCAGCTCTTCCTGGATAACGTTGATCGCAACCTTCTAGTGCTCCTCTAATGCAACCCATTTTTCTTCTGTGACCAGTGTAACAACATCTACGATTTGTTCGAGATCTCCGTCTATCAATGTAATTGTCTCATCCCATTCCTTCCACTAGGCGCACTACTTCTTTTGGGGTCCCTTGATAGGATTGCCTATGCATTTTGTACCTCCGACATTCACTTCCTCCATGCCTAGCTGCGACTCAACCTGGGTCTTGGCTTTGGTGTTCTTCATCGTGTCCTGTGGTGGTTGTGTGTCCTTTTTCGCAGCTGCGTCGAAATCTTTCCTTGTGCTTCTGGTCTCCTTGGTGGTAACAGGTGTGGGTACCTACGTTTTTCTAGTACCAGTGGTGCCCCTTGCATCGGTTTTGAAGCATATTTTCCAGGCTAGAGGCCATAGCGCAATCACATTGTCGATTTCCTCATTTGCTACCATATAAAGGAGTGATGTCCAGGTTTTATCCTTGTGGCTACAGATCTGAATGTTGTTCGTGGTAATCTGGAATGCTACTATACTCTTGTATTTGTCATATACAGTGGGGGACAGCCAAGGTCGAGAATTGATGGCTGTGGGCACGCTACTCTAGAAGGGGACTCAGAAGACTTGGTTATGTTCTATGTGCTGTGCATCCCTGGAATCCCACAGATGGGCATACCAGGCCCCTTCGCACATATGTGGAGGGAGCTCGGGGAGGACTGACTCCATAGGGGCTTCCCAAGTAACCAGGGCTATAATAAATAGTAGCTAGGCATATTAGAAGGCTTTACCCTGCTCCTGGGATTCACAAACATTGGCTAAGAACTCGTCGCATATGTATTGGGCCCAATTGAGGCAGACCCCCTTCGCACATTGACTGGTGAGGCAAATAACATAGGTAGGGATGGTTGTGACCTGGCACTTTCGCATTAGCTTTCAGGATAGTAATATGGTACCCATCTACGTAGCTGGGTAACTGATGGATTATGACAAACCCCATGTATTACTCTCCACATGGTAGGTCTTACGCACATACTCAGTGGTGTCCCCTTCATATTTCTTTCCTACACACTCCATAGGGTGTGGCTTGTTCATGGGAAGGCCCGTGATTCTATGAACCAAGGCATCATCTATGGGGACCCTATCCTGAACCCACAGGCAGCCACTGTGTACTAGGGTGAGCAACTGTTGGGCCAATTGATCTGTGACGTTGTAATGGCCAAAGTGAGGCATACGTAGCAGGTTCAAGAGCCCGGATCTGGCCAATCCACTTACCCAGTTATGAGGAATGATTGTGACCCCATCGTCCGCATAAATTGTGTCGAAGTACAACATGGGGGTCAGCTCAGGGAAGGCTTCGTAATTTTCCAAGTCTTGATCATCGAATTTAACTTCATGAAGCTTCCCACAGGGGTCACTCACGATAGGGACTTCTCTTAGGGATAGTGGCGTCTGTAGGTAGGTAACCAAGCCATCAAGATTCTTTGGTGTGCACGTCAAGGGCCTACGTAGTCAGATGAATGGAGGTAACCAGTTGATCAGATTGGCAGGTAGAGCTTCCTCTTGTGTAACCTGAGCCTGAGGTGTTTTTCGTGGGAACTTGGCATGCCTCGGGGAGGTCTTAGGCTTCCATGAAGCCCACTTCACAGCTTTGGGGAGCTTCCTTAAGCCCTATGCCTTCTCCTTTCCCTTCCTCATGACCGATGTCATGGGCACTTCTTCATCCTCAGACCTAATCTCCATTACTTCCTCAACTTCTGGGACAGTAGGGGCCGAGGGCTCAGCTGGGTTGGTGGCTGTCATCCTAGCATGAAAAATGAATCCTGATTCTGGGTGGCTACTATTAGTAGGGGGAGGTTGATCCGACATGAGAGGGATAGTGCAGACCCGAAAAATCTTACAACTCAGGTACGCGCGAGATAAAGAGGACAAGTGCAAGTTATGCAAGTGAGACGGAACCCTTGTGTGAGCTATCTAGCCCTTTTTATAGCATCTGTGGGCATCCAACGGTAGGGTAAAATTTACTTGGAACTTACCATCAGGTAAATGGTAAAAAATCCTTAAAATATGCCCCATTAAATGCCAGCAGCCCGCTACTTTTAATGGTAACTTTTTCTTTTTACTAGATGTTACTGTGCCAATGGCTAGTTTTCGCACTTCCTATGTTCTTGGCATGCCTGGTTCAAACACCTGCGCCTCCTGCGCATCTTCCCCCAACACAGGCTTAAGCCCTAAGTACTTCAAACCTAAAGGTATGTTTTCTTGGTTTGTGTCCTCGCAATAGAACCGAGCCGTTTTCATGAGAAATTCTTTCAGAGGTGCTATGATTACTACATATTTTTGAACAAAATTTCAGTAATAACTTATGTGGCCGAGAAGTGAGTGCAGCCGCCCTTTTGTTGTGGGGGCTGGTGGAGATATAAAATTCGTATCCTGAAATTTTTCCAACGTGGGGTACGTCTCAATTCTATTCATTCGCACCCTGAGTGGTTTGGTATCCGTGTGCACCCTCTTCAATTCTGAGTCAGGACCTTCTCGTGGATCTTTCTTACCTTTGTTTTGGGCTAGGAAGCAATATTCGATCATGTTTGGTGTCCGCAGCTCCCAATTGGGTACTTCAGGTGTGATACATAGGTGCAATTCACCCCATGCTACAGTGTCAATGTTCCACGGAGTTGCGTCCAGCGCCTCTATCCCGCCTACGAACCCAAATGTTCCTAGAAATTCATCCCTCAAAGCCTCCCAGTGGTAGGTGCACTGGTGGAGCTCCACATCTAAGTACCATGTGGTGGGAAGTGGTCCCAAGGCATGAATAAGCAGATGAACCCACTCCTGGGAAGTTCTATCGCACCATTGTTTTATCCAAGCGATTAGATATTCGTGTGGATTTTCGGGTCCAAGGAAAATTTTGATTCGTACATCGGTTGGGGCTTCAAATCATAGGATTATCATATTATGACACTCCTCCCAATCCTTGAACGCCTCCTCATGCATTACCCACCATTGCGCAGGTGATCCTTGCATGGCCAGCTTGCAGGCCCATAGTCGTTGTTCTTGGGGAACCTAAGCTTCAAATGCCCGCAAAAAGTCCCTAACATTACCAGAACCATTGAAATAAGGTAGATCTCTTACCTCCAAGGAGATGCAATGGAATTTCTTCCTGATCCGAAGACATCTTAGCGTAGAGACATCATGTAATCAGTTTTGTGAGTTCTCCAGCTCCCCATCAGAGTCAGAGAAACATTCGTTGTCCTTTTCCTAACAGAGTACCCCCTCCACCGTGGGGTTGATCCAGTATTCATCGCACGCAGTTAACATATAGATGTGATCTACATCCTCTTCGTCACACACTGGTTCTGTGTATCGTTCACCCTCCGCTGGATCTAATGGTACTATTACCCTTGTACCGTTATTCTTGAATACCATGCTTCTCTTATTTAGGTTAATGATGCCTCCCATATCGATGGCCCAATCTAAGCCTAGGAGCGCAGGGTATGGGTCTACATCTTTGATAATATGAATTACTTCAAAGTCAGCCCGGACCTTAACCCCTGCGATATCCACCCCAATCTTTGATAGTGTTCCCAATGGAATGATCCTCTGTTGATTGGCCATACGCAACTAGATATTGGACCATTCCAACTTAGTCTCCCCCATGCGTTGCCAAGTTTTTTTAGTTAATACATTTTCATCTGACCCTAGGTCCAAAATAAATTGATCCATCTCGTAGTCACCAATCTACGCAGTCAAATGCATCTCCCTGCC
Organism: Pinus albicaulis; assembly: GCA_034641835.2. Classification (NCBI taxonomy): domain Eukaryota; kingdom Viridiplantae; phylum Streptophyta; class Pinopsida; order Pinales; family Pinaceae; genus Pinus; species Pinus albicaulis. The sequence goes on along the minus strand of CM076570.1, from coordinate 1,616,838,429 downwards.
AATGCATTTCTTATACCTGTAGAGTTTATGTACATCCTTGACTTCTGGAAGGATGATAGGTCATGTTGCGTAGCTATCTATCAATGCCTGAAGATTTCCAACAGCCCTCGGGTTATGCAGCAGCTTCATAAATGCTTGTAAAAAGGGTTTGACCTCCTCATCTACCTTGAGGTCCTCAGGTGGCTGCGAAGTAGATGTCTCTACCTCGGCAAAGTCTTTGCGAGCTGCAATAAATGTTTCTTTCTCATTTTTTAGATCCAAATCTTCCTATTTAATAACTGTTGGTCAGATCAAAGGATTGGTTGTAGTTTTCTCCCTAGGCCCCATAGTGGCCATCCCACTGGGTGTCACGAAATTTATTCTTGGATCTTTGTATTGTAGTTCGGCCTTAATCCTCTACACATTCTGCGTAGGTGTCAGCTTCTTTTCCTGCATCTTCACTATCAAGACTGGATAGTCTTCAACCACATGGTCTAGCTGCCTGCAATACCGACAAGTCTATCCTGTGGGGTTTGGATAGTCCCTGGAAAAGTGTCCTACCTCTGCACAGTTATAATTGATGAGTTTCCTTCGTCCTCGACCTGTGCTTCCACCTCTTCTGCCTCCCCTGCCCCTTGCTAGGGATCCCCCTACACTTGAGAGTGATCTGGGTGAAGATGGTTCTGACTGCACCCTATAGAGATTCCCCTGATCGATCATCAAATCATACGTTTGGCAGTTATGTTCATCATTTCCTACTGACCTACAGAACTTGCACCATTTCTGTTTTACTTCTGGGATGTACGCAGCAAGACGGGAACAGTGCTTCGTGCCGTGCAACCCTGCAACACTGAAATCATCGCACCATAGTGCCACCCCACGTGGTCCTGCTGCTTCCCTAGGGCGCAGCGGACTAGGTCCCCTGGCTTGCATGTAGTCTGTTAACAGTGGGCAGTTATCCCTGGTGTGACCATTCATCCTGCAACGTATGCACCATCTTTCTAGGCTAGCCTCTGTGCCTCGCTCCTTCCGCAGGTTCTAGATCTCCATGTGCATCACCTCTAGTTGTCCTTGGATCTGCTAAATGCCTAGCTAGGCATCATCTCTGGGTGCAACTTCTAACTTCATGGTGGCCTCCAGGGCTTTTTCTGGTGATTCAAAAGTTTGGTGACCCATAACTATGCGCCGGTGAGGCAACAACATAGCTATGAACCATTCCGTGTGTTGTCTGTCGTCGTACTAAAATCCTCCTTCCATGATCACCTTCTTCAACCATTGATCGACCTCCCATACATTTTCAAAAGGCCCTTGCTTGAAATCCTTTAGATCGACTACTATTTGAGAATAGGACTTAGGCTTCTTGAACTTTTGTTTTAAGGCATACTTGACCTCTTCGATGGTTGAGTTTGCATGCTGTCCGATGTATCCCATGTGCCAATCCAAAGCTATTCCTTCAAAGGCAAGGGACAGTTGTGCCATCTTCACTGCATCACTAGCTATGTTCTATGCAATCCATCCCGATTTTGTGACAAACCAACAAACCAAAACTGCTCCATGTCCTCATCTCCCACACCCTTAAAGGTAGGCAATTTCATGTGCGCATCCATGTTGTCTTCTGGTGGTGGAGGTGTAGGTGAATTCTTACCCCTACACTAATTTGAAAGTGGTGTGGCTGGAGAACTCTGCGCAACTGCTTCTCTTACTAGGCTATAGATAGATCTACCTACTTCTATGTTGGTCCGATAGTATTTTCTGCTCCGCGTTTTACTTCCATCCGGATCAGCGGTCATTCACTCAGTTTGGCTACACAAAATAATGTTTTTGCAGAGTAATATATTAATGAGCAATGGTAAAGTCTTCAGAAACATACCCCTAAATACTTTGAAGAATCTCCACTCTGCTTCAGAGTAGGAGATGAATTGATCGATGGAAAATTCTGTCATGAATCCTCCTAGCACGCTATCCACCTAGTGATCTACGGTGCGAGTGATGGTGTTATCAACCTTCTCTAATTGCTGGATCAATTCTGGGGTCCACTGTGTGACCCGCTCGTCCTTCCAACACTTTTGAAATTTGACCAACCTTGCGAGCCACTCCTGGAGCTCAATCACAATATTTACGATGAAGATCTCGTAGATATCTGTGAAAATATACTTAATTTTCCACTCTTCAGCATGGAAAATTTTAGGGGCTAATATTCGCAGGTGGGCTAATTTTCCATGGTTTTTCGAAAAAAAAGATTCGCCAATTCCCATTTTTTTATAAAAAAGATTCACCCAAATTTTACAATATAAAATTATTTTACCCTAAAAATTGCGAACATTATATAGACAATATATATAATAACATTATAAATTTGAATAATTTTACATATACATCAATAAACATTTTATAGTTTGCATGTTAGGGACTAGTGAGATTCGCCAATTTTTTAAACTTTAAAATAATTTTCCATCCTTAAAATTTTCCCTGCTCTTCAGTGGAAAACCTCTTACTGCGGTTTTATATAACTGTGAATTCCTAAACTTTCCGTTCGAACCATTCATCGATTTCTTTTCCTTCAAGTTTCTAGTATAGCCTTGGCATTACCTGAGCCCTCTCTCAAAATGCTCTCAGTCCCGGCAACAAAACAATTTTTTGGCTCGAGGGGTCCTGACCTAGGTTCGAAGGCTAAGGTTTGCCAACAAACCCTTATACTACTGGCCCTTTCGGCAGTGGCTTGCTTGTGAAGGCCAAAGTCTCACCTGAATTAGTATGGGAGGGTGCTAGAACCAGTTTTCCACACCTTGGGAGAGGTCAGCTAAGTCAGGAAGAGCTATGTTCGACTTGAAAATTGTTAGATCACATATTACAGAACCCAGATCTATCAGCTCCTACACATCCACATGTGCAATATCATGTATAATTGCAAAAAATCACAGATATAGGAAAATAAGGCAACTATCGCAGCTATTCTTGCATCAAGTCTAATAAATAGATTCAGATCAATGGTCAATGCAGCATAAACACATGGCACAGTTACTTGCGGAGCTCAATATAGAATTATGCATACCATACTAGACCCAGATCGCAGTATAAATACGTAACACCAGTATTTGCGCAGCTTAAATCAATGACAAAAAGCATACATAAATAGATATCACAAATCCAATAGATTCATAGATTTCAAAAACCTTCCGCATTCATTAATCATTCAGTTCCTTTTACAATACCCAAAAAAACCCAACTTGCGCACACAGTAGTAGGGTCCGCACACAGCAGGACTGAGGATCTCCGCGCACATAGCCAGCAGGAGTCCTTTCCCCAAAAACCCAAACAGATCTACTAATTGGCAATTCACATCAATCTTAATCCAAGTCTCTCCTACAACTCAAAAAGGATCAAGTACTTATACTATTTTAGCCTACACATCCAATGGTATGCAAACCATGGTTTGCAGACTCTTGGTCTACCCTGGACCCATTTATAATGCATTAGGGGCTTTAACCCACCCCAAAAACCCTGTGTTAGACTAAATATAATAAAAAATATACAAAATGGACCAGTTTCACAGCTCTTGTAGGAGACCTTGTTCCAACATTCTCTGTGCTGGTTCAACAACTTCCTTTATTGGTTTTAACAAAACTTTTTTAACTACCAAATATTCTCCTTTCTCTGGTATATTTTCTGCTTTTGGCACTTTTGCTGCTTCCTCTTCACTCTGAGAAACAATTGCATTTCTCTGATTTGCCCCCACATTCTCTGGACATTCATAAGCTCTGTTTCCCAGCTTATTACATCTATAACATCTAATTTCTCTTCCTCTGCCTCTGCCTCCTATTCCTCTAGAAAAAATCCTTCTTCCAGTTGCATCACCTTCTGCTAACTTGAGTTGCTGCTAGCTCCTTCTCTCGGTGTTGTAGATCTTACTCTACCACCTTGACTTCCTCTTCCTTGGAAAGTACCTCTACCTCTGGCAGATTGCTTTCTTATGAGTTTTTCTTCAACCTTCAAGGCCATCTGATAAGCCTCTTCTACTGTTTTAGGAGACGACTTATCTCATCTTGTATCTCCATTATGACACCATTTATATATCTTGCAATCTCTTCTGTTTTATCTGGAATTTTCCTTTCTCTTATGCTCACTTTGTAAAATTCCTCTGTGTATTCTTTGACTGTCATTGACCTCTGTCTAAGATTCTTCATTTTTATAAATAATGAAAGTTGATAATCACTTGGAAAAAACTTACCTCTCAAATTTTCCACCATCCTATTCCAATTCTTTATTGGCTGCTTACCAAGTATCCTTCTTTCTGCCTACACTCAATCCCACCAAAGCGCTGCATGTCGTTTCAATTTTATGACAATAAATTTCACTCTTTTTCCCTCTTCCATTTCTTCATAATCAAAGAACTTATGCATGGCATGGCATTAACCCAATCTATCAACTCCTCTGGGTTTAAGCCTCCTGTAAAAACCAAAACTTCAAGTCTGGGTTTATATGTGGATCCGAAAACTGATTTAAAAAATCACATTTCAGGAGTAACTTCTGCAGCTTCTCCCTCTTCTGCAGATTCAACTTCAGGCTCACTGACATCTCCAGAATTTGTATCTCTTTGATTTCCCATTTCCTTTGCTTCTAATATAGCTTTCATCTGTTGCATAACTTCCATCACTTCATCATTTGCAACTGGTATTCCTCTTCTTCGACCAGCACCACCTCCTCTTCCAACTTTGTAGGCCATGTTGGATTTCTTTTCCTGGCCTTTGAGATCTTTCTCGGTGTCTAAATTCTACTCTAATACCACTAATGATGGGTTGGTTATAGGATCTATCAATGAACTTTCAAATTTTGAAATTATTGCTTCAAGTTCGGGTGGAAATTCCTCTTGATTTTTGTTTGGAGCATCAGTCACCAACCTTCAATTTTCTTATTCTACCTAATTTGGAAAAATACTAAATTTCCTTTGTTAAGTAACGTAAATCCCAAACTTAACCAAAAGTTTAAATATCACTTTCATTACTTACCCACGGACTTCAAACTTTATTAACACCCACTTTATAAGCTTATCGCATCCAAAAATTAGACTAAACACTATGAAAGTTAAATTGCGATAATCATTGAATCTCCAAGCCAGATGCAAGGCCCGTCAAATTTATTCACTTGCGGGATGGTCCACTTAAACAATTAAATTGGATTTATAGTTTATTGGATCCATTTGAGATGTTAAAACTCTTGCAACTTAATTTGCGATAACTGTCAGATCGCAGATCGGATGGTTATGATTCACGTTGGATTCCTTATACAATATTGCTACCCAAATTCCATGTCTTCGCCATATTTTCATCACTGATAAACTATTCCTGAATAGTTTGAAAAATAGACAAACAAATTCAGGAATCAATCAAATAGGATAATTCTAGTTATCGCAGATAACAAAACCTGTCTGCGAAGGTTTATGAGATTTCAACGTGAGGAAATCTCATGTACATTTTTTATCACCAAAACACAAGCCAGTTTATGATACTTCAATATAATTTAGTGCATAAGAAATCAATTAATAGAGATAAAACTGAAATCAAACAATCTCAGCAATATTTCGAAGGAAAAATATAACACCTCCGGGATTTCACACTTATGCTCAGATTTCTCAAAAATATATATATATATATATATAAATACCAATTTTTTTTTCATTTAGTCCTTCTACAGTCAAAATCACTTTCGATATATTCAAGTTACATACATATACTGTTTCACAATCATTCAGATTTGAGTCAAAGGGATCTAATTTGTCTAATTTTGGGCTAAAATCAATTGCATGATACTCTCCCTAAAATTCTTAACTAAAACTAAATACAATGAATCTAATACAAAGTAGTTCAAATCCCTAAGGAGTAGATCAAATCCTATCTACCAAAATAGTAGATTGCCAGCTAAAGGAACCCACTCCTTTGCTTGTAATTTTTTTTTGTATTTTTGAAATAAAATTGAAGTCTTTTATCCCAAAGCCTCATGCTCCTGCATCAGTCTCCCCTGTCATGCTCAAGGATGTCATGTTTTTTTTGGGCCTAAATAAAAATATCATCTCTATTGTAGTTTTGGAAGACTATGGTTATGATGTGATCTTCAGCAAAGGAAAGGCATTCCTGAGACACATATCCATGAGAAAGGTGAAGAAGATCGACGTTTAGGTGAATAACTTGTATAAGCTAGATATGGAATATTTTTTTTCATTAATCACTAAGGTGGAGAAATTGTAGGGCCGCAATGTCGGTGAAATTTGGCAAAAAAAACTTGGCCATTTGCATCATGATGACTTGAATATTATGCAGCAAATAACCACTAGCCTCCACAAAGGAGCACTTGAGAATAAATATGTATGCAAAGGATGTACCTTGGGGAAGTATACAAAATCCACATTCCATGATCAGGATGGAAAAGCACATGTAGTCCTGTAAATGATCCACCCTTATGTCTATGGACCTTTCTTGACAACCTCCCCTACGAGACATAGATATTTTGTCATTTTTATTGATGACTTCTCAAGGAAGTGCTATATCTTCTTCATGCAAAAGAAAGATGAGACATTCTCCAAGTTTATATAAATCAAGGAATTGGTTGAGTAATAAATGACAAGAAGGTGAAGACTCTTAGGAGCAAAAATGGAGGTGAATACATGTCGAATGAATTCAAAAATTTCTATGCAAAAAAAGGCATTCAATGAGAGTTGACAACACATCATAACCCACGGTATAATGCAGTGGATAAGAGAGAGAACCGTAGCATTGTGGGAGATGTGAGGACGATATTACATGGGCAAGGCCTACTTGTAATATTCCAAATTTTCCATCAATTAATTGGAATATTAGAGTTCTTAATTTTTCTAATTAATTAAGTAAATAAGAGGGTGGAGGGACCCATAAACCCCATATATGAATAAAATGCACTTTTGATGTGTCTATATGGATAATTTAGAATCAGATTTGCATTATGGAGTAGTGGAGCAGCTTCTTAATGAACGAAGATTGGAGATCATGCAACATTAATGATAATATCATGGAGATCATGGAGGAAGTCAAATAATTAGGGGAATTTTGAGGTCTAAAATGGGCCTCCTAAGGAAATTATAAAATAAAAGTTTAAATAATAAAATAAGATTTGATGAGATCATCACATTTTAGAGTGAAAAATGAAAAAACTACATTTTCAACTCATATTTTCAACTTATCTCCCAAAATTTTTACTCAAATTTCGAGTGGGAGTACTCATTCAATGAAAAATTTAATTCCTCATCTAAGTAATACTCATTTTGGATACCTTTGATGGGTCCTGCTACACGAAAAATGAGAAACACACGAAAAAGTGATTGTAATTGTTGGGGTTCCCATGTTTTGGCAAGGTTGGAAATACCAAAAGATGAGACAACATCAAAACCACTTGCAGACCTCAGGATCTAGCCCTCTTGGGTCTAGAGAGGGATCTCTCTATGATTGTCAAAGTTATATGTCTTTGAAGCTCAAATGTTAAGATGTTAGGCTAGTTATAGGCACAAGGTTTGTTTGTTTGATTTGAATTTTGGTTGTCGGTTATCAAGGAAGAAGGGTTCCGTGTAAGGCAAGGATGAACAAAGAGGAAAGGGAAGAGGTGAAATGTTCCAGGAAATATTCAAAACCATTGGGCAATGGAGTCAGGAAAGGATTCACTCACTGTCCAATGTGCAAGCTTTCAATTGGGCTAGTCATCTAAAACATTGGATCTTAAAGATGATAGTGTGATATGGAATGGTAAAGAAGAGGAAACGACACATATTAGAGCACAAAATCAAATACTAGCTGGTCGCACAAGGATCCTAGTGGATAGGGCTGACTCTAATCCCCAGTGTTCCCAAATCTTCCAGCCAAATCCTTAACAAGAAACATCTAAGAACATACAAAATTTAATTCATACATCAGAGAGCAGGCAATAACATCCACTACACTAGTTAAATTATCTGAAATCAATTCTTAGATAACACAGTCAGAAGAAAAACATTAATGGCAAGGAAAGCAGAAACATAGGGTACCTAACAAGGGTAAATCCTATGCCAATTTTCTGATGCAAGCTAGTAGAAATGAAATGAAATGAACTAAGCACAAAGATAGGAAAACATCACTGCTACTTTAGATCAGGATCCAAAGAAATGTACTTGTCATATTAAACAACAATACCAGTCAAGTACAACATTGCCAATATCAGAATACTCAGTCTGAAATCATATTCCTTAGCTTATCTTACAACTTTACACAGAGACAGTGTCTCAAGGAAACTACTTGCAATTCTCTGATAACTGATCAACAACCTTTACAATATTATCTCATGAGTTTTATAGCTGAAGGAAAGCAGAGGAGGTAGGTGAAGAACTAAATGCAGTATTAAAACTTCTGAAAAAAAAGAGGGCCGAAACCCATTCTATTTAAATTCTGAGCATTCAATTCCTGTCACTCTTTGGATGGAAGAGTGGTCTTCTCCATTCTGCCATTTACTTCTGATATGTCTCTGGTATACTTTGGCTATGGAACTCTATAGTGCTTCTGGTGAATGAGCAAAAAGGAAAATAAATGATGCAAGGGTCGGCCATACTGTGAAACAAATGCTTCTGATAGCAAAGGATCATTGTCAAGGGGAAAATATTCACTTGGATACAATATGAACTGAAAATACAAAGTGTACTATGTCCTTGTTCAGGAAAAACATTCTGCTAATGTGAAAACCTTGATGATACAGTTTTCTGCGTGCTGTACCTCTACATGATTCATGATGTTGCTAATCTAGTGCTTTGCCTCTAAACCGCTGTGTTAAGGCTCAAAAATCTTCAATCTGAACGTTGAGCTAGCTGGTATTTCTCTGCTGCTTCATAAATGTCTCGATCTACAAGATCTGGTCTTTAAATGGTGCCGGATAGGTTTCTCCTTCGCAGAGATTAAACTGTCCTTGGATAGTATTTATGCCACCGCTAACTTTCCAGGTGTTTCCCTGTAGTACCCGCTTCTAGATTCAATTATGTCTGTTCAACACACCATTAAAGTAGTACACATGAACCATGGCGGTTTTCCTCTTCTTTGGAACCTTTCAAAACATGAAAAAAAGTTACGAAAATACTGGGGGTGGTGGATGCAGTGCAGATGATGAAAATAATCGTGTAGCTGGTGAAATGGTGGAACGATGCAGAGGAATGATGGACGGAGGCCTTGGTGAAGGTTGGCGGAGCGCAGAGGAAATTTAAATGAAAACCTTAACAAACTCGACCTTGGAACAAATATATGCAATGGTACGGGTGGAAGTATGGCGGATACACATGGGGGTGACGTGGTAGGACCGGGTGGTGGCGGAAAAGTCAACAGCGGGAAAAACATCTGGACCGTCAGATCTCGAGGGAGATTGACAGTTGAAAATGCAGTGGAGGGTGACGAACGGTGGACCAGGAGTACAAAGACCATGGGTTAAATCTCGTGTAGCTTCGCGGAGCACCAACCATCGGATGAGCAGCTCTGGATCGGATGGCACATGACAATATCGCTCCGCGTCCATAGACGAATGATAACGTGTGATGGAGAGTGGTTTCTGAGCTGTAAAGGGAGACACATGGCGCGCAATGAGTGGAATCACTGGGCAATAAGAAAATACCGCCTTCCGCCTGAAAGCAGTGCGATAGATACCACCGGGTTTGTGAACAGTGCTTGTGGCGGGGACCACCGGTGGGTAAACTCTGAACCGTTAGATCTGTGGGAAATGAACGGTTAAGACGCGACGATCGATGATGAATGGATTTAATCGGTAGTTGCTGCAGGGGCGGCGATCACCGTCCGTTCTGTTTAGATCAACTGCCATAAACGCGTCTGATATTTAGATACGGTAAGCGCCCTTTGGCCTGGTAGGTGGTTCAAGCGCCACAGTCGTGTGGAGGAAAAAATGCATGGGGCTTTGGGAAACGTTAGAGGGAAGAAGGGGAAATTTGGCTAACCAAAGGGTGTAGGGATGTTTTAGAGGGGATTTTTTGGGATGGAAAGGGGGCTTTGTAGGGATACAAGGGGTTAATGTAGGCCTTTGGAGCAGAACTTATGTAATCAACGAGACCTTAGAAAGGGAGTCAGCAGAGGGAAATTTATCAAAGGCAAAGGCACAGGAGGCTTCAAGGATGATGTGTCTTCAGGGGAGATGCATTCCTTGAAGGCTCAAAAACCATTTAGCCCCCTACTTTGCCTGTCAAAAATTTACAAGGGGGCTAACAGTGGCTCCACATGGGGATGGCTTCTTTTTGAAGGAGTCAAGAATTCAGAAAATGATCTTTGGTGTAGGCCAGATGCCTGTTGCTTTAAGCCACTTTCTTCTTTGATTTTTCAGCTGCCACAATTCCGAAGACATCGATTTAGCAGAAAAACTTTCCCAATCAATCTACCTACCCACACTACAATACTAGCATTTTTTCTTCTTCTAGGGTGCATTTGAGCTAGCAGACCCTTCACATCATTTTATTTTTACAAATGGAAAATAAACCTATTCTAAATCTACCCTTATTGCTCCATGAGACCAGATTAGACTATTGGTCTCATATGTTTCTCTACCTAATCTAATATCTGCTGGGATTAAATTGTCCAGCAGATTTCTTCTCTATATTCTACGACGGAAATTGAAAAATAGCCAAGCTAGGATTAGACTGTCTGACTTGCTGTGAGTCCAAGGGATAAAGACAGTTACACGTGGACAGAAAATTGCAGAACACTGAAAACAAAACTACGAAGGCTTGAAATCTGAAACTTGAAGTATCCTTCTTCTCTTTGTGACTCAAGTTTTGAGCATGTTAGAGTCACTTCTCTTCTTCATTTTAGCTCTGGTTTTGGGCACGTTAGAGCTGATTCTTCTTTCTTCTTTGCTGGTCCAGATTTTTGGGCATGTTAGGACCAGTTGTTTTACTTTCTTTGGCTCAGGTTTTGAGTTTATTAGAGCCAATATTTTGCACATCAGAGGTTCATGTTTTGAGCATGTATGAACCTCTCCTTTCTCTCTATTTTTTGAAACATTTTCTCCTTTTTCTTGAAAACAAAAACTGCAATGGTATGTACAATGGAAATTGAAAATCAGCAGAAGTAGTCTTTGAGCATCCTACCATTGACAGGACCCCCAAACTTCTCTGTGCCGTCTAATTCCTGTAGGAAGAAAGAATTTGGACCCACAGTGGCTTGGATGATGTATGGACCTTGCCACAGATAGTCAAACTTGTCGTGTTTTCCTTTATCCTCTCTCCTTGAGTCCCACTTCAGAACTTTATCCCCAATTTTTAAATCAACAGCTTTGGTTCTCCTGTCGAACAACCTCTTTATGTTTTCCTGAACTTTGACAGCTTTGTTGTAGACCTCTTCCCTTGTTTGTTGGAGGTGAATTGTTTGGTTTATTCTTCTCACCATACCATCATCTTTTGTCTGGATCTCTTGGACAAGTTTGATCACTGGTATCCCAAGGCTGATAGGAAACACTGCTTGTGTCCCATAGACAAGCTAATATGGTGACATGCCAATGGATTTCTTTGTTGTGAGCCTATCAGCCCACAAAGCATACACCAACTTGTTATGCCATGACTTTTTGTTCTCTTCAAGCAGCTTCTTGATGATGGTCACTAGGATCTTGTTTGATGATTCAGCTAATCCATTACCTTGAGGGTAATAGGTAGTTGAATGACCGAGTGTTATTCCATACCTGTGAAAAAAATCAACCATTTTCTTGGATCCGAAAGCAACAGCATTATCAATGATTATTTTCCTTGGGCAGCCAAACCAAGAGAGGATATGACTTTCTAGGAGACTAATGATGATCGAATCTGTGGCATTCCTAGTAGGTATGGCCTCTATCCACTTGGTGAAATAGTCCGTGGCTATTAGGATCCATTTGTGTTGTGCAGAAGAAGTAGGGTGAATCTCCCCTATGAAATCTAGGCCCCATTGCAGAAAGGGACCCTCAATAGTGATGGGTTGTAGAGGTAAGGGAAGGAGTTTTCTTTTGCCTTCAAAAATCTGGCATTTGTGGCAAGCAATTATCATCTTATGGATATCATTGAAGAGTGTGGGCCAATAATAGCTTGCCCTGAGTATTTTGTTTGCAGTGGCTTTCCAACTCAGGTGGCCTCCACACTCTCCAGCATGGAATTCTTGTTTAATCCTTTCTGCCTCTATTTCAGGAAAACATTTAAGCAATAGGCCATTTGGATTTTTCCAGTATAATTTTTCATTCAAAATGCAGTAGTTTCTAGCTTTTAGTTTTAAAAATCTGTCCTTGGTCTTTGATAGTTCGGGAGGGGCATTGAGGTGTGTAAGTACATATAAAATGTCAGAATACCAAGGAGAGCTCTAAAACGTTTCCTCAACAGTTGGATTAGAAAATTCTTGTTGCTCATCCAAGGTGTTTACCATGTTGATGTCTAGGGCTTGTAAGTTCGATTCAGCCATTAATTTAGCCAAGCCTTGACCCTTGATCAGTTTAGTGGTTTTTATCTCAAGATCGTATTATAAAATCACAGCAATCCATTTGCCCCTTTTCCCATTTGGGTCTTGGGACAAGATATCTTTGACCACTATGTTAGGCACATAGGTTATGGTGTGAGAATGCAATATGTACACCATGAAGTCTTTCAAGGCCTTAATCAGAGCATAGGCCTATTTTTCCATTATGTTGTATTTCAAGGGTGCATCTCTGAGTGCTTTGCTGAAGAAAGAAATGGGTTGTTCCATTCCCTTTGGATTCTTCTGCAGTAGGACTGCAGTTATCGTATGCTTGGAGGCGAATGAAAAAATCAAGAAATCTTTAGAGAAATATGGGCTGATCAGAACAGGAGCTTGGGTAAGTGCAAGTTTTACTGATTCAAAAGATTGTTTAGCTCCAACAGTCCATTTAACCCCCTCACCTTTCTTTAGCATGTTAGTCATATTTCTAAGGTGTTCAGCTAGGTTGGGGATAAATCTCCTAAGGAAGTTTATTTTCCCAATGAAGGACTGTAATTCCTTGATGTTTATTGGGTGTGTGATCTGTAGTATTCCCTCAACTCTCTGTGGATCTATCATAATTCCCTTTTCAGATATAATGTGGCGAAGAAGCTTGCCTTCTTGTAGCCCAAATACATTCTTTTTAGGATTCAATGACAGACCAAACCTTCTACATTTTTCGAACACTTTTCTCAGATGTTTCAGATGTTCTTCTTCAGTCTTAGAATAAACTATTATTTCATCCAAATAAATAACAATGAAGTTTCATATCTCATCTGAAAAAGCTATATCCATTGCTCTTTCGAAGGTTGCTCCAACATTCATCAATCCAAAAGGCATATTCACATACATGAAGGTACCCCATGGAGTGGTAAAGGTTGTTTTGAGTTGATCTTCTGGGATTACTAAGACTTGGTTGTAACCTGAAAATACATCTAACAGGGAGATTCTCCTTGAGCCTACTACTTTCTGAAGGATGTGTTCCATTCTTGGCAAAGGGTAATTATCTTTAAGTGAGGCTCTATTAAGATTTCTGAAGTCTATGCATAATCTGATCTCCCTTGTTTTCTTTCTCACAGCCACTAGGTTTGATACCCAATCAGAGAACCTCACAGGGACTATTATGTCTGTATCATAGATATTTTTAATCTCTTTTTCAACTGCAGGCAATTGTTTTGGGTTTATCCTATGAAGCTTCTGCCTGAAGGGTTTCTGATTTTCCTTTAAAGGTATTTTGTGTTGTATGATGTTTGTGTCATAGGCCTTTAAGTATTCATAACTCCAGGCAAACACATCAATGAATTCTTTGAAAAGGTCGACATATTTTTTCTTCATGTCTACAGGTAAAGACTTAGCAAATTTAATAATTTTGGGCTTATCTTCAGTGCCTGAGTTGCATTCTTCCACGTCAAAGTCTGCATGTTCTATAGTGGGATTTTTTGCTACATCATCAAAGTCAAAGAGGTCCTCTAAGGGTGCCAGGCCTCTTGGTATATTCTTATCTTTGGCCTGCAGCACCTCTACTTCTTCACTATCTGCGTTTTCAAATTTTGTGGTTGAGTTTCCAGTTTCTTCAGTTAAAGCGTTTATTTCTATGTTACAGGGTGTTTCTTCCTCATCTGAGGATTCTTTGCTTAGGCAGCTACTGTCAGATTTGGACTCTGAATCAGAAAATTCAAACTCATTTATGTCTATCAGAAAATCTTCAATCTGTTTATCTCCTTCAAAAACCTGCCAATATTTTTCATTGTCCGGCACTGCAGGTCTGAATTTGGTTTGAATGATGATTTGATGATCACTGGGAGTCTTAGGATATGAGCTAGCTAGGCAAGCTAATCCATTTTCAATGACATTTTGACTCCTAGGAACAAACACTAATTCGTATTCAACAAAGGTTTTCAATAAATCCATAGCGTCATTCATATATTCTCTCAGCCTAGGATGTTTTGCTGTGTATTCACCATTCACCTGTTTAATAATCAGCTCAGAATATCCATGCACAGTTATCCTATGGGCTCCCAATTTTTTCAACAGTGTCAAGACTAGGACCAGAGCCTCGTATTCTGCAATATTATTTGTGCATTTGAAGTGCAGGTTACAAGCATGGCTCTCTGCGTAATCACTCTCTGTGTCATGTATCCACACTCCTGCCCCAGCAATTCTCTTGGTGTAGGAACCATCGAAGCTCATCTCCCACAGGGGTTCAAACTCGTTTTTGTTATCGTTCCCTTCCCTACGGCTGGGTTCACCATTATGTTGCATCATAGGGTCTACACTAAGCTGTGGGCCGTTTAGTTTTTTGTTATGGTCGTGGAAGTCAGAGAGGTGATTATTTGGATAATTGCATTCTGTTTCTGGCTCGCTTTGCGTTGTTGTTTCAGTGCACTGCTCAAATTTTTCTACGTTTTCATCCTCTGAGTCTAGGGTAGCCATTATGTTTAAGTCCATTAGCTCTGTTTCATCATGTGCACCTTTTCTTGTATCTACGTTTTCAAATTCTGGTTTCCCCAAAGATTCATTATTGCAGAAGATAAAGGAATCCAGGTCTGTATGTACAGAGGATAGAGGAGAATTTTCAGGCTTCTCAGGGCTACTAACCAGGAATTTCATTTGTGCTTCCCTGTACAGTCTTCTAAGTTGGCCAAAGATTGGGATTGTGGCGTAAGCCCCATCCATATGCATTGTTCCTTGCATCTTGGCTCCCCATGATCTTGATAATAAAATTCCATACTTGGGTGGCACATTTGCCACCACAACATCCATGACCATACACTTGGCAGGAAACTGAGTAAGACTCACACACAGGTCTTTAATTAGGCCAAGGCATTTTACTCTGCTAGAGTTGAATGAATATAATTCTTTGTAAGGACGGGTTATCTCTAGGCCTAGCCTTTCCATGACTACCTTAGGCATCAGGTTGTGAGATGCTCCAAAATCATGCATTGCATTATGAAGATTCTTGTCATGTATGTTGAGACTAACATAGAAAGGTGGAACCACCCCTTCCTGAAACTTTCCCTCTATTTTTGGACCAAATAGCAGGGCAGGCTGATCATCATTCAGATTTACAATGTCACTGTTCTCACCTAAATTTAGTGCTTTCAAAATTAGGCCCTTATATACATCCTGAGTGGCCAGCTCAGAGAGTGGGACAGAGATTTTAATTTTTGCAATCTCACTCTCCAAATTGAAAGTGGACTGACTATTGGGAATGCTAAACTATGTTTTGTTTGCCACTGCCTTAGTGGCTGTATCAGTGGGCTGATTCTCATTATGTACAGTGTTAGTGACCATTTTATCAGGAGCGCTAACTGCAGTGCTAGTGCTACTATTCGGTCGACTTTGTTTATCAGTTTGTTGGTTGTCCCTTTCTCTGTTCTTCCCAGAACTTTCAGCTGATGGTTTTCTACTTTCAGCAGTTGTTTTAGAAGATTTCGCAGGCCTTTTCTTAATGGTGACCTCAGAAGTTTTTAGTTTGGGAGTTTCTTGGCTCTTTTTGCTTCTAAGTTCATATTGTTCTTTGACCTACATCATGGCATTTTTAAATCCTAATATGTAATCCTCAGTTTCTGACCATTCCTCATCCCAACCAGAGGGTGAGGACTGATCTTCTTCTGAGTAACAATTGTGGATTGAACCTTCTGTTTCAAACATGTTTATTGTATTTCCCTCAGATTCTTCTATGATTCCCTCATCTTCATCCAGGAAGTTCTCTTGGAAAGGGGGAGTAACTTGTTGATCTGACTCTCTTTGTCTATCGGGAATGTTGATGTTTCTTCTAAATTTTTGGTTCTGGTTTTGGTTTCGGTTTTGGCTATTGATAGTGAAAACAATTTTTTCCATCATTTGTTGTAACCTTTCCACATTTTTGGACAATTTTTCATAATTTGGGTTATATGTGGAAGCTACATTATCATCCTTATACGTTACCCTCCTCTCAGATCTCAGTCTTGCTCTTTTCTCAATCATATTTTCCTCTATCTTCACTGCTCCCTTCTGCATGTCCTCCAATGTGTTGTACTCTTTATCCCTAAGCTCATAGGCCATGTCAGCATCAAAGCCTTCAGGGTATTTTGCTAGGGCCATGCCTTGTGGAGGTTTCATATGTGGAGGGAGGGCATTGTAAATGCTATTAAATCTTGTTGTGTAATCGTGGACACTCTCTCCTACGTTTCTTTTCAGGGTCATGTATTTGGCTAGGAGTTGGAAAAGATTTTCCCTAGCTTCCCATTTGTTTATGAAGGTCTGATATAAAATGGGAAGATCTTGGATACTACCAGGAGGCAAGATTTTAAACCATTTATTCACCTCACCTCCTAAGCTTTGGGCAAAGATTCTCATTTTGACTGTATCATCATCAATTTCCATGTAGTCAAAAGAATCTTCCATCTTATCTACATGTTGCTGAGCGATGATGGATTCTTTGGCAGTGAAATGTGGGATATTTGATTGATAATCATTTGGTAGGGGCACTATAGGCTGAGGTAACATCAAAGGTGCATACCAGGCTGCCATGGTGATATTCTGATGAGGTAAAGGGTTAACTTGAGCTGCTGTTATGTGGATGACAGGGATACTAGGACCAGCAGAGGACTGATGAGTAGATCTAGGGTGACTGAGCCCCAATTTTTGTATGAATTGTATATCAGGAGGTGTGGATGGAGGGGTCTGTCTATCCCTAATGGGTTGACCGCTATGAGATGGTGAAACAGGGAATCCAAGGTCTAGCTGGTCTAAGACACTGAACGACCTAGCTCTTGGTAAGCTGTTTTGAGTGCCTAGGTCAAAAAATGGGTCTAATAGAGCTGTAAATTTTTCTGGTGCACAGTGAGCTCTATGGATGTGGCTGGAAATAGTTGGTCTTTTAGGTGTGGGAGCTCCATTGAGGATACTCTCAGGATTGTCAACTATTTCAGGTGGGTTTGGGTTAGGGTAAGCTCTTGTATGAATGGTTCTAGAAGCCAGAATGTTGTTTTCTGACCAAGCAGCTTAACCCTACCTATCACTTCTACTGTGGTTGATGTTGTTATGGAGGCTGGTCTTCCAGTGGAGTCTAATGTGAACTAAGGTAATCAACAGGCCTACTGATCACCAGTGGAGTCTTTGATCATTTAGGAATTATGGAGTCATTGGGTGGAAGGTTTAGGATGCTTCTGGAGGGTACACTATCCACCATAGTGCTTATGAGATGCCCCCTTTCAAGGATATCTTCCAAACATAGCAAACTATAACCAGAGATTGACTGGGAGGGAATTTACCAGATATGTCACCTTTGAAAGAGTGTGAGATCTGGAGGCTACCTGGCCCTTTCCAGACTCTGTCCAAGAGTATGGGAGAAACCAACAAATGGCATAGAGGCTGATGTGTGAATAGGAGCGTTTAACTGCCAACCTAACCATAGATTGTAGGTTTTTCTGAATGCCTAAGAATGTTTAAGGTGTAATGCACTCAAGTTTTCCCATTAGAGTCGCCATTATGTTGGGGTTCCCATGTTTTGGCAAGGTTGGAAATACCAAAAGATGAGACAACATCAAAACCACTTGCAGACCTCAGGATCTAGCCCTCCTGGGTCCAGAGAGGGATCTCTCTATGATTTTCAAAGGTATATGTCTATGAAGCTCAAAATTTAAGATGTTAGGCTAGTTATAGGCACAAGGTTTGTTTGTTT
Organism: Pinus albicaulis; assembly: GCA_034641835.2. NCBI lineage: Eukaryota > Viridiplantae > Streptophyta > Pinopsida > Pinales > Pinaceae > Pinus > Pinus albicaulis. Next base: position 1,616,820,291 of record CM076570.1, on the reverse strand, counting down.
GATTTGAAGTTTGGTTGTCAGTTATCAAGGAAGAAAGGTTCCGTGTAAGACAAGGATGAGCAAAGAGGAAAGGGTAGAGGTGAAATGTTCCAAGAAATATTCAAAACCATTGGGCAATAGAGTCAGGAAATGATTTACTCACTGTCCAATGTGCAAGCTTTCAATTGGGCTAGTCATCTAAAACATTGGATCTTAAAGATAATTGTGTGATATGGAATCGTAAAGAAGAGGAAACGACATATATTAGAGCACAAAGTCAAAGACCATCTGGTCGCACAAGGATCCTAGTGGACAGGGCAGACTCTAATCCCCAGTGTCCCCAAATCTTCTAGCCAAATCCTTAACAAGAAACATCTAAGAACATACAACATTTAATTCATACATCAGAGAGCAGGCAATAGCATCCACTACATTGGTTAAATTATCTGAAATCAATTCTTAGATAACACATTCAGAAGAAAAACATTAATGGCAAGGAGAGAAGAAACATAGGGTACCTAACAAGGGTAAATCCTATGCCAATTTTCTGATGCAAGCCAGTAGAAATGAAATGAAATGAACTAAGCACAAAGATAAGAAAACATAACTGCTGCTTTAGATCAGGATCCAAAGAAATGTGCTTGTCATATTAACAACAATACCAGTCAAGTACGAAATTTCCAATAGCAGAATACTCGGTCTAAGATCATATTCCTCAGCCTATCTTACAACTTTACACAGAGACTGTGTCTGAAGGAAACTACTTGCAATTCTCTGATAACTGATCAAAAACCTTTACAATATTATCTCATGAGTTTTATAGCTGAAGGAAAGCAGAGGAGGTAGGTGAAGAACTAAATGCAGTATTAAAACTTCTGAAAAGAAAGAGGGCCGAAACCCATTCTATTTAAATTATGAGCATTCAATTCCTGTCACTTTTTGGATGGAAGAGTGGTCTTCTCCATGCTTCCATTTACTTCTAATATGTCTCTGGTGTATTATGGCTACAGAACTCTGTAGTACTTCTGGTGAATGAGAAAAAAGGAAAATAAATGATGCAAGGGTTGGCCATACTGTGAAATAAATGCTTCTAATAGCAAAGGATCATTGTCAAGGGGAAAATCTTCACTTGGATACAATATGGACTGAAACTACAAAGTGTACTGTGTCCTTGTTCAGGAAAAACATTCTGCTGATGTGAAAACCTTGATGATACGATTTTCTGCGTGTTGTAAATCTGCATGATTCATGATGTTTCTAATCTGGTGCTTTGCCTCTAAACCTTTGTGTTAAGGCTAAAAAATATTCAATCTGAACGTTGAGCTAGCTGGTATTTCTCTGCCGCTTCATAAATGTCTCGATATGCAAGATCTGGGCTTTAAATGGTTCCAGATAGGTTTCACCTTCGCAGAGATTAAACTGTCCTTGGATAGTATTTATGCCGCCACTACCTTTCCAGGCGTTTCCCTGTAGTACCAGCTTCCAGATTCAATTCTGTCTGCGCAAAACGCCATTAAAGTAGTACACATGAACCATGGCGGTTTTTCGCTTCTTTGGAACCCTGCAAAACACGAAAATAGGTTACGAAAATACTGGGGGTGGTGGATGCAGTGTGGATGATGAAAATAATCGTGTAGCTGGTGAAATGGCGGAACAATGCAGAGGAATGATGGAGGGAGGCCTTGGTGAAGGTTGGTGGAGCGCAGAGGAAATTTAAATGAAAACCTTAAAAAAATCGACCTTGGAACAAATATATACAATGGGACGTGTGGAAGTACGTCGGATACACGTGGGGATGACGTGGTAGGATCAGGTGGTGGAAAAAATGTCAACAGCGGGAAAAAAATCTGGACCATCAGATCTCGGGGGAGATTGATGGTTGAAAATGTAGCGGAGGGCGACGAATGGTGGACCAGGAGTACGGAGACCATGGGTTAAATATCGTTCAGCTTCGCAGAGCACCAACCGTCAGATGAGCAACTCTGGATCAGAAGGCACACGACGATATCACTCCGCGTCCACGGACGAACGATAACACGCGATGGAGAGCGGTTTCTGAGCCATATAGGGAGACACGTGGCACATGATGAGTGGAATCACTGGGCAATAAGAAAATACTGCCTTCCGCCCGAAAGTGGTGCGATAGATACAACCGGTTTTGTGAACAGTGCTTGCGGCGGGGACCAGTGGCGGGTAAACTCCGAATCGTTAGATCTGTGGGAAATGAACGGTTAAGATGCGACGATCAGCGATGAATGGATTTAATCGGTAGTTGCTGCAGGGGCGGCGATCGCCGTCCATTCTATTTAGATCAACAACCATAAACATGCCCGATATTCAGATACGGTAAGCACCCTTTGGGCTGGCAGGTGGTTCAAGCGTCGCGGTCGCGTGGAGGAAAAAATGAAGGGGGCTTTGGGAAACTATAGAGGGAAGAAGGGGAAATTTGGCTAACCAAAGGGTGTAGGGATTTTTTAGAGGGGATTTTTTGGGATGGAAAGGGGGCTTTGCAGGGATACAAGGGGTTAATGTAGGCCTTTGGAGCAGAATTTATGTAATCAATGAGACCTTAGAAAGGGAGTCAGCAGAGGGAAATTTATCAAAGGCAAAGGCACAGGAGGCTTCAAGGATGATGTGTCTTCAGGGGAGATGCATTCCTTGAAGGCTCAAAAACCATTTAGCCCTCTACTTTGCCTGTCACAAATTTACAGGGGGGCTAACAGTAATCATGTTTTTTTATGTATTTCTCACTTTTAGTGTAGCAAGGTCCTTCAAAAGCATGCAACATTGGTAATCCTTGGATGAGGAATTAAAGTTTTCATCCAACGAGTACTCCCACTAAAAATTTGAGTAAAAACTTTGGGAGATAAGTTGAAAATGTGAGTTGAAAAAATAGTTTTATTATTTAATTATTGTTTAATCCTTTTACCCTTTTATTTAAAAAATGGTGAATCATCCCCCATGGTTGAAAATTTCATCTTGAATCCTATTGGTTGTTATAAAATTTATTTTTGTTGTACATTTTTCTTAGGAGGCCCATTTCAGAGCTCAAAATTACCCTAATGGAGATCATGGTGCATTAAAAGTACGATCTTGAGAGCACTAATGATGACATAATTTAGGAAGTGGTGAATTTAATGCACACATGATGGAGAGAGTGGAAATTAAATTCATATATGGTGGAGAATATGCAGATACAACGCAGTATTCATGGAGGCTAGTGGCCACATGTATAGTGCAGTTATGAGGTTGGCCAGGGATATGGAAGGCTCAAAAACCATATAAGGGAGATGAAGGCAGTAATAGAAGGAAAGCTTTAGATTTTTATCATTTATATGTTTAGATTTATATTTTTCATCTCACATTTATATGCACGCTTCGGCTGTTTAGATAAGTCTGCAGTTGTAATATCCCCAAATGGGACTGCTTAGCAAGTCATTCCTGAAAAACGAATTTTTTAGGAATATATGATATAGAAACCAAGATAATCCCTTGGATCCCTTAGATCCGATAATATAATACCAAAATCCAAGAGGAAATTAGAAACCAATCAAACTAGGCGAGGTAAACAAACGTCTCACACCTAGTATGGCTTGAAAATGCCCAAGAATGGGACTGCAGCAATATGTAAACACAATAATGGAGTAGAAGCTAGATATTAGCTCATGAAATGTGTTAAGAAACACAAAAATATCAATTAGTGTTACAGCAGCAACTTATTACACCTTTCATGATCCCAAAAGTTGGGAAAATGCAGCAAATAGGGCCATAAAAAGGCTTCCTTCAGAAAAATACGCTATAACTATGAGAAATGGGATTAGGATCCCTTATTTAATGCAATATACATCACACATGCAGAAATGGGAGCAAAAAATCCCTCTAGCCAAGCTAAACACATCTCCCCAAACCAATACAGCTCAAATAAGTCCAAACCCCATGACTTTAGCTAACAGAAAATACTGAAGCATGTAACATTGTTATTTTAATGAGTTTTTATGTAGCAATAAATGAGAAATAGTATATCTGGAGTTTACAATCATCCAATGGCTAAGAAAAATGGAGATCTCTTGCTTTTTATACAAAATGAGAATAACCCAGCAAGGGTTTCATGAAAGTACAAGCATAAAATGAAAGATCTGTAGATCTAGATTAGAAATAACATAGTTATACTGTAGCTCTGTATATATGTAGCTGAAATTTACAAGAAATATAAGAAGAGGCTTTATACAATCTTCCTCGGAGAAGGGTTGGCCCTTTTCCCAAAGGACAAGCTCAAGATCAAGGGTCTTGACCCTGCTATTGCAACATAGAGAGAAATGACGCAGTTCCTGCAAAGGAATACACTGTAGAATATGAATAGTACATTGGACACATGCTAAGATATGAAATTAAGCTCAAAAACTCCCTCAATTATCTCCCAGAGAAAGAAAGGCTTCCTCCTCTTAAATACAAGCTTTGGAAGTGGTGTTGTGGTACTTCCACTGCAACACCCTGCAACACAAAATTATACTCTACAGAAATAACACTGTAGCTTAAGGAGGATGCTTGGCCTCGAGCCTGAATTTGGAAAACTAAAGTGCAATACTCCTCCAAGAGGTCTCTCAAGGTAGGAGAAGGAGTTCCTAAACAAGAATGCCTTGTGCTGAACAGCACTGCAGCTCTGTAAAATAGAAAGAGGATGCAAAATATTCATGCAAACCATACATCAATAATCATCAAGATAACCTAAAATGGCTACCATTCCCTTCCTTATAAGCTATGTGAGGTTCCTCCGTTTGGGTCCCACCCATTAGGGTTTCCACATGCACATGATCAATCTCCCTTTAAAACTACGTTGTATCTTCATTAAGGCCACTCTCCCTTAACAACGTTGTTTGATTTGGTTAAAGTTGACCTCTTCAACCTGCTTCATCCCTTTTCACGCCCAAGTGTCTTCAATCCAGCTTTCATATGTCTGTCTAAGCTGATCCTTGTTCATATTGAGCTATTTACATTGGTGATCCACTCCTCTTCATGCATTTTGTTGACTTAGTAAAACTTGACTTTGTCCACATGAAAAAGTCCCTTTTCACACATAAGGGTGTGAAATGCAGCTACCACAATGATCCCCTTTAACACCAAGAGGTTTTTTATGCTGATTTAAGTAAGTATGGGTCTCCTCCCCCATTTATTCATCTACTAGGCGCAAAAATAAAAAATCAATATTCCTATTAGCCGCATGCTAATTTAGGAATATTATAGTCCTCCCTTCCCAAGTGTTGCTTGTCCTCAAGAAACTGCAAGGATAGGACTGAAGAGTTTCTTATCCTCCTCCTGTATGATCCTCATATGATGAAAATCCACAAGGAATATGATGTTTTCTCAATAATGAATCTCCATAGTGCCCTTCCCAAGAATGCAGGTTAGATTTTGGTGAGCATCAAAAATAGCCATCATCATGAAAAGCTAAAATAATCAAGGATGAAAATATGTGTTGCCTAGAGGTCCTCTCAAGGCATGGTGACTGAAATGTGTTGGGAACTATCATTCCCATGTAAAACCTCCATCCCCATGCTATCAACCATACAAGATGAGTCAACATCCAACATGGCAACTCATGAAAGATCTCCTCCACCTTTGGCTCCTGCAATGTAGGTGGGCTGAATAACTGAACATGGTAGAAAAGATGGCCTAAACCACACTGTTGTACTCTCCACTTAGGATAAGTGTAGATTATATGTTTATCTTGGGCTGCAATAAGGTTTCCCTCAAGTGGCAAGGAGAAGAGTAGATCTCCAAAGATCCTTTCTCCTATGTCATGAATCATGTTGGCCCAAATCATCCCATTCAAAATGAATGGAACATCATCACCATTTGGCATCCAAATCAGAAAAATGTTGAAGGTTATATGTATTTTTGAATGATACCAATGGTTTATCAAGTGGATACAGCACAATCTTCCCAATTGTTGATATAGATCATCACATGGCAAGTGGTTTTTCAACAAGATGACAACTGTACACATTTTCATATCTACCATGAGATGGTAAATGGCATTATATATCAGTTGAGTACAATGAGAATGACAGCACACTTGTCCAAAGTCATGTAGAGAAGGGTTATCATCATTATAAAGGTTGGCCCTAAAGTGACCATGTGACCCAAGAATAATCTTGCTCTTATGTGGAGCAATGCACTGTCCGTAGATGGTGAGAAGATACAGATACTCAATGGAGCAATCAATAAGTACAGAAATATATTTCTTACCATGCATAAGGAGTAAGCTAAAAGTGGGGTCCATGGATGACTCCTCCCATGAGAATCGCCTCATAAAAATCTGAAAAAAGGAAGGATGCATACTCCCCTTGGAACACTCCATTAATAGAAACATACTCTCAAGTGACAACGATGTTGGCCTTAGTGTTAAGGCTCTTGTCACTCTGTGATCCCCTTCCTTGACATTCCACATGTAAAATTCATCGACTATCATGCTTCTATGTGGGGAAATATTATTCCTAAGTTGAAGTCCCTCCTTATCCTTCAATGTTGAAGGGTAGCCTCTTTGCACCTTGAATGTGCCATGCATTCCTCTTGAAATATCATGATGAGTATGGATAAATTTCATCCCATACTCTCCCAATAGTGACCATAGAAACAACGACTCTTACTGCCTTATTGCATTATCATAATGAAAATCATGGAGCAACAATACAATAATGGACATGTGAGATGTCTCATCAACATAGTACAAGCAAGCTCCCTTATGCCAAATCAGGTGGGAGTTATCATTCCTCCCAAACCAAGGTACATACATGAGAGACATCTCAAACAAAAATATATGTAAATACATGAGAGATATCTCCAACAAGAGTAAATACATGGGCATAAGCTTTAACATGTGATGTCCAAACTCTCTTCTTAACAACCACAACAACCATGCCTTCTTATGCATCCTATGATTGAGAAAAATGCATGAGATAAGAAAATATAAATATTTGGGTAGTATTCATACTCACCCAAAAGCAACCAGCACAACCATGCTTCTTGCTGGCTTGTATCATAGATTTTCAAGTGGTTTGGAAACTTCTTTCTCCATAATGTCATCCACTCATCCCACTATGGGTGATGGATCTCATTCTGCAAATACTTGGTATCCTCCCATTGTAGGACACCAACCTCCTCAAATATTTGAAGAACTTTGCACTTCATGGAATATTGAAGTGCACCACCAATGGGATCTCTTAATGACACCTTCTCCTCATGCATGGCCTTCCAAAACCAATGGGGTCTTGGATCTGCTGCAAGTAGAAGTCTCTCTTTGAGCCGTGGCATGCTCATTGAGAAAGTGTCATCTAGAGAGGAGAAAATGTTTCTCATCTTAAGATGTCTACCCTTTGTTATTTCTTCCTTCATTTCTTCTTGAATGAAGCTGACATCTGAATGCTCCCATGAGGAATGGGTCCTTATTTCTTCATTGCTGCTCTTGGATAGTGCAATGCAACTTTTCTACTCTAGATTAGAGGTAAGTGATGATCCTGTGTCATGCAATAGCAGATTTCCACAATCCTCTAAAATATTTGCTACAATAATAGAAAGTGGAAATTCAATCATACCTTTATGGGCATTGGGAATACCTTGTATGGCTACAATATTTCCTTCTTCTACTATGTTGGCTCCTTCAACTACTAATGTTGAAGGTTGCTCCTCCAAGGTTGTGACAGCACTGATACAAGTCTCCTCAAGTGGTGGTGAGGGCTCCTCCCTCTATGATTTTTCTTCATCAAATCTCTTGATCACCCTCTGAGTGAAATCCACAAAAATAGATACTTTTGCATGACTTATGTGACTGAACCACCAAGTTCTTGCTATGCTCTCCATGTGCAACACTACAATCTCTACTGCTTCTCTCTCTACCACTGTATGTAGTAGGAAGAATTCATCAAGTCTTCTTGCCCAATCCCTTGCTAAAGATGATCCATCAAAATTAGACAATAGAAACCTATTGCCCTTCATTATTCTTGTGTTGCAAGGTCTCCTTTCTTCCTCCATTTGAATAAACTATGGGAAGGCTAGAGTCCCCTTGAAGGCTCTAGGTTGAGATTTGTACTCAACAAGGTATTCACTAAGAATCTGATGATCCAAGTGTCCTCCATGCTTCTTGTATTCTTCTTTATGAGAATAGGAAGTGCATGGTCCTTCCTCTTCTTGAAATCCTCTTGGATTTTCTTGGCATCTCTTCTCCTTCATCTGCTCAACCTTCTGGGAGAGGTTCTTTATGGATCTAAAAAGTGATGAGAGAAAACTCATCCTCTCCATCATTTTGAATTTTTCTCCTTCTCTTTATTCTTCTGATAGCTGGAACTCATAGGCTGAGCCAAAGCTCATGCTTTGATACCACTGTAACATCCCCAAATGGGACTACTTAGCAAGTCATGCCTGATAAACGAATTTTTTTAGGAATTTATGCTACAGCAACCAATATCATCCCTTTTATCCCTTAGATATGATAATCTAAGACCCAAATCCAATAGGAAATCAGAAACCAATCAAACTAGGTGAGGTAAACAGGCCTCTCACACCTAGTATGGCTTTAAAATGCCCACGAATGGGACTGCAGCAATATGTAAACACAATAATGGAGTAGCAGCAAGCTATTAGCTCATGAGATGTGTTAAGAAACATGAAGGTATCAATTAGTGTTACAACAACAACTTATTTCACCTTTCATGATCCCAAAAGTTGGGAAAATGCAGCAAATAGGGCAATAAAAAGGTTGTCTTCAAAAAATTACGCTATAAATGTGAGAAAGGGGACTAGGATCCCTTATTTCATACAATATACATCACACATGCAGAAATGGGAGCAAAAAAAATCCCTCTAGCCAAGCTAAATAGGTCTCCCAAACCAATACAGCTCAAATAAGCCCAAACCCCATGACTTTAGCTAACATAAAATACTAAAGCATGTAACAACATTATTTTGATTAGGGTATATGCAAAAATAAATGAGAAATAGTATTTCTGGAGTTTACAATCATCTAATGGCTGAGAAAAATGGATATCTCTTCCTTTTTATACAAAATGAGAATAACCTGGCAAGGGTTTCATGAAAGTACAAATATAAAATGACAAATCTGTAGATCTAGATAATAAATAACGTAGTTATACTGCAGATTTGTATATATGTAGCTGAAATTTACAAGAAATAGACAAAGAGGCTTTATACAATCTTCCTGGGACAAGGGTTGGCCCTTTTCCCAAAGGACAAGCTCAAGAACAAGGGTCTTGACCCTGCTACTGCAACACAAAGAGAAATGACATAGTTCCTACAAAGGACTATGCTATAGAAGATGAAAATTACATTGGCCACATGCCAAGCTCTGAAATGAAGCTGAAATACTCCCTCATTGATCTCCCAGAGAAGGAAAGGCTTCCTCCTCTAAAATACAAGCTCTGGAAGTGGTGTTGTAGTCCTACCACTACAACACCCTGCAACAGAACGTTATACTCTGTAGAAATAATTTTGTATCTAAAGGAGGATGCTTGGCCTAAAGCCTAAATGTGGAAAATTGAAGTGCAATACTCCTCCAAGAGGCCTCTCAAGGTAAGAGAAGGAATTCCTAAATAGGACCGCCTTGTGCTAAACAACACTACAACTCTGTTAAACAACAAGAGAATGCAAAATAGTCATGCACACCATACATCAATAATCATCAAGCTAACCTCAAATGTCTACCATTCCCTTCCTTATAAGTTATGTGAGGTGTTGTCGCTCCTAGGGACAGCCTTGAGTTGCGAAAGACCAGTGCCTAGGACATCTTATACAGCAAGGAACATATGATATAACATGGAGAATTATCAGCAAAAGGCTCTCATGCTATCTCCTGTAAACAGGAAGGTTAATTTGAATGGGACCAAAAATTTCAAAGACTTGACGTAGGGCAAGCAATAATGCAAAGGCTAGGTGTGAAACTCTAATACAAATGCATCATACAATTCAGAGGTAGCTTACTGTAAAGAGGGTCGGTTCAAAAATACCTCACAGAAATAAATAATCAGGTGTTTACTGCATATGAAATATTGAGATAATACTAACTGTCATTGAGATGATATCCAGATACACATATCAACATGTAATGGGCTTACCAATTTAATAATCCATACATGACAATAGCGTTTTAAAAATAACATCCCATAGAAGCTAATATAGCAGAAGTATGGTTGAAGTGGAAAATGAAACAGTATATCACGCCTGAGCCATATTTAAAGTGCTTGATATCAACTAGGATAAATTCATACAAAAAACCAGTGAGCCACTCACAATCCAGAACATGATACAAGAGAAATGGATGAAAACAAGATGAACAATTAAACTATCACATAAAGGGAAGAGTTACAAACTGTGAAGCACCCTAGACCAGAATCCTCATTAAAGATGGAACTCCTCCTCACTGAAACCCAACAGGCTCTATACATTCATGTAAAAGTTCCACAAAAATGCATACAAAATTCTCTCACAGCATATTTTTCTGAAAATCTGGAACCATCAATAATCTGTTCTTGGGGAATTTTATAGGAGAAAAACTAGTAAAGGGAGTGGATGATGAACATTTAATTTGTCTCATTAAGAAATGATGGCGGAAGCGCTCACGCCCATACTGCTTAATGACTCTGTATTGTTGTATGTACTCTGTAGCCTGCTTCGGGAGTCCTAGTGAGGTCGAGATTGACCTCGGACGTGTTCTTGAAGTCCTTTATGGTTGTTTGGAGCTCTGTGCTAGCCTTCTGGAATAAATGAACTAGGTGGAAAATCTGCAAGGCCTCCATGCTTCATAACTACTGACTGACAGGCGTAGAAACTTCTGTCAGTGTGTTCAACTGTTTAAGGGCTCGAGGAGGCATGGAGGCTTTAATGGGAAGATGCACTGCCTGGAGAAAAACATCCCGCATATATTCAAACACAGACTTGGCTGTTGCGTGTGCTCTTCAGGTCTTCAAACTGCGTCTTTATCCTTTGAATACGAGATTAGGCTCTAAATATTCAATTTACAGGCCCAAATCCCTTAAATCTCTGCTGCTGCTACATTTGGCCGTTGATGAAATGGCCTCTCTGTGCTCTAAACCATAGTCACTGTGATTATGGAATACAGGGTGAGTTAACCACTCTGCGAAAACCTGCATCATAAAATAAACCAATAATAAAATCCAGGTGGTGGAAGAGATGCTTTGAAAACCTATGGAATGGTGGAAGAAATGGTTAGTGCAGGCGAAAACTGGTGGAAGAGACCAGAATTAACGTTGAAACCCAAAGTTTAGCGTTTGGGTGGATTTACAAAGAAAAACGATGGAAATGAATGAACACGGGTCCTTTGATGGTGGGACCCGGCTAAGGGGGAGGGCGATTTGCTTTGGGTCATTGGATCGCAGGAGGCGATCAACGGCAGAGGTTAAACGATGTAGTTAAAAGAGGCTTCGATGAAGAAATATGGGTGAAATCGTGATGCGATGTGGACTGTCGATCTTGGATCAAATGGACGGTCATGATTGAATCGGAGAATCGCAATTGGGAGAGACAGAGGGTAACATTAAGACTTTTGCGATTGCGATTGGAGCGAAGTTATGATTATGCGATGGCTATTAGATCAGAGTGATAGATCAATGATGGAGATTAAACCGAAGGGGAACGCCGACGGGCACGAAGGAGTGGAGCGAGATAAATCTGGACTGTCGGATCTGATCAGATGGATGGCCATGATTGGATCAGAGGATCGCAATTGGGGGAGGCAGCGGGAGATGCATTTGGGAACTTACGATTGTGATTGGAGTGACTTCAAGATTGAGCTCCAGTTGTACGATCTAGGATAAGATCGATGGCGGAGATAAAATTGGCAAGGAAGAAAATAGGGACAAATGAGCGGATAGCGGGAAAAGCGTGGGCCATTAGATCAAAGGGGAAATGATGGCTGGGATTGGATCGGAAGATCACAATCGCAGGGAATAAGGGATGGCGCCTCAAGACTTTTTCGATTGTGATTGGAGCGGCTGCCGTTCGATCTGGAGGCAGATCGACGGCTTTGATGAAGTCGGAGGAATGGATGGATAGGGCGATGGGCGCACTGCGATTGGCGCCGGGCCGTCGGATCAAAGCGATGGATCAACGACGGAGACTACAATCGGAGGGGTAACAAAGGGGAGAGGCGAGGTGCGATAGGACTTTGTGCAGATTTTCGGATCTGTTAAGATCGACGGTGGGTATTACACCCGCATTCCATAGAACATATCACCGTCGCATTGGAGATTTTGACTTTGCAAAGAAAATGCGCTCTACTCCGACCTTCCGATTACGACTAGTGCCCAGGCCTTAAGCGCTTGGTTCTGGGTGCGGGTCATGTGGGGAAGTGGTTTAAGGGGCTGGCCGAAAGGGGCTAAGCCTGTGTATTAAGAAGTGGGTTTTAAAGCCATAAAAGAGGATTTTTAAGGCTAAAGAGGGAATCGGTAGAGGGAGAAAGGAACTCTTAAACTAGACAAAGGGTATTTGAAGGGTTTACAAGGGGATTTGGGATGATTTAAAGGGTAAGAAGGGAATTAGAAGGGGAGATAAGGGGATGAAAACAGAGGGTTAGTAGGAAATGAAACAAGGGAAAAGGAGGTCTTTTTGGGCGTTTCTTCTTCACCGAAACAGAGAGGTTTTTTTAACTGGAAGCAGCGGTGGGGTTCATCAAAGGACAAAGAGAAAAAAAGGACTTCAAGGATGAGGTGTTTTCATCAGGAAAAAATTCCTTGAAAGCTCGGAGACAGTTTTACCCCCTGTTTGCTTGTCAAAAATTAATAGGGGCTAGCATGATCAACATTAGCTCCACTTGGGGACTGCACGTTCATCTCTAGGCATGTCGAGAACTTCGCAGACCACCTGTTAATTTTCTGTTTGGACACCACTCTTTAGCACTTTTTATTTTTCTCTTCATGATCCATCACGACACCCACATCATTCAAACAAGGATGAAAACAGAAAACTAATGTATAGTATAATACATCAGGCTCTCTCGACCTGAATCAGAACTGGAAGTAAGGTTTGAGGAACTGACCATTTACAGGGGCATCGAGCAAGTCTCCCTATAAATTTTCCAACCTGAAAGTGTTATTTCCCCCTTGTTCCACAATTTTAAAAGGGCCGAACTAGAGAGGGTCGAATTTACCATGTTTCCCCTTTTCAGCTCTTCGGATATCCCATCTGAGCACTAAATCCCCAACCTGCAACTTCCTATCCTTGGCATGCTGGTCAAAAAGGTCCTTCATCTTCTCTTGATATTCAGTTAGCCTTTGACTTACCTGGTCTCGTGTCTCTTCTAACTCCACCAGCTGATTTATTCCCCTAGTCACATCATCGGGTTCTTCTTGACTTTCTTGCTGAATCGGGCTACTGGTAAGGCTAACTGTACAGGGAATATTGTTGCCCTCCCATATACTAATTCATATGGGGGCTTCCCAGTTGCTCTCTTTCTGGTAATCCTATTGGCCCACAGGTAAAATTTCAACTAGGAATCCCAATATTTCTGATTTTCATTGATAGCCTTCTTCAGTGCCCTCACCAGGGTTTTATTTGAAGACTCTTCCAAGCCGTTTCCTTGTGGGTAATAAGCCGTAGAGTGACCTAGTGCAATGTTATACCGCTGGCAGAAGTTGACGAACTTTGTATATTTAAAAGGCTGTGCATTTTCGATCACTATCTTGGCAGGGCAACTAAACCTAGATATGATGTTTTCTTCCATGAATTTCATTATCACGGCATCTATTGCATTCCTCACAGGTATAGCTTCCACCCATCTTGTGAAATAATCTATGGTAGTTAATATCCACTTATGCTGACCACTTGAGGGAGGATGTATTTCACCGATAAAGTTGATTCCCCATTGCTTGAATGGTTCATCCACGTGGACAGGGATCATGGGCAGAGGTGCCAACTTCTGTCTCTCAGCAAATTTCTGGCATTTCTCACAAGCTCTGACGTAGGCAACCACCTCTCCAAAGAGTTTGCGTGAGAAGAAACCAGCCTTCAGGATTTTGTGAGAAATGGCCCTCTAGCTGTAATGACCCCCACAGATTCCTTCATGAAATTCGGCGATTATGTTTTCTACCTCATCCTCTGTGAGACATAGGAGTAGAATACCTGAAGGATCTCGCCAGTATAGCCAACCATTGGCAAGCGCATACTTCTGTGATCTCAACCTCAAAGTTCTGTATTTAGCCTTGACGCAGCTAGGAGGGTAGCTGAGTGTTAAAAGATATTCCACTATCTCTTTGTACCATGGGCTGATGAGGTATTTCATATGTGTCTTCTGAATAGCCATCTCTACTCCCTGTTGCTCTTCTTTCTTCTCAGAATCCTCATTTTCTATCATGGACAGATTTATACCTAGAGCTTGATAGTTTGATTCGGACAAGATTTTGGCCAGCCCTTGGCCCTTGATCAATTTGGTAGGATGGATGTCTAGCTCATACTCTTGTATTTTGGCAATCCATTTCCCTCTTTTCCCTTTGCTATCGTCTTGGATAAGAATATATTTTACAGCTGCTGTAGGCACAAATGCAGTGATATGGGACTGCAAGACATACATGCGAAATGCTTTAAGAGATTTCACCAGGGCATATGCTTGCTTCTCTAATATGTTATATTTTATTTCTGCATCACGGAGCACCTGATTGAAGAAAGCGATGGGCTGCTCGTACCCTTCTTCATTTTTCTGCAATAAAACTCCTGCCACTGTATGAGGTGATGCAAATGAGAAGATCATGAAAGGTTTGGCATAATCTGGTCCAGCTAGCACAGGGGCTTCTAAAAAAGCATTTTTTTATCCTGGAAAAGGCCTCTCGTGATTCTTGGGACCACTTTACCTCATTATTTCTCTTCATCATGTCAGTTATATGTCTAACTATCTCGGCATAGTTAGGGATAAACCGCCTCAGAAAATTAATGTGCCCCAGGAACACCTGCACCTCCTTTTAATTTCTGGGAAGATAAATTCCATTTATAAATTCTACTCTTTTAGGATCTATTTCTACCCCATCTTTGGTTACAATATGTCCCAAAAGCTTACCCTCTTCTAATGCAAACAATGACTTCTGTGGATTAAGAGAGAGGCCATACCTTCTGCATTTCTCAAAAGTTTTGTGCAAATGCTCAATGTGCTTAGTATCATCCTTCAAAAACACAGTGATATCATCGAGGTAGACCACCACAAACCTATCTTGCTCCCCAACAAAGGCAATGTCCATGACCCTTTGAAAAGTGGCCCCTGCGTTAATCAACCCGAAAGGCATCCTGGCATACATAAACGTACCCCATGGTGTGGTGAAAGCAGTCTTCTTCTAATCTTTTGGAGTACATCCACCTGATTGTAACAAGAGAATCCATCCATCATTGACATCCAAGAAGCTCCTACCACTTTATGCAGGATGTGATCCATCTTGGGCAGTGGATAATTATCCTTTAAGGATGCTTGGTTCAAATTTCAGAAATCAACACATAGCCTTATTTCTCCATTCTTTTTTCAGACAGGGACTAGGTTTTCCACCCATTCAGAGTACCTCAATGGTACAATTATTTTGGCCTTTAACAGCTTCTGGATTTCTTTCTCAATATAGGGAAGCAGCAGGGGATTTATCTGTCTAAGCTTCTGCTTATGGGGTTTTGCATCTCCCTTTAGTGGCATTTTATGCTACATGATACTGATGTAAAAGGTTTTTAGGTCCTGATAAGACCATGCAAACACATCTTTATATGACTGGAATAATTTCCAGTAGAGCTCTTTGTATTTTCCTGGGACTTTCCTGGACAGCTTCACAATTTTGGGGTTAGCATCGGTACCAAGATTCAGGTTTTCTACCTGATTTTCTTCTACCACTTTGTCTAGCTGCAGTGGGACATTTTTCTTGTCAAAAAATCTTTCTAGAGGCACCAACCCTCTAGGTATAGTGTTTCCCTTCAATTGAAACACTTCATGACCTGCCACCTTTTCCTCCCATTTATTTTCTGAAATCTCCTTAGCCTCTTCTTCTTCACAAGCATTGATCTCCATGTTGGAGAATTCCCCTACTGTTTCCAGGAACTTTTTCACTTGTTCTTCATCCTCAAACACCTACCAGTGCTTGATGTTTTCTGGGATTGATGGCCGATAATGCACCTCAATTTCATATCTTAAGAGAGGGTTTTGAGGTGGACGGAAAGTACTGGCAGCCGCTGCAAGGGAGTCTGCCATCCTATTCTATTCGTGGGGCCTGAAATGAATATTAAATGCCAAGAAAAAGTTCTCCACCAGGTCCCACACTTCGTTCCTATAAGCCCTCAGCCTAGGATGTTTGGTTTGACACTGGTTCTTCACTTGTCTAACCACCAGTTCCGAATCCCAAAGAACTTTTAAACTTTGTATATTCATGCTTCTGGATGTCTGTAACGCTATCAGGAGTGCTTCATATTCAGCCACATTATTAGTGGCTTCATATTCTAGCCTGAAAGACAATGGGATCCATTTTCCTGTAGGAGAAACAAATAATACTCCAGCCCCATTACCTTCTCTGGAGTTTGACCCATCAAAATGAAGTGTCCAGATTCCTACTTCACGGCTCTCTAAGGATTGCTTGGTCTTGATCTGGCAGAATAATGGTTCCTGAGCATAATTTTGGTCTCCCTCCAACATAAACATGAGAAATATCCCTCCTTACTATAAACTGGAGAATTGGCTGAGTTATTAGCCTTAGTAACCATCCTGACAAATCTGATTTCTCTATACAACCTCCTCTCCTGGCCACGAAAAACTGGGATAGTAGCATATGTTAAGTCCAACTTGATTGACCCACCGATTTTTGTTCCCTAGGACCTTGACAGCAACATGTCGAAGCGAGCTAGGATGTCAGCCACCACAATGTTCATCAACACACTTTTTGCGGGAATCTAGGCCAAATTGACCACCAAATCCTTGATCATTCCCAGGCACTTAACTCTTTTGGAGTAAAATGAATAAAGATCCTTGTATGGCCGGGTAATTTGTATTCCTAGTTGTTCCATGACTGTCAGAGGCAATAGATTATGGGAAGCTCCCGAATCTAGCATACAGTTATGTAATAGCAGGTCATGAATCACTAGAGACACATAGAAAGGGGGAGTAGAAGCATCTAATTCTTCGACATGGGAGTCGAATACAACCATGGGTATTTCTTCTTGCAAGTTCAGACTATCTGGAATATGTGCTACTTCTGGGGGAAGCATGAAATAGGTGACCTGGGACTGATATGCAGGTTGCTTCAACAATTCAGTCAAGGGAACTGGGATTTTGACCTTCTCAAGCTCCTTTTGTAGACTAAAAGCAGGAGAGGAATTTTCTATTGCGACCTCCTTTGACTCTTTATTTTTGACCGAGGGTTTGGCTTCTTTTGACACAGACTTGGTATTAGGGAGAATGAATACCTTTGAAGAGGAATGAATTTCATCATTAGACTGCAAGGGTTCGTTTAGAGGCCTCTTACCTTTGTCTATGGCCTTTTGCATTGTCGACTCCTTCTGAGCAGGTGCTTCCTTATGGGGTGGCTCTTCTTCTTGATCTTGAGTACGAGTCCTCTTCCTAGAATATCTGAGGTCATATCTTCTATTGAACTGTGCTTGCATGAAATCAACAAACTGCTTACAATAGTCATCGATCTCAGGGTCTTCTGTGCCTCTAGCCTGCTCTTCTTCTTGTAATGAGATCTCAGTTCCATCACTTCCTTACAAGGGGCATTCTACTTCATCACTATTCAAAAAATAAAGATATGCATCCTCTTGCTCATAGGCAGCATCTTCAGTAGGACCATCTACCTGACCTTCCAAGTATAGCGGGTGCGGTACCTGATCTTCTTGCTCTTTCCATTCCCTTTGTAATATTTGCAGGGGTGGTTTCCTATATTGAGGATTGTAACCCCTATTTGGAGCATTCTGGAAATTCTTGGAGGATGAATTCGTGGCCTCCAATTCAAGTTTGACCAGATTACTAGAAAGGTTCTTAATCATTTTGTTCATTTCTTAAATTTTTTCATTAGCTGAGTCTCTATCTTGGTTAGAGGTATATACCTCCTCTTTGCCCTTTCTTGTAGTATCTTGTTCAGATTTTCCCTTTGATTTACCAGTCGAGGTGAAATTTGCCTTCAACTCTAGCGCATCTGTCTGAGCATCATCCAGGTGGTGGGCTTTCTTTCTCTCAGAGAGAAACCGAATAATGAGTCAAACACTGCTACGGAAACAACTTTAGTAGCAGTTTGATGAGGTTTCATATCAGCAGGAAGGCTCAATTAAAACTTATTAAATCTCTCGATGAACTCTGACACCCCTTCATTATGTATTTTCTTGAGTTTTTTAAACTCAATAAGACAATGTCCATTATCTTTCTTCTCTCCCCATTTCTTGAGAAAAGTATCTTCCATTCCTTCCCAAGTGGTGATGGAACGGTCTCCCAATGTCTTGAACCATTTTTTGGCTTCGCCATCAAGAGATTGCAAAAACAGTCTTAGGAATACATCTAGGTGTTCCACATTAAAGTTCTCTGCAAAAGAGAAGAATACCTGAAGATGTTTTTGAGCTTCAATCTCATTTTCCCCATTGAATCTGGGTAAGATCTTCAGATAATCCTGTGGCATATCATTCAACACTTGAGGTAATGTCAAGGGGGAATATTTATTCAAAAAGAAGCCGGGAACATTGGCCATTGGAGGAGGTGGAGGTAATGCAAGATTTTGATGTGTAATAGGAGGAGGAGGAGGTGGAAGTGAAGTATGAATGACAATAGGAATGTATTGGACAACAGCTTGAGGTGTTGATGGGAACAACGGGCTGTTAATAGTAGATACTTCGATGACATCCTTAACCTCTTCGACCTCAAGAGTAGGGTTAAAGTTGTCTTTAATTAGGACACCTCCCCAAGGTGGACTATCTGAGTAGTGGTCGGTATCTCCCCCAATGGAGTCAGGACCTTCTACTTGGGCTACTTGAGAAGAAGAGGATGGAAATTTTTCTACAGAAAATTCAGGGATTTTAGTGTGGACTGATTTCCTTTCCCTCCAACTTCTTCTATGTATGATCTTCTCTGGGTCAGACACCGAAGGTGTCTTTGGCTGTGATGTATCTAACCTCAGGCATGGCTTGCGAGCAGCCAGGACTGTAAGAAAATTTATCTAATAAACGAATGTGGAGTGGCCAAGGTGAGGGATCTACAACTCTCAACTCTCCATGTTCACCTATTTGAAGAGTGAATTAGGTTTTTTCAAGGCCCGGGGATTTAAATTTTCTCAACTTCGCTCCCCGGCAACAGCGCCAAAAACATTTTTTCGTTCCTAGAGACAGCCTTGAGTTGCGAAAGACCAGTGCCTAGGACATCTTATACAGTAAGGAGCATATGATATAACATGGGGAGTTATTAGCAAAAGGCTCTCATGCTATCTCCTGTAAACAGGAAGGTTAATTTGAATGGGACCAAAACTTTCAGAGACTTGACGTAGGGCAAGCAATAATGTAGAGGCTAGGTGTGAAACTCTAATACAAATGCATCAAACAATTCAGAGGCAGCTTACTGTAAAGAGGGCCGGTTCAAAAATACCTTACAGAAATAAATAATCAGAAGGTGTTTACTGTGTATGAAATATTGAGATAATACTAACTGTCATTGAGATGATATCCAGATACACATATCAACATGTAATGGGCTTACCAATTTAATAATCCATACATGACAATAATGTTTTAAAAATAACATCCCATAGAAGCTAATATAGCAGAAGTATGGTTGAAGTGGAAAATAAAATAGTATATCACGCCTAAGCCATATTTAAAGAGCTTGAATGATTATAGCATGAGTATCAACTAGGATAAATTCGTACAAAAAACTAGTGAGCCACTCGCATTCCAAAACATGATACAAGAGAAATGGATGAAAACAAGATGAACAATTAAACTATCACATAAAGGGGAGAGTTACCAAATGTGAAGCACCCTAGACCAGAATCCTCATTAAATATGGAACTCCTCCTCATTGAGACCCAACGAGCTCCGTACATTCATGTAAAAGTTCCACAAAAATGCATACAAAATTCTCTTACAACATATTTTTCTGAAAATCTGGAACCGTCAATAATTTTTTCTTGGGGTGTTTTATAGGAGAAAAACTAGTAAAGGGAGTGGATGATGAACATTTAATTTGTCTCATTAAGACAGGATGGTGGAAGTGTTCACACCTATACTGCTTAATGACTATGTAGTGTTATATGTACTCTGTAGCCTACTTCGGGAGTCCTATTCAGGTCGAGTTTGACCTCAGACGTGTTCTTGAAGTCCTTTCTGGCTGTTTGGAGCTCTGCGCTAGCCTTTTGGAATAAATGAACGAGATGGAAAATCTACAAGGCCTCCATGCTTCATAACTGCTGACTAACAGGCGTAGAAACTTCTATCAGTGTGTTCATATGTTTAAGGGCTCAAGGAGGCATGGAGGCTTTAATGGGAATATGTACTGATTGGAGAAAATGTCCCGCATATATTCAAACACAGAACTAGCTGTTGTGTGTGCTCTTCAGGTCTTCAAACTGTTTCTTTATCCTTTGAATATGGGATTAGGCTATAAATATTCAATTTGTAGGCCCAAATCCCTTGAATCCCTGCTACTGCTACATTTGGCCATTGATGAAATGGCCTCTCTATGCTCTAAACCACAGTCACTGTGATTATGGAATACAAGATGAGTTAACCACTCTGCGAAAACCTGCATCATAAAATAAACCAATTATAAAATCGAGGCAGCAGAAGAGATGCTTTTAAAACCTATGGAATGGTGGTGGAAATGGTGAGTGTAGGCGAAAACTAGCGGAAGAGACCAGATTTAACGTTGAAACCCAAAGTTTAGCATTTGGGTGGATTTACAAAGAAAAACGATGGAAATGAATGAACGCGGGTCCTTTGATGGTGGGACCCGGCTAAGGGGGAGGGCAATTAGCTTTGGGTCGTTGGATCGCAGGAGGCGATCAACGGCGGAGGTTAAACGATGTAGTTAAAAGAGGCTCCGATGTAGAAATATGGGTGAAAGCGCGATGCGATGTGGACCGTCGATCTTGGATCAAATGGACGGTCATGATCGAATCGGCGAATTGCAATCAGGAGAGATATAGGGTGACATTAAGACTTTTGCAATTGTGATTGGAGCAAAGTTGTGATTATGCAATGGTCGTTAGATCAGAGTGATAGATCAACGATGGAGATTAAACCGGAGGGGAAGGCCGACCGGCACGAAGGAGTGGAGAGAGATAAATCTGGACCGTCGGATCTAATCGGATGGACGGCCATGATTGGATCGGAGGGTCGCAATCGGGGGAGGCAGTGGGAGACACATTTGGGAACTTGCGATTGCAATTGGAGAAACTTCGCGATTGAGCGCCAGCTGTTTTTTCTAGGATAATATCGACAGCAGAGATCAAATCAGCAGGAAAGCAAATAGGGACAAATGAGCGGATAGCGGGAAAAGCGGGGGCCGTTGGATCAAAGGGGAAACGACGGCTGGGATTGGATCGAAATATTGCAATCGCAGGGCACAAGGGATGGCGCCTGAAGACTTTTGCGATTACGATTGGAGCGGCTTCCATCCGATCTGGAGGCAGATCGACGGCTCTGATGAAGTCGGAGGAATGGACTAATAGGGTGATGGGCGCACTACGATTGGCACTGGGCCGTCAGATCAGAGCGGTGGATCAACGACAGAGACTAAAATTAGAGGGGTAAAAAAGGGGAGAGGCAGGGTGAAATAGGACTTTGCGCAGACCGTCGGATCTGTTAAGATCGACGGTGGGTATTACACCTACGTTCCACAGAACATATCACCGTCGCATCGGAGATTTTGACTTTGCAAAGAAAATGTGCTCTACTCTGAACTTCCGATTGCGACTAGTGCCCAGGCCTTAAGTGCTTGGTTCTGGGCACAGGTCATGTGGGGAAGTGGTTTAAGGGGGCTGGCCGAAAGGGGCTAAGCCTGTGTGTATTAAGAAGTGGGTTTAAAAGCCAGAAAAGAGGATTTTTAAGGCTAAAGAGGGAATCGGTAGAGGGAGAAAGGAACTCTTAAACTAGACAAAGGGTATTTGAAGGGTTTACAAGGGGATTTGGATGATTTAAAGGGTAAGAAGGGAATTAGAAGGGGAGAGAAGGGGATGAAAATAGAGGTTTAGTAGGAAATGAAACAAGGGAAAAGGAGGTGTTTCTGGGCATTTCTTCTTCACCGAAACAGAGAGGTTTTTTTAACTGGAAGCAACAGTGGGGTTCATCAAAGGACAAAGAGCATAAAAGGACTTCAAGGATGAGGTGTTTTCATCAGGAAAGCATTCCTTGAAAGCTTAGAGACAGTTTGACCCCCTGTTTGCTTATCAAAAATTAATAGGGGCTAACATGATCAACATGAGGTTCCTCCCCTTGTGTCCCATCCATTAGGGTTCCACATGCACATGATCAATCTCCCTCCAAAACTACATTGTATCTTAATTAAGGCCACTCTCCCTTAACAACGTTGTTTTATTTGGTCAAAGTTGACCTCTTCAACCTGCTTCATCCCTTTTCACACCCAAGTCTCTTCAATCCAACTTTCATATGTCTGTCTAAGCTGATCCTTGTTCACTTTGAGCTATTTACATTGGTGATCCACTCCTTTTCATGCATGTTGTTGACTTAGTCAAACTTGACTTTTTCCATATGCAAAAGTCCCTTTTCACACATAAGGGTGTGAAATCCAGCTACCACAATGATCCCCTTTCACACTAAGAGGTTTTTTATGTTGATTGAGTAAGTATGGGTCTCCTCCCTCATTTATTCATCTAATAGGTACATAAACCAAAAATAAATATTCCTATTA
The DNA here is from genome assembly GCA_034641835.2 of Pinus albicaulis. Lineage (NCBI taxonomy): Eukaryota > Viridiplantae > Streptophyta > Pinopsida > Pinales > Pinaceae > Pinus > Pinus albicaulis. The sequence continues at coordinate 1,616,797,433 of CM076570.1, read as the reverse complement.
GCTGCATGCTAATTTAGGAATATTACAGCAGTGATGTTTAGCACACGGGTGTTTCCAAGTAGAAATCCCACCCTTACCAATAGGGGAATTCGAGTTCCTACTATGGGAAGGTTATTGTGAGTTTCCATACATCATCAGGAATTGGTGCCATATTTAACCCCTCTCTACAACACATTTAGTCTTAGGAATTGCACATTCCTACTTGAGGGTTTGAGAGGACGAGGTTGTTTCTAGCATTTCAACTAGGAAACCGATGGAGGATTCATCCTTTCACCTTGTGCTTCAATATTATTCTTCCAAGAGTAGCATATTGTTATCTGACATTTAGGCCAACATTTAAAACCTCCATGCAGCAACAGTTCCCCAAGGAATTGCACAGTCCAGTCCTGTAGATCTGAAGGAGGAAGGAAGTTTCTAGTAATTCTAGTGGGAATCCTATAAGGGACCATACTCTCACTTTGTATTCACTATTTCCATCATTCTGTAGATTATTTTAATTATCTAGTAGTAGGATTTAGTCATATCCTCCTTGACAGCACAGGTTTTTTCCAGTAGTTTTGTAGTTGCAGCTACAACATGATCAGAGGAAGGAGGAGCTAGATCTTGAGCTTCTATCTTAAGGATCTAGAGAAGCTATCATACCTTCAAGAATTGAGTTGATTGCACATTATTGCAGCCATCATATCCTCAGTTCATGCTTCAGATATACATACCCAATAATTATATGTTGTAGGCCCTAAGAGGGTGATTTTCCAAGATTATCATATCTATAAATCCTTTTTGGGTTATCTTGGGTATTCATCATTAAGCCCATATATGAAATCTTGGTATCATATGAACTCTGGAACTTCCAGATATACACTTTTATTTTTAGTTGACAGTTGCAGTCCTGGCATTTGTAGCAAGTACAGTGCAATATTACCTCCAGCAGTTCAACAATTATGCAGTCCATGTTGTGGGAGTACTTCAGGGTCATTCTAGCCTTCTTCTTTGGCTTGATTGTCTCATATTTTGAGCACTGTTGTGCCTGTATTCCACCTCCTATATAATAAAATGGCTGAACTATTGTTTACATTTTTATGGTGTATTTAGATTATTTTTTCATTGTTTCAGTTTCCAACTATTGTGTTTTTGTATTACTACATTCTCCATTTTGGGATATCACACTACCACTGCATTTATGGGTAGAGACATGAAACAAAATAGTCTATTTGGAGAACCATAGTTCTCATCGAATTTTGGGTCTGATTACACCAGAGGAGGCTAGCTTGGGGAGAAGTCATATGTGTCACACTTCAATAAATTTTTAGCCTTTGTCTATTTCCATGTCTCCAAAGAATCAAGGAAGAAGCTTGAGCTGACAACATAATTGCAGGTATTTTTGGGTTACATAGAAACTCCTCACAACTACCGTGTGTACTTTCCATCCCTCATATTGATAGTTGTCAAAGGGATGTAAATTTTGATGAGGAAAAAAATCCCAGATCTCCCTAGAAGAGGAGATTTAGCTCCAAAGGAGGAGCCTCGAGAATCTATCGAGCAACCAAAAATTGAGGAGCGGATAGTGGAGAAATCCTATTAAGCAGAATTATCCAGAGAATGCAGAAAAAGGACCAGGGAAGTTGATAGAATTGTGGAGGATGTAAGGGAGAATGTGGGAGCTCCTTCAAAGTTTTGGAGGAAGAAAATATCACATCATTGGTACACTAGGTACATGGATATAATGACTAAGCTTGTAGAGACTGAGATATCCTCTTTCGAGGAAGTAGTAGTGTAACCTCTATGGGTTGATGCACCAGTGAAAGAGTTTGAATCCATTGTAAAGAGAAACATTTTGGAAGTGATCCCAAGAGTAGAAGATAAATATTTTATGGGTTTGAGAAATATATTTAAGGATAAGCGGGAAGAAGAGAAAAGCATATAGAAGTATAAGGCCATAGTTTTTTCCAAGGGGTACTCTCAAGTTGAAGAAATTGACTATGAGGAGACATTTGCTCCTGTAGCAAGGTACTCATACATTAGATCAATTATTTCTCTGGTTGTGTAGATGGGGTGGAACATCCACCATATGGATGTAAAACCAACATTTCTCAATGGGGTTATTGAGGAGGAGGTGTACATCACGGAACTAGAATGTTTTGATACATTTGATCATGAGTCTCATGTGTGGAGACTCAAACGAGTGTTGTATGGTCTCAAACAAGCACTTTGTGCTTGGTACACTAGGATCGATAACTATCTCAGTGGTTAGGGATTCACCAAAAGTAAGGAAAATGAAAACCTCTATATTATCTTGGTAGAAGCTAAATTTCTTATTATTATATTATATGTTGGTGATTTAAATTTTAAATGGTGATGAGCAGCTAATTAGATATTGAAAGGAGGACCTTGCAAGGGATTTTGAAATAAAGGACATGGGTCTTGTGCACTACTTCCTCGGGTTGGATGTATGGTAAGGCGATGGGGAATTCTTTGTCTCTCAAGGAATGTTTGCAATGAGATACTACAAATGTTCGACATGTAGAGTTACAAACCCATGGAGATACCTCTAGTGACCAACTTGAGGAAGGAGAATGCCACTTCAAGTGAGGAAGTGGAAGCTACGATTTATTACCTACTAGTTGGTTCATTGATGTATCTTGTGAAAACATATCCATTTATGTGCTATGTATTCAACCAGTTTATCCAAGCTATGGTTGGCCAACCAAATTATTTTTTAAGTCTTCTAAGCATGTTTTATGGTACCTTAAAGGAACTACCCAGTTTGGACTATGGTATAGACAGACAGAGGGAGTGAATTTGTGTTGCTTCACAGATGCATATTGGGCAGGGAGTCCATCAGAACGTAAGAGTATATCGAGTGGAATTTTTAGTGTTGGGAATACAATGGTTTCTTGGTACAATAGGAAGCAAGGATCTATGGTGCTCAGATTGAGATAATCAGAATACATGGTTTCAAGTCAAGAAACATGTGAGGTGATTTGGATGAGATATATACTTATGGGAATTTTTGGTTAGATGATAGATCAAACTATGATATAATATGATAATCATAGTTGCATCAAGCTCTCTTAAAATCTTGTATTACACGATCGATTCAAGATATAGATATCTAGTATCACCATTTACAATATTGTGTGCAAAGTTAGGTAATGTTACTTCAGTACATTCTGACAAAGGAACAAGATGCTGACATTTTAACAGAGACCTTGTCAAGAGGAAAGTTTGAGTTCTACAAGTGCAGGATATGGGTGGTTGATAATCCCTTTCTTGCTGAGAAGCAGTGTTGAAAAATGTAGCAAGAAATTCTCAATTTGATTTTGCCTTGATAAAATTGAGAAAATTTGAATTTCCACATTAGCATACAAATTTCATACAATTAACTGAGGTGACATGTCTCTTCTCTCTCATTTAGATCATTAAATTCAAGTGGGAGGAGTCAGAGTTCAATTAAGCATGTGTGATTGCTAATTTGTACCAATTAAGTTCAATTATTTCAAGTTCTTTTATAGTTAAACTAATTCTAATTGTTGGAGGAACTAGTGGAAGGTCACTTGCGCTGCGGGACTTCAGTCAAACTTAGTGATCATCTAGTTAACTAATCAATCAACCAAAAATAGTTAGTTCATGCAAATAATTTGAGTTCTCTAGATATGGTGGAGATTCCAAGGGATTGTAACATCAGTTGCATATTATCTTGAGTCCACAGGTGTTTCATATATTCAGATGATCAACCTTGGGAATTGTTCAATCATTTTAGAGTAATTTCCTAAATAATAGGGGCCTAATTTCTTAAGGAATTACGCATGGAAATAATGGCTCAAGCAGAGGAAAAAATTTATTAAGTCTAGGTCAAAGCTTCTTTGTGAGGAGAGAGATAGGTTATTCACTTGATCAGTTGAGGAAATAAATTTTAATACATCTCTATTCATCATATTAATGGAAGTAGGCATTGGGGTTTTTATCATATTTCATTTCCCAGGAAAAAATATTGTGTGGATGTGTGTTATTTCTCATTCCATGTTTGTGATTGATGTTCTAAATTGTGAATTAATTTCTGCATATCAATAGAGTATGTTTTTGTCTTGTGATTTTGATTAAACATTCATGAGAAGTTTCAAATGTACATCATAATTTTGTACACACCTCCTTCTATGATTCTACAAACATTCTTTTCCTCTCTAGAGTGAACCAACAATAGAGCTAAAAATAAAAGGATAGCACTGTGAAGCATTAATTACTTGGTAAACATGATAATGGGTCGAGATCAAAATTCAGATTCACACAAGAATGGCGACTACAACTATTTCCATGTTTCACAGTGACATGTAGGAGAAAAAACACAAACACGATTGAAAAACAATAAAAAAATTGGTGGAGAGTGTTAAATAAAATAGGACAGTCCCTTAATGACAACAGGACAAGCATCTCATCCTAATTAATTGGCTTAGGAAACGAGGATGGGTCTCATGCATCAGGTGTAGTGGAAGAGTTAACATTCACATAAGTTGGGCCCCAATATCAATTGATTTTTTTATCCACGGTTGTGATTTCATCAGGGGTACGTGGTGCACTAACACACTCACATATTTAGGCCAGATGAAATAATCTTACTGTTCAATTAGCCTTAGATGGATGGTTTTGATATGTTGGGAGAAGATTGAATGCTTAATGTCCTTATGGATAAATTCCTGATGACACAAAAATAACGTTTGATTGGATTAGAAATAATCTGATCACCTGAAGAAAAAAAAAAGAGTAAAAATAAGCTCATGGGGGAGAAGAGAGAGTTTAAAAGGTATGCAGTTTTTGGCCCGATGAGTAACCATAGAATGTCGATCCATTTTGGGCACGACTAGATTTAGATAATTTTCCGAACGATTACCTGTGCTTTGATTATATAAAAAGGTTGATGAATGATGTATTTACACCTTTTATATATGAATTTTTTCTTTTGTATCTTGATAATATACTTGTTTTCAGAAGAAATTGGGATGATCATGTAATCCACGTTAAAAATTCTCTTTATATTTTGAAAAAAGAGAAGTTGTATGTAAAATTGTATGAATGTGAATATGAAAAACTTCTTTGGTTTATTTAGGTCATATTATTGGTGGAGTTCTGTAAAATTCCAAATAGGAAAATGACAACAATACAAAGCAAACAAGGACTAGATCTACAGCAGTATGGAAAACACATTAAAAACACCAGGAAAAGAGCCAGATTTTCTAATCTATATTATTAAAATACTGGAGATGAAAAATAAGTACAACAGTGCTAAGAATGATATAACTCTAGTAGGCTAAGTTGGCTTTAATGGATTTCAAATTCTCCCACCCAAAAAATTTCTCTACTGTTGCTCTGTCAGACTCTCCCTTTGTGATGCCCTCTTAGAAATGTTGCTACTGGCTAACTTCAGACTGCCATTTGGGATGCTTCTACTAATCATAAAATTCTATGAATTTCGGAAGGTGATCCATGCCCAAAACCTAAAAAAACTGGAAAGGGTTTCCTCTAATTCCAACGTTCAAAATCTAAACCTTTTTCCCTTAGCACCTATAGCTCTTAGATGAGTAAGGACTGTGTAAATGATCTAATCTATTGCTCAAAACATTTCCAGGATATAATCACAAAATCTACTCAAAAAACCTAGAAAAACCCAGAAAGGGTTCATCCTAGTTTTTACTTCGGAAAATAGGTCCTCTTGGGCTTGACTTAGCCAACTGTTGGGAAATTTGAAATCCTAGTTGGAACTGCTGGTAGATGAATACTAGATATGCAAAGCTATGGGCTGAACTGAGAGATAGACTAAATGCAACTTCTTCCCAAAGCTCAAATATTTAAGGGTTGATCCCTTCACTGGATTCCAAGCAGAAATTCCTTAGAATTTCTCCCTCTCCAGAACCCATCTACTGCTCGACTATGTAAATAAATGGGTGACTGTGTTTCTATAGGAGGGAATGAATGTGGCTTGATTCCAATATACTCAATCTCCTCCCGTCGAACAATAAAACTCCTCTCCTGAGCGGGCACTCAAAGTCCCCCGAGGATGAGGTTGGGATCTCTGCTTAGAGACACTCGTGTGCTAAACAACAATCTAGACTTAGCTAAATAGCTCAAGCATGCTCAAATTGTAAAGACCAGAAAATAAGAATATGCAAGAATTATTTCCCTTTCTTCCCTAACCCCCTTCTTATTCTTGTGAAAACCTACCATCCTTGGGTCCACTCATTAATTGCACTGCTACTTGGCCCCTTGGATTTCAGACTTGTTGCACATCCTTGGGTCCACTCATTAACTGCACTACTACTTGGCCCCTTGGATTTCACACTTGTTGTGCTGCCCTCTTGGCCTCTTGGCCACATAAGAGCTACGTTGTCCACATTAGCTCTAGAAAAGTGGTTTTATTCTAACTATTGGATTTATGGGTCCCTTTACCATTTTATTTACCCGCTAAACTTAAGAAAAAAAAAATTGGAAAAATTTAAGATTTCTAATTAGTTGTCAGCTAATTAGGAGTATTATAGTCCTCCCCAAAAAAATGTTGCTTGTCCTCAAGCAACGCCTAAACAAGCCTCATCTCTAGTTGATGCTCCTCCACTTTCACTACAAAATGTGCATGGTTCCCAGACATGCCACTAAATCTTCCCTGTCCTCTGCATCCCTCTAATATGAAGCGATCACTCAATGCTAGGATCCATTCCATCCTGTCCAATATGAAGCTCCACCTTCTCTGCTCACCATCCTCCTAGGAATAATTAGCAAAAGCCCTCTGGTCATTATCAGTGAGTAGGGAATCATGGTAATATGGCACTATGCCCAACTCCTCATGTAGTATCCCTACCAAGTAGTCCATCCTGCACACTCCAAGAGTAAACCCTCGAAGATACCGCCTAATCCCTAAAGAGAGGTAGTGTCTCGCTCACATGAACTCCTTCAACTATCATCTCGCTAAACAACCTATCATGCTAATGAAGTTCCCCACTCCATCAGTTACTCGCTAAAGCCCAATGGAAGATCTACATGATCCCCCCATGTAGTATTCAACTCACCCCTAAAGGTTATCGAGTTATGTATAACTGTAATGATCGGTTCCCATGACAGTCTTGTAAAGGTTCCACCATGTTGAGGTTATGCCACTCTGACAGTGAGATACCCCCAATCATGTGCAGACTCTATCCCTTTCTCCTGGGGCCTTGTGGAAAAAAATATGCATAGGCCAAGCTCATCCTACCTGAGTGTCCCATGATGCTGATATATACCCGTCCACTAGTGATCATGACCCTGAGAAACAACATGATAAGTCAACCTCGCCATGTAGTAAAAGTATTAGTGCTCCCCTGTAGGAATTTACAGGGTAAGTTCCTTAGATCAAGAACCAAAATTCACCACTCAAAAACATATCAAAAATCAGTACAACAGTATAATCACATGGTTAAAACCCTCAAAGAGGGAAACAATCCACGACCTGAGCCAACGCGGCCACTTCAGGCAATTTATTAATATAAAAAGAGAAGTTACATATGTTTCTCTCATAAACGGTTACCGGAAAAATTACCGTCCATGCTCTTTAAATAGAGATCATGGACCAATTTGGGGTTAAGCCATGGATTAAGTGTCGTTAATACCAAGGTGAGAGATAATCTTTGGATCACTACAAATCGTGAACATCAGATTATAAGTTCAAATGTACATGGTAAAGAAACACACTTTACCTAACTCTACACTAGACTAAGTTATTCTTAACTATTTCCTATGTGTCGGAATATCCTAACATCCCCCCTTAAGAACAACTTGGGATAGGATTGAAGGATTTACAAAGGTGACACAAAAGGAGCCGATTTCCTATGTGTCAAAATATCCTAACACCCCCCCTTAAGAACAAATTGGGATAGGATTGAAGGATTTACAAAAGTGACATAATAGGAGAAGGAAGGAGGCCTTAGAGCCTATCCCCCCTTAATGAAAACTTTCCTGAACTCCAAGCATGGATCAAAGTTTGGTAAACTTCGTTTCTATGAGAGCCTTTGTAAAGATATCGGCTACTTGATTATTGGTTGGACAATACTGCACTTCAAGAACATGATCATGAATGAGATTTCTAATGAAGTGTATGTGGAGTTCAATGTGTTTCATACGCTGATGCTGAACTGGATCTTTACATAGCTGAATGGCACTTTGATTATCACACCAAAGTGTAGTTGGATGCTACTGATGAAGACCAAATTCAAACTGAATCTGACGAAGCCACATGGCTTCCTTTGGCTTAAACTACACCATGATACTCTGCTTCTGCTGAAGAAAGAGAAATGGCACTTTATTTTTACAAGACCAAGTAATAGGTCCTAAACCAAGAGTGAATACATATCCTGCAGTATACTTTTGATCATCAGGGTCACCAGCCCAATCAGAATCAGTGAAACCAATCAACAATGGAGATGGTCTTGCACTGTAATGAATCTTGAACTGAACTGTACCTCAAATATATCGAAGTATTATTTTAGCTGCTTTCCAGTTACTTTCATGAGGTTGGTGCATAAACCAAGAGAGAAGACTAACATCAAAGGAAAGGTCTGGATGGGTATGGGTTAGATATAGAAGTTTACCAACAAGTTGATGATATAAGGTAGCATCAACTTCAGGGGTAGTACAAGTGGCTGAAATCTTGACTCTAGACTGAAAGGGAGAAGGGGTTGGCTTACAGTCTTCCATGTGAAAGTGGTGTAGAAGATCATAGGCATACTTGGACTGAGAGAGGGTAATTCCTTCCTTGGATTGCAAGACTTGAAGACCAAGGAAATAATGCAAGTGTCCTAAAGCTGTCATTTCAAACTTCATTTTGAGGCTATAATTCACATGGTTTATATGGTTTGGATCACTACCAGTAAGGCTAAGATCATCAACATAAAGAATGAGGATGGTCAAGGAATTACCCACTTTCTTGGTGTAGATAGTGTTGTCAGAATGACACCTAGAAAAGCCATTATCTAAGAGAAATCTATCCATTTTGGCATACCAAGCCCGAGGAGCTTGTTTGAGACCATAGAGAGACTTCCTAAGGCGACAAACAAGGCTGGAGTATTTTTGAATAAAGCCAAGGGGTTGGTCCATGTAGATTTCTTCATGCAAATCTCCATGTAAGAAGGTGGATTTAACATCTGTCTGATGGACTTCCCATTTAAAGGAGGCAGCAAGCGAAAGAACAAGGCGGATAGAATTCATTTTGGCAACAGGGGAGAAGGTTTCAGTATAGTCAATTCCTTCAACTTGTGAAAATCCTTTAGCAACAAGACGATCTTTATGTCTATCCACTTTTCCATCTGGTCCAAACTTGGTTTTGTAAAACCATCTGTATATCACAAGTTTTCTTCCTTTTGGAAGAGGAACAAGATCCCAAGTATCATTTTCCAATAAGGAACGATACTCTTCATTCATAGCTTCATCCCAATCTAGATGACTAGAGGCTTCTTCAAAGGTTTCTGGATCAAGTTTTTCTGGAACATGAGCCAATAAGGAAGAAGCTCTTTTGAACTGAGAGCGTGTACATCGTCGATCGGCAAGGTCATCTACAAGAGAACCTGCTGCATCTTGAGTTGAGCGGACCCATCGTGGAAGTGGTGGAGTATAAGGAACAATTTCAAGAGGTGGAGGAGGATTGTCATCCTCGCTGTCATCATCTGAACTAGAAGGAATTCTATTAAAAATAGAAGAGAGAGAGAGAAGTGGAAAATATGCTGAATTAGTCTCGCAGGCCAAGGTGGCACACTTGCCAAACTAGGCTCGTAGGACGATATATTTTCATCAAATTTTACATATCTTCTAATGATAATATTTTTGGATTTTGGTTGAAGAATTCTATATCCTTTGACATCTTCATAATATCCAAAAAAAATGCATTTTTCACTCTTAGGTTCTAAGTCTTTATGTTTCGCATCTGGAATATGGGCCCAAGCATCACTTCCAAAAACACGACAGTGACTTACATATGGTTTGATTGAGCTCCAAGCTTCTTCTGGAGTTATATTCTTTAAAACCTTAGTAGGAGTGTGATTTACTATGTAATTTGCACAGTTAATCGCTTTTGCCCAAAAATTGAGACCAAGTCCTTTAGATTGAATCATACAATTAGCCATTTCTTTTAAGGTGCAATTCTTCATTTCAGCTACACCATTTTGTTGTGGAATATATGGAACAGTATGTTGCAATTGAATGCCATGCTCAATACAAAAGTTGATAAATTTGTTGTTAACATATTCTCCACCATTTTCTGATCTTACCTTAAGAATTTGATGTCCAGATTGTTTCTCAACAAAGGCCTTAAAGGCCAAGAACATGTTAAAAAATTCACTCTTGAGTTTTAAGAAATATACCCAAGTGCGTCTGGAAAAATCATCAATGAAAGTTCATAAGTACTTGCAACCAGAGAAAAAAAAAAAAGGAAGTGGACCACATAAATCACCATGCACAAGCTCCAAAGGGGCTGAAGCATGCCAAGGGGCATGTTTGTCAAAACTATCCCAATGATGTTTTCCGAGTACACATTCGGAGCAAACACAATCTCAGCAAGATACCATAGGAAGGCCCGTCACCATATTTTTCCTTACATAGAGTTTGAAGAGAGCGATAGTTTAAGTGACCATATCTCTCATGCCAAATTTTTCTCACATCATCATTATGAGCAACAAAAACGAAGGAAAGAGAGGATGACCCAAATTTTTCAAACTTATACAACCTTTTGGAATCATCAGCAATGCCAGTAGCGAAATATGTTTAGGATCTTTGATGTCCTTGATTACAACATCATGAGGTGAGAATTCTACTATTTTCCCTTCACCTGAATGAGTTATCTAATAAATAGATAGAAGGTTGCAAGACAAGGTAGGAACACATAGTACATCATTAAACTGACCATTATCTAGATGAATGGTTCTAGATCATACAACACTAAGAGATCTATCATCACCAACATAAATATGTTTGGTGTTACAATCATTTAAAGAAGAAAACATGGATTTATTTTTAGCCATGTGGTAAGAAGCTCCAGAATCAATGAGCCACTCATGAGAAGGATAAGAAGAAGATACATTTAATGAATAACCGGATATTGATGCTTGACAACCACAAGAAGAAAGTGCCATGCCTGAAGATGAAGGTGAAGAGTGCTCCAAATTGATGTTGTGCTTCTTCATTGCTGCTTCTAAGGTTTCCATCTTGTTAAAACATTTGGACTCTATATGGCCATCCCGATTGCAAAAGTTGAAATGTCTATTTGTCTTCTTCCCTTTGTTTTTATTTTCCTTATTATTTTGGTGATTTGATTTTTCAGTTTGCGGCTAAAATTTCTTAGGGCCCTTGTTTGGTTTAGGACCATATTTTTCAGGATACTACTTCTTGGGATTCTTTTGATACGGTTGTTGTTGGGATGCTAAGGCTTTCTTACAAGCATTTCCAGTATTGATAAGACCAAGCTGTAAAAAATTTTCTTGTTCTCTTATCAAATAATCACAAAAGGCACCAAAAGAGGGATACTTGTAGGTGGTTTCTGAAGAAATGATGGCTTCTCTAGTGGAATGGAAGGCGGAAACAAATACAGAGTATGTAGGGCCAAGCTTAGCAAGAATGCAATAGATGAGGCTACCATCATCTTTTTTTATTTTAGAACCTTCTAAAAGAATTCTGAAGGTCTTGAATTTGGACAAAAAATATTCAATGGAGGAGAAGCTATTGGGGTCCAAAGTAAGCAACTCATTTTCAAGCTGGCGAGCCCTGATTTGATTTTGAATGCCAAAAACAGTTTTTAGCTTTTCCAGGGCTTCATTAGGGGTGTCAATGTCAAGGATATGAAATCGAAGATATTGAGAAATGGAAATTCCTATCAACCCTCGTGCTTGATCTTGTTTATTTTCCCATTTAGCAGCTTTATCATCATCAAAAGGTTTACTTTCTTGTCTTGTGGCTATTCTATAAATCCCTTTACTTCTAAGTATATCTACCATGTGAGGTAGCCATTGGAAATAAGTGGTGCTGTTAAGAATAACTAGGGATGCAATTTCCATTTAAAAAAAATGAAGCTGAGAAAAGCTAAAATTAACTAATCCAATGGAAAGATCTCGAAAAATTAGGCCATTTAAAAAAAAAACGGCTCGAAAAATGGCTTCTGTATGAAGAAGTTATGCCTTTTAAAAAATCTGAGTTGTAGATGTCGAATAGTTACGAGATTGGGATAAAGTGCGCCTTTAAAAAAAAAAAAAATCCACCCCTTTTAACAAATTTTTTTTACAAAAGAAGCTTGAGAAGGAGACTTGAACCCAAGACCTCTATTCTCATAAACTAACCCCTCACCAAGTGAGATAATAAAAGGATTATGTTATTGTATGAAATACGAAAGGGGTTTTTTTTTTTAACTCTTCAGTGTGCGTGCCTTTTATTGCACAAAAAAACACAAATAACTGAGTAAAAAAAAACGAAATGCAAAGCCTTATGGTATAATGTTAGATTTTCAGTTAGCCTTACCGGAAACTATCACTTTTTTCACTATTTCTGATTTCCCGAGATCGCACAAAGACTTGGGGAAAGAGCATATGGAGCAAAATAAAATCCCTTTCTCCTGCTTCTGATTTGCCGAGATCAGACATAGTGCACCGCAAAGAGCATACACAGAGAAGAGGGTATAGCTCCAACAAATAAATAAAACCTAGAACCCAAAAATAAAAAGAGGGAACTGAAATAAGTAGAACTATTAACAAATATAACTCCAAAACAAATGCTTTATACCTCTAGATCTAAACTGTCATAACTTGGGCAGCCGGAAACCTTTTCACATGAAAAAAAAAGTGTTCCTCATTGTAACAGATGCTCTGGACACAATCGAGTAGTTCTCCAAGCCCAAAAAAGTTCAGAAATAATATATCTAAAAAACAGCATTCGCATGCAGTCAAACTAGCTTCGGATTTTGATCAACAATGGACGCGACCCTCAAAATAGCTTTGATACCATGTAGGAATTTACAATGTAAGTTCCTTAGATCAAGAACCAAAGGTCACCGCTCACAAATAGATAAAAAATCAGTACACCAATATAATCATGTGGTTAAAACCCTCAAAGAGGGAAAAAGTCCATGGCTTGAGCCAACGCAGCCACTTTGGGCAATTTATTAATATAAAAAGAAAAGTTACATATGTTTCTCTCATAAAAGGTTACCGGAAAAATGACCCTCCATGCTCTTTAAATATAGATCATGGACCAATTAGGTGTTAATCCAAGGATCAAGTGTCGTGAATACCGAGGTGAGAGATAACCATCAGATCACTACAAATCGTGACCATCGGATTATAAGTTACAAATGTACATGGTAAAGAAACACACTTTACCTAACTCTACACTAGACTATGTTATTCTTAACTATTTCCTACGTGTCAGAATATCCTAACATCACCCACGTGTCAAACCCAAAGTTGACTGGATCATCGTCTGCTCTATCCCTGCTCATCACAAAGTAGAGTGATCCACCTGCCTAACATATCCACAGATCCCCCAACCATAATGCGAGCTCCCAACTCCTGATGATACATTTGGGTACTGCTCATAGTCTGGGTACCCTCTTATAGATGAATTCTACCATCCACTATCCCTCAAATGTGAGCCTAGGGGTGGAGCATATGTGACCTTGGGAATCAACAATGCCACCCCTAAGCTGATATTTGTCAATTCGTGCACCTACCAAGCATCTCAATTGGAGAGTCTCTTTTTGGATCATGACACATGGTATCTTATCTGACTGCCTAGGGTGATCCTCCCATGCCATGCTTCCTTATTGAAGAGTGTCAAGGGGCAACAACCAAACACTTCGCATCCAAAAACCACATTAGAGGATGAGGGATGGGTATGTCTGAAAGAGTGTGATTAAGAGTATACCTGAATGCTCAAGAGTAATCCTTTGGACAACACTCCTTCTGCCTCACATATACCGATAACACCCTCGTAGCCATGTCTTTGCTAAACATGGTGTCTCTATATGCTCAACAATATCCTCATCAATCCTAGGTGAGATGCATCCCAAGGTACCCATAATGGCCCTCTCCATAAGTCCCCTTGGAGGCAACACTTCAAGTGCATGCTACATCATATCATGGGTCATTGCATACCACCAAGTGTCTTTACACTCCTCATCATGCCACTATATTATGCAACCTGACCCTATACACCACAGGATACAGCTGATTACGACTATACCATCTTGTATCATCATGTATCGTTCTTGTGTCAGTGCACTTATCGCTGCCCACATGTACCCAATGCGATGTGAGGCACTCCTACTCCACAACATTGTATGACCTACTATAACACACCCCCATGCATCTCCATGCTCCTCGCTTCATAGCCCTGAACACCCCTGGATGATATGGTCTAACATCGGGTTTGTACGCATCAGTCTGCATCCCTCTACATAACACTAGACCATATGACATGACTCTGTGTAGTCCTGCATATCATTACCTACTACGGTACCACCCTATAACGTATAGTATCCTGCATGGGCGAAAATATCCACCACTCTGCTAGTAATCCCCCAATGAGGTGGGCTACATCTCCCTATCTATTCTAAAGGATCAGAGTGGCCCAACGCCTCACATCCCAATGAAAATTATATCAGTACTCCTATTCTCCATAGCTCAAGTGTACCATATACACATGAGAGAGCATTGTCTCTACGTATTGCCATGTCTGGTGGTATGCAGATGCCACCTCCTTCGACCAGCTCCTGCCAAAATAGGATAATCACCTTGTGACTCCACGTACAATTGATATGCTAAGATAGCCCCTAGAAAGGGTGTACCATTGTTTCAAACCATTCTCTCACTAGGGATTTCCAGGGCTCTGATAGAGATCTGAAAATGTGTGTGCACCCAAACATCAAACCCATCACGCAATTACTACCATCACTTACCGACTCTATGATATGATGCGAAATCCCACCTAGATTCCAACAGTAATCTGGCCATCATGCTCCTCTGGTAATCCATGGACTCTGGTGAAATGTTTCCATGGATGTATCCAACTTCCTAGCCTACTCCATGGGGTACCAACTCAGTACCTCTCTCCATTCAACCTTAATAGAGGAATCGAATGCCAGAATCCCCGAACCTCGAACAATCCCTCCATCCTATGATTGTTGCACCCTATGCAGCTCATGTTGCCTCATCTCACCATCCTGGTCAACATATTAGATATGAATAGGTTGCTTAGTCTCTCTCTTTCCAATTGGAAGAGGTGACCCAATAATGCTGCTAACCCCATCTATGTATGCTTGAAGGGGGCTACTCTGACACTCCCATGTGCTCTCTAGAGTACCATTAAGGAATCCAAACGTTCCCCAATGTGGGCCAACTTGGCCGTTAACTGAGCACAAACCACTCTCATTCCCTCTAGTTCTTTTTTCTTGCAACAAAATATCCTCTTGTACTGATGTGGCCTTCCCTTTCAAAGTTAGAAGGTCGACTTGAAGCTGGTGGCACTTCTGTACTAGCGCCTCCTCAAGATCTAGCCCAAAGGATGGTTGCACACCATCCTCCATAGACAATCCAACACGCAAGACATGCTCACTAGTGAGCTACATGTGATTGTCATCCGAAAATTACATCATAGACTTGGAGGCCTCTATACCTATCAGCCCCTCAACAATGGTGGAGTTGTCTCCCAAAAACTCATGAACATGTGATGCATTTCTATCATCATAGAGCTCATTCACAACCCTAGATACCCCATCAATGGATACCTCAACAATGGCTGGTGTCTCACCATCGAGTGTACGCTCAATTGTCTCCTCCCAAGTCTTTGTCATACTCTTTGATGACCCATCAAAAGTAGGTAGAAAAATTCTACCCACGGTACACTACAGGTCATTACCCTACATGTACCCTCCTCCTCTGTTATGGATATGAGGTCTTTGGTTATCCTTAATTTGGAAAACTTCCTGGAATGTTAGATGATCTCTAAAATCCTGGGTGTGAGATTGGTACTCCATGAAATAATCACCAAGATCCTCTTTCTCCTAAGGTCCTCCTACTCCCACACCCACTGCTAATAAAATGGGCATGGTAGAACGTTGTGATGCCTATGACACTAGTGGCTGCTCCAATCAACGATGAGAAGTCCCTGATCCTTCTCCATTTTGGAACCCCCACGGGATTTCCCTCTATGTGTCTATTCTCATTCCTTTACTTTCTCTAGTTAGCACTTGTATTGATTTGAGGAGGAGATTTCCAAAATCGTTCCTATCATCTTCTTCCACCATTGGAGCTTTCCATTTATCCTCCTCCACTGGAACGCAATCCCCTTCACCGGATGTGATATCAACCCTATGCTCTCTATTTTGGTACCTCCTTGTCTGGTTTGTAATGTATTCTCTATCTTCAGATGTCATAGACTGATTGCTCCAAAGGCTGAGAAAACTTTGTGAGCTCTTATACTACTGTAATATTCCAAATAGGAAAATGACAACAATACAAATCATACAAGGACTAAATCTATCGTAGTATGGAAAAAACATTAAAAATTCCATGAAAAGAGCTAGAATTGTTGAGCCATTTTATTAAAATACCGGAGATGAAAAGGAAGTACAACAGTCCTAAAAAACATAGCACTCTAACTGGCTAAGCTGGCTGGAATGACCCTCAGATTCTCCCACCCAAAACACTTTTGTATTGCTACTCTATTGCACTCTCCTTCTGCGCTGCCCTGTTGGAAATGCTACTGCTCGCTGACTTCAAATTTCCGACTAGGCTAATTCTACTGCTTAGAAAATCCTAGGAATTGGCGAAGGTGATCCTTACCCAAAACCCAAAAAACCCAAAAAAGGGTTTCCTCTAATTCAAGACACCAAAATCTGACCCTTTTTCCTCTAACTCCTGTAGGTGATGGTTGAGTAGGGATTGTGTAAATGATTTGATATACTGCTCAGAAAATTTTAGGATTTTAACAACAAACTCTACTAAAAAAACCAAAAAAGGGTTCGTCATAGTTTTGACTTCGGAAATTGGCCCTCTTGGAATTGGCTCACCTAACTACTGGGAAATTCGATATCTTGGCTGGAAATATTGGTAGATGACTTCTAGGTATGAAAATATATGGGCTAAATTGATAGATAAACTGGCTGCAACTGTTTCCCAAAGTTCAAATACTAAAGGGTTGATTTCTTCACTGGATCCCAGGCAGAAATGCCTTGGAATTTCTCCCTCTCTAGAATCCCTCTATTGCTGGACTACGTATATCACTAGGTGACTGTGCTGCTATAGGAGGGATTGCATGTGGCTTGATGCCAAGATACTAAATCTTCTCCCGCTGAACAATAAAACTTCTCTCCTGAGCGAGCACTCGAAGCTTCCTGAGGATGAGGTTGGGATCTCTGCTAGGAAACAACTGTGTGCTAAACAACATTGCAGACTCGGCTATATAGCTCAAGCGTGCTCAAATCGTAAAGACCAAAAAATAACAATATGCAAAAATTATTTCCATGGTTTCCCTCACCCCTTTCTTATTCTTGTGAAAACCTAGCATCCTTAGGTCCACTCATTAACTACGTGTAATATTCCTTAGCAAGTTGGAGTATTAAATTTTCTATTTGTTAACAAAATAGATGAATAAGAGGGTAGAGGGACCCATAAATCTCTTTAATAGGAATAAAAACACCTCTAGTGTAAAATTAGACCAGTGTAACTAGTTGAATAAAGCAACCCTTGGTGTGAATGGGGTCAATGCATGTGGATGGGGTCAAGGTTGACCAAATCAACAAAGTAGTCATGGAGGGAGTGGAGATAGTGGAGGACAACACAATCATAATGGGAGGAAGTCTCCATGAGATTAGCATCATTATTGAGTGGGGCCAAGGGGGAGGAGGCTCAAAATGCATATAACGAAGGGGATGGTATCCATAGAGGCCATTCTGAATATTTTTTATGCATGGTATTTTATGACTTTCTGCACACCTCAGCTGTTTAGCAGATTCCGCTGTGCTGTTCAGCACATGGGTGTTTCCGGGCGAAAATCCACCCTCATCCTTAGGGCACTTTGAGTTCCCACTCAGGAGAGTTTCCTTTGAGCATAATTCCATCATCAGGCATAAGTCCAATCTACAGCCACCTTCAGCAACGCAATCTCCTTTAGGAATTGCACAATCTAGGAGGGCAGTTTTAGTGGAGGGTTGATAACCTAAGTTTTTTAGCTTGTTTTCAAGTGAGGGGAGCATTCGTTCATCCAGAAAGTCAACATGGAGGAGTATCAGCCATTTTTACATCAGATCAACCACCTCCCAGCATTTACCTAGCTATAGAGCATAATTAAGCCCTAGGCTGCATTTTTTCATATTGCATATTTCCGAAAACCCTTTCTGGGTTCCCTTGGAATTGTGCTAGAAAGTGCAGATCTCGGATCTCGACATTTTTTAAGCACTATATCAGCAGATTTATGCATTCCTAGTTTTCGACGGTAGTTATTTCTAGTAGGATTGCATATTCATGATCTCCCAACAATTTATATAGCGGGATTTTTTCATGTCTTGATGTATAGGGTCATTTGAGGCTTGTTTTGCGTAGCTTGAGTGTCTTTTCCTCAATATCTTGTACTTAATTTTCTGCTATCATATATAATAAAATGGCTCAATGATCTAATCATGGTTTGATATGTTGATGTTTACTGCATTTTCTAGTTTTATGTTCAATATTCTTGTTTTTCCTATTTTGGAATATTACATTGGTATGAGAGAATAATCTTGGCGCAACCTGTGGGGCACTACATCTATAAAATTTGGAGCAATGGATGACAAGTAGTCTCCAAAAATTATTCTCAAAAATATGCAAGATATTTCCAAGGAAATAAAGGAGATGTGGATGGAAATACAAAAGGAGACCCCAAGAGGGTGTCTACATGGAGAAAGCTCTAGCACTTCAATTCAGTGGTGTGAGCAACCAGTAATGCAACAAGTTTCCTAATGCTCCACCATGCCTACATTCCTAGCAGTGGGAAATGGGGTGGAGGACCCAAAGAACAAGATACTCTTGGTGATTACTTTATAGAGTATGAGTCTCAATTTCAAAGATTCAAAGAGAATCTAAACTTCCAAGAGTTCTGTCAGATCAAGGATAATAGAAGACCTTATAATAACAATAGAAATTGAGGGTACATGCATAATAATGATCTGCATCGTACTATGGGTAGATTCTCTCTAACTTCTTTTTATGGGTCATCCAAGTGCACAACCAAAGCTTGGCTGGAAAAATTAGATATCTATTTCCAGTTGAATCAAGTACCAAAGATTGAAGTTATTAAGATACAAGCACTGCAGCTTGAAGGTGAAGCACATGAATGGTGGTTTCACAGTCTATCTACATTAGGGCATGAAAATGTGACTGCATATGCAAAATTCACCCAGAGATTGGTAGAAATATTTGACCGAAGAGATCCAGAGGCACCCTTTGTTGAGATATCCAAACTCAAGCAGTCAAGAAATCCAAAGACCTATATCTCTGAATTCCTAAAATTTTCGTTATGGTGCCAGATTTATCTACAACTAGGAGAGTATATATGTTCATTGATGGGCTAGTAGAGTCTCTGCATGGGTTGGTAAAGTCCACTAGACCAACTATTCTCCAAGATTCCATTAAGAGGGCTAGTCTCTACAAAAAGATATCCACCAAGAAAATTGTCTTTTCCATGAACATGAACATTATCATTTTGAATTCTTGAAAGGAAATCAACAACTGTGTTTTATTTTCCAGGTCTATCAAGAATAGTAATATTGAATTCCTGTAAAAGTAATAACCACCTTGTAATTCTTCCATTAGTAATTGGTTTATTCATTAAATATCTTACAAGATACTTTGCAAAGGGCAAGAGCTCCATTTCAGAAAAAGCCTACTTTTCAGTCAAAGGGGAAAGATGTGAAGGTTCCTCCCCTAAAGGAGAACTAGAGCAAAGGACCTCTTAGTGATGATGTCTAAAGATATTTGAGGAGAAGGAAGATTTGCTTCACTTTCCAAGTGTTGGGTGTGGAGCCTAATTATCTTTTGTATTTTGTATCACATCATTGGACCCCTGTTCTTAATGGGGCGGCAACGCAACCCGTAATTGTACGTTGCCTGGGGGGTCTAGAGGGGGTGGAAGATGATCTGACAGTATAAGTTATGTTTGATTTAGGGTTTTTTTTCCTATAAGGAAACCCCTTGTTTTGTATGAGGGTATTATTTTGTGACTGTGTATTATATGTATATTCTCAGAGCGAGAAACTGATAGAGAGACTTTGAGAGAGAAAAAAGGATATTACAACGAATCTGTTGTAGGTTGTGTCTCTTCATTTTGTTGGATAATAGAAAGGAAGGACTATCTGTTCGAGGTGGACGTAGCCCAAACTGGGTGAACCATGTATATCTGTGTGTCTCTCTAGTTTTATGTGTTTTGTGTGCTTATTTTTTCAGCATATTTTATGTGTTGCATTTCTCTATAATATATATAATTTTCTAACACCAAGAACCATGGCAACTATGACATCGATGTGTTGCAGGAAAGGAACACTATATTGAATTATTCTTTGTTAGTGAAGAAGAGGAAGAAGAGAAGCCAGAAGGAGACATCAGTGTTGTAGCACCATGAGAGGATCCACCGCCAACGAGGGGTGGGAATCGAGCATTTGATCCAATTGGAGGAGCCCTTGAATCTTTATCGAGAGTACCCAAGTATCTGACTTTGAGAATCTGAGGGAAAATTCAGGGACATGGAGTCTTAAATGTTATAGATATAGTGGGTTTACAATTTTATTGAATCTCGAAGACTAGTGCAAAAAAGACCATACCCACAAATGAATTTGAAGGATTCTCAGTTTTGGTTCCAAGAGCTAGAACCATGCAGTGTATGAAGTATGTTCCTTCATTAAATGTAACTTTGGGGACATAAAAATTGACTGATCACTTCTTTGTGGTCAATATGATCCTAATTTATCCAGGAACGCAAAAAAATACACATATAGCCATTGATACAAATATGCAGCAGAAATAATGCATCATTTTATTAAAAACAAATGACTAAAATAGACTACCTAGGGCGCTGGTAGCATATCTCTGAGAAGATATGTGACGACTGCAGGCCTCTAAATTGTGTTACAGAACTGAAAGTTGTTTACAAACATAATGCAAATAAACAACTAAATAAACAGCTAGGGTGCTGGTAGGCTTATCTCTGAGAAGAGATGTGGCAGCTACAAGCCTTGAACTGTGTTACAAGGAGACATAATGGAAATGAATGAGCGAAGGCACTAGTAGTGTACCTCTAAGAAGAGACATGATGGCTATAGGCCTCTCCACTCTATTTATTTTTTCAAGAGTTGGACTAATTTCTATTATGCAAGAATATGATACAAGATGGTGATACAATCAAGAGAGACAGAAAACCGACAACCGGCAATGATAGGACTATCAACCTCGGTTCCGGAGAAGAGAAACAAACAAAGTACTACAACCATAGACTGGAAAGCTAAAAAACTGATCTCTACCCAGAATGGGTAGAGGTCTCAACACGAAGCTTTTTCCCTTTCCTTTGTTTAACTTTGACCCATCCATCCAGGGGCGAATGAGCAACAATAACTTGAAGACTAGGGGACCCCGAGGGGGGCCCCTCCTTTTCTGAGTCTGAGGAGGAGGTCAAATGAGCACGTTTCTGGGCGGTGGCTAAATCGGCGGAGTGTGCCGGTCCATCGTTGGTAGGAACCACAACTTGAGGGGCTTGATCCAAATCTGCATCGCTAGCCTCATCTTCAGAGCAAGAGGAATCAGAGTCCACGACAGGAGGTGGAGAGCAAGGAGCCCATCGCTTGGATTTGTGCTTGGAGAGATTCTCCTTTTTCTTTTTTGCCGGGAGAGAAGGGCAAGTGGACTGCAGATGCCCTGTTTGGTGGCAGTGGCGATAGCGGAAGGCTGTATTTTCGTAGTCCAACATCTGGGTCCAGACAAAGTCGTTTATCTTGAGAATGATTTGTTCTGGAATTCCCTTGCTTAAGTCCACCTCCACACATATTCTGGCATATGTGTAGAGACCTACTCTTTCCCTCTTGTAATCCCCCGTAATGAAGCTGCCCAGAGTGTTGCCTATAGCTTTGTAGACTGCAACATGCCATAAGTGGATAGGTAGGTTTGGAAGTCTGATCCATACAGGTGTCCTGGTGATGACAGCAGTTGCCGGATCAAAATCTGGAAACCAAGGCGTTAAGAAGAGCCCTGCAGCTCCCATGAACCATGGGCCTTCTTCTAAAGCCTTTTCATAATGCTTAATGTCATCAAAAAGAACGATGAAATACCCTTTTGAACAGAAGCTGACCTTACAATGATGTGTCCAGTTTGCATGAATCCAATCATAAAGATCCTGAGATCGCGGCCACAGTCCGTTGAATCTGCAAATGAAGGCTCTTTCTGCATATTCTTGAAGTTGATTGAAAGGATCTGCATGGGAAATTTCGACAGAGGGAACTTCCTCTGTCTTGTTAACCAAAAAAGGTTTGGATTTAAGGGCTTCCGAGGGTTTGGGGATCTCGGAATGTACTGCATCTTTGTAAGAGAAGGGAGGAGCGGAGGAAGACTGACCCGCTGCACCCCCTCTCAAACGTAGGGTTAACACCAAAGAGTTGTTTCTGTTAATGCTGTAAGAAGAGATAGGTAGAAGGTTTTCAAGTTGTTTACCTTGAAAGAGAAGTCTTTGAAGGCCCGAAGGGATCCCAATCTGCCGTTCGAGATCCAGCACCAAATCAGAGGAACTGACCCATTGCAGGATAGTATTGCCTTTTGGTTGAGAAATCTGGATCTGAAAGGAGTCAAGGAGGGGCCTGGACACAGAGCCAGGGTCTCGCGTGCATCCTGGAGCAGATCTGTCATGGCGGTGATAGGGAGGGGATTTCTCCTGCGAAAAAGGCCGATCCCTTGAAAACAGATACAGATCCAAGTCCAGAGCCTCCTGTCTCTGAGTATTAATAGAGACTTGACGAGGAATACAATCGCTGGCATTGTGTATTGCAACCCTTAATGCATTTGCAAGCATATCTGGCAAGATAGAGAAGCTGATCCTCTGCGAGCTTGCAGCAGAGGAGAGAAATGAAGGGTTTTCCGAATAGATCTTGTTTTATTTGTGACCCACCGTAAAGACGGCGGCAATGAAGCCGTCAGTTGCCAAAGCAGGGATTGTGGCTGCCCCGCCGGCGGCACCAACGAATCCAGGGAAGCGGCCAACTGTTACGAGTGGGGAGATGGAAACTTTATTTTGTGAGAAATAGTCATTCAAGCAGATCCGATCCAAAGTTCTCTGTCCTTCTGTGAGTTCGAGAAACTTTTGTTGAGACACCTTTTATGAAGGGATGGATACAAGAAAGGCGTCGAGGGTGTATCCGAGCGTATGGCGGTGAAGTTCTTTTGGGGCAGAGCTAGCCCATAACCAGATCCAGAGAAATTTCTGATGGTTCCCGTGTGCTTTGAAGAGGGCGAAAAACTGTGTGGCCTGTGAGGGAAAGCCAAACCCTCGCGCCCTGCGAATGGGAACTGAGCCATTACCGATGGCAGGAGTGCGATCTCTCCAAGTTGCGGCGGCCGAGATGGCTACAGAGGACCAAACCCTAGCTTCTTGCGTCTTCGGAGCCATTTCTTGGCACTCGACTCTTTTAAGGAGAAAACATTTAAACTCTCCACTCTATTACAATACATACATGATGGAAATAAACAAGCTAGGGCACATGTATCATATCTCTGAGAAGACATTAGGGGAATTTTGAGGTCTAAAGTGGGCCTCCTAGGAAAAATGTACAACAAAAATAAACTTTATAAGAAGCAACAGGATTCAAGATGATGACGTCATCCATGGGGGACGATTCACCATTTTTTAAGTAAAAGGGTAAACATATTAAAAAATAATAAAATAATAAAACTACTTTTTCAACTCGTATTTTCAACTTATCTCCTAAATTTTTTACTCAAATTTCGAGTGGGAGTACTCGTTAGATGCAAAATTTAATTCCCCATCCAAGGAGTACCCATGTTGCATACTTTTGATGGACCTTGCTATATGAGAAATGAGAAATACATGAAAAAACATGATTTCAATCACATTTTTCATGTATTTCTAATTTTTCATGTAGGAGAATCCATTGAAAGTATGCAATATGATTACTCCTTGGATGAAGAATTAAATTTTGAATCCAATGAGTACTCCTGCTCGAAATTTGGGTAAAAAATTTGGGAGATAAGTTTAAAATATGAGTTGAAAAAGTAGTTTTTTCTTTTTTCCCTCTAAAATTTGATGATGTAATCAAATCTGATTTTATTATTTCCACTATTATTTTATAATTTCCTTAGGACGCCCATATTAGACCTAAAAATTCCCTTAATGGATGTGATGGCTACAAGCCCCTGAACTTGGTCACAATGAGGCTCAAAAGCCTATTTATTGTTGAGAAACAATGTAAAACCCTAAACATCTAAAAACCTAACCTTAGGAGATGAAGTGCCAAAACTGTGGGTCCTGTTTTGGTAAATTGGTGTTTCAACTTCTTGGGGACATAACTTTGGCATACAATATTTATTTGACGTGCTCAATATCTGATTAGAAAGATCTATCTAAGGACTACAACATTTGAGTGAGAAACATCGATCTATGGAGCCCTGTTGCTCACAGGTTTCCCAAAAACAACGTCGTTTAGGGCCTCAAAACAGCTCTAAAAGTTTAGGGCCTGAAAAAATTCTAAAAATAGTAAGTTGTTATGAAAATTAAACACTGAAAGAACTGATGGTGGGGCTTCAAATGGAATAGGTGGGTGACCACCAATATCCACTTAAATTATTAAGGCCCCAAAATGGCTCCTAGAGTGCGGGACTCGAAAACCTGCTAAAAATAGTAAGTTGTGCTGAAATCGAAACAATGAAAGAAATGATGGTGTGGGTCCAAATGGAATAGGTGGGTGGCCACTGATATCCACCGAATCATTCCAACCTCCTTAGGAATAAATGGTCCCCATTGTGTGAAGTTCCTCCATGACAGGAAAAATTTGTTGAACTTGGTATTAGATTTGTCCAAGATGTCACGAACCTATTGGCAGACATGCTGGATGTAGATGTGCTACCGATGGGCAGCCATTGTAGGATCTAGGCAAAGTTATCCATCATCGCGTTCCTATGTTTCTCGAGGGCCTCCTCAAGAAATATTTTGATAGGATCTCCTACTCCCTCATCTTTCTTTCCTTCGGCCATTGGGGGTCGTCGGGGTTTTTCGAGGCTAATCTTACAACTGTTCAACTAGATCAAGCCTAAACTCATACCCTGGCTACGTTGGGGACATGCAGAGAAAAATAGAGAAAGAGCATACTGCTCTGATACCACTAGTCTATATTTATGCTGGAATGTAATAGAATACACATATGGCCATTGATACAAATATGCAGCGGAAATAATGCTTCATTTTATTAAAAAAAAAATTACTGAAATAGAATAGCTAGTGCGTTGGTACCGTATCTCTGAGAATATATGTGAAAACTACACGCCTCTGAGCTGTGTTAGAGAACTGAAAGTTGTTTACAGACATAATGGAAATAAACAGCTAGGGTTTTGGTAGGCTTACCTCTGGGAAGAGATGTGGTAGCTATAGGCCTCTGAACTGTGTTACAAGGAGACATAATGGAAATGAATGAGCGAGGGCACTAGTAGCGTACCTCTGAGAAGCGATGTGATAGCTACAGGCCTCTCCACTCTGTTACAATACATACATGATGGAAATAAACGAGCTAGGGCACTAATAGCATATCTCTGAGAAGAGATGTGATGGCTACAAGCCCTTGAACTGTGTTACAATGAGGCTTGAATGCCTATTTATTTTTGATAAATAATGTAAAACCCTAAACATCTAAAAACCTAACCCTACGAAATGAAGTGCCAAAATTGTGGGTCCCGTATGGGTAAATTGGTATTTCAACTTCCCAGGGACGTAACTTTGGCATACGATCTCTGTTTGACGCACTCAATTTCTCATTATCAATATATATCCAAGGATGACAAATTTTGAGTGAGAAACATCAATCTATAGACCCATTTTGCTCTTGCGTTTCCTAAAAAAAGTCGTTTAGGGCCTCAAAACAACTCTGAAAGTTCAGGACCCGAAAA
The DNA here is from genome assembly GCA_034641835.2 of Pinus albicaulis. Lineage (NCBI taxonomy): Eukaryota > Viridiplantae > Streptophyta > Pinopsida > Pinales > Pinaceae > Pinus > Pinus albicaulis. The sequence goes on along the minus strand of CM076570.1, from coordinate 1,616,771,259 downwards.
ATTGCCAAAATTAGTAAGTTGTGTTTAAACTTAAAAACTGAAAGAACTGATGGTGGGGGTTGAAATGGAATAGTTCGGTGGCCACCAATATCCCCTTGGATCATTAAGGCCTCAAAATGGCTTTGGGAGTGTAGGACCCGAAAGCCTGCTAAAAATAGTAAATTGTGCTGAAAGCGAAACAACGAAAGAATTGATGGTGCGGGTCCAAATGGAATAGGTGGGTGGCCACCGATATCCACCTGGATCATAATATTCCTGACACCAATGTGATATTGCATGTACAATGGTATGGATTGGGAGACTTTGAATATGGAATGGACATATAAGAAGAGCGGTAAGCACCAAATGATCAAGGGCATGCACACCTATCCATATCAAGAATTCTCCGCACATAAGATGGATATTGATTTGCGCAGGGGAGGCCAGGAAAAATCAGCTTACTTAGATGGAAATGATACTCTAGACCATGATTCTACAGTATTTGGAGGCATTCCACCAGGGAGACCCCTAGACCAGAAGTTTGTTAAAGAGTTCTCACAACTAGTAGCACCACTCATAGATATAGATAAGAGAGGAGCCTTTGATGGGACAAACATTGTGCAGAGGTATTTTTATTGGGTCAAGGAGGAGATGATTATTTATCTGGTATTATCATTTCTTGATATCAACAAGCCCTTGGTGTTGTGATGTGGTGATTCAGGGGTAGGTGATGGCACAATTTTGGTGCAATTAGTACATCCCATAGCCTTTTAGGATCAGAGGGTACTACCACATGGGAAGGTGTATTCCATATATGAGAAAGGCTTGCTGGCCATCATGCATGCATTGGCCAAACTAGGGAAATATTGGATGAGAAACAGCTTCCAAGTAAATATTGACCATCACAATCCTCAATCTTTCCTTGCGCAAAATAAGTTGCAAGAGAGGCAGCACAAATGGGTTAGCAGAAATCCAGCAAATGACTCTGACATTGAATATGTAAAAGGGAGAAACATTGAGGTAGAAAATTCCTAATCACAGAAACTAGCAGCACTGTCATTCATGAGTGTGGAATCAAATTGGGAGTCCCAACTATTGGTGGAGTATTCCAAGGACCACTTCACATGTGAGAAACTTGATGGGAAGATGATTGATGATAGGTATAGAGTGATGGATGGGATCATCTATTACCAGGGATGGATCTATTTGAATAGATATTCTAAGCTCAAGGGGAAACTTCTACATACATCACATGACTCACCCCTCTTTGGCCATCAAGGTTTTACAGGAACATATCAGGCCATTAGGGAGAGATTTTGGTCGAAGGGTATCAAGGAGGACATGCTCCAGAATATATGTAAGTGCATAGTTTGCCAGAGGAATGAAGAATAAAAAAACCATATTGCAGGGTTTTTACAGTCACTTCCTTTTCCAGGAAGGAAATGGGAGAGCCCTTCCATGGGATTCATAACCAATTTGCCAATAGTACATGGTAATGATTGTATATTTATAATCATTGTTAAACTAACAAACAATTTACATTTATTTTCCATCTATTTACAGTGCATTTCTTAACAAGGGGGAAGCTTCTCCTTGGCCTTCATGGTTTTCCTAAGACCATAGTCAGTGATGGAGATAGCCACTTCCTAGATTTCCTTGGGCAAGAGTTGCTCTGGTTGGGGGGTACCAAGTTGAGACCAAGTACTAGTTATTACCCCCATACATATAGACTGGCAGAGATAGTAAACAAGTGGCTAGGAAGCTACTTGCATAACTATTTTATGGGGCAGCAAAGAGCATGGATGCACTGGTTCCATTTTCAGGGATGTTGTTACCATCCGATGTTTCATATGGCAATCAGTATGTGTCTATTTTTTGTTCCATATGGTGATGATGGTCTATCAATTTTGATAGGATGGTTGGAACAAGAAAGACTCCTAGAGCCAAATATTGGATCCAAGAGGGTCATGATATATTGTAGTAATGGTTGGAGCAAGTAAGGCTCCCGGAGCCACATATTGGATCTAAGAGGGTCAGGATATATTCCGGTCTCTTAAGGAAAACATTGCTACAGCCCAAGATCATCAGGAGTTATATACAAATCATGGTTGGGTAGAGAGATATTTTGGGGTAGAAAATTTGGTCTATCTCCATCTTCAGCCATGCAAAAAATCTACATAGAAGGAGAAAGGGACTAAGAAGATTTTTTATGGGCCATACAGGGTGGTCCATATTGTTGGGGAAGTATAATATGGGTTGGAGATCCCCATTGTGAGTAAGGCACTCAAGATTTTTCATGTCTCATGCCTCAAAAAGGCCACTGGACAGCATGTAGTTACCACCATGGATCTCCCACCTCTTTATGATATGATCAATTTGGTTTTATCACCAAAGGCTATATTGAACACTCAAGAGAGGCAGCAAAGGAACAAGGTGATTAAATAATATCTGATTCAATGGAGGAATCTACCAGATGAGGATGCTACATGGGAAGGAGAGAATATTTTGCGGCATCCATCTTTGCAGTTGCTTAAGGACAAGCAACATTTGTTAAGGGAGGACTCTAATATTCCTAATTATCTTTTAGCTAGTTGGAATATTAAATTTTGTTTTTGTTAATAAAATATATTAATAAGAGGGTAGAGGGACCCATAAATCTCTTTAGTAGGAATAAAACCACTACTACTGTGAAAGTGGATCAGTGTAACTAGTTGAATAAAGCAACCCTTGTTGTGAATGGGGTCAATGCATGTCGATGGGGTCAAGGTTGACCAAATCAATAGCGCAGTCATGGAGGGAGTGGAGATATTGGAGGACAGAGCAATCATAATGGGAGGAAGTCTCCATGAGAGTAGCATCATTATTGAGTGGAGCCAAGGGGGAGGAGGCTCACAATGCATATAAGGAAGGGGATGGAAACCATAGAGGGCATTCTAAATATTTTTTATGTATGGTCTTTTATGACTTTCTGCACGCTTCAACTGTTTAGTGGAGTCTGTTGTGCTGTTTAGCACGAGGGTGTTTCTGGGCAGAAATCTTACCCTAATGCTTAGGGGACTTTGAGTTCCCACTCAGGAGGGGTTTCTTTGAGCTTCATTCCATCATGTGGAATCAGGCCAATCTTCAGCCACCTTCAACAGTGCAATCTCCTTCAGGATTTGTGCAATCTAGGAGCGCAGTTTAAGTGGAGGGTTGATAATCCAAGTTTTTGAGCTTGTTTTCTAGTGGGGGGAGCAACCCTTCATCCAGAAAGTCAGTGAGGTGGAGTATAAGCCTTTTCACATTAGGTCAGCCACCTCCTAGTAGTTACCTAGCTGTAGAGTTTAATTCAGCCCTAGGGTTGCATTTTTTCATATTGGGTATTTCCAGAAACTCTTTCTGGGTTCTCTTCGAATTGTGCTAGAAAGCCCAGGTCTTTGATCCCAAAATTTTATGAGCACTATATCAGTAGATATACGCATTCCTAGTTTCCAATAGTAGTTATTTCCCATAGGATTGCATAATGATGGCCTCATAGCAGTTTATGTAGCAACAATTTTTCATGTCTTGATGTATAGGGTCATTTGAGGCTTGTTTTGCCTAGCTTGAGTGTCTTTTCCTCAAGATCTTCTACTTCATTTTCCGCTATCATATATAATAAAATGTCTCAATGATCTATTCATGCTTTGATGTGTTTATGTTTACTTCATTTTCCAATTTTATGTTCAATATTCCTATTTTTCCTATCTTCGAATATTACACTGCGCTGCTACTTGGCCCCTTGGGTTTCAAACTTGTTGCACATCCTTGGGTCCACTCATTAACTGTGTTGCCACTTGGCCTCTTGGATTTCACACTTGTTGCACTACCCTCTTGGCCCCACAAGAGTTGCGCTACCCACATTAGCTCTAGAAAAGTGGTTTTATTCTAACTGTTGGGTATATGGGTCCCTTCACCCTATTATTTACCCACTGAGCTTAAGAAAAAAAAATTCAAAATTTAATATTTTGAATTAGCTGTAAGCTAATTAGGAATATTACAAGTTCAACTGAAAATTCTTCCTTCAAAGTTTGTTCTAATTTTTAAATTGCCTAATCCTGTCGATATAACAAAAGTAAGAAGCTCTTTGGGTGTAATGCAATATTTGAGGAGGTTCATTGCGAAATTCTATAACATCCCCGAGTCAATCCTACATGTGAATAAAATAACATTATAAAGGAAAAAGTGAAACCAAGTTCATGGGACACGTATTCCAAGTTGAATGTAGGGAAAAACATTACAATGGGAACCAATTGGGCTTAATTATTGATTATGGAATTTGGAACTAGTATTGGCAAAAGGAAAAGGGAAATAAATGCCAATTAATTCAAGAAATAAAGGGATATAGGAGAAAATGAAGATGAAGAGACAATAATATGCATGTAAGGGAAAATGAAGGAAATTGAAGTAAAAGAAAAGAAAAAGAAAATATAAGTAGAGAGAGAACATTCCAACACTCTCTTGGTCACTCTTTCTACTGGGTGTGGAGCCTGATTATCTTCTCTATTTTGTATCACAACATTGGACCCTCTTTCTTAACGGGGCGACAACGATGCCTGTAATTGTACGCTACGTGGGGAAACCCCTCGTTTTGTATGAGGGTATTGTATTGCAGCTTTGTATTATATGTGTATTGTCAGAGCGAGAAACTGATAGAGAGACCATGAGAGAGAACAAAGCATATTACGGTGGATATGTTGTAGGTTATGTCTCTTCATTTTGCTGGATAATAAAAAGGAAGGACTGGTTACTCTTTTATCACTCTCGGTTACTCTTGGTTACATGCTATGACACTCTTGGACGTCCTTGGACAGAATTGGACATTGAATAATTCTTACCTGGACTTGGAGAGAGAGAGAGCACTTGGACACAAGAAAGCAAGAAGAAAGCATGCAAGTAAAGGAAAATCAAGGGAGTGGAACGACAATATTGAAAGAGTAGCTACACGAGGAGGATTTTGTAGGTAATAGGTTGCAAGTGTAATTTCCTCATTGGTATTTGAATACTTACGTGGGTATTTTGTTGTCATTGGCATGGGATTGCCTTGGTTGAAAATGGATTTATATTCTCCTTTCCATCTACTAATAGCCATGATGTAGTAGGTTTTTTATTTGGTTGAGCTTTGGATTACCGAAATATTTTGGATTCAAGTTAGGTAGTCTCAAGAAAATCCCAAGGGTTGGGGGTGGAGATGGTTTTACCCTGGAAGTCCTTCACAAGTGGGTGGAGACATGAAAATTACTTTGGGTATGGTGAATAAATTCTAAGGCATCCAATTTTGTGTTATTTTTGGCGTTCTCTGGACCAGTTTAGGTGATATCATTATGGCTTTAGGGTGGAGGTGGTTGAACCTCTAGAGTCCTTTTTTGGTTATATTTGGTTTATCCCATGAGATCCCACATTCATGCTTGGAATATGACATGAGGGTGATTGGCTTGAAATAAAGATATGGTTCAACCCAATTTATGTACTTGTGGTTCATGAAAGTCCCTGACGTTGTTGACATTATGCATATGTTATTATGTGTTAATTCTTGTTGATAATAATAAGCACAAGTTTTTATTTTACGTGTGATTTTATGACTGATTAGTCATGGTTCCATTCTAGTTAAATGTTGGTTAAATGCATGATATATTTCTCAGTATATTATGTGCTCTTATTATGGATCGATTCCATGGTTTGACAGGATTTTGGTTATCTTACATGAACGCATGAGCTAATGTGTGCTATTGTAGCTAGTAATGGAGGGAAACAATCCTTCTTATTGATCTTCAATTGAAACTAATGCTTCAATGACCATATATGAATTTATGGCTTACAGGTACATTGTGTACAAAGTGTTTGTTTAAATGATTATCATATATCTGAAAATTTTGAGAACGAATTGAGACAAGGAAAATGAATGAAGACTTTCATAGGTGATTAAGGGAATTCTGGTAAGTTTTGGGTAGCTAGTTTGTAGCTTGTAACCACCCCTCCCACATTTACCTAGTTTCACTGCCTTGCCAAGGCAAGCATGAGAGGAGGATCTATTATGACATGACCCAACCTACTAGGTCCCATTAAGAAATGATGGTGACTGTGGAAGACAAAATAAAATATCATAACATCCTACAGGGGCTACAGGTGATCAAGAGCTAAATTTTTCTAAAAAATAAAAGCTCTCAGAATGACAAAAAACTTGAATTACCGCATAGTGTTCGTCGTTCTGAATCTGGCACAATTTTTTTCGCATAAAATGGACTCCGCATGGCTTTAGAAATGCATTCTGTTTGTTTTAGGAAACATGCAAATTTGGAAAAAAAAAACGCAGACATGGAGCCCAGTTAGCATTCCATACTGCTAATGTGGCATATTGACTGGGTAGGTCAATGTTTGGTTAACTATCTCCTCCAGCGAGTGGATGACTTCCAAGTGGCAAGCCATGATTAAGAAATTTTTGGTATGTGTTGGCATGATGTAGTTTGTTTGTGGGTTTTTGAAGGCATCCAATCACAAGTTTCCACATGGTAGGGCCAGAGGCTGCCATGTGGTAGCCATGGGCCACCTAAAAGGGTTTCAAAAGTCTAGGCGGAGGCACCAGGGTTTGACCCCGTGACCTCATAAGCACAAGCCACACCGTTCACCACTCTGCCTACACCACGAGTCTTAACCATATACTTTACCATATATATTTGAATTTTGTTGAACATGCCAACAAGAGGAGAGGGGGCCAACCCCCAATACATATGACCAAGATCTGTAACCATGAAGGAGCATTGGAGGAGCGCTAACCATAATGAGGATTAATAAGCCCTTAAGGATGGTTTAATTACCCCTAATCTAAAATTAATTAACATTAATCCAGATTTGTTAAGTGAGCATCGGTTTAACCACTAACCCAATTTAATTAACACTAATATAGATTTATTAAGTTAACATGGATTTAACTGGGAGTTCTGCCAAATCTGGTGGGAGTTTCTAAAATTAGTGCTAGATCTCTGGGCAAAATGGCTTAAATGGACAACAAGTTGGTGAAAGACAAGGGATTTCAAGTGTAACTAGTTAATAGCAGACATGAACATGTAATAGAAAGCCATTAATCATGCTAAGTATAACTATAAGCTAATTAATACATAGAAATCAAACATTCCAGCCATACATAGAGGTATAAGACCCTCTAACTTCGGGAAATGGCTATCAGACTTTGGGGAAAACACATGAGACAAACTAACAACTCATAAACTATGTCAGAACGCCTAAACATAGTCTCTAAGTCATTGGGCACTTGGACAAATAAGTTTTCATAGTTTTAGGCAAAGGGCTAGATCGGGACTAGGCCTCCTTGGTTCAACAAGATGATCAACAAATCAGTCAAAGAGAAAGTTTTATGGACAGAACTATGGGCGGCTTGTAGGTAGGTAGGGCAAACCATACATCCTACTTAACATACATAGAACTAATGAATAAAAATTAGCAACAATACCTTAGGTTACTAAAGAGCAGCTAAGAATTCTTTAGCATAACTAAGGGAGAAGAAAACATCAAGCTATGAAGATTCAGGGATTTTGAGGTGCCTCCATGGGCATATCTCAAAATCAATCTTTCCTGATCTATAGCAGCAAGAAATATGTAGTGTAGTGAAACTAGAGAACAAAACACATTAGAAGCACTATACCATTCTACCATGTCATGGAATCCATCAACAATCCTTCATCATTCATTCAAGAGCATCCAAGAGGCAGTCCAAAATCATAACACAAGTATGTTCTTCAAAGCTCATATGACCAATATATTGCTTCTTCTCTCAAGTTCAACCTTGTTTACAATGAGAGCGTGTGGAATAAATAGGCTCAAGTGAGGAAAACCTCATGGTTCAACTTCCATCCTCATTGGCCTAATCAAAATATCTAAACTTGTCCTTGAGGCTTTGCAAAGCCCAAGGCACAAAAATATCTCATAAAATATCTAAAAATTTCTAAAAAAGGGAATTTAATTGACTTTACATCAATTTCCAAGTGTAAAAATAGCTAAACGCACATTTGGAAAAGCAGATTTTTGGAGTTCAAAAATTACAAAAATACTTCATATTTATGCCTGAAAAAGGTCCCCTGACTTGCTGGATGCAAATGGAAGCCTTCCCGATGTCGAAATGAGGCTCATGATGGCTCGTTGGAAAGCTCTCTGTGTCTTCTTTCCAACGCAAGTGGAATCACCTCAATCGGATCTCTGAAAGTCCCTCAGCCTTTGTGTGCAAAAACCCAGAAAATAGCAGACTGCTGATATGGCGGGCAGAATGTGCAAAAAGAGGGCATTTTTCGCCAATTTGAGGGGGCGAATGATCTCCAAATGCTCTGAAAATCATTGGAGACCTGCTTATGGAATTATGGCATCCATCAGTATCATCCTCTTCCCTTGAAAACTCATCAAACTGAAATGACGAATTTATGAGTTTTCGGCCAAAAACCCAAAAAATGCCAAAAAACAAAAAGTTGCCGAAAAAGGCCCAAAATTGGCATGCATGACCCTCAAGGGTCCCTAGTAACATGCTTCGAAGTTGAGGCCGGAATGTCAAGCGCTGATGTGCTTTTCTTCCTTCCGTGTTAGGCGCCTCTCCTTCACTTTCTTCATTTCTCTCTTGTTACTACCTTTTCCTTTTCGCACAGCAAAAGGCAGGTAAGGCCCAGTGAAGAGTCTCTTTCTCTGTCAACTCCAGTCTATTCACCTTCAGAAAATCTCTGTCAACAAATCTTCAACATGATACAATATGGTTTCTGGAAATGGCAGACCCAAGTTAGATGTAAAATCAATGCACAGTGGTTTAGGAAACACACTCTCTGCTTGTGAGTTCAAGAGATATACCAATACATCTATACCTCTGCCTCCAATGTTTAAATTCCCATCAACAAACTCTGCCCTTTAATGTGCTGTCACCTTTGGAAACTCTCTGTCAACAAATCTTCAGAATGATACAATATAGTGCAAGGAAGAGGCAGACCTAGGTTCAAAGGTCAATACTACACCTGTACCTCTGTCTCAATGTTAAATGCAATCACCAACAACTCTGCCCTTTAGAAAGTGGCTCTGCACCTTTGGAAAAACTCTGTTCAACAATTCATAGTAGGGACAATACAGTGAAAGGGAGGCAGTCTGCTAGAAGTGTGCTGTGAGAAAATACCAATAATTACTCTGTTCTTAAAATCTTTGATGTCAACCCATACACAACAAAACTCCTTGTTCAAGAAGGCTTTCAAACATTTAACAATTCTGTCCTGTACCGGTGTGCCCACTTTCCACTGTTTTGCATCTCAAGCAAGTCACCACACATATGCTAAGAATGTTAATACACAGGTTTGGGGTGATAATGACAGAGTTTTAGAAAACTGTAGAGCTTTTAGATAGGGGTTATATGAGTTTTCTCTTTTTAAATCAATAAATGGTCCCTTATAAGTGCAGCCCACTGCTAGAATGAATAACACTTGCCAAATAGGTTTTGAACAACATAAAACAGTCAAATAACAGTTTTCCCTTGTAGCTTCGAGGTGGATTTGAGTAGCACGGAAAAATGTATGAGAAATACTTCTTAAGATTCATGAAAAACCCTTGTGCAAGGCCGGAGCATCATTACATACCTTTAAAACCTGCGCGGCACTCCTCTGACCCAGCACGTCGCTCATACAATGCTTGTCGGGTCGGCCTGTCGGGTGGTCGGGCGGCCTTGTACAGGCGCGTCGCGCCAACGTACAGGCACGTCGCGCCGACAAAGGTGGCCTTTGTAAATTTCTGCCCAGGCACGTCGCGCAGTGCAAAAAAGGTGCAGACTGTGTTATTTCGACCAGAAACTTCTCGTCTAGGTGCTAGGGAGGCACGGGGGTGGTTTTAGTTTTGAAATTGAAAATATTTCCCTCTATTTGATGTCAATTTAAAACAAAATTCCAACGTTCATTTACTTGGAAAAGGAACGTTGGTGTTCAACTCTATTTTGTTTTAAAACAGTGGGTTTTGTCATTTTAAATATGTGAACCCGAACATCGACTTTGACCCCGATCTTTAAATTTTGACAAACAATTCAACCAACTCCACCACTTCTGCTACGGTGTTTTAATAACACAGGTAATTTGTCAATTTGCTCTGACAACTCTTGGTCTTCGGCAGCTTCTTCTTTTTAAACTATCCAACAATGATCACAGGCTGAAAGACCTTTGGAACATAGTGACCAATAACTTAAAGGGGAAATCTTCTTGGTGACAGAATTTTAAAAGCCTTGTCTGCAGATCCTTTTTCCATGTAGTTCTGTGCTACATCTGCCCTTTGGAATGATGACAACTGTGTTTGTTATCAGACATATAAACAGTGATAATTCCTCAAAACAGATTTCTTCTGCCTATTCATAAGATTGTATACCCATTTGGCTAGTCTATCTGAAAAGATAAGCTTGTAAAATAAGAAAACATGGCTCTTTGATACACAGTCATTATTTTGCTTTGACCAGTGTGTTAACCCCTTTTTGTCAATAGAACCATTTCATAGCTGGACTATGTTCACTGTTTTTCCCCTCTTGGCGATTTTTATCAAGGAAGGACCATTCATAATGCGCCAGAAACATTTGAAAGCTTTGAACACCATTTCTTGAAAAGCGCTTCTTTGGACCTTTGGCATGTGATATTGTTTTGCTGCTTGACCCTTTCCCTCAAGGAAAATTGCCTTCTTTTTGGTATCAATGGCATACATATATTCAATATTTTCTCTTTTCTACTGTAGGTACAGTCTGAGAGATAGCTCTTTGAAAAGGGGAATCAATACCTTTGCATCATAAACAGTAACACTTACCTGTGCAATGACTCCTATTCAGTTCTTTGGTATCCTTCCACTGCACCTTTTAGACCCATCAGTTTTCAACAACCTGCAATGGCTTTGGCCATCTGCTCATATATGGAGGAGGCTCTTCATCAGGTAAGGTATCTGAAGGCTTTTTAACAACTCTGTTTGACACAGCCTTTCTCTGAATGTGATGGTAAGTGAACCACTTGAACAACATCAATCTTGGCATCTTTACTTGCAAGCATCACTGTATTTCAGAAGAAACCCTAATCATAGTGACATTGTCTCCCTGCACTGTTCTAAGGGTGACTGAGATATTTATCATTTGGCTTGGTCATCTCATGACAGATTACTTGTCAAATCATCTTTGTGACTTATGGAGGTTAGTGCATTTTGAGAAACCAAGAACTTTCTTTCTGCCTGGGTAATGGAATTTGTTGTCAGCATCTGTTCTATTTGATCTTGTGGATAAGCAGGGTACTTATGATTGGAATTTTTATCAATGACATACCTTTCTTCATTTCAACAATTCCCATGATTTGAAAGCTTCAGATGACCTCCTTTATCAGACCAGACTCTTTTTCCTAGCATATTTCAAACTCTGTTCCTGTTATGACCATCACTCAAATTCATAAAACCTGGACATATGTTTCACTGTTCAATACAAAGCAAACCTGGACCTTTGCAATCTTCCAAGTCAATATTGGCTAGCGCCCTCTGCTTGTGGATGAAGGAGGCGCCCTAACCCTCTGCTTGTAAATGAAGGAGGTTCTGGGCCTTGACAATTTACCAGTTTGCTGAGACAGTGGTGACCTTTTCTTACTGTGATTTTCATGCTGAAAAGAGCTCTAAAGTCCAGATGAGTAGCTTTCTGTTTTGCAGACATATCTAAAGGCTCAAGTTACATTTAGAAGCAGCTGTTCTTCTAACTGTAAACTCAAACATTTACTCCATGAGATGAAATATATTTCCTGCCTTTGTAGAACCATAGAACACTGCGAAAAACTTAATAGTCAGCTTGAGATTGGGTTTTATGCAGTGCTGAGATCTAGGGGTGTGAGTGGCGCGACTTAGGGCTGTTTTTCAATTTCATTTGCAAAGTAAGAGGTCAGTCATGGTAGGCCTGTTGCAGATGGAGGCTTTTTGGCTCTTTGGTGATTTCCAAAGGTGAAATGTCTTAAAGCGCCACTTCCTAACATAGGGGAGACTTTTGAAACAGATGTGGATTTGCCTTTTAAAGCTGATGGGCAGACCAATAAGGCTGAAGCTAGATAGGATTGTGATAATGAGGTTTTGATTTTGACATGGGCGAACTGAAAAGGTAGAAGGGCGAAAAAAGTTTTAGGAGGGTTTTCTGGATGACATATTGACATAAGGAAATCAGTTTCTAGAAAACTCAGCTGTAGATATAGTCATCACTAACATGTAAAAAAATACTGATGGATAACAGTTGCTCCATTTGGGGAGGGCAGCTCCTCGTCAGGAGGTGTCCAGAATTCAGATTTTTTGGCTTATGAAGACCAGTGCCTTATCCATTGGCGCAAAATTTACCCTTCTTTTGATGTTATTTCTGAAAAATGACAGCATGGTTAACATCAATGATACTTCTACCTACCCCACTATCTTTCCTAACATTTTTTCTTCTGTTTGGCGCATTTGAACTAGCAGCCTTTTGACAATGCATATTTTTCTTTTTGCAAAATGAAACTATCTACTTCTACTCTTATATCTGCCGGGAGTTCAGATTAAGCTGATGAACTCCTTCATTTATCTACCTAAAACTAGATCGACTGTCAAGATTAAGCAGTTTGACAGGATTTCATTCTCTAATCTACAACATGAAATTCAAAAATGATCAAATCAGGATTAGGCAGTCTGATTTGTCATGCATTTGCGGCATAAAAGACAAGCTGCACACAAATGTTATTTTGCAATAAAGGGAAACTAGACAAGCGGGGCTAAGATGTACAATGTGTTTTTCATCCCTCGCTTCTCTCTTTGGTTCTGTTTTAGGCATGTGGAACCAGAATCTCTCCCTAATCTAAGCTCTGTGATAAGTCAATCTTACACAATGTTGACTATCTTGGCACTCACTAACTTATCAGCAAATAAATTTAAACATGCTCAGCTATGATTAGGCTAGATAGCTGAACAAGACATTGAAGTACTAGTAGCGGCATTTAGACTTGCTCGCTTTCCGAAAGACTATTTTTTTAACATGGGGCCTTTGTTCTATCTTCACTTGCCCTCTTTTCTGCTTTTTACTGTTTTTGACTTTTCCTATCTTTTACTGTTTTTGACTTTTCTATTTTTTCAATATTTTAAACAATGGTATGTACAATGACTGAAAGTGTCTCAACCTCAAAAATCTTGGAAATGACGGAATTTCAGCATCTTATCCTCGTAAGGATCTCCTCTCACCCTTGGCCCACTTAACTCTTGAAAAGAAAAATTTGGGAAATTTTCTCTCTCTAACATAACATAGGGATTCATGCAAGAATCTCTAAACAGTCCGGTATCCTCCCTTTGTACCTCTCTGAATATCTGATTTTCACTCCTTTCCTTACTGTATGCTTTCTTCAGGTAATGTATGTACTCTTGGTAATTCTTGAAATAGATAGTGACATCATCAAGGTATGCAAAAATACAGAAATTTAAAACTGGGAACATGGCCTTCATGAACAGATTTCTGATATTGGGTGGTTTAGCAATTTTGAACTTGAAATCAAATTTACCTCCCGCAAACTGGAAAAAATCTTTAAGTTGTCTTCTTTGCAAAGGAATCTGATGATTATGATCTGAAAGATGATCTTGCAAGAATACATGATTAAAAGCATTTTCAATTGGTGAATCATGATCTTGGGTAGAAAAAACATGATTTTTGTTATATGGAGATGCAGTATTATTTCTAAAATCAAAGCAGATTCTAGGGCCACTAGTTTTATTTTTGATCATTTCAGTTTGTTTCAGTTTGTTGTGTTTGCTTTTGTTAAAGTTGTTCTTTGAGGAAAAGGTAGTGATACAATGTTTTCCCTTGTTTTTTATGTAGAAATTAGTATTTTGCATGAGATTCCTGATTTTAGCATTTCTAAGTTCTTCATGAAAGGATAAAATATGAGCCAATTTCAATAGTTCAGGTATGCTGGGATTATAACTGTCATCCTTGCTCATAAGAAGTTCACCTGGCATTTTCTCAAGATGTTGAGCTACCGAGGTTATGGTCAAAGTTTTATTTGCAGTAGGAGGGTCACATGATGGTAAATCTTTGAGGTATGGTAGAAACATTAAACTCCCTTTCTCCCGGGTTCCAAATAGGTTTATGATGTGTAGGTCTTCTAAAGCTTTTACCCGGAAAAAATTTCCACAAGTTACTGCTGGTGTTTGACTAAAGCTAGAGCAATTTTCTTGATAGTACATGAGGGTTTGTGCTTCTTGCTCTAATCCTACTTTGGAGAGGGGAAACTTACTTTCCTCAAGACACAGTTGTTCATGATCATGGTAGTTTTGAGTGTCCAGTTCATCATAAGGTACCAGGGACAATTGATGTGGTGGATCTAAGTCTATATCAGTTTCTTCTGACTCTTCCTCCATGTTTACATCAATATGCATAATGAAAGAGTTTAAGTCGGAGCGCAAAGAACACATTGGAATGTTATCTGGCCTATCTTGACTGCTAATCATGTATTTCATGTGTGATTCGCGGTACAGTATTCTGGTCTGACCAAACACAGGAATGGTGGCATATGACATGTCTAGTTGGATATTCCCTTGAAGTTTGGCTCCCCAAGCTCTGGATAGAAGCATCCCGTACTTGGGAGGAATGTCCGCCACTACTATATCCATGATTAGATGTTTAGCGGGTATTTGGGCTAGACTAAAACAAAGGTCTTTGATCAAACCCAGGCATTGGACTCTGCTTGAATCAAAGGAATACAAGTCTTTGTATGGTCTTGTGATTTCCAAGCCTAATCTTTCCATTACTACCTTTGGCATAAGATTATGCGAGGCGCCGGAGTCTAGCATGGCATTATGGAGGATTTGGTCGTGGATGTTTAGGCTAATGTAAAATGGAAGAGTAACTCCCTCTTGGAATTTTCCTTCTACCTTTGGACCAAATAATACTTCAGGAATGTCATCAGTGAGATTATCAGTGTTCGCATCATTTCCTAGATTTAAGACTTTTAGTACTTGGGATTTATAAGAGTTTTGGGCAATGAGTTCAGTAAGAGGCATGGTGATTTTGATCTTAGCGATTTCGCCTTCAAAGCTAAAAGGCACTTGAAGTTTAGATATGTTTGTTTCAGCTTTTTCAGCTAAGACCTTGTCTATGTTTTGAGTTTGTTGACCTTTTTTGGGGGTTTTGTTTGCCATAGTTGTTTTGGTGACCTTTGTGGAAGTATCAGGAGTATCTGAGAGAGGACTAGTTTGGGTAACTTTAGCTTGGCTTTGGTCAGTCTTTTCAATCTTGATTTTGTCACTGCTTGATGCCTTTTTGAGGATGGTATCTGGAGCTTTAGCAGTATCAGAGTTACCTTTCTTGACATTATCTTGGTTTCTTTTGCTTCTAAGGTCATATTGCCTGTGGGCTTCTTCAATAGCATTTTGAAACTCTATGGCAGGGTCATCAGGATCCTCATAATTGGTCTCATCTTGATCAGGCGAAAAGAAGGCTTGTTCTTCTTTGGTGAGGTATACCTCACCTTCATTGTCAGAACCTATGAGGTTTAAATGATGTTCATCAAGAGGTTCTGAGTCCCTATCATCTTCTTCTACATAGTTTTCATTGAATGGTGGCCTGATCTGTTGGTCATTATCCCTTGGTCTGTTTTGGGGCTGTTCCCTCCTAAAGTTTTGGTTTCGGTTTCGATTGGAGGGTTTGGCTGGTTGTCTCTAACAGGAGATTTCTCATTGATCTTTTCCCACATTTTAGCCATAGATTTGACTAAGTCATCTATTCTGGGATCTAGGGAAGGTGATGAAGTGGAGACCTCATCCCTATATGTGACCTTTCTTTCTGATCTAGTCCTAGCTCTTTTTTCAGCTAAGTTGGCATCTGCTTTTATAGCTATTTGTTGCATTTCCTCCAAGGTAGGGGGATCTTTGTCTCTCAAATGATATGTCATGTCCGGATCAAAACCCTCGGGAAATTTTGCCAAAGCTAAACCAAGTGGAGGTTTGAAATGAGGTGGGAGGGAGTTATATACACTGTTGAACCTAGTACAGTAAGCTTGGACACTTTCCCCATATTCCCGTTTTAGATTGTTATATTCTGACAGGATTTGAATGGGGTTTCTTCGGATTTCCCACCTATTTCTGAAAACTTGATGTAGTTCTGGGATATCATGGATACTGTTTGGAGCTAAGCTTTTGAACCATGCTTTGGGTTCACCACCAAGACTTTGAGTGAATATTCTCATTCTGACAGTCTCGTCTTGTACCTCTAGGTATTCATAAGCATCGGTCATTCTACTTATATGCTGTTGAGGTGTGGTGGTGTCTTCTCAGGTAAAGTGTGGGATTTTGTCTTGATATTTGTTTGGGAGAGGAGCCAAGGGTGGTGGCAACACCAAAGGTGCGTACCAGGTTGCCATGACTGGAGCTAATGGATGATGTACAAGATGAGGACTAGTAGGCTGAAATGAAGTGGTTTGAACAGTGGTGGTTTGACCAGGTGTGGCGGATGAACTTGGACTAGTGATCTGGTTTTGAGAAGATCTGGGATGATAGGAGCCAAATTGATAAAGAAGCTGGAAATCAGGAGGAGTGGTGGGTGAAGCTTCTCTAATAGGACTCTGTGGTGGGTTTAGGGGTTCAAGATCGTCGAAGTTTATCTTACTATATGATTTACTTCGGGGAAGAGCTTGTGATGACTCTAGTTCCGAAGGTGAATCTAGAAGGATATTGCGAGTTTTAGGTACAACTCTTGTTCTACGGATGGATCTATCGGTAGCTAGATGATCAGTTTCAGAAGCTTGCCACAGAATCTTCTCTGGGTCATCTACTATGATAGGGGGATTTGGGTCTGGATGGGATCTGGTATTGATTCTTCGGGAAGCCAGATTTTAGATCCAGAGTTTAAAGAGAATGGTATTGGTGAATGTTCTGGATGAATGGTTTTTCTAAGTTTTACTAGGGTGAAGGATGGTCAAAATAAAAGGGATGGATTAGTGGAGTCGCCAGGTGGAAAATGGGTTGTTCTTATGAAGATAGCTATGGTCCACCAACAATAACTATTTTGAGAATGTTTTTGAATTTTCTGAGTTTTATGTGCAGCCTATGGTTTAAAGTATCCTAGACTTGTTTCAACACTTTGCTAGGGTGATGAGAACAAAAAGAGTTTACTCTAAATGGGTATATGGACTGCTTGCTTGTTTATGGTATCTAAAGGACCAAAGAGTCTATAAGAGTTTGCTGGACTATTATGTACTCAGTGTCTTACCATCTCCCGCTATGTTAGTGAGTGATGGGAAAGGTCTATCGGATAGTAGCCTAGAGTTTGGTAAAATAGTAAGGCTTACTAGAAGTTAGTGGAGTCGCCAGGTGGAAAATCAGTTGTTTTGAGATATACTTGTATGGTCCACCACCTGTAATGTCAAAAGCCAATCTAAGGGAGTGTTTTGGGGTTTTTTGAGTTTTATGTGCCTACAAGGTTTGGAAGAGTTTTCTATAACTGACTCATCATTTTGCTAAGATGGTGAAAGAGCTATTTTCTACCCTTCAGACAATATCTAAGTTTACTAAGCTCGATTGAGACTTCAGGAGTTACTAAGGTGTACTTAGATTGTCACTAACTCGGAAGGTCCTACTGTGAGTGTCACTATGTTAGTGAGCAGTGGGATAAGTCAATCAGATAGTATTCTTAAAGGCTTCTAAAGATGAGGGAAACTAAGCTTTTTAATCACTCAGGGTCCCACCGTGATCGCCATTATGTTAGGGTCCCGTGATTTGGCCGATTGGCTAGCCAAATGACGATGTAACATCAAACCAAGCTTTGGAGCCCAAGGACCTAGCCTTCCTGGACTCAGAGAGGGCTCTCTCTATAAGTGCAAAAGATGTCGGTGTGTTTACTTGCGATGTTATGATATTAGGCTAGTTATGAAGTGTGTTTTTGGTTTTTTTAGTTTTTAAGTTTGTGAGGGATGAAACTGATCAAATACATAAACTGGATAACAAGATGTAGATAAATTGGGCTATGGGGTCAAACAGGTCAAGGAAGCTTATGAGGTGATGATGTAAAGCTGTTGTAGGGCCGATTTGATTCACGATAGAAGGGATCTCTGGGAAAAATGGATTAAATGGACAATAAGTTGGTGAAAGACAAGGGATTTCAAGTATAACTAGTTAATAGCAGACATGAACATGTAATAGCAAGCCATTAATCATGCTAAGTATAACTACAAGCTAATTAATGCATAGAAATCAAACATTCCAGCCATACATAGAGGTATAAGACCCTCTAACTTCGGGAAATGGCTATCAGACTTTGGGGAAAACACATGAGACAAACTAACAACTCATAAACTATGCCGGAACGCCTAAACATAGTCTCTAAGTCATTGGGCACTTGGAAAAATAAGTTTTCATAGTTTTAGGCAAAGGGCTAGATCGGGACTACGCCTCCTTGGTTCAACAAGATGATCAACAAATCAGTCAAAGAGAAAGTTTTATGGACAGAACTATGGGCAGCTGATAGGTAGGTAGGGCAAACCATACATCCTACTCAACATACATAGAACTTATGAATAAAACTTAGCAGCAATACCTTAAGTTACTAAAGAGCAGCTAAGAATTCTTTAGCATAACTAAAGGAGAAGAAAACATCAAGCTATGAAGATTCAGGGATTTTGAGGTGCCTCCATGGGCATATCTCAAAATCAATCTTTACTGATCTATAGCAGCAAGAAATATGTAGTGTGAATGAAAAACTAGAAGACAAAACACATTAAGAAGCACTATACCATTCTACCATGTCAAGGAATCCATCAACAATCCTTCATCATTCCTCAAAAGCATCCAAGAGGCAGTCCAAAAATCATAACTCAAGTGTATTCTTCAAAGCTCATATGACAAATGTATTAATTCTTCTCTTCAAGTTCAGCCTGCGATTTACAATGAGAACCATGGAATAAATAGGCTTGAGGGAGGAAAACCTCATGGAGCAACTAGCTATCCCATTGGCCAAGTCAAAATATCTAAACTTGTCCTTGAGGCTTTGCAAAGCCCAAGGCACAAAATATCCCATAAAATATCTAAAAAACTGCTAAAAACAGAAATTATATTGACTTTACATGATCTCCCAATGATAAAAATAGCTTAACGCACATTTGGGAAAAGCAGATTTTTGGAGTTCAAAAATTACAAAAATACTTCATATTTATGCCTGAAAAAGGTCCCCTGACTTGCTGAAGGCAAATGGCAGCCTTCCCGGTGTCGAAATGAGGCTCATGATGGCTCGTTGGAAATCTCTCTGTGTCTGCTTTCCGACGCAAGTGAAATCACCTCAATCTGATCTCTGAAAGTCCCTCAAAACTGTACCTGTGTGCAAAAACCCAGAAAATAGCAGACTGCTGATATGGCGGGCAGAATGTGCAAAATGAGGGTGTTTTTCGCCAATTTGAGGGGGCGAATGATCTTCAAATGCCATGAAAATCGCTGGAGACCTGCTCATGGAATTATGGCATCCATCGGTATCATCCTCCTCCCTTGACAACTCATCAAACTGAAATGGCGAATTTATGAGTTTTTGGCCAAAAACCCAAAAAATGCCAAAAAACAAAAAGTTGCTGAAACATGCCCAAAATTGGCATGCATGACCCTCAAGGGTCCATAGAGACATGCTCCGAAGCTGAAGCCAAAATATCAAGGGCTGATATTCTTTTCGCTTCCTTCCGTGCTAGGCGCTTCCCCTTCAACTTCTTCAATTTCTCTTGTGCTACCTTTAATTTTCGCCTGGCAAACTGATTTAGCTTCTGAAAGTGAAGAGTCCTCTTTCTCTGTAGCTCAAGATCCCTATTCGCCTTAAATCCTCGTCAACAAATCTTCAACATGATACAATATGGTTTAAGGAAAAGGCGGTTAAGTTAGATGTAAAATCAATGCACGGTAGGTTTTAGGAAACACACTCTCACAGCATGAGTTCAAGAGATATACCAATACATCCATACCTCACTCCAATATTTAAGTTCCATCAAAAACTCACAACACTTTAATGTGTTGTCACCTTTGGAAACTCTCTGTCAACAAATCTTCGGAATGATACAATAGAGGGTAGGAAGAAATGAGACCTAGGTTCAAAGGTCAATACTACACACTGTGCCTACTGTCTCAATGTTTTCAACAATGTATACTACGCACTTTCGAAAGTGGCTCGCACCTTGGAAAAACTACGATTTCAACAATTTATAGTAGGGACAATACGGTAGAAGGGAGGCGATCTGCTAGAAGTGTCTTGTGAAAATACCAATAATTACTGCGATTTCTTAAAATCTTTGATGTCAAGCCATACCAACAAAACTCCTTGTTCAAGAAGGCTTTCAAACATTTAACAATTATGTCCTGTACCGGTGTGCCCACTTTCCACTGTTTTGCATCTCAAGCAAGTCACCACACATATGCTAAGAATGTTAATACACAGGTTTGGGGTGATAATGACAGAGTTTTAGAAAACTGTAGAGCTTTTAGATAGGGGTTATATGAGTTTTCTCTTTTTAAAACAATAAATGGTCCCTTATAAGTGCAGCCCTCTGCTAGGATGAATAACACTTTGCCAAATAGGTTTTGAACAACATAAAACAGTCAAATAACAGTTTTCCCTTGTAGCTTCGAGGTGGACTTGAATAGCACGGCAAAATGTATGAGAAATACTTCTTAAGATTCATGAAAAACCCTTGTGCAGGGCCGGAGTAGCATTACAAACCTTTAAAACCTGCGCGGCACTCCTTTGACCCAGCACGTCGCTCATACAATGCTTGTCGGGTCGGCCTGTCGGGTGGTCGGGCGGCCTTGTACAGGCGCGTCGCGCCAACGTACAGGCACGTCGCGCCAACGTACAGGCACGTCGCGCCGACGAAGGTGGCCTTTGTAAATTTCTGCCCAGGCACGTCGCGCAGAAACCCAGGCACGTCGCGCAGTGAAAAAAAGGTGCAGACTGTGTTATTTCGACCAGAAACGCCTTGTCTCAGTGCTAGGGAGGCACGGGGGTGGTTTTAGTTTTGAAATTGACAATATTTCCCTCTATTTGATGTCAATTTAAAACAAAATTCCAACGTTCATTTACTTGGAAAAGGAACGTTGGTGTTCAACTCTGTTTTGTTTTAAAACAGTGGGTTTTGTCATTTTAAATATGTGAACCCGAACATCGACTTTGACCCCGATCTTTAAATTTTGACGAACAATTCAACCGACTCCACCACTTCTGCTACGGTGTTTTAATAACCCAGGTAATTTGTCAATTTTCTCTGACAACTCTTGGTCTTCGGCAGCTTCTTCTTTTTAAACTATCCAACAATGATCACAGGCTGAAAGACCTTTGGAACATAGTGACCAATAACTTAAAGGGGAAATCTTCTTGGTGAAAAAATTTGAAAAGCCTTGTCTGCAGATCCTTTTTCCATGTAGTTCTGTGCTACATCTGCCCTTTGGAATGATGACAACTGTGTTTGTTATCAGACATATAAACAGTGATAATTCCTCAAAACAGATTTCTTCTGCCTATTCATAAGATTGTATACCCATTTGCCTCCTCCATCTGAAAAGGCAAGCTTGTAAAATATGAAAACAGGGCTCTTTGATACACAATCATTATTTTGCTTTGATCAGTGTGTTAACCCCTTTTTGTCAATAGAACCATTTCATGACTGAACTATGTTCACTGTTTTCCTCTCTTGGCGATTTTTAGCAAGGAAGGGCTATTCACAATGCGCCAAAAACATTTGAAAGCTGTAAACACCATTTCTTGAAAAGCGCTTCTTTGGACTTTGGGCATGTGACCGTGTATTGTTTCTTGATCCCTTCCCTTAAGGAAACTGCCCCCTTTTGACATCAATGGCATATATAATCATAATGTTCCCAATCCATCATGATGTGTATTTTGAGAGATATTTTACTATGGGCAATGCATTTTGAAGCATAACCACCACTTTTTACCTATGTAAAAGACCTTTGCTCTCTCTCTTTGCATCTTCCCACTGCATATTTCTGACTAATCAGTCTTCAACCATGTCCAAGGCTTTGGCCATCTGCTCATATATGGAGGAGGCTCTTCATCAGGTAAGGTATCTGAAGGCTTTTTGACAATTATGTTTGACACAGCCTTTCTATGAATGTGGTGGTAAGTAAACCACTTAAAACACCAATCTTACCATCTTTACTTGCAAGCATTACTGTGTTTCAGAAGAAACCCTAACCACAGTGACATTGTCTTCCCTGCACTGTTCTAAGGGTGACTGAGATATTTATCATTTGGCTTGGTCATCTCATGACAGATTACTTGTCAAATCATCTTTGTGACTTATGGAGGTTAGTGCATTTTGAGAAACCAAGAACTTTCTTTCTGCCTGGGTAATGGCATTTGTTGTCAGCATCTGTTCTATTTGATCTTGTGGATAAGCAGGGTACTTATGATTGGATTTTTTATCAATGACATACCTTTCTTCATTTCAACAATTCCCATGATTTGAAAGCTTCAGATGACCTCCTTTATCAGACCAGACTCTTTTTCCTAGTATATTTCAAACTCTGTTCCTGTTATGACCATCACTCAAATTCATAAAACCTGGACATATGTTTCACTGTTCAATACAAAGAAAACCTGGACCTTTGCAATCTTCCAAGTCAATATTGGCCAGCGCCCTCTGCTTGTGGATGAAGGAGGCGCCCTAACCCTCTGCTTGTAAATGAAGGAGGTTCTGGGCCTTGACAATTTACCAGTTTGCTGAGACAGTGGTATCCTTTTCTTCCTGTGATTTTCATGCTGGAAAGAGCTGTAAAGTCCAGATGAGTAGCTTTCTGTTTTGCAGACATATCTAAAGGCTCAAGTTACATTTAGAAGCAGCTGTTCCTCTAACTGTAAACTCAAACATTTACTCCATGAGATGAAATATATTTCCTGCCTTTGTAGAACCATAGAACACTGTGAAAAACCTAATAGTCAGCTTGAGATTGGGTTTTATGTAGTGCTGAGATCTAGGGGGTGTGAGTGGCGCGACTTAGGGCTGCTTGTCAATTTCATTTGCAAAGTAAGAGGTCAGTCATGGTAGGCCTGTTGCAGATGGAGGCTTTTTGGCTTTTTGATGATTGCCAAGGGTGAAATGTCTTAAAGCGCCACTTCCTAACATAGGGGATACTCTTGAAACAGATGTGGATTTGCCTTTTAAAGCTGATGGGCAGACTAATAAGGCTGAAGCTAGATAGGATTGTGATAATGAAAAACTCAGCTGTAGATATAGTCATCACTAACATGTAAAAATACGTTGTTCTTTAGTTGGCTTCGGCCCGATTTAGTGCCAATTAGCTATTTGTGAGGAGGAAATTGTGGGCAAACTATGAGAGGTCATAAATCTTGGATTTTTCAACCAAAATGAATGCAAAAAGAGGCTAAGGTACCATTTTTGAGTATTCTGGACTCAATGGAATAGGTCTTAGGATCCATATAGCACTCTAGATAGGAATTTTTGTAGTTTGAAGCCAAAAGGGTGCCATGATCAACCATGGTGTTGAAATAGCTCATGGAGGAGTTTGATGTTGAAGATGGCTTTGCAGGGGTTATCTACTCTCCATTTTCTTTCTGAAACAAAAAATCCGTTAGTGTTGTAACTTGTCATAACTCTTTCTTCTTTATGTTATTGAAGGATAGTTTTATTCATGTACTACATGTTGTATTGTGGTGCAATTGTAGCTCTTTGAAGATGGAGTTTACGATCTAGGTGTAAGATTCATAATCATTGATGATTATTACATGCTTGACTAAAGGTTAGCATGCTTATGGAATGATGTACTTGAAGTATTATGTTTCTTTGTAGGAGAAACTTATCATTCCCTTGTTCATCATTTTATGTACTCCTTGTTTCATTCGTCGAGCTTAATGAGAAGGGAACAAGCCATTGGAGCTGATCCAAGGAGATGTAGCCTAGGAGGGGTGAACTCCTTAAACACTTGCTAGAGTAAGACTGATGATTACATGTTTTCATTCTATGTTTGATGTCATGTAAAATAATTCATAAACAAAAATTCACCAAAAACACTTAACAACACCTACTTCTACTTGCTATTTGGAGGACAAACCTTAGTCACAAATTTTTATATTCTGAACAGGATCTTAGCATAGCATTATTAATACTCCCATTCATATAAGTTGGTATCAGAGCATGTTTTTCTTTATGTAATAAGGGTTTTGTTGTTGTGCAAGTGTTGTGTTTTGAAGCTCAAGTGAGGAGAAATATTTAGAAAGGAGAACAAGTCTATACCACTAGTTCTACCTCAAAGTTCTAGATTGAGGCTTCAAACAACGAATGTTCCAAGGAGGAGAATCTACCAAGATGTTAGAAGATGTAGAATATTTCAGAAAGGATTTTCTAGAAATGGAAGATAGGGTGAAATTCCTCGATGAAGAGAGGAACACCATGTTGCATGGTGAAATCTCTACACCATCTCCAGGTGAAGAATGTTCTTCAGAGGAAAAAGTAGACAAGAATGGTTTCAAGCCACCATCCTCTCCACAAACTTCATGTTTTTCTGCAATCCTTATGCAAGGTGCATGTGTAGGAAGTCATTCAAAAAAAGATGATTGACAAGTGTGTGCCTTTTGTGCATATGATGTGGAGGATGAGGTTCAATAAGTACCTAAGTTTGGGGAGCTGATGGAAGAGAACCAAAGAGTCCAAGCAGACAGATCCAAGATCAAAAGGGATTTGCAAGCGTCTTTTTCCCTCAAGTAAAATATGGAACCACCGGTAATAATTTGCATGCTTCTTATTTTCATAAAAATTTTGATGTAAGTTCATTTGCAGCGTTAAAAAATTATGGTAATGGAATTGGATCCAAGCTCTTGTATAAAATGGGTTATAAGGGAGGAGGTCTTGGTGTGAACCAACAAGGCATCAAGAATCCAATAGAAACCAAGGAGAGGCCTAAGTATGAATGCTTGGGTTCTGTTGTAGCAAAAATAATGGTATTTTGATGACAACTATTGTGTATCATGTACCTTTTGTCACAAAAGAGGACATGAGGAGGCAAGGTGTTGGACTTTGCATCCGGAACTAGTACCTTCTTGGTTTTCCAAATATAAGGAAGAATTGAAGGTATCTCCAGAGAGAGATGATGATGAAGAAGAAGAAGAAGAGGAAGAACAAATATAGGGTTCACATACCTGCTTGGGTAAGAAGTAGGCAGACTATTTTTCCAATTGAAGTTGTAAATCTTGTTTTGCACTAGTTGCATGTCCCATAGTTGGACTATTATAGAAGGTGATATTCATAAATAAATCACTTTAAATGGAACAATGTTTTTCTTTGAGCATTGTCATGCTAAGTTTGGCTTGTGAATAGTCATTTTTAATGGAAAAATTGGATGTCAAGTTATTTCCATGTTGTAAAAAAATGCATTTCTAATTATGTTTTTAGAAAGCATTTTCAAACCATTCTACGAGTAGTAGCAACACATGTAGTAGAATACTAATGTGTTAGGAACTCATTTATACAAGTATTTAGTGTGTCGAACTTGTTAGTTTAATTTTTGTAGTTTTTTTTGGGGTCTTATCCTTGATGAGGATTTTGCAGAAGATCACCTTGAGAATTCTTCTTGGGAATTATGTCGTTGTGTGTGACCATAGCGACATGGACAAGGTAAGAAGAACATTGAACTAGAATTCAAACAGTTTGTATTCCAAGATCAGCTTGAAAAAGAACCTAGACAAGTACAAGTCAAGGCACTACAAGCGTCAATTTGATCGAGTTTGGAAGAATGGAGGAACTGAACCTTCAGATGCTAAATTACTGAAAGTGAGATTTTGGGGTCCAAAATCCTTTTAGTGGGGAAGAGTGATCAGGAGCTAAATTTTTCTCAAAAATCAAAGTTCTCATAACGACACAAAACTTGAATTATTGTGTATTTTTCATCGTTTTGAATCCGGCGCAACTTATTTCGCGTGAAATGGACTCTGTATGGATTTAGAAACACATTCTGTACATTTTACGAAACAAGAAAATTTGGCAAAAAATGCAGACAAGGAGCCCAGTTAGTAGTCTGTACTATTGATGTGGCATGATGGCTAGGAAGGTCAATGTTTGGTCAACTATCTCCTCAAACGAATGGATGACTACCAAGTGGCAAGTGGTGATTGGAAAATTTTTATTATGTGTTGGCAAGATGTGGTATTTTTGTGGGTTATTGAAGGAAACCAATCATAAGTTGCCACATGGTAGGGCTGGAGGCTACCAAGTGGCATCACACGAGCCACCAAAAAGGGTGGCAATAGTCTGGGTGGAGGCGTCGGGGTTCGACCCCGTAACATCCTAAGTACAAGCCACATTGTTCACCACTCCCCCTATGTTGTGAGTCTTAACTAAATACTCCGCCATATATTTTTAAATTTTGTTGAACATGGTGACGGGGGCAGAGGGGTCCAACCCCAAATACATATGACCAAGACCTATAACCACGGTGGAGCACCGGAGGAGCACGAACCATAATGTGGATTTATTATCACTTAAGTGTGGTTTAACTAACCCTCATCCAAGACTAATTAATGTTAATACAAATTTGTTAAATGGGCACTGGTTTAACCACTAATCTAGTTTAATTAGTGCTAATGTGGATTTATTAAGTTAATCCAGATTTAACTAGAATTTCTATCAAATCAGGTGAGATTTGCTAAAATTAGTGCCAGTTAGCTATTGTTGGGGAGGAAATTGTGGGCAAACTAGGAGAGGTCATAACTCTTGGAGTTTTCGACCAAATTGGATGTAGAAACTGAGGTACGATTTTTGAGTATTTCGTACTTAATGAAATAGGTATCAAGATCCATAGAGCACTCTAGAAGATTTTTTGTACGTTAAAGCCGAAAGGGTGCCATGATCAACAATGGTGTTGAAAAAACTCATGGAGGAGTTTGATGCTAAAGATGGCCTTCCAGGGGTTATCTACTCTCCATGTTCTTTCTAAAACAATAAATTCATTAGTGATGTAACTTCTCATAATTCTTTCTTCTTAGTGTTATTGAAGGAGAGTTTTATTCTTGTACTACATGGTGTATTGTGGTGAAATTGTAGCTCTTTGAAGTTGGAGTTTAGGATCTTCGTGTAAGATGCCTAATGATTATTGATTATTACATGTTTGACTGAAGGGTATCATGCTTATGGAATGATGTACTAGTACTAGTATGTTTTTTATAGGATAAACTTATCATTCCATTTTTTAGCATTTTATCTACTCCTTGTTTCATTCATTGAGCTTAATGACAAGGTATCAAGCCATTTTAGCTGATCCGAGTAGATGTAGCCCAGGAAGGGTGAACTCCTTAAACAACTATTCATGTAATACTGATGATTACATGTTTTCATTGTATGTTTGATGTCATGTAAAATAATTCATAAACAAAAATTCACCAAAAGCACTTAATACCACCTACTTCTACTTTATATTTTGAGGAAAAACCTTAGACAAAATTTTTTATATTCTGAACAGTATCTTAGCATAGCATTACTAATATCTCCACTCATATCAACAAGTCACTCAGATGTTGAGTAACAACCCTAGATGGCCAAATATTGAGCTAGACACCCTTTTATGTGACTTGGGTCCCCAACTTCACCCCCAAAAATCCCTCCATGTGGTTGCAAGCTTCCACCCGCATGCACAAGCCTACATCCATGAAGTTTCGACCTAAAATGTCTAGTTCAGATCATGTGGTCCTAAATTTTGATCCTAAATTCCAGGTCAAACTCCATAACACTGCCCAAAAATCAGTGAGACTTTGCAGAATCAATAATGACATCAGGAAAAATATTTTCATACAGAAGTTTATTAAGGACTTGACCTAACCTAGCTTAACCAAGATAATCATTTCATCAAACATATGGATAACATATAATCTACAGGTCATGAATTCATATTTATACATAGGGGTATGATACTTATCTAAGAATCATAAAGAAGGTTCAATGCCCTCTCAGAGTAGTTGCAATAACATCTATTAGCTTTTGCATTAATTAACCATTCATCAACAAATCAAAAAGCATCAAAATCCATAACCAATATACATCATATAGCCAACATATAACCAGTGAATGAACAACATATACACTATGATAAACCATGCATAAAGGCCACATAATAACAAGTAAAATTACTCATGGAAATAAACAAGGAAAAGAGTTGTTATTAAGATATGAAAACCCAACCAACTTGTTATACCCCTATTTTCCACTCCATTATAGTGAGAGAAACCCAATATCAACTTACCTAAGTTGTTTGGATAAAATGCATCTCTTTTCACCTTTTCTTTTACTTATGTGAGATTTATCCCATGATAAATGGGTGAAATTTCATAATTGAGTAATTTCTCATAATTATTTTTCCAAAATATTATAATTATGAGATAATAATTATTTCATAATTGAGATAATTGATAAAAAGCTCATAATTGTGAAAAAAGGCTTGTAGAGTTTACCATTCACAAGGAGATCAACTTGAACCACTTGCTTATGAGTTGGATACCAATAGGTGTCATTTTTCATGATTGACTTGTTGAACTATGCAATATGTTCAAACCTTTTTCTTGTTGCAAAGGTGTTCCATATTCTTAAAAAATCAAAAAATCAAAAAATTTAAAAAATGTAAAGAGGGTATACCCTAAAAGAAAAATCAAAGGGTGAAAAAATAAAATGGCCAAAAAAGTAAAAGAAAATGAACCCCACCAAAAGAAAGGCCAAGGAAAGTGTGCAAATCTAAATGCCACTACTTTTTGCTCTTTTGTAATAAGCAAAATTGTGTGCAGCTTGTCAAACTTTTGCCACAATTTATGAAGAGTCAAACTGTTTAAACTTGACTCATTCATCTTTCAATTTCCTGTTTTAGAAATAGAGAATAAATATCTGGCCAAACAGTTTAATCTTGGCAGATAAGTAGATAGGTAGAGTTAATAAAAGGTGCTCAACAGTTTAAACTGAGGCCTTGGATGTAATAAGTGTAGACTTAGGTAGGCTTTCCATGTAAAAGAAAAATAACATTGATAAGGGTTTGCCAGTCTAAGTGCACCCTAATAAAGAAGAAAAAATGGTAGAGTAAAGTAAGTAGGGTAGGTAGATGATGTTGTTGAATTACCTGTGGTGAATGATGGCTTTTGATGGTTGAAATTTTAACTTTCATCACAAGTGCAAAGGCAAATAATACATTGGAAGAATGGCAAGCAAGGCAAAGCAAAGTCAAGATTATTAACTTCCCCTTCATTTTTTCCTAAAAATTTCACTAATTCCCCCTAAGTGCTAAGGTATTTGAAGATTAGAGGGGCTCAAGGCATTTCCTTGACTTTTGGAGGGACCGGACCCTCGGCCCAATAATTGAAAAAACCTAAGTACTTGAAATCATCCATTATCACATTCATTCACCTCTCAAAAATCTTTTTCTAAGTAAAATTCCATTTTACTTAGGAAAATCCTTTAATATTTCATGAAAAGCCCTCAAAATCACTTTTATTCTAAGTCTAAGTGATGAAAGTATAATAATGCCATTTACTTTTGAATCTTCACTTTCTTGGTTATATTTAAGTATTTTGAGTTTACATTGTCCCTTTGTCATATTA
Source organism: Pinus albicaulis (assembly GCA_034641835.2). Lineage (NCBI taxonomy): Eukaryota > Viridiplantae > Streptophyta > Pinopsida > Pinales > Pinaceae > Pinus > Pinus albicaulis. The sequence continues at coordinate 1,616,741,666 of CM076570.1, read as the reverse complement.
ACTCTAACTTATGTATTAACTCCCATAAAAATCACCTTTTCCTATGTATATAATTCCTTTTTTATAAATATCCCAAAAACCCATATATTATAGTTTTTAGCCAAAGTATTTAACCCCCATATATTCAAATAAAGAACCCACATTATATGCCCTTTGGCTAAAAAATATCATTATAAATAAATCTCGCCCCCTATAGTAATTGAATTAATTTAATTTAATTATCGTATAATAAGAATATGAAAAAACTTTGAACATATGGAATATGTGTTTAAAACAAAATAATTTCGAAGTTTAATTCAAAATAAACTTCGAAACAAATCCATTCTCCATGTATATTTTCTACGCGCCCGATCATTTTCCCACATTTTTAAACCAAGGGATTAATTAACCCTCCAGGTTAATTAATAACCTCCCTAGCCAATCAAATCACTCCCGAAATGATTAATTAACCGTTAAACGCGTCGGACCCGCACCATTAACTCCATGCCATCTCCCTGTTCCGTCAACCGTCAGATCATCTGCTCCAAGATCGACGGCTCTCGTCAATTCCGCTGGCCATCCCTGGTCCGAGTATTAACGCGCGAAATCACAGCGGTTTTCAAACAGTACCAAGGCCACATGTCATTCTTTCTGTGGAATCCCTGCCCATCCTCTCAATACCACCTTCCCTCAAAAGCGGTGCGGAAAAAACCGCTTACTGCCTGTCCTCTATGACCAATCCCCGTACGTGCTGACATCATCCGTTAAATTGATAAAAAATCCTCCACCCATTGACTTTGCGAATAAAACAAAAGAAGCCCTTTTTTCATTATTTCATGCGCAGTAAACAATTACACCCCCGTGCAAAGAAATTCAAAAATCAGCCGTCAAGTGCCATTAATCGAATTTTGCCGAAGACCACCGCTGCACTTCTCAAAATCAAATGAAACATTTTCGACATCCCCTGCAAACCAATGCTTTCTTAACAAATTTTTTTGTTTTACAGGTGATCAAAAGACCACATCCTTGGATAAACAGTCTTAATACTAGTCATAAGACTTGTTTACTCTAAGAGTGTTATCAAATCTATTCAAACATAGATGGAAGATAAAACATACAGTTGAAAGACAAGCAAAGGAAACAAGATATTAAACGATTTACTGTTGAAACAGACAGTAAAAACCTAAACTACACATTGAAGGTAAAAGGACACAGTAAAGAACAGTTAAAGAGTATCAGTGGTTAAAGTGTATCAGGTAAAAATCAGAGTGAAAGTTAAAATGAAGTTACAGAGCAGTCAAAGGTAAACAGTAAAAGTAATTACAGAGACAGTAAAATGGTAAAAAGAGGAAATGAAAATACTTTCACCAACATTGAAGTTTGTCTAAAGTGAAAGTAAAATAGTCAAAAGAACAAAAAAGTGAAAAGATGAAAAACACAACAAGAAGTAATATTTTTGCAGAAATTGCATGTTTTAGTCATTGTTTTTCAGAAACTATTGTGATCAATAAAAGATGAATTTTGTGAAACTGAAGGAGTTTTATGTTCTTAAGAGGACCATCTACAAAAACCTCTCTCACTTTTCTAACAGCTATTATGGTTTTGGAAATATTAAACAATGTTGGAAAGCACTTATTGCAAAAAATTCCAGTTAAGTCATAATTTTGCAGAGAATATTGTGGCCAATCCGAAATACATCATACAAAACTGAAGGATTTTTGTGTTCCTAAGAGACCTATCTACAAAAACCTATCTCACTTTTTGCACAGTGATTTTAGAATCAGAGATACATGCACATATTTAAAGGCTATTTTTCAGATTCTGTAAAACTCTATTTTACACATCTTTTTTCAGAGCCTATTTTGCACAGCTGGAGAGGAATTTTAGGAAAATGAAAGAGGTTTATCTCACCAACATATTTATATACAATACCCTCTTTCAATTTTTACATATCTATTACGGATTGAGAAATAAAAAGATATCATTGGACCCCAAGTTTGCAGAATTGTTGGAGCAGAATGCACAAAGAAAGGAAGCAGTTAGTGACTTGGATGCCTCATCATCAACTAAGAGTTGGATCAAATTCGAATTATCCTCTTTGTAATCACCTATCCATAAGAAATAGTGCCAAATATATGCATTAGTTTGAGTTTCCTTTACTTAAGTTCTATTTATGTAAAATAGTTGGAGAGATTTGTGAACTAATCTTGATATTTTTTCAAGATATTTTAGTTTAGAATTTGTATAAATACTTCACTCTTGGAAGTATTTTGGGTGGATTCTACTACTTTGTTGTAACATTGATCTTTTGGAATAAAATTGCTTTGGAGAAACTTCTTTGTGGCTTGCTGGATGATGATTTGAAGCTCAAGACTTTTTGCAGGATTCATGTGTCAGACTACAGTTCAATAAGTCTTTTCTATCCTATGTTTTAAGTTTTATATCTATTTATAATATCACTATGTTCCATTTCTGAATAATTGACATAAAAGAATAAATCAGAACTTACTTAAGTGTACTCTGATTTCAATTGTGATTATTCTAAATGTTTTCTTCTAAACTGGTTATAAGAAACGAATTCTTAATTGCTCTTGTTTCGCTGGTTTAAACATTTTGATTACTATAGTAAAGAATTCTTAACTGCTCTTTATTTGTAATCATTCACTTTATTTCTTTGAACATGTTGAAATATTCTTAATTGCCTTTCATCCCTTCAAAATCCATTCCATTCACTTTAATATCTAAAATTGTTCTCTGTTTGGCTATCTTGCCCTGCAAAGCCATCTTTGGTGTAAAAACTTAATCCAGTAAAGCCATCCTTTCGACTCCATAGCCCAATGGCCTGAAATACTCAATCGTGCCCTTAGTTGGCGGATTCCACCATTTAAATTCAAACAAACTCTTGGACTTATAACTAGCCTAATATTTTCTAAGAACAAAGCTAAATTTTAAAGAGAGAGCCCTCTCTGGATACAGATTGGCTAGATTCTGTATCTGAAGGTTGGTTAGTGGTTACCTCGGGTTTCTTTCCTTTTCTTACAACTTCAAGGAAAATCTGAGTGATAACATAGTAAAAGCGAATGATAATAGGCATTGGTGTGTTATCAAAACTCTTACCCTCCCGTAGCTAGAATTCATCAAAGTGAAAATGAAAATTGCATATTGTTGTATTAGGGTGACTAACAAAAATTCTTTCACACCATATCATTTTCACGCTGCATCCTTCTTGTGTAAACAACAACCATTAAAATCAATGCGATAATAAAGTTAACTAGATTTGTATTTTACGTTCATTAGTAGTAAACCAACACTAAATTATACTAGGTTCTTGGAGATAGGAGTGTGAGTTAACTGCTCCAAGACCACAACATAAACTTAGCATCTTGTGGTAGGGAGTAAAATCCATTTGCAATAATGCAATATGGGAAGACCTTCCCACAAGAGGGTTAATCACAAGGACACACTTTTGCTAGACGGTGACATGAACCATTTTGCTTAGTTTTGGGTGGCGATATGATCAGGTGCTCAGTATTTATCTCAAAAATCAAAGTTTTCAGAATTTCTCGAAACTAGGGCAGCAATGTAGAGATTGTCTCAAGGATTCCAACACAACTCATTTCATCAAATCCGAGTTTGTATGAGTAAGTTATAGTCAGTTGCTGTTTTCTCAAACAGCTAAGAAAATTGCAAAAAAGTGACAGGTTGCTGACAAGGCAGCTCAGTCAGCAAAAAGAAATGTTCTGGGAATATTCTTCAGGTTTCTGCTAATAAGGCTATGAAAAGTGGCACTTTCAAATTCGTCAATTTGGTCTATGTGGGTGAAATTTTCCTAATGGATATAAGGTGGAAATTGAGTTTTTTTAATATTATTTATTTATGATTTAATATATATATATATATATATATATATAATATTATATGTTATTACATATATTATATTATATTATACATATTATATATATACGATATTAATTATATTTAAATTATATTTAAACCAAAGTTTCGATGGATTAATCATACACCAAGTCCATTGTAAATATTTTATGACAAAAGCATTTAAAAGGGAGTGGGGTCATGTTTGAACCCCGGACCTCCGCCCCCACGAGCCAACCCTTTAACCAATGGGTCGTGACACGATAGTTGTTAAAATTTTCACTTTGACTTACACTTAATCCTTCAAGCAGTGGACTAGCGGAGTGCAGAGGGGCCAACCCATCCACCATGTAACCATACCACATGACCGCGGCCGAAGCCAAGTGCTAATTGTGCTTATGCACTAATGACAACACTTAATGCAGTCTTAACTTATGCTAACCGTGCAATTATCTTGGTGGAGTTTCTGGAGGTGCCCCCAAATCTGGCAGAGTTCCAATTTTAGTGGGGTTATCTGGAAGATATCCAGTTTTAGACGCAGTTTCATGGGGAAAAATTAAATGAGGCTTATCTGGATCATATTTCGACCAATTTTGGAAAATTAATAGTGAATATTAGATGGTTTTTTCATTCCAAAGAAAATGGTACAGGTTTCAGAGGCTTAAAACGACTTCTACATGTGATTTTTCTACAAGGAAGTTCAAGAGACCCTAGGGCCACTAGGGAAGGAAGTCAAGTCTAGACCAACCAAAGTTAGTTTTTAGTAATTGGAAAATAATTTTTAGATGATTTTTATGTTCTAAAGACAATAGAATATGTTTTAGGAGTAATTGAATAATTTACAGAGAACTTTTTCCAAATTTGAGCTAATACAAGAGGCCCAAGATATGGAAGTTGGACCAAGGAGATGTAGCCCAGGACAGGTGAACTCCTTCATCAAAAACTTGTGTTTATGGCTATGTTTATGGTTTTTGATACATATTTATGTTTTTTTTAAGTTATAACTTTTTTTTTTTAATTCTCATTAATTTCAACATAAAACAAAAGACAATTTTCTATTTTGACACGCACCTGCACCAAGGAAACTAAAGCACCATAAGAAAACAAGAAGAAAATAAATTATAATTTTGAACTTGTAATTATTATAGCAAAAATAACATACAAGTTCAGATCAGCTGGTGTCAAAGCATCAGGTTTCTTAAGGTTATTTTCTTTCTTTGGTATATTTTGTGCAAAAGAGTTTTAACGGTTGCAATTTTGTGATGCTTACAAGGTTAAGATTGCAAAGAGGAGAAGGGAAACTATTGGTTTCTAGTCCTAAGGTTAGGACCAGAAGAGGGAGAGGCAAAAGGCCACCATCTCTACCTAAATTTTCACACATAGTTGCACCTGAAGCACCTCAAATGTTTTCTCTGTTTGAGCTTGAATATGTATAAATTGCACCAAAAACTGAAGTTTAATCTATGGCCATCATGTCAGGTGTTGGAGATAATTAAGGACACACAGAAGAGGATGATGTCAAGAAAGACTTCAATGACATGAAAAGGATGGTCAATATTATGTTTGATGCATTCACTACTGGAATGGTAGGAGGAGGTTCTAAGTTCCCACATGGAGAAGGAACTTCAAATGATAAGAAGGATGAAGAGAATATTTCAAAGGGAAGTGGAGGAAAGCAACCTCCATCTCCACCATCTTCATCATCGTCATCATCACCATCAGCTTCATCTTCCAGTTCCACCACAAAAACCACCCATACCCATACTGATTCCAAGACCCCAAGAGGAAAAACTCCATTACTCAAATTGGACATAAAGTTTGAATTACCCATGTACAATGGCGAGGTAAATGCAAAGAAGTTTGAAATTTGGATTCGTCAGTTGGAGGTGCATTTCAGAATTCAAAACCTAAAAGACGATGAAAGAAAGATCCAGTTAGCTTCATTGAGGCTAGAGGGAATCAAAGACTCAAGAGGAAATGTGAACCCATGGTAAGATACCCATCACTTGGATTGAGTTTATTTCCTCCATTAAAATACAGTTTTATCCTTTAGCTTACATGTAAAAATATATTATGAGTTGGAAAAAATTTAGGTAGCTCAAGGGTCAAACAGTTCAAGATTATACCCAGGAGTTTATAAAGAGGGCTTTGTTGTTAGGTGTAATATTGCAATCCCAAGACACACTCTTAAAATATATTGGAGATTTATATTCATATTTGAAACATACTATCCTTATGTTTAACTCAAGAAAATTAGATAATGTTTTTGTGCAAGCCACCCACCTCGAAGCTAGAGGAAAGAACATTCAAGAAGAGGGTAGTAAGAAAAATCCCGTCAAGGGAAAAGAGAAAGGGAAGGGGTTAAAATGGAAGGGAAAGAAGAATTCAAGAATTAATAAAGAAGGGGAGAAAAACACAAGCAAAAATTATTCCAAACCAGGGCATGATGAAGCCCATTGTTGGAAACTACATCCTGAATTAAGGCCTAAGAAACCAAAGAATAAGGGAAAACAAAAGACAACTGCTACCACACAACATGATATTGGATTTGATTTTGGTGATGAGAGTGAGATTACAACCATTGTCACAAAATGGAAATAAGCCATAGCTCATATACCAGTCACAATAACACTCCAAATGAAGAAACAAGGATAGAGTTCTTCACTGTGAGAGTAGTCTCAAATCACAACAAGATTGATGCACTATTTGATAGTGGGTCACAAGTGAATTTAATCTTAGAAGGCTTAGTCAAAGAACTTAACCTTGAGACTGTACCTCATCATCCATCATACCCTTTGGGTTGGATAGTTAAGAATGAAAATTTACAAGTTACAACCAAGTTTATATTCAGGTTTTCTATTACTGCAAATTTTGTTGATGAAGTCCAGTTAGATGTGGTTCCACTTGACATTTGAAGAATTATGTTTGGAAGCCCATATTTTTATGACATGAAAGAAGCGTTTTATCTCCATGAGAAAAAATATAATTTTTTCAAGGATGGGGTGGATAATATTGTGAGAGCTCATTGAAAAAGATCAATATTTCTTTGGTTAATGAATAGTGGATGAAGAGACTAGTTAATGCAAGTAAGCGTTTTATGCTTCTAATGGTCAAGAAAAATAATGACATGGATTATGAATATTTTGAAGGTTGTGATAATAAGTTAAAATATGATTTTTTGTTGTGTTAAGTCAGCATGGCGAGATGTTTTAGGAACAAGATGGGTTGCCTCCAAAGAGGGGAATTCAGTATGAGATTCAATTGCAGCAAGATGTTCCACTTTCAAACATTGGTATGTATCGCATGCCAATTATGGAGAGCTTGTAAATAAAGAAGAAAATTCAATAATTGTTGAACAAAGGTATCATACGCCCATCTACGTTTCCATGTGGTTCAACAATTGTTTTGGTAGCAAAGAAGGATGGGACTTGGCGCATGTGCACCGATTTTCGTGAACTGAATGAAATCATGGTAAAGAATCACTATCCACTCCAAAGAATTGATGTTTTGCTTGATCAATTGAGGTATGAAAATTATTTCACTAAGTTAGACTTACGAAGTGGTTATCATCAAGTTAGAACATATGAAGAAGATATATGGAAGACTACTTTTAAAACTAAACAAGGATTGCTCAAGTGGCTTGTTATGCCTTTCGGTCTTATAATTGCTCTAACTACTTTCATGAGAGTTATGAATGATGTATTGAGACCATTTATAGATGATTTTTTTCATTTTCTACTTATATGATATTTTGATTTTCCACAAGTCAAGAGATGAACATGTCATGCATGTGAAAAAAGTACTTGATGTCTCTAAAAAATAATAGTTGTTTTTGAAGATGTCTAAGTGTGAATTTGGAAAGACTTCTTTAGTATATTTGGGAAACATTTTTGGAGGAGGTGAGTTGAAGATATATCCCTCTAGATTTGAGGTCATTATGAATTGGCCCAAGCCCAATACAGTTACAGAGGTAAGAATATTTTTAGGGGCAACACATTATTGGAGGAAATTCATTGCTAATTTTTCTTCCATAGCAGCTTTGTTACATGCATTGACTAGTGTCAAAAGAGTCCTCCAATGGGGAGACAAGCAGCAAAAATAATTTTGTGCTTTAAAATGAAAAATTAGTTCAGCACCAGCTTTAGCACTTCCGAATCTTAGATGACCATTTGAGATTAAAATAGATGCTAGTGACTATGCCATGGGAGCAGTTCTCATGCAACATGGTAAGCCCATTTCATTTCATTCTAAAATTTTTAATGGACCTGTAACTAACTATCCCACATATGAAAAATAGTTATATGCACTCGTACGAAGTGTAAAGAAATAGAAACATTACTTGATGGGGAAGGAGACCATTATCCATACCAACCATCAACCATTGCAGTACTTACAGTCTTAGTCAAAGTTGTAGCAGTCAAGACACTTCAGATGGATGGGATTTCTAAAAAAAATTCCATTTGGTTATCAGGTATAAAAATGGAATTTAAAATAAGGTATCTGATATGATTTCTAGGCCTATTTTAAATTCATCTATCATACTCAAGCATAATTTAGTTTTTCATGAAAGTTACATTGAGCAATATGCACATGATAGTGATTTTCAAGATGTTTATGAACGCTTGAGTCAAGGAAACCAAAGTGAGGATTTAGATTACCATGTACATAATATTTTTTTGTATCATTTGTACAAGTTATTTATACCATGGGGAGAAAGAAATAGTATCATAAAGTAGGCACACACATCATTGATTGTTGGAAATTTCGGTGTAGGCAAGACAGTAGCAAATATCCAAAGGTATTATTATTGGCCACACATGATTGATAATGTTTCTCGTTTCATTAGAGGATGTTCTTTATGTGAAACAAGTAAGCCTACCAATAGGAAACATGGATTGTACACTCCATTTCCGGTTCCTTCACATCCTTGGGAGAGTATCTCAGTGGATTTTCTAGGTGCTCTTCCTATGTACAGGAAAGGTCATGATTATTTGTATGTTGTGGTAGATACATTTAGAAAAATGTGTCTTTTTATGCCATGTAAGAAAATAATTACAGCTGAGTAAACAATTCATCTTTTCTTTCAAAAATTTTGGGTTCATTTTGCTCTTCCTACTTCTATTGTAAGTGATCGAGATTCTCGATTTGTTGGGAATTTTTGGTCTAATTTGTTGGACATGATCAAAATTAAGTTGAATAAAAGTAAAACCTTTCATCCACAAAAAAATGGTCAAACTGAAGTGGTTAACAAGATCGTTATTCATCTTCTTAGAGGTTATTGCAGCAAGAATCCCAAGTTGTGGGATGAATAGTTGCATTACATTAAACATGCATACAACTGGGCAAAACATTCTTCCACAAACACATCGCTATTTGAGGCATGTTTTGGTTACTTGGAAAGATCGCCTTTGTAATTCATCTTTGAGAAATATTTCTTTATAGATGGTCATAGTGACATATATAAGGCAAGAAAGTTCATTGAGAAAATTAAGTTGATAAATCACACAGTGCAAGAGAAACTTGAAAAGAGTCAAAGCAGCTACAAGGCAAGGCATGAGAAACACCCTATTGATCACAAATTCCAGGTTGGAGATGAAGTTTGGCTGTATATCGACAAAGAAATATTGCAAGGGGAGGGTAAAAAAGTCAAGGAAATCCGTTATTGTCCATTTAAAATTTTGGGAAAGACTGGTACTAATGCATTTAAGCTAGATTTGCATCCTTATATGCAAATATTTTTTTTTGTTAATGTTGAGAATTTGAGATTGTTTGAGCCTCCATTGATTGATGATCAAGGAAAGCACGTTCAACTGCCATCAATATATGATTTCTCACCAGCATATCTTGATGAACTTTAGCAAGATCTCATATTTGATAGAAGAATCAGAACTTCAAGAATAGGGAATGTCGAATACCTTAGAGTGGGACTCAAGGGAAAAATTCCTTCAAAGGCCAAATGGATGGAGAGTGAAAGGGTGAGGGAGTTTTACCCTCACCTGCTAAACAATTAATAGTATATTTTGGGGTCCAAAAGGCTTGTAGTGGGGAGGAATAATAAGGCACTCAGTATTTAACTCAAAAATCAATTTTTTTTAGAATTGATCGAAACCAAGACGACGGTGTAGAGCTCATCACCAGGATTCCACTGCGACTCGTTTCATAAAAAATATGAGTTCGTATGAGTAATTTATGGCCTGCTGTCTGTTTTCTCAAACAGCTAAACAAATTGAAGAACAGAGACAGGTTGCTAACATGGCAGCCCAGTCAGCAAAAATGAATCTTCTAGGAATATTCTTTAGGTTTGTGCCAATGAGGTTGTGAAAAGTGGCACTTTTGAATTTACCAGTTTGGTCTATGTGGGTGAAATTTTCCTAATGGATCTAAGGTGAAAATTATATTTTTTTATTACTATTTATTTATGATTTAATATTATATATATATATATATATATTATAAATATAATATATTATATGTTATTACATATGATATATATTATATTATATAATACATATTATATATTTAAGATATTAATTATATTAAAATTATATTTAAAACAAAGTTTTGATGCGTCAATCAAATGGTAAGGTCATAGTTCAATGGATTAATCGTACGCCAAGTCCATTGTAATTTTTTATGGTAAAAGAATTTTAATGGGAGTGGGGTCGGATTTCAATCTTGGAGCTCCACCCCACAATATAGCCCTTTAACCAATGGGTCGCGGCACGATAATTGTTAAAATTTTCACTTCGACTTACACTTAACACTTCAGGAGGTGGACCGGAAAATCGCGGAGGGGCCAATGCCTCCACCATGTAACCATACCACATGACCGCTCCCAGAGCTAAGTGCTAATTGCGCTTATGCGCTAATGATAGCACTTAATTGAGGCTTAACATAACCTAACCGCACGATTATCTTGGCGTATATTCTGGAAGCGCCCCCAAATCTGGTGGAGGTTCTAAATTTAGAAGGGTTATCTGGTAGATATCCAGTTTTAGAGGCAGTTTCATGGGGGAAAATTAAATGAGGCTTATCTAGAATAGATTTCGACCAATTTTCGAAAATGAATAGTCAATATTATATTTTTTTGGCATTACAAAGATAGTGATACAGTTTTCAGAGGCTGAAAATGACTTCTACATGTGATTTTTCTACAGGGAAGTTCAATAGAGCCTAGAGTCACCAGGGAAGGAGGTCAAGTCTAGACCAGCCAGAGTCATTTTTCAGTAATTGGACAGTCATTTTTGGATGATTTGTATGTTCTGAAGACAATAGAATAGTTTTCAAGAGCAATTGAATAATGTACAAATCACATTTTTCAAATTTGAGCTAATACAAGAGGTACAAGCTTTGGAAGTCGGACCAAGGAGATGTAGCCCTGGAGGGGTGAACTACTTCATCAAAAACTTGTGTTGATGGCTCTTTTTATGGTTTGTTGCACATGTTTATGTTGATGTTTAGTTCTTACTTATGTTGTGTAATTGTCATTAATTTCAACATAAAAGACAAGACAATTTACTATTTTAACACTCATGTGCACCAAGGAAACTAAAGCACCACAAGTAAACAAGAAGAAAATAAATTATAATTTGGAACTTCTAATTAGCACAGAAAAAATAACATACGAGCTCATATCACAATATATAATAGAATTTTCATGCATACAAAAGGTTTCATTCTCTCTTGGGGACCACTTGGGAGGAAAATATCAAGGGGGTTTCGGTCTGAGATCCCTTTTGGAGTTAAGTTTGCTTCCCTTGCGTGTAAATTTTTCCTGTCATCGTCCCCTTATGTCGTGCTATTGTAGGTGGTGACCATAGTGGCATTTCTCTTAGGGCTCATAAGCAGGTGCAAGGTCAGGGTCGTCTTCTTTGTACATGGGATAGATATTATTCATACTCTCTCAGTCCTCTTGGGGGGTGTTCCACATCTAGTGAGGTCATTTTTGCCATGTTCGTAGCTAAAAGGGTTGGGAAGTAGATTTCTAGTATAACTATTCAACCACCAGCTTCTTTGTATTTTTGTTTGTGTGTGTTGTTTTTTATAATTCCATGATTTTGGCCTTATGGTGTTTGCACTAACATAGTTGTGTTTTAATTATAATCACCCTAGCTAAATGTTCTCATCGAGGGTGACGTTGTCTTCACAGTTTACCTCCTAAATGAGGTGAACTCATTACTCTTGCATGGAGAGTGTTTTACAGCACTCATGACTTATACCATCACAAAGGATTGGAAGCTGTACCTAGTCCCACAGATAGTGATCTTATTAAGACTTTGACGGATGACTCTGACGCTCCTGCCAATCCACCTTTGAAAAATACATTAGGACCTAATTTTTTGTGGCTAAACCTGGGTTGTTGCAAATGAAACTATACTCACATGCTTTTGTCAACCCTTTACCCTATGGTGGAGTCTGAGACCTCATTACCTTCTGCATCAACAGTCTCAACTACCATGTCAATGTTTCCACCTCTCAGTGTGGCCATTCCTACTCCTATGTCTAGGCCTCTCACAGTCTCGTCCATGGCTCCTACTAATTTTCCAAATGTTTTTGTACCCACACCATCTTCTATGACAACTATGGTGCCCCAACCTAGTCAGCTTATAGGTCCAGGATTTTTTTCATCGAGCTTCACCCGACCAACCATTCCTATTACTAATTTAGGCATAGTCACATATGTTTACAAAATTATTATTTTACACCATTACATCTCCCCATATATTTTTTCTTTTAGACCTAAGTTAAAAAAATTTATAAAATTAAATTAAAATAAAATATTTATAATATATTTAAAATATGTTGGCATACAATCTTTCTTACATTACACCTAACACGTATGCATCTCTTCCTTATTAGTTTCTAGAGCACCTATTGACACAATGACAACAGGACCAAATATAGCTTCATACTCTATGAAAGAACCCATCTTGAACCACATCTTTCTCCACTATTAGTTGATAGTAGAAAGCAATTGACTTATTCCTTCACTTCATTAGGATAATTTATCCTCTTTCTTATGAGCATATGTAATTATATCTCACTTGATATTAAATTTCCTCACCAATATTAAAGCTTAATTGGTCGTGTAGTGCTCAATGTTGTTGTTCCCATCACTAGATTATCTAGGGTATATTTTTTTAATGAAGAATCAAAATTGTCCCTTATAATGGAAAATGATGGAAAATAATTTTTCCCTTTTTACATGGAGAGTGGTTTATTTTTCCAATTCAATGCTTTAATGTGGGTCTATGCATGAAGTTGTGTTACAATTTTTTCCAAAGAAAGGGTGTGTTTTCGGTGAAAAACAATAGCTCGGTAGGGCCATTTTAAGGACTTGATTGAGTAATATTTGAGCCCTCGATTGAGCTATTTGAGGGATTAAACCATGTAACTTGAGGTTATATAGAATCTTGATCAAGCCAGTTCCTCGATCAAGCCATGTTTTTGAAATTTCGCGCCAATGCAGCCTAGGCATGGAATTAAAAAAAGTGGCTTGATTGAGCCTTAAATCTCAATTGAGCTAGAGATTTGATCTAGCATTAAATCTAGATCTCACCTTTAAGCTAGATCTAACCTTAAAGCTAGATTGAGCTACTGGCTAGATCGAGCTTTAAAGATAGATCAAGTCTTTATTTAACCACATTAAGGGATCGATCGATCCCCATTTTACATCATCTTTGTTTATAAAAGAAAATTTAACAAACAGAAATCAATAAATTGGATAATGGTCGATATCAAAAGCTACTTTAATAAAATTAAATCCAGCCACTAAACATGAATCGCTTCGTATGTTATAGACAAGTGATATTTTTATATGATATTTTATTTAATAGAAATTAAAAAATTCATAATTTGATAATATTTTTAACACTTTTCTCAAAATCTACTTTTTTTAGTAAGTTATAGACTTAAGTAATATTTATATATGACATTTAATTTAATAGAAATAAAAAAATTCATAATTTAATAATATTTTTAAAATCAAGTAAGGTTAAGAAAAAATAACTACCAATAGTCCACGAGGTCTTGGATAGATAGTGATCCGATGCTCTGTTAATACACAACTTGATGTGAAGTCACCGTGATATATTGGACATGATGAAGATGTAGTCCTTCCATGATTACAAAAAAAAACTAACAATAATGTAAGACAGTTAAATTTTTCCATCAAAATTTACATAGCACGATTTGTTGTGCTGAGAGGCTCTCTACAATTTTTAAATTTTTAACGTTAAACATTTAAAAAATTTAATCTAATGATGTCTGTGGGGTCTTGGTTAAACAGTGATGAGGCGGGATATTATAGCACTCATCACAGGTTCAATTCCCTTCCCCGATCGAGGTGAGTATCTGGAGAGTAAAAAAAAAAAGTGAAAAAAGTGAAAAATGAAAGGAACTACCAAGCTTACAAAAAAAAAAAAAAAAAAAAATTAATCTAATGACAATTTGTAGCTATAAATGTTTAGAATTTAACATAAAATTTTAACATTTATATGTATGCTCAATTAAAAACATTAAAACATTAAAAATAATAAACAAAAAGGTAAAGTAATAAATAAAAAGTTAAAAGTAATATAAATCCTAAAGATTGTAAATATTTAAATGTTGGCTCAATTAATCATAAAAGTTACATTTAAAGTCAATTTGTTATATTTTTATTTTGTTATTAACTTTTGAATAGACATTGTTACATTACCATACGTCATTACTATGGATTATCAATAACACATGCCCAAAAACCATAACTTATTTCACAATATGACACAATTCTTAACTATGGATACTCACCCTCACTTTAGCATGGATACTCACCCCCACTTCGTAGATATTATTAACATATAAATAATCTTTGGAAAAATACCATGGGCCAATACTATGGATTATCAATACAACATACCCAAAAAGCATAACTTATTTCATAATCAAAATATTTTATAAATATTTTATTTTAATTTTATTTTATAATTTTTTTTAATAAATTATAAAAGGAACTTTTAATATATATCAAAACCCTCAATCCTCACGACTACCAAAATGATTCCCATATAAATTAAATCAAGGTTTTAATAAAATTAAAAATGAGAAAAGCCCCAAGGGATATCTCAATTAGTTGAGTTCCCATTGCTAAGTACCTTGCCAATTTGGGAGGCCACAAGATCAAATCTCCTCGACACCCTTTATGTTAGGCCCGAATAGATAAGATGACGGGTAGATCCCTTAGGGTGGATCTCCTTAGATAATTCTCAAAAAAATAATTACAAATGAGAATACTGTTATATACAACGATGCGAAATTTAAATAACATAAATAATATTATTAATAACCAGCATATATACATCATAACTAAGGATCCAAGCGATTAGAGTAGTGAATCATTAAAACTCATTGTAAGCTTTCTTGGGTGCATTTTCGATGTTGTTCGACACCATTTCTTTAAGCAAAATCAAGTGAGTTCACGACTTTTCACTCTAAAGAAAACAAGCCACACGTTCACATCTCCTACAAGCGAGCGTGGGTAGTCATTCAGGAAATTTGCATCAAGACAATACAAAGTTCAAACTTTCAAGCAAGACAGAGTGAAGTTCATCAAAGCAACCAAAAAAGTTCAACTCTAACACCAATCAAGCAAGTTGAGCTCGACATCAAGCGAGCATGGCTATTCATTCAAGTGAGTGTGAAGTCATCAAGTAAGTCAAGTGAGCGCTTAAAATAACGCGATTGTCGTCAAGCGAGCATGAATTCCAGAGTTTAAGCAAGAAAATTCTACGATTCTAGCAAGTGTTCCAAGCAAGCGCAATAAGCAAAAAATCAAGCGAGTGTGCCATTCACGTCACATAGCAAGCGAGCCTATCCTTCAAGTACCAAAATCAAGTGAAACAATTCAACAAACGACATCTACAACAAGAGAGCCTGATTTCATGTGAGCAAGTTTAGATGGCACAACATATTCAATTGTTAAACATTCTTCACAGTTTGATCATCTTAAGTGATGAAGACATGGTGCAAGTCAACAAAGAAACTCTTGCTGATATTTCATGGCATCTACAACAAACGCATGAAACCATTGAGTTTCTTCAACTAGAGTCACAACTTCAAAGGATTGAATTGCAAGAAAAGAGTGATAATTTCAAGTCTTTGAACAATCCAAATGATAAGTCATTCATCCCAATAGCTTGAAGTGTCGAAGTTGTTCTAGTTCTAATTTCTTCCTAGCCCATCATCAAGCCCTGGGAAGAAATTCAAAATAACAAGAATTGACGAGGCTTAGGATATGTCAACAATGACACCAACCTACATATCCCAGATTATTCCAAGCCAAGTAAGTTCGTTAGTGCGGGATTTCTTGCACAACTCACCTTAACAAATTCTGAGAAAGTTGCATACAACCAACAATGCACGCAACCTAAAGTTGTAGACAAACAGAATTGTACGCAACCTGAAGTTGAAGTCCGACCGAGATGTTCTCATTGTCAAAGAACTGGTCATCTGGAAGATTGGTGTTTTGATCTCCATCCTTGTCGCCATTGTGGCAAGCCCAATCATTCCTCAGGAAAATGTCACAACCAACAAAAATCAGCCAAATTGAAGATACATTATGAATGGATCAACCCTTGGAAATGGTCATCCACAATCAATAAATTGTCTGAGTTCTACAATTGCATACAATCACACATAGTGCAGCCAACAGTGAAAATATCATGGTACTCTCATGCAGTTGAACGGGGGAGTACACCCATGTAAAACTCCTACACCTAAAGGGGGGGAGTTCAGGAGTAATTTCCAAGAGAAGTGTCTCTCCTTTCAGTTGACAAAGGGGTGAAAATTTCAATGAAATTGACAGTGGTTGTCAGACTGAAAGTCTAAAAAAACCAGTAAAAGCAGCAAGTGGGCATATTCAACAAATTTTCCAATGGGCATCAACAAATTTGCAAATGGGAAGTCGACAGCAAAAAAAAAACAGTGAACAGTTTTCAGCACAACGAAAGCAACAGTGAGTTGTTTTTGACATCATCAGCCAGCGGGCTTTGAAAAAAATTTGTTAGTAGACAAAGGATGCTGATTTCATGCAAAGGATAGATGGATCCTTTTGCAACTTGGCACTTGATGGAGTTGTCAAGCGAAATTCAGAGATGAATCAAACATACAGCTGACTCATGGTCTCTTCAGATTGTAGTTGTTAGTATGAATCTTTTGTTAGAAAAAGACCAATTTAGCTACGGATAACAAATAGCCCTAACATCAATTATGGCTGCTAATATCTTCAATCTACAGTTAGTTGATCCAAATAAAGCTGCACAAATCTAGATCTATGCATAAAAAGACATTAAGTAGTAAAAATGAAATGTTGCTCCATGCATCCAATAGATAAGACAAGAACAATATTTTTGAAAGAATTTTTATATGAAAGGGCACCTGAGAAGAAAACAAGAAAGGTGTTTCCAATTCTCTTTAATGGGATGGGTTCTTGAAAGTCCTCAGCATTTCAGCTCTAAAATTTCTCTCTCTTGTTGGTGTAGAAAACCCAGACAAACATAGAACTCAAAGGGAGCTCACAAAGCAAATAATGGAGAATGTGACAATGATAGAAGCTCAAAGTCAGACCAAGAGTATAGATCTGGAGTGATCTCATGTGAAAATGAAAGGTGACAAATGAAGGGGAAAACCCTTCTATTTATAACAAAATATTAGGGTAGTCTAGAACTTGATGCATGAATAAAATATTATTAACCAAATTCTAGAACCACCTTTTAGGAATATTTTATTATATTTGTTGGAGGGAAAAGGATTTTTGACTTGGGTCAAATCCTTTATTTATAAGTAATAAATAAATAAATGATTTATTTATTATTTTAAGGAAATGGTGGAAATATGATTAAATAAATAATGATTTATTTAATTATTTAAAAATGATTTAGTCAAATTTAATTAGGAATATTATTTAAATAAAGATTAAATAACTTATTCCTAGGAAATAATCAAATAAATAAGGATTTATTTAATTGATTTCCTTGTTTTGGGTTAAATATGACCAAGAATAATAATTAAATTGATGTTTAACTAATTATTCCTTGAGGAAATATAAACAAATATAGATTTGTTTATTATTTCCTTTTGGGGTTTCCTGTTTAGAACATAAACAACTTAATAAAGGTGTTTTACTAAGTTATTTCACATAGTGAAAGAAATTTTACTTAGGGTAAAATTGGTCTTACATGGTGTACTTGGGTCCATCTAATCATAATATGTTAGATGACCAAAAAAATGGTGTAACAAATTGCCCCCAGTGTGTGAGAGTTAGGAACAAATCGTATGACCGAAGTACGTTGTAAGAACTCAATCACCAGATATCAAGAGGGAAGTTAGAGAGAGAAATGTAAGGTAGTCTAATGTGTTAAAGGACTAGACCCTGAGGAGACGAGACTTACAGGTGCAACATGTCTCTTTTTATGAGATGGTAGCTGTGCTAAAGGCAGCCGGGGAGGCATACCTATGCTCGCCGAGACCAAGTACAAAAGAATAGTGTTTCCAGTAAACAAGGAACTGAACTATAAAGTGCATGCTGGCATAAACACAAGCCAGATAAAAGATAGAATGATGAATCCCACATACAATTTGTGCCTGGGATAACAGCCAGGACTTATACAATAATATCTGAGTACATGAGGTACAAATACAACCCAAATGCCCCCTATAAACGGGGAAGGGATCACAAAATCTGACTGAGACATGGAAATCAAAGAGGCGCTACAAGCGGTTAAGGCTGACATCATCAAATATATGGAGCTGCATCAAAGGCTGGAATGAAGAGGTCATTCGAGCATGTGGGGGGCTACTTGTAGGGCCACCCCCTAATGAGGGTTGAGACATCTCACACACACCCAGGAACCACCAATATCTGCTGCTATATCACTGGACCATCAAGTATACGGATCTCGATCATGTTGAAAGGAGCTAGAGCTGAGAAGCAATCAAGTCAAAGGTTAATGAGGAATCCCATTTTTCCTTATCCGAGGCACCGAAAGAGTATGTGATGACTGGGTAACCCATAGTCTCGTTTTTCTCTGACTTTTCAATCTCTAGCTGTGCATAATGCCTTCACATTTCATGGCTCAAACATTTCCCCAATCCGGGCAATCTCACAACATTCCGTTATTCTACGCTGGCAAATTAAACACTTAAATCTGAGGTCGTTAATATCTCAAATCTTTGAGATATTAAATTCGAGTCCCTTATGTCATTACCACGGCTTGTGTGACTTACAACTATGGTTTGTAAATACATTTCGATCCACAAGGGTTTGACCATGAACCCATTAATATTTACGCCCGCGATTAACACAATACATGTGGGCCCGTCGACCAGTTAACTTCCTTTGCCCATATACGGCTGATGGAATGTCGTACTTGCCTTGACGATCCGACGATCCAAACTGAATATCGCGCAAGTTAATTTCACGATCGTTAATTAGTGATGACAGTGGTCTTTCAAAACTACTCGGGGACACGCATCACCTAGTCTATGGGATCGCTCTAATTTATTAAATACAACTTACCACCTTTGTACCTCTCGAGATACTGCTAGTTGATATATGAACCCGCTTCTACTGTTCATTCCTTCTTGGTTCCACACTCATGGTTTCGGTTCTGTCCACTTACTAACGTCAATCTGCTTCTCTGCGTTATAACTTCAGTTCATCTAACTGCAATACTGTTATATAGTTCCGATGGAATCCTTTAGACTATTCAACTCAGGTTTCTTGCATTCAAGAGGAACACCCTTCACACGCGAAACACACTATTACTTTGACGGACAAAGCTAATATGCCCTGTATACATAGAACGCGTCTGTGACTCACTCTCCCAACAGAGCTTCACAAGTTTCCACGAGGTTCACACCAACTTCAGAGAGGGTTCCAGATGCGATAGGCCTCTTCGCACAAGATAGTCATACCTTCGATATAGCCACAAAATGAATACCTCTGTGAGCATTCAAGAGTATAAGCACTCACCCAAGTATTCACAACGGCATCACTCAGCAATCGTATCTTAACAGTAGCCCTCAGCACAGAGTCATCACACTGATTCTCATACCTTGACTTATTGGATTCAAACTCAACGACATCAAAATAAGTTACTCTTATTTAAGAATGCATATACATATTCAATAATAGGAAATAACATCAACTCTCTCATCACATATAGAGTACCATTCAAGCCCTCCAATTACACAGGACATCATTCAACTCCACTACAGAGATTATTCGCACAGAGATTTAGGGCATTCCACAGAGGAATTAAATCAATGAATACACAAATACTCAAGGTATTCTCCACAGAGTTAAACAACAAGTGCACAGTTATACTGAGACAAATTCCTCATTTATACAATGAAGTTACTTACAAAATAATGGCTAAATATTTGATCGCTTGGCCCTTCTGCAACCACTATCTGCAGATCTCTTACAATTCTACGCAGCCCCAAGCAGTTCTCTATGCAGGTCTGCCTGACTCTGTCACATAGGTTTATTTTTTATACATATTTGAAATCAATCGATTTAGCTTCCCTGATGACTCTTGGACTCCTAAAATTAGCCTAACTTCTGAAACTGATTATCTCTTTAGGTGCCCATTAATCATTCGGGAAGTTACAATTTTCTCCAGACTTGATTAAAATTACTCAAATGAAAATAATTACATAGGGAATTTAAAACAAGAGACCCCCAATGTTTATTTATATAAAAAATATTGGTTTGATCCTAATTCTCATGCATCAGACTGTCCAGGTTAAAACAGTTCATGATCTCCTGATCATGGTTTTCATCTTTGTCTGCCTGGATCACAAACTTTGTTGTGCAACTGGCCATCCGTTGCAGTGTTCTTCTTTCACATTCTTCCTGGCTTCCATAATTTATGTTGTATCTTTCCATAGGCTACACCTTTACATCCTCTTTCTGCTTTGCTTGTGCTGCTAAATCTTTGTTTCCTTGCTGTTACCTTTTTCCCAGACATCTTCATCATCAGCCCTCTTATCAATGCTATTTCTCTGTCTAATCTTTCCTCTGATTGCTGGGCTCTTACTTCTATTTGCTGCACTCTTATTTCTTCAGTTCTTACTGCTGCCCTATTCGCCACCCAATCATCCATACCCTCTCTACAATAGTAAAATTCTTTCTCCTCTGCTAGAAACACTTCAACTTGTTGCTTCAACGTTCTCTCCGGCAACACTCCAACCAGCTGCTGCTCGGTCATTTCACCTTCTTTTCTGGATGTTTTCTGGAAACATTCTCGCCATATCCTTTGGCCAAACAAATCTTCACTATGCTGCCACTTAGTTTCAGCATCTTCCTCTTCTATCTTGGAAATCTTCATAAATTTCCTTCCTTCTTCTTGACTTGCTTCAAGCTCTTCCAACTTTGCATTTTCATCTATTTTCAGAGTGAAACTCTTGTTCTCCACTGTTGTAGTAGCCCCAAAATTTTGCCTTAAAACCTTCTCTCCAATCTTCTCTTGGCTATTCAAACAAGCCAATTCTTCTCTACTACCAACATCAACCAACTTATGCCCATGAGACATTATTGTCTCATCTTCTCCCAGCTAATCTTCATTCCACAACAGCTCCTTTTCCTTGTCATTAGTAGAAACAACAAATTCATTCACAGGAGGCATGATAAGCTCACCTCCCTCCTTCTGCAACAATCCATCACCTTTCAGAACAACTTCCAAAGATGGATTGTTTTCTTCTTTGCCTGTCAACACAGCGAATTTGTCAAATTTAAATTCACAAGACCTGATGGTCTTAATTGATGACTCGATCACCACTTTCTCTTTAGGCAGTTCTAAGTCTGTCCCCAGACTCAGAAAATATTTCCTGGCTTTATTCCTCTATATCTTCTCATGCTGCAACCCCCAATTCTGAAATTGAGGTTCTTTCTCTTGTTAAGGATCCTTCTGATCCAACACTCTCTATATCAACTTAATTCCTCTATTCCATGGATCAAACATTCCGATAGAATTATTCTCCTCCTTCAATTGACTACCCCATTTTGTCAATTCTCCTTCAGCTTCAACAGAATCTACATTAACAAAGCAATTGTTAAAACAAAATCCAGAACGCCTCAGAGCCTTTCTATCTTCTGTCAGCATCTCAGTATGTTGTGCCAACCTTCTTTCCTTCTCAATCAGCACATCAGAATGTTGCTTCCAAATATTCAAGCATTTCTTGAGACTATCAGTCAGTCTCTCCTCTATACCATCCTCTGCAAGGATTCCTTTCTGCTCTGGTTCATAGGAATGAACTCTCTCATCTTCAATCATCTCTGTCCTTACAATCTGAACACTTTCTTTCTGTATTTCTGTCCTCTATCTTGGAGCACTCAATTTATGCCATCCTCTTAGCATCTCATCTGAGAAAACATCTTCAACATCTTCACTATCTTCTGTTGTCACTATCTCCTCATCTTTCATTACAATAGAATTCTGATTTCCCATCTACGCAAAAACTTCAGCTATCTATCCATCACCCTTTACTTGGCCATTCAATAGAAGCAAATTGTCATTATCATCATTAATGACAAACTCATTATCATCAAACACAACCGTCATGTCATCCTTGAGGCAATCCCTTCTATAAAACAAGGAATTAATGAATTCCTTCTGCTGCAATAGTTCAATCTGTTCTTCATCTGAAAGATACTCATCGTACTTTACTTGGAAACAATTAGCTTCATTTGTCACAGTTCCATCATGTGAACTTTCTCCATCAATACCTGCATTCATGCACAACTTGTTAGATGCAAAAACATAAGACCTCATGGTATCATTTGATGATTTGATCACCAAATCTTCTCGTTGTTCCAAGTATTCTATACACCTTAGAGATTCTTCAAGAGTCTCTTCTTCAAATTCCTCAAGCTGTTCAATTTCCAGCTCCTGGCCATCATCATAAGCTAAAGCTCTTCTGCTTCCAATATGTTGGAAAGCATAATCTTTCTCCAACTATGCATGGACATCTTCAAAACACGTAGCTGCTCCATTTTCTTCCTCAGTGACAACATCAGCAGTTTGTTCTATCTCACCTGTTGTTCCTACAAACATACAAAATATGTCAGATGTAAGGCTCTTGGACCCCTTGGTCCCACTTGAAGCTTCAATCTTCAAGTTATTCTCCAAATACTCAATCATTCTGAGCATTTCTTCCTTCTTTTGAGCATTCATCAATTGCTCCTTCTTCCTTTGTGGTCTCTGCCACCTTACCTTCTTATTCATGAGCCACCCAACTCTCTGGTTTTCCTCTATCATCCTCTCCAGATCATAAAGTTGCTTATTGATCTCGGCTATCTCCTTCCAATATTCTTCATCAGTGAGTCTCTTCCTTATGCCATTTGCTTTGGCATCTTCCCTCACTCTTCTGTTGTGGCTTCTCTCAGAACCTCTGCAATCTATGCAATCTCTGCTATGGCTCTCAGTAGCCATTATCTTCTCTAGGAGTTCTTCACTCACAAGCTGCACTAAGCCTCTGTAACAACAATCTCTCTTGTTGCAACTCACCTCACCAATCCCTTCCTTTGGATCCAGCTTTTGGCAAGTACTGGTCCCCTCTCTGCTGGAACCCTCTTAGCACTCTCTTCTGCTCTCTAGGCTTCACTCTGCAACTTCTCTCAAGAACATCTCTTTTCTTCCTTCATCCAACCTCAGTTGGAATCTTCCAGGTTCTGCCACACTCTTCTTCACTCAGAATCCCTTGTTGGATTCTTCTATCACTGCTTTCAAGCTGAGTTCTGCTTCTTTGCTAAGATTTCTTCCTCAATTTCTTGCCTTATGTATTCTGCAAACAAATTCTTCCAACCAAAGTCAAATAAGGCTCATCATCTTACCTCTCAAGATCCCTAAATGATCTTTTTTATCTTCTCACTTGTACTGCATTTCTACCTGTTGTAATCCTCAAGGCTCCTGTCTTCAGCTCCAGATTATGCTCATCTAGAGACCTTCACTGCATGTCAAATCAAATCTGCAAATTTTCTATTAAATTTTTTTTTTAAAACCCAACCTTTCCACTGTTCAGTACATGTGCCTTTCAGAAATAAATTTTCAAAGAGCTAATCAAATTCTAGCTCTGATACCACTTGATGACTGGGTAACCCACAGTCCCATTTTTCTCTGACTTTTCAATCTCTAGCTATGCATAATGCCTTCACGTTTGATGGCTCAAACATTTCCCCAATCCGGGTAATCTCACAACATTCTGTTATTCTACGCTGGCAAATTAAACACTTAAATCTGAGGTCGTTAATATCTCAAATCTTTGAGATATTAAATTCGAGTCCATTATGTCATTGCCATGGCTTGTGTGAACTACAACTATGGTTTGTAAATACATTTCGGTCCACAAGGATTTGACCCTGAACCCATAAATATTTACGCCCGCGATTAACACAATACATGTGGGCCTGTCGACCAGTTAATTTCCTTTGCCCATCTACGGCTGATGGAATCTCATACTGGCCTTGACGATCCGATGATCTAAACTGAATATCGCGTGAGTTAATTGCATGATCGTTAATTCGCGATGAGAGTGGTCTTTCAAAACTACTCAGGGACACATGTCACCCAGTCTATGGGATCACTCTAATTTCTTAAATACAGCTTACCACCTTTGTACCTCGCGAGATACTACTAGTTGATTTATGAACCCACTTCTATTATTCATTCCTTCATGGTTCCACACTCATGGTTCTGGTTATGTCCACTTACTAACGTCAATCTGCTTCTCTGTGTTATAACGTCAGTTCATCTAACCGCAATACTATTATATAGTTCTGATGGAATCCTTTAAACTATTCAACTCGGGTTTCTTGCATTCAACAGGAACACCCTTCACACGTGAAACACACTATTACTTTGACGGACAGAGATAATATGCCCTGTATACACAGAACGCGTCCGTGACTCGCTCTCCCAATAGAGCTTCACAAGTTTCCACGAGGTTCACACCAATTTCAGAGAGGGTTCCAGATGCGATAGGCCTCTTCGCATAAGATAGTCATACCTTTGATATAGCCACAGAATGGATACCTCTGCGAGCATTCAAGAGTATAAGAACTCACCCAAAGATTCACAATGGCATCACTCAACAATCGTATCTTAACAGTAGCCCTCAGCACGGAGTCATCACACTTATTCTCATACCCTGACTTATTGGATTCGAACTCAACGACACCGAAATAAGTTACTCTTATTTAAGAACACATATACATATTCAATAACAGGAAATAAAATTCTCATCAGATACAGAGTACCATTCAAGCCCTCCAATTACACAGGACATCATTCAACTCCATTACAGAGATTATTCGCACAAAGATTCAGGGCATTCCACACAAGAATTAAATCAATCAATACACAAATACTCAATGTATTCTCCACAGAGTTAAACAACAAGTGCACAGTTATACTGAGAAAAATTGCTCATTTATACAGTGAAGTTACTTACAAAATACTGGCCAGATCTTCGATTGCTTGGCCCTTCTGCAACCACTATCTGCAGATCTCTTACAATTCTACATAGCCCTAAGTAGCTCTCTATGTAGGTCTGCCCGACTCTGTCACAGAGGTTTATTTTTTATACATATTGGAAATCAATAGATTCAGATTCCCTGATGACTCTTGGACTCCTAAAATTGGCCTAACTTCTGAAACTGATTATCTCTTCAGGTGCCCATTAATCATTTGGGCAATTACAATTTTCTCTAGACTTGATTAAAATTACTCAAATGAAAATAATTACATAGGGAATTTAAAACAAGAGACCCCCTATGTTTATTTATATAAAAAATATTGGTTTGAGCCTAATGCTCCTGCATCATTATGGAAGCTAGAACCAGGGTATACCGCCCTCTAGACATGTCTTCTGGAATGAATGAGCTGATGTCGACAGAAGGAGGTCTGCCATAGGTAAGGCAATAAGTGATCCTCAACTAAGGCACGAGAGAAAAGAGTAGAGCGTCTGACAGATTGATAGTAATGATGATGATGGAGTGGGGGATACTGAGTAGTGAATGGATGAATTCCCTTGTTAGAGCATAGAGGGCATGGATGACTTGGCAGCGACTGATACAATATCATGAGGGATACGGAACAATGGGGCTGAAGGCCATAATGTGTGACACGATAGAGGAACCAAGCAATGAAGGATGGAGGACTATGACAGGATACAAAGGGACTCGGGATAGAATCCATGAGTGCGATGATAACTCAACTCGGATGCTCTAAACAAGGGTGACTCAAGGGTGCTGCCATACAGTGAAGGTCCAAATGGGGGACCATAAACGCATGAGTACAAGGGGGTATCTCATGACAAAAATCGACACAAACAAGGACAAGTAAGGAGGCAATGTGGTGCCCCAAGTATAAGTGTTGTAAGTGAGGAAATTCAATTTGGAGGAGAGGCGAGTAGACCCTTCATGGAAAAAATGTGTCCTAGTGAAGTATTGAATTGGGAAAAATAACAGATACCCATTTGAGTGCTCGGTGAGAGCTTTCCAATGGTGCAGATGGTTTGTCAAACGGGGCTACGATTTGGTCGCAGCGGGCGAAAGAAAAATCAGGGGTTTGTCTTCTAATAAGGCATTTTCCCTCCAAATGCATTCATTTTCTTGTGTAGCTGTGGTGAATGTGGAGAGGAGAGAAGGCCCTAAATCTTGCGGCGATCGTAGTGGACAAACTGACCGTTGGAATCGAGATCCGTCAGTTGTAGGTAAGAGGCCTAATCCTACTCTTTCTTTTTGATGGATTGAAAGTTCAGATTAGGGTCCCAAATCTCAAGAACAACCCCTTCCTCATCTTCACGGCTGGGTCGCATTATTTGGGCTAAAAACTATGACCTGGGAAGTAGGTTTTGGCTTGAAAAGTGTGACTTGTCCCAGGATTTGGCCAAAAAGTGCGACCTGTCAGATGGAGGTGATTTCAGTGCTGTTGTGGGTAGAGAGTCAGGTTTTTGTGTTAAGGAATGCATTTTTTCCTATCTGTATACTCATAAAGATGATGTTTTTGTGCAGAGATGGCAGATATATAGATCAAGTGGAGAGAGAGAGACCTGGGTACATTATGGTCTGAAATCGAAGCGGATCATGGTATCTGTCGTGCATTGGCCAAGTTTGGGGTTCTGAAATTTGTGGAGAACCCTTTGATGAGAGTTGGGGAGCCCTTGTTGGCCCATATTGTCAATTATTGGGATCCATATCATGAGGTATTTATAGTGCAGGGGCACAGGATCGAGTTGACAGTCTAGGATCTGTATTTCTTGACTAGTCTCCCACCATTAGGGATGGTGGGAAATACGCAGCCAGTGTTACCGCAGGGGCATAACATCATGGAGTTTGTAGAGCGACATTGTCGACTAGGCCTCTGAGTCAAAGGGACTCGGATATCAATTGGGGATCTAGAGAGGTTAGAGACCTGTGCAGTGGCAGCAGCAGTGTTGCCGATCCTGGGCAGCCAGGCACTCCATCACATCACTGAAGGGCAGATGATGATTGTAGAAAGTGTGTTGAGTGGGACCTACTATGGGTGGGCCTAGATGATGTTGGTGTCGTTGAAACGATAGTTGTCGCTTTGCAAGTGGCAAGTGAACCATGATTGCTTGTATGGGACTGTATTGTGCTCCTTTTTTTAGAAGATCCCGACCTTGTGACCTCGTGTACAGCTACCGGATGGGGGTCCGAGAGAACCCAGGATGCGTCGGTGGGGGCAAATACTGTGCAGAGGAGGAGGAGGGGTAGTCAGACAGGTGTTCCGACTAGAGTTCTTTTCCCATTGGGATCAGATGTCGTTATACATAGACGACTATCCCTATAGTGGGATGAGTTATTGTGGAGATCTGGACTTGCCGCTTCCACCTGGTCGAGTATGGGGGCCCGATGGTAAGTGACAAGTAACTAATATTTTACGTGCATATTAAATTTTGTGAATATTATATATGGTACTGATCCTCATACTTTTGGTATGTAGATATAGCTCCGGTAAAACCGGCCGGATATATGGGACGACCCGCAGTAGCAGGAACTACAGGTGCTAGTAGATGAAGAACGACACAGAATGAGGATATGACCACTCTCCTGGAGGACATCTGTCGTAGATGTGAGGGGCTACTGACCGGTGTTTCAGAGTGGGGTTGGTAAGACTTAGACGACCAGTACATAGAGCTATGTATTGGGCTACCCTCGGAATGGCGAGGTATCATGCAGCGCATGGCGATGGCCGGTTAGACCGTGCATGATCTACGAGCTGTTGGAGCAGAGCCATTGGCTTGGGATCCTCTAGAGAGTGACTATATATAGGGCAGGTGGTGCCCCCTAGTGGGTATGTAGGGGCAAGTGGTGCCCCCCAGTTTTGAGTTTTGTTTTTGTAACATACTATGGGCATGTCATATGTATCAGAGTAGATGAACTCTAAAAACATGTTATATGATAAATATTATGAATATGCATTTTGTTGATGATATGGAATGTTATTGTCTTATGTGTGATAAATGCCAGTCTAGAATATGGTTTGCAATGCTATCTATGTAGTGGTTTTTTCCTCTAGGTACATGATTGAAAGTAATGAATCTAAAGTCACGTATCAAAAATTTCACTCATAAATATCATCTAAACAAGATAGGGTTATGCACATGATAGACACCATTGAGTTGTAAGACAAGAAGTAGGGAATCTAAATGAACGTGCAGATGGAGGATGCGATGAGAGAAGGCATCGGCTAAGAGGCCACGTACTGCATCGTATTCAGCCTGATTATTGGTGGCATTACCAATGCAGACCCCATTAGAAAGAACAAGGGTATGCAAGGGGATAAAGATGGCCCAATCTGCTGAGGCTAGATTCCGAGAATAGCGACTTGCTCCATTGGCATAGCCAATATAATGTGTGGATAAGAGGTCCTGCGAAATAGTGTCACAAGGCAAGAAATGGGAGGAGGAAGAAAGATGATGGCAACGTGAGTGTAGGGTAGACATCAAATGACAACTATGGGAGGGATTATTCTGGGTAGGATGGCTATGACTCATAAACCGATAAGAGGGTGAAGTATGAGGGCTATGGGAGGAAGAGCTGGAGCTCATGCTGCGGAGAACATCATAGATATGGATGGTATCATCCTGGTTATGTGTGGGAAAGAAAAGTTTAGGGAAACCATATGACACTGCAAATCTACCTAAATCATCAGCATGGGAAGAAAGGCTCACATATGGATCATCATGGGGGATGACAGAAGAACAAGTAAAAAGATGGTAAAATGATGTGGAGCCCAAGAATGTTGTTGAAGGGAGATCAAGCAAAACAAACGAAGGGGATTCAGAGGGAATGTACTCCGAGGGTTGCATGGATGATGATAGGTAGAGGAGGGGGGTGATAGGTTCCGTCATCTCAACATCAGGGGGAGGAATGTCAATGGTAGTAGGGGGATCCTCAAGTTGGCCTGATGCATACTGCGCGAGGATGGGAGAGGCGGATTGATTTTGTTCAACCTCGTACTCGCGAATGACCTCTAAATAGGCTCGGTAATGCGTGAGGTGAGGAAAATGGTGAGAATAATGGCCATGGACACCACACAGAGCACAGGGTTTGTTGGTGTGAAGAGTCTTTGGTTTCTTGACTGCGGACAAGGAAGAAACAGAGGATTCAGGGACCGTAGACTCCAGGAACGTGAATTTAACCATGGGTTTGATATGGGGCAACTCGGGAAAAGTATGGGTGGCATGACTGACGCCATCACACAAGGCACAAGGCTTGGCAGGGGGAGGAGGGGTAGGGTCAGTCAGGGTGGCCTTGTCTTTGGATGCCCCCTTGCAAGCTTTGCCTTTCTTTCTGGTAGCTGTCACAACAGGAGAAGGGTCTTGTTGAGGTGATGGTGGCACTGTAGCGACAGAAGAAGCTAAGGGAATCAGTTGAACCAGTGTCAAAGCAAGGTATGGTTTGGGGTGACCTAGTGGGGTCTCGACTGGAGGAGTAAGATACCATAAACGTATTCCCAGGGTCAAATTAGGGAGGGAAAGGGTTGCCATGATGGGGACTGAATAAACTCCAAGAGGGGGAGCAAGGAAAGGTATCTTACTGGTGGGGTAATGGCCAGGAGGGACGGCTCCCATATGGTTGAGACCAGGGGGAACCGACCCAGCAGGGTAGAGAGGCTCATGAGTACTAGCTAGATGGGAAGGTCTAGGCGGAATAGGTTCGGCCAGCTGAGGCGAAGGGCTAGGAGAGGGTTGCGGCGGGCGAGGTTGAGGTTGCTGACTAGCCAAAGCGGGCTGCTTAAGGTCAGCCTGAGACGATTGCAGCATGCAAACATTCGCTAAGCTGGGATCAGAGACAGGATGAGGAGGAAGACCAAGGAAGGGAAACACTGGTCAAAGAATCAACTATTTTCTTATTGGTTACAGAAGAGATGGTTGACTCAGGGGAGGTTTGAGATTTTGGCTCATGATATGTCAACTGGTTGATGGTGACTATCTTTTCATTGTGAGGGAAAAACATCTTGCGGTGGACCGCGGATGGGACAACAGACATGTCATAGGTGTAGCTACGCCCTAAAAGAATGTGATAGTTAAGAGGGGCGTCGATGAATTCAATGTCAATGCAGACAGTCTTGCCCGCAAGGGTGATAGGACAATTACGGAATAGGCCAATGGGCTGAGAGGCATGGCCATCCCACGCATGAAGGGTGATTGTGGAAGGGTCCAGCTCAGGAGATCTGAGTTGTTTCCAAACTGAAGTAGACATCACACATGTAGATGCCCCCTCATCAATAATACATCGAGACACATTAGCATTTCGGATTTTGATGGGGATTTGGAAAGCGACGGAAGCAAGAAGGGGAGGATGACTTGACTGACGGGCGTCAAAAACAATCAATTGGTCATCATCAGGATCTACAGCACCCATGGAAGATAGTAGAGCCTTCCTTTGAGAAGGACACGACTAGAGGAGTGCCAGTGTTGAAATTACAGTAGGAGACTACGCCAAATCATCTACTACGCTATACGAATGAGAAGCTCGACCGGAAGCAACATTCGGCGTAATGGGCCCTTAGGAACCTTGATAGGAACCTCAAATTTGGGTTGGGGGATCTACAAAGGACCATTGGGTGTCGAAAGAGGCTTTGTAGGACCTGAAGAAGGTAACTCAAGGACAAACGAAGCGGGAGGCATGGGGTATTGACGAGATCAAGTTTGAAGGTTAAGGTCGATGGTGAGAGGTTGGTCAGAAGTCATCATGAGAATCTGGTAATCAGAGGAACTAGAAGGGGAAGGTTGAGGGGTTACCAGGGCATGAGGTGGTTGAGTAGCCACAAATCCTTGCTGAGGGAAAGGATCGGTAAACACGGTTGGTTGAGAAGTAGCCACACAAAATGTGAGTAGGGAGGCGGTTGTCCACTAATGCAAGTCTTCGAGATCACATCCGTCGATCTGTAAAATAGGGGACACCGTGTTGAGGTAATTGATTCATAAACACCACAAATACAGAATAAAGGCTGCTGAGGCAAGAGGTTCTGTCCATTTGGGTTGAGCCCCGTGGTTTGCTAGGAGTGTTAGACCCATACAATAATTGGATCCACGATTACCCGAGGCGCATTTGATTTGATTTCCTCTCTTCTTTGAGAAGAAGGAGGATTAGTCGCACTTCTACCGTGAAAATACTTTCCCCTGAGGCATCAGTTACTATGTGGGTTGAGAAGGCAAGGGAGGTGGAGGTCCAAATGCTGGAGAAGTTAGGACACCAGGCTGTGGGTAAGGATAATGGTTAGGATGGGAAACATTGAGGTAAGCAGGAGGGTGGGAAAAAGGAGGAGGCATGCTGTATGCTAGATACATGTTACCTGGAGGGGGGAAAGTTCTGGAGGTGTTGGCCCCTCCCGGAGGGAAACCATAGCCCATAGGAGGTTGAGCGTAGGTATGTGAAAGAGCTCTAATGATACCATTGACAGAGTGAGATGCCCCCGAGGCTTTAGCGCCACCGGGTTTGGGGAGGTCAGGAAGGACGGTATAAACATAACTAGATTGAGCATAGATGAGGTCATATTTCAAGGCTATTTGGAGGGAGGATTCTTTGGTTTGAGGGAACTGGAATGTGACATCTTTACCAATGGCAAGTAAGAGAGAGCGAAGGAACCAGTCCATATAGACCCGATCTTCAAAGGTGGGAGCTCGACATAAGCTCCTTCTTCTCTGCCATTCCTAGACATGAGCGGAAAGGTGGGTCGAAGAGGATTGACGAAAAGAAGTCAAGAGTTAGGTACCAGTGTCGTATCAGAGAGGAAGCTGGAAATAAGATAAGAACTCTTGGGCAATGGTCACAAAGGTGGTATGGGAAGAGGCGGTCTGATCAACATACCATTTAGAAGCTTCACCGGTAAGCGTGCATTGGAACAATCTAAGACGGATGGAATCATCAGTAATGGAATTGGATGAACACAACATGTGGAAAGATCAGATATGGTTGGAGGGATATTCACTAGCAAGGCCTTCGAACTTGGGAATGTTGGAGGGGAGCTTGGTTGGCATAGCAGGCCAACTAACATCGTGGCGGATAGGATCATTGATCAACTGATTGAAATAGGGGAGACTGAGACCAGCCATATAAGGGAGCAAAGGGACAGTCGAGGTAGTACCCGTTGTGGTTCCGCTAGTAACAGACCCAGTAGTAGGATCAGGGTTGCTGCTAGCGTTAGGCCCTAAAATAGACATGGTGAAGGTAACAGGGGGAGAACCAGAAGTATGGGGAGAACCCAAAGAATCAGAAGAAGAGTCGGTTGGTCAAACTCGACGATGGTGGGAGGGAGTAGGTTGACCAACCGGAAGCTGAGGGTGAAGGAAAAGAAGTCTCCGGGATAAACGCCTTGGAGGCACAATGATGATGGCACAAAGGGAAGAAGAAAGACCAACAAAGGCAGGGAGGTGCAGAATCAAATGATGACGATGTCAAAACAAGGGCAGAGAGGTGCAGTGTCAATTGATTTTAAAGTCTTTGCATGGCGGTGTTAACCAGGCTCTTCTTCACTTAGGGTCAGTGTGTGGCGTGTGTTAATTTTAATTTTTAAACCTATATGTTTTGAGAGTAAAAGAAAAAGTGTGCTACGTAACTGAAAATAAATCTGCAGAGAATAGTAAATAAGGCTGAAATAACAGAAAATTAACAGCTAACAATGCATCGATCTAACCCAAGAAGGTGAGTCTCTCAAAACTAGTCTAAAAGAGGGAAAAAATATATTCAAAACACATGAAAAAGGGGCCAATAGATCGAAGGTCGGGAGGGACAGGGATCTAAAGGAGAAATCTGCTAAAAAGAGGTGCAGAAAACAACAAAGAGGCAGAGGCAAGGTTGCTGCAACAAAGGAGGAAATCAGCTGAAGGTAGAAGGGACAAGGAGGTGACCCTAGAGGCAAACCCAGACAAAACTATATGAGGTGATTTGAAAGGGAGAAGAGCTGATCTAAAAGGGATCTGAAAATGAGGTATCATATTTGAAGAGAAGAAAGCTGAAACTCTGAAAATTTAGACTTATGAAACAACTAAAACTCTTCCACAAAAAGTGGAGGGTACTAAAGCCCTAAGGGGCGAGATTCCCACTTAGTTGAGTAAAACAGATCAGAAACAGGTCTAAACGGGCGGAGACAGAGGCTAGAAAACCCTGACTGAAGCTTCAGACAAACATGGAACTCAAAGGGAGCTCACAGAGCAAATAATGGAGAATGTGACAATGATAATGGCTCAAAGTCAGACCAAGAATATAGATCCAGAGTGATCTCATATGCAAATGAAAGGTGACAAATGAATGGGAAAACCCTTCTATTTATAACAAAATATTAGGGTAGTCTAGAACTTGATGCATGAATAAAATATTATTAACCAAATTCTAGAACCACCTTTTAGGAATATTTTATTATATTTGTTGGAGGGAAAAGGATTTTTGACTTGGGTCAAATCCTTTATTTATAAATAATAAATAAATAAATGATTTATTTATTATTTTAAAGAAATGGTGGAAATATAATTAAATAAATAATGATTTATTTAATTATTTATAAATGATTTAGTCAAATTTAACTAGGAATATTATTTAAATAAGGATTAAATAAATTATTCCTAGGAAATAATCAAATAAATAAGGATTTATTTAATTGATTTCCTTGTTTTGGGTTAAATATGACCAGGAATAATAATTAAATTGATGTTTAACTAATTATTCCTTGAGGAAATATAAACAAATATAGATTTATTTATTATTTCCTTTTGGGGTTTCCTGTTTAGACCATAAACAACTTAATAAAGGTGTTTTACTAAGTTATTTCACATAGTGAAAGCAATTTTACTTAGGGTAAAATTGGTCTTACATGGTGTACTTTGGTCCATCTAATGATAATAGGTTAGATGACCAAAAAATGGTGTAACAAGAAGCCAAAGATCCAAATTTTCATGTTTTTCAAAATGTTTTGAGTAATCACACAATCCCAAAGACGTTTCTGCCTATTTTGGATTTTTCACTAAAGGGGGGAGTGTTAGCCTCTCTCAAATAACAATAATAAATCCAAAATAATAAATAAATAAATTATTCCAAGTTAGGAATATGTGCCTAACTCTTGGGTTGTTCCTCAAATATTGGAGTTTGTTTAGTAACTCCTATCTTAGTGGGTTTTTGGTGAGAAGTTATCTCAGCCAAAGGAGTCTAAGATAGCATGAACTATCTTAGAAATTTTCTCTCATATATTTAAATTGTAAATTAAATTCTTTTAATAAGAGAGAATGATGAGAATGCCATGAGGCTGTTGCCTCTTTTCTACCATTGTTTTATCTGGTTCTGTATCTGTGTTTTCTACAATCTGTTTCTGAGTTATTTCATTTCTAATAAGTAAGCTAGTTGACTAGGAATAATAGAGGAAAGATAGTGCATGATTGTTTTAAGTTTTTCATTTTTGTATCTTCTTTGACGTGATTGATCCAAAATATGTTGTACCATGAACTAATTATTTTTTTTTACCCAGATACTTCTTAATAAAAATATCATGGAATCAAATTTAAGTGAGAGAGAGAGAGAGAGAGAGAGAGAGAGGTGGGAGAGGGGGAGAGGAGATGTAATAAAGAGAGGAGGGGAGAGAGAGAAGGATAGACAAGGAGAGAGAGGAAGGAAGAGAAAGAGGAGGGGAGAGAGAGAAGGAGAGAGGGAGAAAGAGAGAGATGGAGTTGAAGGGAAGAGACAAGGCGGAAAGAAAAAATACATATAGAGACAGAGGTCAAAAGAGAGAGGGAGTTACAAGGGATATAGGGGGAGGTAGTGAGGGAGAGAGGAGAGGAGTGAAGAAAGAGAAGAGGAGAGAAAAGAGATAGGGAGATAAAGGGAAGAGAGAGAGGGAGACAACAATAGAGCTGGAGAGATAGAGATTTAGTAACAAGAGAGAGAGAGAGAGAGAGAGAGAGAGATGGGGGGGGCGAGATTGAGGGAGTTTGGAAAGAATGATAGAGAGAGGAAGGAAGGGAGAGAGAGGACTCAATAGAGAGGAGGGAGAGAGAGATGGACTTGGAGGGGGAGAGAGAGGGAGGGAAGAAGAAATACATAGTGGGCAAAAGAGGGCGAAAGGTGGAGAGAGAGGTAGTGAAAAGGGAGAGATTGAGAGAGAGTGAGGGAGAGCAGAGAGTGGGAAGTGTTGTAACTTATTTTGACACCTTGTAAGTTACAAAACTATTTAAAAATAATTTTTTACCTTCCTACAATATTTTATCCTTACCTTGATAGATTCCTTCCTTTAGACATCATTTCATCTAACCCTTTTCATTGCTAAACCATGAAGTTTACGACATTTTTATAAATGTCTCCAAGTTATTTTTAAAAAGGTTTTTATTTTAAATAAAATTAAATGTTATAAAATATATGTATTTAAATGTTTATAAAATTATTTATTTAAAATATTAAAACTTAGTTAAAAAATAAAAAACCTAATATCAAAACTATAGAAACCACATTTTATCTCATGCCAAATCACAAGTAAAATTGAAAAAGTCAAAATTAAAATTTATGTCCCACCCCGCAGTTAACTATTAGACCACCCTAATATTTCATGCCTCGAGATATGTGCAAAATAAATTAATGGTTATTTATCGATTTTAAAATGTATGCCCCACCCTGTAGTTAACTATTAAACCACCCTAATATAACATGCCTCAAGATATGTGCAAAATAAATTAATGGTTATTTATGGATTTTGGGGGTCTCGTGCCTTTTCGACATTTAACCAAGGGCAGGGTGTTAAAAAGAAGTTTCATATTTACTGCTTTTTATAGTTTTCACCCGCCTTTACGACATTTAACCAAGGGAGGGGGTGTTAAAAAGAAGTTTTAGATTTACTACTTTTTACAGCTGTCACTCCCTTGTTTATTTTGGACCCCCTCCTAAACCATTTACTACCTACTCCCTCCCTTTAATTGACTTAAATAATTTTTTTACGGATAGGAGGCTAAGTAAAATGTGAGTGAGGTGAAAAGAGATCTAAGGTGAAAATATATTTTTGCAGGTCATGGATTTAAGTAAATGGATTTACAAGTGAAAGTTACAGGTGATATATTTATGAAAGGAGTTCATGGATGGCAAGCGAAGTAAAAACGAGACTGAGGTAAAAAAGGAGACTTGCAGGTTTGAAATGAGGTTACAAGTGAATGTAAAAGGAGGCTATTTATAGGTCATGCATTTAAGTAAGTGGATTTACAGGTGATATATTTATGAAATGAATTCATGGCTGGGAAGCTAAGTAAAAATGAGACTGAGGTAAAAAGGAGACTTACATGTGTGAAATGAGGTTACTG
This sequence comes from Pinus albicaulis, assembly GCA_034641835.2. Lineage (NCBI taxonomy): Eukaryota > Viridiplantae > Streptophyta > Pinopsida > Pinales > Pinaceae > Pinus > Pinus albicaulis. The sequence continues at coordinate 1,616,704,970 of CM076570.1, read as the reverse complement.
TATATAAATTGTGCACATAGCTTTGAAATTGAAAATAATTTAATTATTTTTTAAATCAAAACCACGGGAAAAAAATCGACAAACGTTTTAAAGATATAAAGAGGAAATGAAATCATGAAGGAAAAATGTACAGGAATATAATATTTCGGTAAACTTTATACAAATATTTTACAGGATTAAAAAGGGGAAAGTAAAAATACTTTACCAACCATGGTAAACAACACATGGTTTTTTCAAATCCATGGGAAGGAAAAAAGCACATGGTTTTATAAAAAAAATTATCACTTATAAGATTGTGAAACATTAGCTGATATGGTCATACAGTTCATTTATGAAAGGTCTCCTTAAGCCTTTCAAGTTGGTATAGGAAAATTTCATTTTTTCTTTTACATGTTTAACCTATCCTAAGGTTCAAGGCCACCTCCAATCAGGTCATGTCATGTCCCATCAGTCATCATAAGGTGTTAGTTTTCATTTCCCAAGAATTTAAATTAAAAAAGGACACTTAAGCCAGTTTTACAACCTTTCGCAGCGTTTCATACAGAGAAATAGTAGTTTTCGCTATGAAACTGCCTAATAGTTTCATAGTGAAACTATCAAAAGTTAAACTAATCACACTACGAAAAATTGTTTTCTTGTCTGTCTTGTTAAATTCAATGTGAAGTGTCAGTTCATGATTGGAGGAGTTAGGATGGAGGTCATTTGAGTCTATTAGGGTTAATTCAAAGGTACAAATCCATGTATGAAGTCATCATTACCCTTTTTAGCATGCATGAATCATGATTAATGCATGAGCTGTCATTTAAACCATAAAACATTACCCAAATATCATTTTTGTCATACTCTGCTTTATATTTGCATGTTATTGGATTTCTGGAGAGCTGCTTCATCGAGCCAAGTAGGTTGCTCGTAGATTCAAAGGTTGCAAGTGTCATCAAGCAAGCGAGGCTGAGAAGATATAAAGCCACCCATGGATGTAAGGAAGAAAACAAAAAAATATGGTCAATGCCACAGGTATGAGTCCATGGACATGAATTTTTTCAATGAAGACTCAATGGCCATGGAGATTTTTAGAAGAAAAGGTTGCTTGCAATTCTGTCAAAAGTTGCAGGGTTGTCATCTACAAGTTTCCAATGATTTCTAACAATTTCACTGGAACAACTTCAAAAATGGGAATATTGAACCTTACAGTGACACCAGACAACATTTCAATAGCAGCAAGAATATATAAAGGAGGGGAACAGTGGTTTAAAGGCATTAAGTTCACCATGCAAGATTGAAAACACTTCATAAAACCAGAGCATAGTGAAATTGATCTAACAAATGCTATCCCTAGGAGTTTCATTAAGGACAACTATTCAAAGCTACTAATGATCATTCAGAAGTATTTTACCTGTGAAGGAAGGTTCCACACGGTCTACTCCTACAACCTTAGGCTTCTTCTACATTTTGTGCGTAAGAGGTCAATTGACTTGCCCTTTTATTTATACAGAAGTCTAGGTAAAATGTCGGATAAGGTTCGAGTTAAACATAAGGCAATTAAACTTCTCTCTTTCACCATGGTTTGATTAAGTTGTTGGTGTTAGCGGAGTTGAAGAGACTAGAAAAACATTGGACTTCCTTTTTTTTAAAAGTGGTTTTGAAGTTGATGGTGCCACTCCTAAAAGAGTTTCCAAACCTAGAAATATTTCATCACTAATAGTGGCAGAGGAAGTTGAAGAAGGGAATAGATCATCCACACTAGAAGCAGCGAGCATGGAGATAGAGCCTTTGCAGAATATTGACACACCTAAAACAACACCTGCAAAACATAAACACATATTCAAGAAACAAAGTAGCAAGAGAGCTACTAGGATCCAAACAGTGGTTAAAGGAAACATAGAGGACATCTTGTATGCAATTGAAATTGAAGAAACTCCCATTTTCCAAGTTGAAGATGTTGAATATGGAGGAATAAAGCTAAAGAAAGGATAGACAGTGAAATAGTTGGAGTTTGCAAGTGATGATGTTGGTTTCATGTTTCAACCTAGAAATCCAATGACTAGGCATGCAAGAAAGGTCATGGAAAGTAATAAAGAAATTGAGAAGGTCAGGGAAACTGCTCAGCCACCAATCATTATAGATCTGTCTTCACCTACAAAAGAAGAGTTGGTTATCAATCAAGGAAAGGGTAAAGAGAAAATTAGTGAAAAATAAAAAATTGAAACCCTTAAAGAGTATCTGAAGGTGATAGGGGAGGAGATATCAATTTTGAAGAAAGAGGCAAAGAAACACAAAGTTTAGAAGGTTCAATTTGAAAAAATGAAGGAGATATGGGAAGAATAGGTCATAAGTGTCTCAAATACCTTGGACAATACAGAAAAATTGATAAAATGGACTCAACCACTAAAAGGAGAGGTCAAACAAATCAGAAAGATAAACCGGCACTTTCAATCCAAGAACAAGGCATTAAAAACCCAAGTGCAAGATCTACAGGAGAAATTGGATTTGATTCATGAGGAGTTGGAAAAGAAAGGACTGAAAATGACAGTGGTAAACGAGCCCATTACTCACTTGATTGTAAATGAGGAGGAAACACCACATGAATGATAAGGTAATATGAAATATGTTTTAGGAGTTTCATAACATGTAGAGAACCCTAATTTTGCAGATGGAGGTCATTTTTTGAAGATAATTTTGAAAGGAGCAATTTCAGGTTTTTTGCAACTTTTCGTAGCGTACCCGAGGCTTGAAGCTAGAAATATGCTACGAAAAAAACCTGTAGGTGCCTTTTTACATTTAAATTTATTTTTGACCATGTTTTAAGGAGAGGTATCCATGGTTTCAATGTTTCATGACATAGTGAAGATGATGGAACAATAGAGAAGTGAAGAAAATTGATAAAAAAAACTTTTTTTTCTAATGCTAGAAAAACTCTCTACGAAACAACCATGTTTTCGTGGTGAGCAATTGTTGAAGGATTTTGAGCATTTTTAAAGAATTTTTTACCAGTTGGTGACCTCCATCATGTTAGAGGAACTCATTACCAGATATTTATGATTTATAGGGAGTGTCATGAAAACAGGTCATCAATCAAAAACGACGTTGAAGATGAAGGTCATGCATTTCTAAAAACAGGGTTATGCTCCATAGATCTAGGGCTGATTTAAATATGTAAAGTGGTGGTGAAATTGGTCATGTGTCTTTCGAGCATGTGACATTAATTTTGTAACTATCATGTAACTGTCTCACATATAGGATAGAGGAATGTAATAAATAGGAGATAGAGTCCTATTAGGAGTTGGTTTCTTAAAAGGTAGCTGTCAGTTTTCTATTCTGAGTTATTAATTTTAGTTATGAAAGGTGTAGTAGTATAATTAGAGGATCTAGTCACCACGCAGATCATCCATATTGTTGAGAATGTCTATTTATAGACAAAACATCAAAGAAGCAAGGGGTTGGAGAACATTTGCACTAAATTGCTTCTTGTATGTTTTTTACCATTATTAGTAATACAAAGTGACATTATTCTTTGAAGACCTGAGATTATCATGAGGTTTTTGATATCTTATTGATATTTATCCTATGTTTTATCACTTGCAGTAGATTTCATCTCTAATTACTCAGAATTCATAATATTATGCTCTGACTTCCTTTAGTGGTGAAATGACTTTGTTTTCCTATGTTGTCTGTGTGAGTTGCCCTTGTTAAAAACCTGTATGTGCATCATCTTCCATGTGAAGAACCACTGTCACTGAAACTATTGATTGTTGACTCCATAAGCCTAATGGTAGCAAGCCTACATTTTTCAGCCTCCAATCATTCAAAAAAAGTTAAAATTTCCATAGATTTAGCCATCTACTACTATCATTACTCAAAATCATAAACCCCCTTGAGAGAGCCCTCTCAAACTTAATAGGCTAATCTTTAGTTAGAAGTGGTTTGAAATAATTACACTGAGTTGTTTAATGAGAAGCCAATCAAGTTCAATTTGGTGATAACATTTTGGTTTGCTGGGAGTCGACGACATATTTTCCGAAGTTTTTGTGCAAACGTGAAGCTGAACTCTTGTAGGTAGCAGAAGCTCAGAATCTATTCGAGGCTGCAACTACCTTGGTGACTCCATTTCAAAAATTCATGCTTAAAGGTGGCTTCAAGAAGGAGATACACAAGGAGAAATCCAGATCCTAACCCACCTGCTATAGTGGATAATCAAAACACAATTTCCAGAGGCATTCAAGGCATCTCTTCAAAATCAAGTACTCAATCACATTCAAGAGCTTTGTCCTCTGAATTTTCGAGAAGCCTCGAAGATAAAAAGTTTGATGATAAAAATCAGGAAGTCTTGTTTAGGTGTGAAAATGAAAATGAATTGATTGAGATTGTTTTAGACCTGAAAAGAAGAGGTATTGATACCTTAGCCTTAGTGACCCAAAAAGATAAAGAAGAATTATGGGATGCAGTCACATCAGAGTTATTGTTAGAAAGGGAATATTTAGATAAGTTGAAGGAACTAGACCCATTTGAAGTCTTTCTAAGAAAAAAAATCTAGTTTTCCTTTACCTGACTGGAGCTTATTTGTAACTGGATTACAAAGATCAACTACACCATCTCCTAATAGTTATTCTTCTACTACTGTTGTCCCTAAAAATACCATAGTCCCTGTCATCATGGCTAGAAATATTCCACCTCCACCTGTTGCTCCACCTGCTAGGTATGATCAACTCGTTCTCCTAGCTATCCTTAATGCTCTCCCTAGTAAATATTGTTCTAGAATTAAAACTTGGGAAAGTGATGAAGAAATTACCATTGAAGAACATGTATACCAATTCATTGAATTTATAGACATACATGAGGTTGACCATGAAGATGTCAAAATGAGGCTATTTTCTAGAGTTTTATTGGTGAGGTCAGAAATTGGTTCAAAGCCCTTGCTTCAATAATTTTTCATAATTGGAATGAGTTTGAGGAAATTTTCTTAAGAAATTGGGGAAATATAACAAGCCCTGTGCAGGCCATCACTGAGTACAATAGTTTGAAAAGAGTTGTAGATGAAATTGTTCAATGTTTTTCCAAGATATTTAATAAAGTCTATGATTCCATCCCTGCTCATCTTAAGCCTCCACCAAGAGAAACTCAATTGCGCTATGTTGAGGCATTTGACTATGACTTCTCTATCCTGCTTAGAGAAAGAGAATCCCCTTCACTAGAAAAAATGAAAAATGATGTTGTGAAAGTGGAAGTCAATATGATAGCCACTAAAAAGTCCAAGATGGGGAAAACAAAATTGAAAGAAGAAGATAAGCCTTCCACCTCAGATGAAAAATTTGACTCCATGATAAAGACAATGGAAAAAATGATGGATAGGCTTGCACTTGGAAATGATTCTGCACCTCCTACACAACATGAACCACAATTTATAAATCCACAGTTCAGAAGACATAAAAATCAGCAAAGACCAATGAAAAACATAAATCATCCTGACCATCAAGTAAGGCCTCCCTTTTAGCAAAATTTAATTGAGGAAGAAGATCAGCTTGAGATTCCAAAAGACTCCATTCATTTCATAGATGAAAACATGTTAGGAATGTTTTTGACTAAGTAAGAGCATGATGAGTCTGATCGTGATGTAAGCAAGGGTGAGGAACCATATAATTACCTTAGGGGTTATTAACATGAAATATTTGAGATGCAGAAGCAATAAAATGTCATAAACAAAAATGTTCCTATTACTCCAAATAAAACACGGCCGAAGAAATATGCCCCTAAAGCAGTTGAGGCTAGAAAATATCCACCACCTCCTCCTCCCATCAAAGCAATTGAAAATATTACTTTTTCTTTCAGTTTAGAGAATGAGATTTCCAAAATCAAGATCCCTGTCTCTTTTGGAGAAATTCTTAAGGTGAATGAGTACAGAAGAAAAATTGTAAAAATTTTGAATTCCCAACCAGGAGCTGTAGACATCCTTAATGTACAAGAGTACCATCCACCATCTACTTGGGACAAAGATTAGAGATGAGAAAAATGAAGAAGTACTTCCTTTCTATGTCAGTCTTGGTATCCATTACATGACCTTACACAATGTCATGTTGGATTCAAGGGCTTCTTATAATCTCATGCCTAAAGTAAGTACGGAAAGGATGGGATTATAAATCACTAGGTCATACATGGATTTTTTTTATTTTGATTCAAAAATAGTTCAATGCATTGGATTGATAAAATATGTTGTTGTTGGTCTTACACAAGTCCATGCCAAGAAAATGGTAATGGACATTGTTGTAGGAGACATTCCACCCAATTTTGGTATGCTTATATCCAGATCTTGGGCAAAAAAAATCAAAGTTACTATGTAGATGTACCTAACATATGCCACCATCCCTATTTTTGGTGAGCAAAGAAGACTGTACAAAGAGACAATGATGGATTTTATGGTAAGAAGTAAGGATAAACCTCATAATTTCCCACTTTATGCTATTGAAACTGAATTAGGACCATCAATTATTTTCAATGAACTTATCGATGAAGCAAAATATGAAAGGAAAGCAGACATCCGAGAGGTTGAAAATTAGGAAATAATTGAAGAAAAGGCAGAGGTTTGGTGGTTGTTGCACTTTTATGGATCATTTGGAAGAGAGAGGGGTGGAGCAGGAATCTGGATCACAACTCCTGATGACGAAAGTAAGTTCTATTCTTTCAAACGGAAATTTGATTGTAGAAATAATAGGGCTGAATATGAATCTCTATTTTTGTGTTTAGAAATTATTAAAAGATTAGGTGCCCAAAAAAATTCTATTTGTGGAGATTTTGAATTAGTTATTAAACAAGTTAAAGGTGTATATCAAACCAAAGATGTGAGAATGAGAGCATATAGAAATCTGATCATGGAAATGTTAGAATAATTTCAAGAATATTCATTTATTGTGAAAACTAGGGATCAAAACTCTGTAGCTGATTCCCTAGCTGTTTCTGCAAGTCTATTTTTTATCCTTGCATATTCCACTAAAAAATATGAGGTTGAAGTTTGTCATAGGCCTGCTATCCTAGACAACACCATCCATTCGCAAGTTTTTGAAGATGACCAGCAAGTCAAAATCTTCATAAAATTGAAAGAGGAGTTTGAAAGCACACAAGTAGATCAGCAAAACATGCTTGTTGAAACTAAGGGTAATTCTGAAGTTTTACAGCTAAAGAATAATTGTATACCCAAATTTCTTATCCCACTTGGAAATATTTTTGACCAAAATGATGTGTTCAACTCTCATAGGATGCAAGCTGATGATGAAGAAGTAGAGAGTTGTAATCTTTGTACAGTAGCAATGCCTAAAATGATAGAACTTTCTAATTTTATTTCTATAGACATGAAACAAAAATATATTAAGATGATGAAAAATTTCATTGATGTTTTTACATGGAGTTATGCTGATTTGAAGAAATAAGATCCTACTATTATTCAGCATACCATTCCTATTAAATAAAATCAGAAACCTTTAAAACAGAAGTTGAGAAGGATTAATCCACTGATCATGCCTCTGATTGAGAAGGAAATGAAGAATCTCTTTGATGCATAAATTATTGTTCCTATCGGATTCTGAAAATAGCTTGCTAACCTAGTACCAGTCACCAAGAAGAGTGGAGAGATCAAAATCTGCATTGGCTTTAGAAACATGAACAAAGCTTTTCTGAAAGACAATTACCCTCTCCCTAATATGGATAAAATTCTGCATAATATTGTTGGTTCCCAAAGGATGTCTATGCTGGATGGTTTTTCAGGATACAATCAAATATTAGTGCACCTAGAAGACCATGAGAAAACTGCCTTTACCACACCATGGGGGACATTCATGTATTCCAAGATGCCCTTTGTTCCGATGAATGTAGGAGCGACTTTTCAAAGAGCAATGGACATTGCCTTTGCTGAGGAAAAGGATAAGTTGGTGGTTGTCTATCTAGATGACATAACTGTATTCTCAAGAAGGGAGGAAGACCATATGAAGTATCTGGAGAAAGTTCTGCTGAAGTGTAGAAGGTTTGGTATTTCTCATAATCCCACTAAAATAATCTTTTCTCTAACCTCAGGAAAGTTACTTGGGAATATTATATCTAAAGATGGGATAAATATTGATCCAAACAGAGTCAATGTCATTCAGAAAGTAGATCTACCTAGAAGAAGGAAGGAAATTCATGTTAGAAAATTATATATTACAGAGCAATGCAACACATAAAATATGCAGAAAAAACAATCACACAAAACACATAAAACCAGGGAGACATAGATATACGTGGTTCACCCATTTTGGGGTACGTCCACCCCGAATAGCCAGTCCTTCCTTTTTATTATCCAACAAAATAAAGAGACACAACCTACAGTAGATCCACCGTAATATCCTCTTTTCTCTCTCACAGTCTCCCTATATGTTTCTCGCTATGAGAATACACATACAATACAGAACTGCAATACAATACCCTCATACAAAACGAGGGGTTTCCTTCTAGGGAAAAAAAACCTAAATCAAACATAACTTCTACCGTCAGATCATCGGCCTAATGAACGGCCCAGGTTGGCTAGAAATTACTATACTTTTACAAGGAAATTTTACATCTTCTTTTAGCATCCGCCCCCCCATGGATCCCCAAGCAGCGTACAATTATGGGTGGCTTTGCCACACTGTTAAGAATAGGGGTCCAATGCTGTGATACAGAATAAATAAGATAATCAGGCTCCATACCCAACAATTCAATCTTTCCTTGGGAGAGTGAATTTTTTGAGAAGGTTTATTCCTAAATTTGCTGAGATTGTCAAAGATATAACTAATATGTTGAAGAAAGGAGCTGAAATTAAAAGGACAACTGAAGCAAAGCAGTCATTTGAGGAAATTAAGAAGGCACTCACTTAGACCCCAGTGTTGATTAGCCTAGATTTTTCGAAAGAATTTTTGGTTTTTACATTTGCAATAGAAAACAAAATTGCTGGTGTTTTACTATAGAAAGGACAACAAGGTACAAAGAATCCCATTTCATTCTTTAGTAGAACCCTTGCTAACTTAGAGTTGAAGTACAATATTCTTGAAAAAGTAGGCATATTCTTTGGTCAAAGCCATCAAAGACTTCAAAATATATATTCTACATTCTCATGTCATAGCATTTGTGCCTAATACTGTGGTGAAAGATATTATGACTCAAGCTGATCCTGTTTGTAAGTGGGGGAAGTGGATAGCTAATTTTCTGGAGTATGATATAGAAATCAGACCTACAAAATTGGTGAAAGGCCAGGGGCTAGCAAAGCTGATGGAACAATCCAATTTTGAGTCTCTTGATATGAATCCTATTGCAGAAATTTCAGAATTATCAGATGAAGATGAAGAGTTGATTCCTATTGAAGAGAATTAAATTCTATCTTATTAGTACAGAGACACTGTCTTTGTCTTACATCATCATAGAGCTCCTGTTGAATTGACTAAATCTAAAGCAAGGTTTTTGAAGCTGAAATCTCTGAGGTACTGCATTATAGATAAAAATCTGTACTGGAAAGATATCAGTGGAATTATTTTAAATTGTTTGCTGGAAGAGGAAGCTGAAAAAGTGATTGAAGAGTTTCATAAAGGATATTGTGGAGTTCATAACTATTGGATGGCCACAGAAAACAAAATTCAAATAGCAGGGTACTACTGGCCTACCATGTTCAAAGATGTTTACAAGAAGATAGCTGCTTGCCATGAATTACATATTTTTTATGGTAATAAAATGCCTTTACCCTTGATGCCAATTTATGTTGAGGTACCTTTCCAACAGTGGGGGCTATATTTTATTGGTGAAATTCATCCATCATCTTCAGGGCAACATCGTTGGATCCTGACAGCAACAGATTATGTCACCAAGTGGATTGAAGAAATCCTAACAAGGCAGGAAAATGATTCAGTCATCATACTGTTTTTAGAGAATAACATATTGCCCAGGTTTGACTGTCCTATGAAAATTGTCATTGACAATGCACAAGATTTCAAGTCAAAAAGGTTGATTTTTTTTTCATTAGTATCACATTACACTTGGACACTCTACTGATTATTACCCACAAGGTAATGTCTTTGTTGAATCTTCTAAAAAAAACATTGTGAAAATCATTGAGAAGGTGTTGCACGGAAACAAAAGATCATGGCATCTGAAGCTAAAGTGTGCTCTGTGGGCTGATAGAGTATGTACAAAATGGTCAATTGGTACTTCACCTTATGATTTGGTGTATGGAGCTAAAGCCATCTTTCCCACATCCTTGGGAGTGCCTACTATCAAGTTGCTGCAAGGACTAGAGGAGGAGCTTGATGCTATTCAGAGGAGAATAAACTAGTTGATAGCTCTGAAGGAAAAAAGGGAGGAAGTATATAACATCCATCAGCAGTCTCAAAACAAAATAACGAAGAATTTTGATAGGAAGGTCAAAGAGGAAAATTTTCAGATTCAAGACGTGGTATTAAAGTGGGAGGCCAAAATTGAAGGAAATGGGAAGCATGGTAAGTTTGAGAATATCTGGAAAGGACCATTCATAGTAGCAACATTCCATGCAAACAACAATTATTTACTGCAAGAGATGGATGGACAACCTTGTGTTGGAGGGCCTGTAAATGGTAGGTTTCTAAAGCATTATTCCTCTTAAGTTCTGTTGATTTTTCACTTCATTGTATATATTCCATTTTATTATGATTTTATGCTAATAAAGACAATATTATCATCAAACTTGAGCCCGAGGTGAAGGCCACTAGAGTTTGAAGAAGGCTTGGAAAATTTCAAAGTTTTTACTTTCAAAAAGATGGATGGCACTAGAACTACAGGTTCTTTGGTGTACCACAGGGGCACACCATCCCAATTGGAGCCACTGTTATCACTTATAAGATTGTGAAACATTAATTAATATGGTCATAAATTTCATTTATCAAAGGTCTCCTTAAGCCTTTCAAGTTGGTATAGGAAAATTTCATTTTTTTTTAACAATTATAACCTATCCTAAGGTTCAATGCCACCTCCGTTTAGGTCATGTCATGTCCCATCAGTCATAATAAGGTGTCATTTTTAATTTCCCAAGAATTTAAATTAAAAAAGGATGCTTAGGCTAGTTTTACAACTTTTCGTACCGTTTTATACAGTGAAATACCAGTTTTCACTACGAAACTGCCTAATAGTTTCATAGAAAAACTGTCAAAAGTTAAACTAATCATGCAACGAAAAAAAAAAGTATTGTTTATCTTGTCAAACTCAATGTGAAGTGTCAATTCATGATTGGAGGAGTTGGGATGGAGGTCATTCGAGTCTGTTAGGGTTAATTCAAAGGTACAAAGCCACATCTGAGGTCATCATTACCCCTTTTTTTTCTTTTTTTTCTAAATTGGACTAATTTTATTGAGAAAAAATATGGTACATAATGAGAATACAATCAAGAGAAACAAGATTCCGGCCAACCGGAAATGATAAACTATCAAACTCGGTCCTGGTGAGAGAAAAAGAGACAAGCAAGGAGCTGCAAATAACCAACTTCTACCCGGCATGGGCAGAGGCCTCTACGTGAAGTTTTTTCCCTTTATTTTTGTTGAATTTAACCCATCCATCCTGGTGAGTGTGTGCTAGGATGATTTGAAGACTGGATTTCTTCGAATGTGGGATCTCCTTATCTGAATTAGAGGAGGAGCACTCATGAATGCATTTCTGAGTGATTGTAGTATTAGGAGGATGCTCAAGTGCAGCAATGGACAAGTTCTTCGTCTAGGGAGCATGATCTGATTCTGTGACACTCCCTTCATCTTCTCAACTCGAGGATTAAGAGTCTACAGTTGGCGGCCAGGTACAAGGAGTCTATTTTTTGGATTTGGTCTTTGTACTATTTTCCTTTTTCTTTTTTGTAGGGAATGTGGGGCAAGAGTTCTGCAGATGCCTTGTTTGGTAAAATGGCAGCAACAGAATGTAGTGTTCTCGTAGTCTAAGATCTGATTCCATACAAAATATCTAACCTTAATGATGATTTGGTCAGGCAGGCCATTGCTTATGTTCAATTCCACACATATTCTAGCATATGTGTAGAGACCCTGAATTTCCTTCCCATAATCTGCCATTACAAAGTGGCCCAAGGCGTTGTCTATGCCCCTGTAGACATCCAGATTCCATAGATGGGATGGTAAGTTGGGAAGCCTGACCCAGAAAAACCTGTGTCCTTATGATGACAGCTGTAGTTGGGTCGAAATCTGGGAACCAAGGGGTTAAGAAGAGCCCCGTTGTTCCCAAAAACTAGGGACCTTCCTTTAAGGCCTATTGATAATGCTTAGAATGATCGAACAATACTATGAAGAATCCTTTTGAACAGAAGCTGACCTTGCATTTTCTAGTCCAGTTAGTGTGGATCCATTCATATAGTTCCTTTGTACGCGGCCAAAGTCCATTAAATCTGAAAATGATGGCTTTTTCTGCAAATTTTTGAAGATCTTCTGCAAGATCTGGATGGGAGATCTCAACAAAGGGAACATCCTCCAACTTGTCAACCAAAAAAGGCTGGAGCTTGGGGGCTTCAGGGGGTTTGGGGTTGTGAGAATGTACAGAATATTTGTATGAGAAAGTAGGGACTGAAGATGATTGTCCAGCTTTTCCTCCTCTCAAACGAAGGGTGAACACAATAGAATCATTTATGTTAATGCTGTAAACTGAGAGGGGAAGAAGGTCCTCAAGTTGTTTACCTTGGTAAAGAAGTCTCTGGAGGACCGAGGGTATCCTAGTCTGACGCTCCAGATTTAGCTTAGGATTCTGCACCAGATCCGAAGAACAAACCCATTGCAGTATTGTTTTGCCTGAGAGTTGTAAGATTTGGATCTAAAATGAGGCATGGTAATTTCTAAGAACTGGATATGCATAGTAGCTGAGGAGTTGTAGGGGAGGCGGAGCCACCTTCATTTTTTCTTCAACGTTGGCATAGTGTAGAAGCCATTCTTTGCCTTGTTTCCCATTTCCCTTCACGTGGCGACTCATGACTGGGGTGACCCCGAGTTTGTCCTCCTTGGCAAAGGCGGCGACAACTTGGAGAGAAGAAGCCCGCAGCAAGAGTGGATTCAATCGAGGGAGGCCACAAGGAGCTACGGCGGTGAAGACTGCAAAGTCTCTTGGGTTTGCACTATAGTCGACTACGACAGTGTGGCCTAACAAGGCCGAGGCAAGGGCCGGAATGGAGTCAACAGCCAGGCTTGAAGAAACCCTAGCCATCATTACCCTTTTTAGCATGCATGTATCATGATTAATGTATGATCTGTCATTTAAACCATAAAACATTACCCAATTAGTACTTTTGTCATAATCCTTTTTATCTTTGCATGTTATTAGATTTCTGGAGAGCTGCTTCATCAAGCCAAGCAAGGTGCTGGCAGATTCAAAGGTTGCAGGTGTCTTTAAGAAAGCGAGGCTGAGAAGATATAAAGCCACCCATGGCTTCAAGAAAGAAAACAAAAAAAATGTGGTCACTGCCATAGGTATGAGCCCATGGACATGAATTTTCTCAATGAAGACCCAATCACCATTGATATTTTTAGAAGAATAGGTTGCTTGCAATTCTGTCAAAGGTGGCAGGGTTGTCATTTACAGGTTTCCAAGGATTTTTCTAACAGTTTCACTGGAACAACTTCAAAAGTGGGAATGTTGAACCTTACAATGACACCAGACAACATTTCAATAGCAAAAGGTGTCCCTAGAGGAGGGGAAGAATGGTTTAAAGGCATCAAGTTCACCATGCAGGATTGTAAAGACTTCTTCAAACTATAGCATAGTGAAATTGATCTAACAAATGCTATCACTAGGAGTTTCATGAAGGAAAACTATTCAAGGTTGATAATAATAATTCAGAAGTATTTTACCTGTCAAGGAAGGTTCCACATGGTCTACTCCTAACACCTTATGCTTCTTCTACATTTTTTGGGTAAAAGGTCACTTGACTTGCCCCTTTATTTATATAGAAGTCGAGGTAAAATGTTAGATAAGGTTCAAGTTAAAACAGAAGGCAATGAAACTTCTCTCTTTCACCATGGTTTGATTAAGTTGTTGGTGTTAGAGGAGTTGAAGAGACTAGACAAATATTGGACTTCCTTTCTGTTCATGAGTGGTTTTGAAGTTGATGTTGTCACTCCTGAAAGAGTTTCCAAACCATAAAATATTTTATCACCAACAGTGGCAGAGGAAGTTGAAGAAGGAAATAGACCATCCCCACTAGAATCAGTGAGCATGGAGACAAAGCCTTTGCAGAAGATTGACACACATAAGACAACACCTGCAAAAGAGAGGCAAACAGTCTGCAAACAAAGTAGCAAGGGAGTTACTAGGAGCCAAACAGTGGTTAAAGGAAACTTAGAGGACATCTTGCATGAAATTGACATTGAAGAAACTCCCATTGTCTAAGCTGGAGATGTTGAAGATGGAGGAAGAAAGCTAAAGAAAGGAAAGGCAACTAAAAAGTTAGAGTTTGCAGGTGATGATGCTGGTTTCATGTTTCAACCTAGAAATCCAAATACAAGGCATGCAAGAAAGGTCATGGAAAGCACAAAAGTGATTGAGAAGGTCAGTGAAACTACTCAGCCACCAATCATTATATATCTATCTTCCCCTGCGAAAGAAGATCTGGTTATAAAATAAAGAAAGGGGAAAGAGAAAATTAGTTAAAAATCAGAAATTGAAACCCTTAAAGCACAGTTGAAGGTGGCAGGGGAGGAGACATCAGTTTTGAAGAAAGAGTCAAGGAAACACAAAGTTAAGAAGGTTCAATTTGAAAAAAACAAGGAAATATGGGAAGAATAGTTCATAAGTGTTTCAAAGACCTTGGACAATACAGAAAAAGTTGAGAAAATGGAATTGGCCACTAAAGGGAGAGGTCAAACACATCATAAATATAAACCTCGACTTGTAATCTAAGAACGGGGCATTAAAAAACCAAGTGCAAGATCTGCAGGAGCAATTGGATTTGATTCATGAGGAGTTGGAAAAGAAAGGGCTGAAAATGACAATGGTAGGGAGCCCATTAGTCAACTAATTGTAAATGAGGAGGACACACCACATGAATGATAAGGTAAGATGAAATATGTTTTAGGAGGTTCATAACATGCAGAGAACCCAAATTTTGCAGCTGGAGGTAACTTTTTGAAGATAATTTTGAAAGGAGCAATTTCTGTTTTTTTGCAACTTTTCGTAGTGTACCCCAAGCTTGAAGCTAGAAATACGCTACGAAAAAACTTGTAGGTGCCTTTTTGCATTTAAATTCAGTTTTGGCCATGTTTTAAGGAGATGGATCCATGGTTGCAAGGTTTCATGACATCGTGAAGATGATGGAACAACAGAGAAGTGAAGAAAATTGATAAAAAGTTTTTTTCCTAACGCTACCAAAATGCGCTACAAAACTGCCATGTTTTTGTAGCAAGCAATTGTTGAAGGATTTTGAGCATTGCTAAAACATTTTTTGCCAGCTGGAGACCACCAACATGTCATAGGACCTCATTAGCAGATATTTATGATTCAAAGGGAGTGCATGGGATATAGGTCAATGGGGTCAAAACAACATTGAAGATGAAGGTCATCGATTCCTAAAAACAGGGTTATGCTCCATAGATCTGGGGATGCTTTAAATATATAAAGTGGTGGTGAAATTGGTCATGTGTCTTTCGAGCATGTGACATTCATTATGTAACTATCACGTAACTGTCTCACATATAGGATAGAGGAATGTAATAAATACGAGATAGAGTCCTATTAGGAGTTGGTTTCTAAAAAGGTAGTTGTCAGTTTTCTATTTTGAGTTATTAATTTTATTTATGAAAGGTGTCATAGTAGAATTCGAGGATATAGCCACTAGGAATATCATCCATATTGTAAAGAATTTATATTTATAAACAAAACATCGAATTTGCAAGGGGTTGGAGAGAATTTTCACAAAATTGCTGCTTGTATGTTTTTGATCATTATCAGTAATACAAAGTGACATTGTTCTTTGCAGACTTGAGATTCTCATGATTTTTTTGATATTTTATTGATATTTATTTTATGTTTTATCACTTGCATTATATTTCATCTCCAATTACTTAGAATTCATAATATTATGCTCTGACTTCCTTTAGTGGTGAAATTATTGTATTTTCCTATGTTGTGTGTGTGAGTTGCCTTTGTTAAAAACCTCTATCTGCCTAAGCTTCCATGTGAAGAACCATTGTCACCGAAACTACTGGTTGTTGACTCCATAAGCCTAATGGTAGAAAGCCTGCATTTTTCAACTTGCAATCATTCAAAACAAGTTAAAATTTCTATAGAGTTAGCCATCTAGTACTATCATTATTCAAAATCATAAACCCCCTTGAGAGAGCCCTCTCAAACTGGAGAGGATAATCCTCAGCTAGAAGTGGTTTGAAACAATTACAATGAGTTGTTCGATGAATAGCCAATCAAGTTCAATTTTGTGATAAAAAAATCCATGGGAAGGAAAAAAAACACATGGTTTTTTTAAATCCATGAGAAGGAAAAATAAGGCATGGATTAAAAATCCATGGGAAGGAAAAGCAAGACAATTTTTTTTTAATCATTCAAAGAAATATTTTGAAATTTTATTTTATGAAATTCATTTAAAGAATATTTGAAAAAGCATTTATCAAAATATTTCCTTCCAAAATATTTTACAACAAATGGTTAAGAACTTTAAAAGTGATATAAAATCATTATTCAATTCAAGCATTGGAAATTCAAAGGACACCTAGCAAAAAGATCAGTGAACCAGATTACAAACATGATTTTAGCATTTGAAGAAGGAGGAATATTAGCAGTCATTCTTATTCAGATCTAGAGGTAGAGATATCAAAATTAAGAGGACACCTAGCAGTAGAAG
Source organism: Pinus albicaulis (assembly GCA_034641835.2). NCBI lineage: Eukaryota > Viridiplantae > Streptophyta > Pinopsida > Pinales > Pinaceae > Pinus > Pinus albicaulis. The sequence goes on along the minus strand of CM076570.1, from coordinate 1,616,688,118 downwards.
ATCAACAAACTAAAATCAAAGTGCAGTTTTCCAGCAGAGAGTTTGAGCAACTCAAAATTTCAATGCATAATACTTGCAAACAATTCGAAGTTTCCAACAGATAAAATAGATATATTATTTTATTTTTAGTTTATTGTTTTAGATTTTATTCTAGAAATATTGTAACAGCTAGGAGAGATGTATTATATATATATATATATATATATATATATATATATATATATATATATTATCATTTGTAATAAACAAGGGTTGGATTTTGATGTAAAAACCTTTCATCTTTGTAAAAAAAAAAAATTCAGAAATCCTAATTGAAGACTTCCAAGCTCTAGCTCTTGATAGAAATTGTGTTTCCTGTTGTTTTTATAGTACTTTCATACTCTTTTCTACACATGTTCAAGGTTTCATAGGATATTTTGGGTAACAATAGATTGAGTATCAATCCCTTCGAAATCCCCTACAATGTTATAATCATTTAAAGAGATTATTTTATTGTAGTGTTTGTGTGAGATAACTCGTATACATTTTGTTATGATTGCCTTTTTTCACCCTCGTGAATGTGTTTTTTTTGTTGTAGAAGTCTTCTACATGCATCCAAATTTTCCTAATTAATTCAACTATTCAGTATGACTCATTATTTATCAAGAATCTCCTTATATTATTATGTCAAATTATTTAAAGAAGTTATGTTATTATGTCAGGATGGAAGCTGACACTTTCACCAAGGACTGTGTAAGATGGGTAATTATTCATGAACAAATATTGGTAATCATCAACAACAACCCAAATTAAATCATAAATATGGTCATTTTTCTTCATAATCTATTTTCGAGTGACTATGAACAACATTAAATAAGGCCTCGTAACAATTGACGGATCACCCTCTTGTTCCAGGGATAAATTTAGCCTAAATACTAGGCGAGTTGGTTTCTCAGCGTAGTTTTTGCAACCAAGAACTGCCTACGGTAAACATGTACAACATTTGGCGTTGTTTCTAGGGAGTGAAGAAACGAATAAATATTTTCCCACAGAATGATAAAGACTAGATCTATTCCTTGTTGAAGAACAAGGAATAAGAATTTGATATTGGTTGACATTCCTCCTCCATGCTACTCCACTTTGTCTATCTGCTGATTCCACTGGATTACCGATTTCACTATTTCAAGATGTCAGATTCCTTTACTTCTATGTTTGTGCAAGGCTCCTTAATAGTTGTAGTAAACACTATATGTCTTTTCCTCTCAGCCATGATCATAAATCTAAGATGTCCATAAAGGATTCAACTTTTAAAGTTCATATGTAAGTATCAGTTTCTTGTGGAGTTTGAGTTTTATATTGTAAATATGTTTCAAGTTTTCATCTATTGGGAAAGTGAACTGTCAGTAAATCCACTCCTCACTAGGTTACATTCGAAAGTAGATTACACTTAACCATGCAATTGTTTAGTTTATTGAGGTAAAGGTTATGTGGGGTTTAATTAGTTATTTTCATATTCAGTGAGCAGTAGATTATTCAGTTTTTATGTGCAATAGATCAGTGATTTTGCAGTTTATGGATTAGTGCAGTATATTGGTGAGTTTTCAGTTTATGTATTAGTGCAGTAGATCAGTGAGTTTTCACTTTATGTATTAATGTAGTAGATCAGTGAGTTTGTAGTTTATTGATTAAGGCAGTAGATCAACAATTGTTTCATCTTGTGTGTCAAGTTTGCAGTAGCAAGTTTGGTTTGGTTGAGGTGAAATGACTTGCAGAGGACTGAAAGGAGTAAATTTATCATTGATTAACTCATTGATTCCATATCCCAATTAATTAGGCACTATTTTTCTTGTTTCCACTTGAAATGTTAGTTGTTTCACTTCAGCAATTTTCAGTTTTCATATTTTAGTGTGAATCGGTCTCTAGAAAAGTGCAGGTAGTCTTGTTTCAAATTTTTATATTACAGGTTCATGAACTGACTCCATGCGCAACAGATTCAAGGCAGCTAGTCTACTAGGTTCTCTGCGTCCCACAGGGGGGAGCAGTCCCCAGTTGGAGCCTATGTTGCAACTTGTTTTGACACCCTGTAAGTTACAAAACTATTTAAAAAGAATTTGTCACCTTCCTACAATTTTTTAACCTTACCTTGATAAATTACTTCCTTTATACATCATTTCATCTAACCCTTTCCATTGCTAAACCATGAAGTTTATGAAATTTTTATAAATGTCTCTGAGTTTCCTTTCTCCAGGGAATATTCACAATTTTATTAATGAAAATAAAATTACATGTTGCATCAGCTAACAATTTTCCAACAACAAGTCAGGATTAGTGTTCAAAAGTCATACCAAGAGTTCATAAAAATACAATAGGAGAGAAGAATCAAAATTTTCTCCCTTTTTTATTTTTGACCTTGCACCATTCACCCTGTTATGGCGTGGATGAGACAAGGGAGAGATTATTTTCTTCTAAGTGTGTCCCATTATCCTTGTTTGAGTCTGAAGTGCCTGATAGATGTGGTCTTTTAAACCCTCCATTGTCCATATCCATTTTCTCCTTTGTAGGCCTTTCCGGGGCCTTTTGTATGTCAAATGGAACTTGTGATTCATTCCTTTTTTTGTTCTGGTGTTGTCGTTGGCTGTTCGTTTTCATTAGGAGTGGGTTATTCCATTTCTTCTTCTACATCCTCCTATGGATTGCATGGAGGAAATTTCCATCCTTTAGGTGCCTTTCCATTTTTCTTTATTTTTTTTTTGTTTTCATTTTTTGCATCTCGACATGTATTTTGTAAATGTCCAGTCTTCCTGTAAATTATGCATCTGAATACAGTGTTTTCATATTCCAAAATTTGTGTCCAGTTTTGTTGTTTATGAATCAGTTGTATGTAATCTGGTAATCCTTTACTGAGATAAACTTCCGCACAGATTCGTGAGAAAGTATAGATATGATCCTCCAATTGTTGTGTGTATGTTTTGATATATGTCCCAATCATATTTCCAATGGTTATTAGCGCGCTTTCAATCCAAAAATGTAGGGGGAGATTTGTGTAACCGGACCCATACCAACATTTTTGAAACAAACATATTACTTGCATAAAATTCTAGGAACCATGGTGTAATGAAGAGTCTCGTTGAACCCCAGAACCACGGTCCCTCTCGGAGTATAATATCTCTTAATTCCAAGGTCCTTTGGAACTGAGATGGATTTCGCAGTCCATGGTCCATGTTGTGAAAATCCAATCGAAAATTTCCATTGGTTTGGCCATAAATAGTTGAAGCGGCATATGATAGCTTGAGATTCATATGTTGTGCGATGTTCATCTATCTTTGGTACATAAATGGCTAGTTCTACGGTTTGGTTGAGTTTCTCTACTATGTATTGAATCGTGGCACTTCCTTCTAGTTCTGGAGATTCATATTCTTTGTTTCCCCCCTTCAAGATGTTCTCATAGGAGGATACTCCTTTGGTTTGTTCTGGTTTTGAGTTGTTGCTACCCTTGGCTCCCCTTGGGCCTTTGGCTCTGTCCTATTCCAAAGCTCCTCCTCTCAGCCTTAGGTTGAGTGTTATTTTGGAACCTAAGAGGATGTGGTAATCCTTGATTAATCTGAAATATTGTAGACCTTTCCCTCCACAAATAAGATATTGTAGGTGTATTTGATATCCTATCGTATAACAGATGCTCTATTTCAGAGTGTGTACCTTCTTAGAGTCGGATACCCATAGTATTATGTGTTTCCCAGCATAGGTTCTAATAAAAATTTCAAAACAGTTTGGTAATACCTCTTCTTTGTTGTTTGGCACCCTTTTGTTGACTAGTCTCTATGCAGTTCTATTATGTTTGGGTTTGTGGCTCCCAAGCGAGGGCTGGTCGATTCCTCCAAGAGTCAGAGCATCTGCAACATTGAGGGGATGATAAAATTTGTATGGTTGATGATTCAACCAATAAATATCCACTGTCAAAAATATATTCTGGGCAGTGGTAGATCAGACCCATGTCACATATGCAATTTGAAGGAGGATCTGAATGCCCGTATCTGTGCAAGGACGAGGCTCTGACCCAAAGAAGAAAGGAAAATTTCTAACTATCCAGCAAGCTGTCGACTGTCGTCCTTGGCCTACCTCATCCTTCCTTTTTTCCTTGCAATAACTTTCCCACTTCCTCCAATTTTGGGGAAGGGGCTTGGTTGCTCCGATTCTACGATATTTTGTAGGATTATAGTCAAAGTGTATAAGTCCAACTCCAAGCCTAAGGATTCTAGTTGTCGTGGATTTGTTTGAGACCACCATTTGGGGATCCTTTCCTTGAAAGCCGATGTTATCCATCAATTGTTCTCCATCCATATACAGCGAGTGGTAAAGGCTATTGTCCCCCGAACCAGGGTGGAACACTTGTGCCTGTTCGAGTCAGTGTATGGCGGCAACAATGGAGGCATGGAACCCTAAACCTATGAACCTATCATCGTTTCACTCCATCGTTTCCTTCCACCTTTTATCTTTAGTGATTTAATGCTAATGTATAAATTTTTGTCTATTTTTCCTCTTCTAAATGTCCCTGAGTTATTTTTAAAAGGATTTTTATTTTATATAAAATTCAATTTTATAAAATATATATATTTATATTTTTATAAAATTATTTATTTAAAATATTAGAAATTAATTAAAAAATAACAAGCCTAATATCTAAACTATAAAAACCACATTTTATCTCATACCAAATATGCCAAATCGAAAAAGTCCAAATTAAATGTAAAAAGCAGTAAATGTGAACTTTTCGGACCACCCCCTCCTAAACCATTTACTTCCTACCCGATGAAAGTAAAAGGAGGCTTACTAAAAATGACATTTTATAGAAGGAATTGAACCAATAGGAAAACTCAGTTTTTTTCATCTATTTTTCAGTATATTGTTTTGATTTTGAAAACAAAAATTATATAAATTATGCACATAACTTTGAAATTGAAAATAATTTTAATTATTTTTATAATCAAAACCATGGCAACAAAAACAACAATATTTTTATAAAGATAAGGAGGAAAGGAAATTATGAAGCAAAAATGTAAAGGAATATAAGATTTGGATAAAAATTTATCCAAATATTTTAAAATGGGGAAAATAGAAATACTTTACCAATCATACAAAACAACACATGGCTTTTTAAAATCCATGGGAAGGAAAAACAACACATAGTTTTTTAAAATACATGGAAAGGAAAAACAACACATGATTTTTTAAAATCCATTAGAAGGAAAAAGAAGGCATGGATTAAAAATCCATTGGAAAGGAAAAACAAGACATGTTTTTTTTAAATCATTTAAAGAAATATTTTAAAATTTTATTTTATGAAATTCATTTACAAAATATTTGAAAAACAATTTATCAAAATATTTCCTCGCAAAATATTTTACGACGAATGGTGAAGAACTTTAAAAGTGATATAAAATCATTATTCAATTAAACCATTGAAAAGTCAAGGGACGCCTAGAAAAAAGATCAATGAACCAGATTAAAAACATGATTTTAGCATTTAAAGAAGGAGGAAGATCAACAATCATTCTTATTCAAATTTAGAGGCAGAGATACCAACATTCAGAGGACACTTGGCAATAAAAGATCAACAAACTGAAATCAAATTGTAGCTTTCCAGTAGATAGGTTGAGTAGCTCAGAATTTCAAGTTAGAGATATTATTTTATTTTTAGTTTATTGTTTAGGATTTTATTCCATAAATATTGTAATAGTTAGGATATATTTATTCTATATATATTCAATCATTTGTAATAAACATGGGTTGTCTTTTGATGCCAAAACCTTTCATCTTTGTAAAATGTTTTTTCAGAAATCCTAATTGAAGTCTTCCAAGTTCCAAATATTGACAGAAATTATGTTTCCTGTTTTTTTTTTAGTACATTCATAATGTTTTTTGCACATTTTCAAGGTTTCATAGGATATTCTAGGTAAGAATAGATTCAGTATCAATCTCTCTTAAATCCCCTACAAAATTGTAATCATTTAAAGAGATTAGTTTGTTGGATTGTTTGTTTGAGGTAGCTCCTCTACATTTTTTAATTGTTGTCATCTTTCGCCCTTCTAAATGTGTTTTTTATTGTTGTAGAAGTATTTTACATGCATCCAAATTTTCCTGATTAATTAAGTATTCAGTATGATCCTTAATTATCAATAATCTCCTTATATGCTTCTATAAAATTCTTTAAAAAAATCATGTTATTCTGTCAGGCTAGAAGCTAACACTTTGCCCAAGGATTCTGTAAGAGGGGTATTTATTCATGAAAAAATATTGGCAATCATCAACAACCACCCAAATTAAATCATAAATCGGGTCATTGTGCTTCATAGGCTGTTGTCAAGTGATAGTGAACAGTGTTAAACAAGGCCTCGTAACAATTGGGGGATCCCCCTCTAGTTCAAGGGCTAGCTTGAACCTAAAGACTGGTCGAGTTAGTTTCTCGGTGTAGTTTTTGTAGCCAATAACTGCCAATGAGAAACAAGTACAATAGGAGGGAAGAGGGAGAGGAGAGAGAGGGAGAGAAGAGTGAGAGAGAGAAAAAAAGAGAAGAGAGAGAGAGGGAGAGGGAGGTGAGAAAGATATACATATATGGAGAGAGAGTGTGTATTTTTATGGGTTGAGAGAGAGAGAAGGAATAAGAAAGAGACACGTAGATACAAATATAGTTATTATATAGTTATATATAACCAAACTAGATCCATCTTAACCCCAGATCTATCAAACACTGAGAATGATCAAATATCTCGAGGTGGAAACCTTTCCTCAAGTTTTTCACTGAGAAAAGCTAACCTCTTAACCTCTTTTTTGAGTGCAAAAATTCAGGAAAGGTTTGCAACTTGAAATATTTGATCCCTCTCAACACTTGATAGATCCAGGGTTAAGATGGATCGAGGTTGGTTATACAAAATATGTACCTAGTCCATTAAACTAATATATATATATATATATATATATATATATATATATATATAAGGCTTTAATAATAATCATAGTAAATAATATATATGAAAGTACCTCAAGTGTTTTTTATGGGGCATAACCCATTTATGCATTCAAAAGTGTATTTCAAACTACAAGAAATCACAATTATATATATATATATATATATATATATAAGACTTTAATAATAATCATAGTAAATAATTTATATGAAAGTACCTCAAGTGTTTTTTATGGTGCATAATCCTTTTATGCATTCAAAAGTGTATTTCAAATTACAAGAAATCAAAATCTTGCTAGGATAACCTTTCTTCAAATTTCACACTCAAAAAAGGGGTTTGCACTTTGAGATATTTGATCCTTCTTGATGCTTAATAGATCCTGAGTTAATATGGATCTAGAATGATTGATATAACAATCCCTTATTTATATATATTGTTTAATAAATAATAGATACCTTATTAAATTTTTACTCTCCTTCATATAAATTTTCTCAACTTTGTTTTGTTTAATAGTTTTCTTGGATAAATGTTTTTAAAATATTCATTTTTTTATGGTATTAAGTGGATCATGCCCATATCTAATTAATTTTTGTGATTTCCTATACTTAGTAAATATGTCTATTGAAATTCGCAACATATTACAATGTTTTGGAATATGTTAATTTCTGGTGGAACACACCCACATCTCATATGTTAATATCAGGTGGAACACACCTAGTCTAATTCCCTATGCTTGACATATAAACTATAATTGTCCGCTAATAAAAAACCTTTTATAATATGTTGGTATCATGTGGAAAGGCTATTCATTATTACTAACCTCATGACAGCCATAGCCGATATGTGAGTAAACTAACCAAATATTTTTCAGTATGTCCCAATCACCCAAAAGATGAAACCTAATAAGCTCGTTACTTGACAGATTAAAGTTTCATGATAATTGATGTGTTTTCAGGTAATGAATTTACTAAAGGCTTGATACATTTTATATAATTCCACGATAGTTAAAAATCCATTAGTGAATATCTCAAAAGTATTTCGGTCAATAGAAAATTTAAGGTTCTGTCATTTTTTGGTAAGTTGAATCAAATGGTTATCGTTACATGCTTGAATATTGAAGCTCGATATCCTGAAAATAACCATATATATTCCGATGATTTCTTTATAAATGTTTATATTAATGGTTATTTATGCAATTACTCTATGGAGATTTCAATTGAAAAGGAATATTTGAATTTAAAAATGGTAGAATTGAATTGAGTAGATTGAGAATATTTTGAATACAATTTTCATATCTTTATAGATTTTGTTTTCCATTTATTTTTCTCTTCAACAGTCCTAAAAAATGTTTGTAGTTATTTTTATTGCATTACATCAACTTTTACAATTATTTTATGGCAAATATACATTCTATTGTTAAATTTTCGTTATGTTGACCGCTTTATATTATATATTGTTTTGTTGTTAATATTTTTCTCAACAAATAATTTGATTTGTGGGGCTTTGAATGAAAAAAATTTGATGAAAGGAAAGGGAAAATAAGTGTAACCACTTTTAGAGGAGAAATAAGAGAATATCCCTAATTCAACATTCTTCTCAGACATCTAAAACAAAATTGGATTGAAATACTATTGGGTGTGGGGCTAGATTCAAATATACCTTTAAGAGGGAAACTTTGAAGAGGAATTTCATAAAGAGACGGTCGATATCATTAACATTAAAAAGGACACATTACAGAAATTTTTTGTTTTCCAAACCATTATTTCATATTATGATATGGTACATTGTATAATTTACCACACATTTCCCGACTATTATTGTTATAAATTATCCCAATCAAGTTGCAATGTCTTTTATACCAATGAGTATTCAAGATATGTATAAGTCATCCTCAATAAAAAGGAATTTGAATAAATAATTTCTATAGGAATTTCAAGCAAAGAGATAACTAAGGCTAAAAACCCTATACCGTTGATACTCAAAGATCGGTGGTACAAGCCAAATTCATTTAGGTTTTTTTTAGAATAAGTTATGTGCCTCCAACAAACTCTAGCGACCTCATTCTTTCATAGCTTCCATGTTGTGTCGATTGTATGGAGAAGCCAATTTTGCTAAAATTAGATTAGAATGGACCCTTATAATGCATCAAATGATTAAAAGTGGTACTAGATTCAAATATGTGCATATTTTAGCCTCAAATATTCATGAAGAGGAGAATAAATTTGTTGAGGCACCACCTAGAAAATGTTGGCATATCTTGTGGATCTTGTTTGTGTTATAACCCCTTTTCCACTCATGATGTGGAATTGGGAATTTTCAAATGAACTCATTCATATGTACTATTCTAAACATTGGAAGAAAAATTGTAAATATCATTTATATGATATATGTAATTAACTCATGATTCATTTTCATTTTATACTAAAATTTATTTGCTCTCATCATCACCCAAGATGTTATGAATTATCTCAAATATATTGGTGATTGGTAATATAGACGAGGAATATCCTTATATTTGTGTATATGGGTGTAAGGATGTGCCTCATTTTTGCGAAAATTATATTCAAAAGAATGCTTGTGAGAGAAATAACATACTAAACTATTAACATCGGTATTATTGTGTCCTTAAAAAAATCCAAAAGACAATTTGGCCTTATTTTCCAATCCCATTTGGAAATTTTACAGTAGGAAATCCTCAACATGTTGCACTTGACGATAAAAATATTGAAGACATTAATTTGATCTAAGGGACCCTAAAAAGGAATGATCCCAATGAGATTATTTAAAAAGAATGTGCTTCAGTTAAGGCTACTTCATATATCCATGATCACTCTCCTTTTGATATTCCATTTCAAGGGGCCAATAATTTTGAGCAAGTGTCATATATTTCAGGAGATTCATGATCTTGAAAGAGTAGATAAGTTCATTTTTTTCCTAATACATATGGGATATGCATTTTTAGGAGAAAAATCAAAACTAATAGAGATGGATACAAGTTCTACTATTGGTCAGATAGAATTACGATGATTCAAAGACATTATTTCCCCAACTAATCAAACAATGGTTATTGATATTGAGGAATCATAAATTGAAGGAAAAAAAAAACAACAAAAGAGAGAAATAAAGAAATTACAGAAAGAGAAAGAGTTACAATGGGTGGAGAAATAGGTGAGAAGAAGGAAATATAAGTATAATGTCATGGGGATTCACTCAATGAACCTCTAACATATCACGTGCATTCATGAGATACAAAACAATATGCTTAATTTGACTGCATATTGGAAAATACCACTTAAAGTCACATTACTTAACCCCCTAGCAATATGAACCCAATACACCTTCCCAATTAAAAAAAAAACCCTATTGTAGGTATCCAATTTTTTTATTAACATTTGTTATACCCCTTTATACATTTTCATTAACTTTGAGCTTCATTTTTTATGCCTGTCAATATACAAATCCTTTGCCCCCTATTATACGCTCAATCTTTTATGTCATTTCTTCCCAATATATATCCCTCAATATGAACGCACATGGTATGGTATTTCTCCCCTAGAGAAGCCCCCATGTATAAGATAAAGTGAAATAGAAAGGAATATTTGGGTAAAGACAGAAAGAATGAGGAAGTCTAGGAATAATGAGAAGAAATGAAAAAAAAGGAGGAGAAGCAGTAGAAGAGAGAATAACCATTGAAGAGGAGAAGAGAAAGTGAAAGAGAAAAGTGAATTTGTCGAAAAGGAGGAAGGAGCATCACTTGGGGAAATTTTAAAAAAAAAGACAAGAATGAAGATAAATCATACTACGAAAGGAACATGCACTGAACAAAGTATAATATACTATATGAAAAAACGGAAGGGAATTTAACTATAAACAATAGGAAATTTTTACCTTTGACCTAATGGGCTACATTTGAAATATCTAATAGCTCTATATGCTCTCAACAAGCAAGAATTCTCCACTGCCACCAATGTGGTATGATTTTCCATAAAAAAAATATGCTAAATGTTGAATTGAATACCATGTGATTCTTCACTATGGCGACAAGGAAATCATGGAAATTATTTTTCAATAAAAGCTTATGTTAGGTCCATATATTACTAGTATAGTCCCTTATTGTTGTTAGTGTAACCCCCTTATTGTTATTTTTGTACCCCTGTAACCCCCATATTGTTATTATTGTGCCCTTACATTATTATTATTAGGTCGGCTAGGATTACATTGTGGCCCCACTAGGATTACATTGTGACCCCATGGACTCCTATATATAGAAAGGAGGTCTTGTAATTTGTATCATCCAAGAATTTTTCATTCATGTAAATTATTGGAGGTTTCCCCCTCGAAGTGGCTTATTTCCAAGGCATTTATATCTCTTTTCTTCTATTTTTGGAGCTGGTTTCACAACATTTGGTATCAGAGCTTTGGATTCTAGGGTTTTACTGCTCCAAACAGGTCATCGTGGAATTTTCACTATAACTTGTTTTCTACGAAGGTTAAGAAGCTAAAATTGTTAGAGTGCGAAGCTAAAATCCTGAGGTACATCGTCGCAAAATTTCAGATCTTGGTTCGCAACATACTTGGAGATATGATTTGTGGAAGTTAGGGATTTTTGAAAGCTCCTGAATTTAACCTAAACAGGTCATCACGAAATTTGTGCTATAGCTTTTTTTCTATGAAGGTTCATAATCTGAAGTTTTTAGAGAGAGTGGTAGACATCCTGAGGAATGTCAACACAAAACTTTAGAGCTTGGTTCACAATATTGTCGGAGATATGATCTGTGGAAGTTAGGGTTTGTTCAGGCTTCTGAATTTCATCTCAAAGATGTGATCGTGGAAAAATCTTCATAACTCTCTCTCAGAGAATTGGATTGGAATTATATAAAAATTGGATAGAAGCACATGGACTGTAGTTTTCTATCTATCAATTTCAAAGCTGAAGGAGAAAGAAGTGACACGCGACAAGTCGCACAATTTCTCTCTACTGAACCAGTGCATAATTAGGTCATTGTGGGAGATCGGACATAACTTTGTCTTGAAGAATCAAAATCAAGTCAGACCTGTGGCATTCAAAAGGGGATTCAGAGGGCTACCTCAGGGCCAAATTTTAGATATTGAAGATCCACAATCATATAGATAATTTAGTTTCAATATAGAGCTCCTCAAAAGCAAGAAAAAGGTGTGTATTTGTTTTCCAGGTTGCACATGTCTTGAGTAAAAAAATCAGTTTGAAGTGATTCCAAGGGCCTATTGAGCATATATTTTAGTATTGGGTTCTAAAATGCCCCGTAAAAAGAATTCAACACCCATTAAGCCTTCAGAGGGTTCTACTATGACTCATGAAGATGAAGAAATGTAATAGGAGATATCAAAATTACAAGAGAAAGTGTACCTATCGCAAAGAGAAGCAAAAAACGAAATGGAAGTTTTGAAGAAAGACGTGGAAACTAAAATGGATGGTTTGAAGAAAGGTGTGGAAGCTAAAATGAATGATTTGGAAGTTAATATGGATGGCATGGAAGTTGGGATGGAAGCTAAGATGGATGACATGGAAGCTAAGATTGATGAAAAAATGGAAAACATGAAGAATGATCTAAAAGTAGACATCGAAGGTTTGAAAAAGTTGATACAAGAAATGTTTCCTAATGGCAAAAAGATAGTAGAGGAAACTCATTATGAGAACAAAATAAATGTTAATCATGATGTCATAAACTCTAATGTTGGATGGAAGAATGACCATATTCCAAAGATGGATATGAGGAAGTTTCATGGCAAGGATCCCGTAACATGGATACTACAGATGGAGCAATATTTTGATCTCAATAATGTGGAAAACACACAAAAGGTATGCATTGAAACTTTACATTTAGAAAAAAATACATTTGTATGGTATCGATGGCTTTTCTCCCATAAAAAAATTGTCACTTGGTCAATTTTTACGGAGGAAATCATAGCACATTATGAGGATACAAAAAGTAACACCTTCTTTAGCCAATTGATAAATCTCACATAAAAGGGTTCAGTGGTGGATCACATTGAGGACTTCCAAAAATTGAATATAAGGGTCACAAATATTCTAGAGGAACACATGATTGATGCCTTCATGGGGACTTTAAAGGATAACATCCAACATGAAGTTCGTGTTTGGGAACCTGATTCATTGGAAAATGCATTCATGTTGGCAAGAAAAATTGAATGTAAAATTATGGAAACAAGGAAGCCTACCACTCAGATATATAAAGATGGAAGTGTTGCTACTCCTAGACTTCCACAACCTACAAGGTTGACACCACAACAATTGGAAGAAAAAAGAGCAAAAGGGCTTTGCTACAGTTGTGATAGAAAATACACTAAAGGTCATAAGTGTGCTGAGAAGAAATTATTTTACATAGATTGTGAAGAGAAAGAAGAAAATGAACAAGAAGAGGATATACACCAGGAACCAGCCCTAGAAGAGGAAGAAATGAATCCGACCATATCGTGTAATGCACTGGCAGGAATTACCACTCCCCAAACTCTCAAGATAGAAGGACAAATCAAGAAGAAAAAGGTAATAGTGTTGATTGATTCAGGTAGCACCCATAATTTTATTCATTGTAAGGTAGCCAAGGAATTAAATTGTTTCCTATACCCAACACCAGAATGCCAAGTGATGGTTGCAAATGGAGGAACTATAAATTGCTCTGGAAAATGCCATAATATTAAGCTAACCATGGGGGAATATGTATTGACTAGTCCAATGCTTTCCATTCCTATGGGAGGTGCTGATGTTGTACTAGAGTACAATGGTTACAATCTTTGGGGATGGTAGCTTTTAATTTTCAAGAACTTTTCTTGAAATTTTTTTCAGAAGGAAAGGAAGTCGAATTACGGGGTATTGAAGGGAAGCCAGGAAGGATAATAAGCTCTAATGTCATGACAAAGCTTATAAAGAAAGAACAACGAGGCGTAATTGCACAATTATGCTCAATAGAAGTTCCGACATCAAAATCATCTATTTCTGCAGATCTCCAACAAGTCTTGGACAATCATTCCAAGGTGTTTGAAACTCCCAAAGGACTCCCACCTATTCGTGATCAAGATCATGCTATTCATTTGATTCCAGGAAGTGTTCCTCCAAACATCAGACCTTATAGATATCCTTACATCCAAAAGAGCGAAATTGAACGTATGATTGCAGAAATGTTAGAGGTCGGTATAATTCAACCTAGTAAAAGTTCTTTCTCTGCTCCTGTAGTATTGGTACACAAGAAGGATGGATCATGGCGAATGTGTCCGGATTATAGGGAGCTCAATAAGCTCACCATTAAAGATAAATTTCTCATTCCTCTGATTGATGAATTATTGGATGAATTACATGGAGCAATTTATTTTACCAAGTTGGATCTTCGTTCAGGATATCATCAAATTAGAATGAAGACTGAAGATATTCCAAAAACAGCATTTCGAACTCATGGGGGTCATTATGAATTTTTGGTCATGCCTTTTGGCCTTACCAATGCACCTTCTACATTTCAAGGGTTGATGAATTCCATTTTCAAACCCTTCCTTGGAAAATTTGTGCTAGTATTTTTTGATGATATACTAATCTACAGCAGGTCTTGGAAGGATCATGTTGAACATGTTGACAGGGTGCTCAAACTATTGTAGGAGAAACAATTATATGCAAAAACATCCAAATGTTTCTTTGGAGTACAAGAGGTGGAATATCTGGGTCATATTGTATCTCACGATGGTGTTAAAGTAGACCCTAAGAAAATTAAATCCATTAAGGAATGGAAAGTCCCCACAACCATAAAGCAGTTGCGAGGATTTCTCGGGTTAACAGGGTATTATCACAAGTTTGTTAAGAATTATGGGAGAATAGCAGCACCTCTAACAACATTATTGAAGAAAGATGCATTTTCATGGACTCCTGAAACAACTAAGGCCTTTGAACATCTTAAAGAGGCAATGTGCCTAGCACCGGTCTTAGCTACGCCAGACTTCACAAAAACCTTTATTGTGGAATGTGATGCCTCGAGAAATGGAATTGGTGCAGTTTTAATGCAGGAAGGAAGACCCATTGCTTTTGAAAGTCGTCCAATCAAAGGAAAGTATTTACAGAAACCTATTTATGAGAAGGAAATGTTAGCAATACTGCATGCACTAAAGAAATGGCGAACTTACCTAATGGGAAGACACTTCACGGTAAAAACTGATCATGATAGTCTTAAACACTTTTTGGAACAAAGACTATCTTCAGAAGAGCAGCAAAAATGGGTCACAAAGATGTTGGATTATGACTTTGAAATAATCTACAAAAAAGGAAAGCTTAATGTTGTTGCAGATGCACTCTCAAGAAAGAATGAAGAGGTGGAAGCATTGCTTTGTGCCATTTCTATTATCCAACCAGATTGGATAACTGAAGCAAGAGATGAATGGAAGAAGGACAAAGATGTATGGACACTCATTAAAAATTTGCAGCAAGATTCTAGTACATATGATACATTTAGTTGGAAAAATGATTCCTTATGGTACAAAGATCGCTTATATCTTTGTAAGAATTCCCAACTAAAACAAAAGATTCTTCTGGAATTGCACACTTCTCCTTTAGGAGGACACTCAGGATTTTTTAAAACTTACCACAGGGTGAAGAAAGATTTTTTTTGGGATGGCCTTAAATCTGATATTCAAAAGTTTGTGGCGGAATGTTTGGTTTGCCAGCAGAATAAAGTGGAAACAATTAAGACCCCAGGACTTCTACAACCTTCATCCATTCCAAGTCAATGTTGGGAGGAGATTTCAATGGATTTTATCACAGGTTTACCTAAGTCCGAAGGAAAGAGTGTCATCATGGTGGTAGTTGATAGACTTACCAAGTATGCACACTTTTGTGCATTATCTCATCCATTTAAAGCAAGTACAGTTGCTACGACATTTATGGAAACAATTCAAAAGCTACATGGAAACCCGAAGATTATTGTAAGTGACAGAGATCCCATTTTTACAGGAAATTTTTGGACGGAATTATTTTCTTGTTTGGGTACTCAACTAGCTCATAGCTCATCTTATCATCCTCAATCCGATGGTCAAATAGAGATAGTGAATAAATGTTTGGAAGGATATCTTCATTGTTTTGTATCTGATAAGAAAGCACAATGGGTCAAGTGGTTACCTCTCGCTGAATGGTGGTATAACACTTCCTTCCATACTGCAGCAAAAATGACCCCATTTATGGCACTTTATGGATATTATCCACCGTCCATCACATCTTCTTTAAGTGAAAATTCTAGGGTTCAAGTAGTGGAGGATCACATCGAGCATCAACAAGAAGTTCTCCAACTCTTAAAGGATACATAAATTTGTCACAAAATCGAATGAAACAACAGACAGATCAACATCGCAGTGAGAGAAGTTTTGATGTGGGAGACTGGGTATTTTTACGGCTACACCCATATAAACAAATGTCCCTCAAGCAAGCTAAGAAGGATAATAAATTATCACCAAAGTACTATGGTCCTTACAAGGTGTTGCAAAATATTGGTACTATGGCATACAAATTGGAGCTTCCTGCTTCTTCGCGAGTGCATCATGTTTTCCATGTTTCATGTTTAAAAACGTTTATAGGGGACAAACTTCCAATTCAAACAATATTGCCAAAACTTGATGAGGAAGGGAAAACCATATTTGAACCTGAAGCAGTCACGGAAACAAGAACTCGACAGCTACGAAATCGATCAATTTCAGAATATCTCATCAAATGGAAGAACTTACTCACTGAAAATTCTACATGGAAGGATGAGAATTTTATACCAAAGAACTTGGAGCTACTCAAGCATTGAGGAAAACACTTTTTTGAAGGAGAGGAGCATGTTAGGTCCCTGTATTACTAGTAAAGTCCCTTATTGTTATTAGTGTAACCCCCTTATTATTATTGTTGTGCCCCTGAAACCCCCATATTTCTATTATCGTGCCCTTACATTATTATTGTTAGGTTGGCTAGGATTACATTGTGGTCCCACTAGGATTACATTGTGGCCCCATGGAATCCTATATATAGAAAGGAGGTTTTTCCATTTGTATCATCCAAGAATTGTTAATTCATGTAATGTATTAGAGGTTGCCCACTCAAAGTGGCTTATTTCTAAGGCGTTGATATCTCTTTTCTTCTATTTTTGGAGCTAGTTTCAACACATCTTATGTTTAATGTTGAATTGAATACTATATTGATTTTTTCAACAAAATTTTCTCTATAATAACATAACATCATCTCTATTTTGGTAGCATTGGATAGTATCTAATTGATGTTGTTTTCAATTCTCTTCTTTTTATCCAAAGGTTTTCTTATTGAGAGAGGAAACATGTTTTTTTTCATATACACTAGGTTATAAGAGTTAAACTCTTATTTCTATTCATCCAATACTCAATTTATTAAGTGGAATTTTTTTATAGTTTTATAAAGATGTTAATGTTATGTAAATTACCTCTATTTTATAATTGTTATATATTTTATATAAATTCTTAAAAAACTCAATTATAATTAAATTTCAAAAAAATATATTATTATTTTTTATAATTTTAAGTTAAAACATAGTAATTAAAATCAAATTTTATTTATGAACATTTAAATGAGATAACTATGAAAGGCTTGAAAAAAACAAAGCACGATGGAAATACAAGTGGCTATGCTGAAAATTCCAGGTGTTCGCAAGGCAAGATATGTACTTTGATTTTTTTTTAAATGTAATACAACACCACCGATTCGAGCATTAATGAAATAAATTGGTGCCCATTGCAGGATGATGGCATGGACAATAAAGAAATCAAGTTATGATTGTATTAGTTAATAGAGGCACCGAGCAGTATTACCA
This sequence comes from Pinus albicaulis, assembly GCA_034641835.2. Taxonomy (NCBI): domain Eukaryota; kingdom Viridiplantae; phylum Streptophyta; class Pinopsida; order Pinales; family Pinaceae; genus Pinus; species Pinus albicaulis. The sequence goes on along the minus strand of CM076570.1, from coordinate 1,616,670,330 downwards.
AATTCATGGTTAGCCAATGCAAAATAAACGAAGAAAATAATGATGGGTTAGTGGAGACTCGAGAGTGGCACCAGACACTAAATCGATGAAAAATATGGATATAAATAGACGCTCAGTGACGATGAACTTCCATGAAGAGACGTTGTAATTTCGATCGTCACACAAAGTCCATTGCCTATTGCTTATGAAATCACATAACCAGACTACTGCGATTTCTCAGACCATTAAAGAAAAATAGAAATTCTTTTTAATTCTATAATTCGCAGACTATCACATCACACTATATTACATACTATGGCACCATCGCTAGCCTTTTCCTCACTCTATTAATTACTTTCAAGGCGCCTGGCTGCCCCAATCCCAATCCGCATCTACGTCGACAGGATTACATGTTAAAAAACAAACACAAAATCGTGGATTAAAATAACAACTTCAACTTCATGCTTTAAATAACAATTTCTAGCCAATCGGTACCAAACATGATCCTTAATATCTCAATTTCATACTTCAAACAACCATTTGGTCCCAATAATTAACAATTAAAGGGCTCTAATTACGTGCGAAGGCAATTCATCGAGCCATCTCAAGAAATATATCAAAGAATATAACAAATATAACAATATTCTTTGAAAAATGAAAATCAAAGAAATCATAAGTTATATATTGGTTTTATATAATTTCCAGTAGAAAACTATAATGAGAATAAAATATTGAGCATTTTCCGAACATAAATAAACATTCAAAAAATTAATAAACCCTCATGAAATTTTCCTGTGCCTATTATAAACACACAGTCATCAAAATAACAATGCCAATTATAAACACACAAAAAAGACATGCAACTTTATTGCACATCTTATTAGCTCCTAATCAAATATAAATGTTAATGGAGTCTGGTTTTATCTAAATCCTTAAACAGTAATGGAGTCTTCTTCCTTTATCTTAACACACATCCAAGCATCTTTAGAAACATTTATGAACAACCACCACTCTTGCAACACATGGTAATAGGACACTCCTAACAGCAGCATACCCCATAGCAACCACAAGTGCTCTCGTAGTGACCTAAAACAACACACAGATCAAACTATTTTACGATTAATAACAAACTATTAGATTTTTTTTTTTATAGCATCACTAGATTTTGTTCAATTTTTTTTTTTCTGATTGGATTTGTTATATGCTACCTAGTGATGATGGTGCCTCGGGGATTCCAAAGGCACGATCATGAGAGAAAATGAAAGCGAAAAAGTGGAGCAGATATTTCTCTTCTCAATATTCAAAAATAGTTAAATATATTACATTGTAATTGGTATCTTATGCTGGATAATGTTGGTGTCATAAGACTTAAGGTCTTCATAACTCCAAGCAAATATGTCTTCGAATTCTTTAAACAAGCTAATATACTTTGACTTTTTAGCTGGAGGTAATGTCTTAGATATCTTGATAAGCTTGGGATTTTCCTTTGTTCCTATGTTACATTCTTCTATATCTAACCTTAGAGGCTTCATTTTAGGTTTTCTAGCTACATCATTCGAGTCAAAGAGGTCTTCTAGTGGGGCTAATCCCTTAGGAAAAATGTCGAATTTGAGGCTTAAAACCTCTGATTCATCATTGATTAATTCCTCGATTTCTACTTTTTCTAATTGTTCTATTTCTAATTTAGCGAATTTAGTTGGTTCTATATTATTTGCATCATTTACATCTATTTCATTATGTATGGTATAATCTAATGTACATTCCGTGTCTATATTACAGTTCTGAAATTCTCCTTCAGAATTCATGAAATCATAAATTTGTGAATCTTGTGAAAAGATTTTCCAATACGTCAAATTATCCAGTATGGTTAATCTATGCCTTACCTCAGCTGTGTACTGATGATTTGGCTGAAGGAGTAACCTGCATGTGCTGGAAAAAGTGGCCAAGCTATGAGCTTGCATAGTCTGCTTTCTTGGAATAACAACAAAATCAGTCTCAAGGAAACATTTTACCAAGTCTAGGATGGTTTCTCTGTAACGACTAAGTCTAGGGTTATTGACAATGTACTCTCCCTTGACTTGTTTTATGATGAGTTCTTAGTCTCCCATGATGGAAACTCTTTTAGCTCCAAGTTTTCTTATGATTTGCAAGCTTAGCACTAACGCTTCATATTCTGCAATGTTATTAGTGCATTTGAAATTTAATTTGAAAGCATGACATCCTTCTGAATGATCATTTTCTAAATTGTAGATCCATACTCCAGCTCCTTCTCCTAATCTATTCATAGAGCCATAAAAATATAAATTCCACAAAGATTCATGTGTTATATTTTCATAATCAACTTCTTTGTGTTTCTCTTCTACAACTGTGATTTCACCTTTGTTATTTTCTGAATTACATAAGATAAATGAGTCCAAATCAGAATGCACAGAATAGATAGGGAAATTTTGTGGTCTTTCTGAACTACTTACCATGTATTTCTTCAAGGTTTCTCTAAATAGCTTCATTTGCTAACCAAACACATAAATGGTAGCATATGACATGTCTAATTGTAGTGATCCCTGTAAATTTTCTCCCCATGAGCAAGATAATAACATACCATATTTGTGAGGGATATCAACAACTACTATGTCCATAACAATACTCTTTGTTGGGCATTGGACTAGAGTTACATACAGATCTTTGATTAGGCCAAGACATTTGACTTGACTAGAATCAAAGGAGAAAAGTTCCTTGCAAGGTCTGGTGATGTCTAAGTTTAATTTTTCTATGACTGCTTTAGGCATTAAGTTATGAGATGATCCTGAATCAAACATAGAATTATGTAAGATTTTATCATGAATATTTAAGCCAATATATAATGGAGGAACACCCCATTGTTGATGTTTTCCATCTACTTCAGGACCAAATAATAACTCATGTTGATCATCATTGAGGTTGACAACATCTTCACCTTCAGTTATGATTAATGTTTCAGTAATTTGTGCCTTGTATGAACCATTTTTCACAAGATCTGTTAAAGGAACTGGTATTTTCAATTTTGCTATCTCAATTTTGATATTGAATGGAATTTGAGTTTGTTCTAATTTAATCATTTCATTTTTACCAATTGTGGTTTGTGTGGTTTTGTCTTCTTTATTAACGCTTGGTAATTTAGTTTGTGTGTCAACTGTTTTGTTTTCAACTTCCTTTTCTGGAATGATTTGAGTCACAATTGATGTGATGTATACAATATTTGGGGTTGAAGCTTTATGAGTTTCTCTAGGGAGAATTTGTAGAATTTTGGTCACAGGAGGTTCTATTGTTTTCTTAGTTTGGGTGTGGACTGATTTCTTAATAGGAACCTCTATGTTCTTTTTTGTTCTAAGGCTATATTGTTTATGAAATTTGTAGATAGCAGATTCATAACATTGTTTGTAGTCAAAGGACTCTCCACACTCTAATTGTAATTGTTGTAACATGTACAACTCTTGTTCTTCCTAGGTAATAAAAATGACATATTCATTATTTATTCCCACCAAGTTTATCTGGGTGTCCTGGTATTCTTCATGCTGTTGTGAAATTTTAGCATAATGTTTTTGGAAAGGTGGTCTAATCTGTTGATCAGGTACTACTTCTCTTGATTTACTAGTATTAGGATTTTTCATAAAGTTGGGGTTTCTAATTTGGGGACCTTGTTGATTTTCCCACTGAGTTTTTCTTTCCATGTTCTCTAATCTATGTGCTATTATTTCTACACTTTTAGCTAAACTATGTATTTTAACATCTAAATTAGAAGGTTCTTCCTTAATGTTCACTCTCCTTTCATTCCTCATCCTAGCTCTTTTAGCCACTAAGTTAGCTTCTACACTAACTGCATTACTCTGCATTTGTTATAAAGTTTCAGGGTTTCGTTCTCTTAACTGATAGGACATATCAATGTCAAATCCATCTGGAAATTTAATTAGGGCTAAGTCTGGTGGAGGTTTGATATTCACTGGAATTGCATTGTAAATGTTGTTAAACCTAATACAGTAATCCTGAACAGATTTATTAGGAGCTCTTCTAATGTTCTCATATTCAGATAATATCTAAAGATGGTTTTTCTTTCTTTCCCATCTATTGATAAACAATCGGTGGAAAGCAGCTAAATAAGCAATATGGCTAGCAGGTAAAGATTTAAACCATTTTTTTATATCTCCTACTAGTGTTTGTGAAAATAATATCATTTGTACATCAACCTCATCAATTTCATGTAACTCAAAAAAGTCTCTCATTCTATCTACATGTTGTTGAGTAGTATACTGACCAGTACCATTGAACTGAAAATTCTTACTTTGGTAATCTTGTGGCATGGCATGTAAAGGGGCCTGTGAGACCAAAGGAGAAAATCTGGCGACCATGACTAAGAGTTTAGCTCGACTGGAAGGTACAAAAATGGTTCGTAGAGATGGAATCAAAACTTTAGGTTGGGTAGGAATCGAAAGTATGAAAGGCTTTGTGGAATAAAATGTGGTGGATATTATAGGTGAAGTGGTACTGAATGGAGTTGTATTTACAGTTTCTAAAGATACTGTAGTGAGCTTAAGGGTAGCAGCGGTTAGGGTAGCTAATTGAACTGACTGTTGAAAATAGGCTTCATCTATGTCTTTTATCAAAGTTGAGGTTAAAGCATCAAGTTTGTCAAAAATATCTAGAACCTGTTGATCTAAATCAAGTTGTATAGTATCCTTGTTTGATTCAATAAATTGAATAAAATTGGGTTCTACTATAATATCATGGACTGAGTTTTCAGATTTGGTACGAAATAGAGAATGCTCAAATGATAAATCAAATTGAATTTTCTGTATACTTGATAACTCCTTAGGAAGTGAATTTTCTTTGATTACCTCACTATTGCTTCCTGCACTCTCTACTTTTCTAGGTTTTCTTAAAATTTTGTCAGGATCATCAACAATTGTGGCAAGTTGTGCATCGAGATGAGCCCTTGTATAATATGTTCTTTTAGAAGCCAAAATTTTAACTTTCTATGATAATTCAAACAAACATTTAAAACCTTAATGCAAAAAATGAGGAAAATTGATTCTTTTAATATTTTTTAAACTAGGGACTGGTTTCCCCAGTATGGTCGCCAATATTTTATCACTTTGAATATTTCCAAAGGTTGTTCTGAACGTTTAAATAAAAATATTAGAGGTAACTACAAACCTACTTTGGAGCTTAGGATCTGGCCTTCCTAAACTCAGAGAGGGGTCTCTCTATATGATTTAACTTTTTTTTTAATCAATGGATATTAGGCTAGTTATGTATGCTTGGTTGGGTTGGTTTTTTTATTAGTTTTGGTTGGTTGGTGAAATTAATGATTTAGATGAGTAGGTGTTTTTCCATTTTCCATTGGGCTATGGAGTCAAATATACTTTCAAACAGAACTAAATAAAATTATAAGTAGAGTTTTATAGGGCAAGGGAGGTGAGCAATATCAAATCTCAGGACTGAATGGTGAAGTGATATTTCAATTGGGGTCAAGCAAAATTTAAGGATTCCTTAAAACAAATAATGAAGGGGGGTAAATAGGTCAATCACGATCAGAGAGAAATTAAGAATTACCTAAACCAGATATCAGAAGAAAACATAAAAATTTATAACATTTAAAACTAGAGTGTAATTCTTTAAATAAATTATGTTGTAATTTGTTGGAAATACTAAGAGGAGGGGGTGAATCGGTATTCCTTTCAATTAGAGCATTACTTAATCTTCAATTATTATCAGTGTTTATACAATTATAGAAATAAACAAAAGGAACACAAATGCATACAGTTTTTAAGTTGGAACCCACTCTGGTACAAAAACCACCTAATGGTTTTCTAATAATTCATTAATATACAACTCCAATTGAAAATAAAGCTCCAACTTCCTAGAATCTAGAAAAGCATTCTTCTTCAGCTCCCACTAGATGGATGCTCCAATGCCCAAGATTCTTTAGTAGTCAACTGAATAGATGCCCCAACACCCAATGAGCTACAACTCACCCTACAACCACCCTACCACCCTATAGAAGAATAAAAGAAGAATGGACTCTCGTACCAAGGAAAATGGTCCACCTTACAATGATATAAAATGATGTAGAAGAGGAAGACACACTATACCATAACTCCAACTATGACACAACCACCTAATGATGATCAAGGACCTCCCAACACTGTCTCTTCAACTCTTGTTAGATAGACACTAGTACAATTTTTACAATAATGTATTTACAATGACTCAGTACAATGATACCTTTACAGTGACTGTATGCATGGCTGCCCACTTGGAGACTTCATGTGATGAAATTATTGCTACTATTATGCACCTCGGTTGCTGCTCTTGTCATTCTACCCTCTGGTACACCTTGCTTTGCTTTGCTGCCCTAAAAAGTCTAGTCCTTTGCAGCCCTTGACAACACATGATCTAGCTTTTTCTTGCCTTCTAGGAGCTTGATATTGAATCTAGAGTATCTCTGTTATTTCACATCCCGAATATGTGATTTTTGGTCTTGTATTATTCCTCTGAGTCTTCTTTCCAATGCCACAGGTCTGACCCAAATTGTATTCTTCAAAAGAGAGTTATACCCAATCTCTCACAATGCCCTAATTATGGATTGTTTTAGTAGAGCAAAATTGTACGATGTGCCACGTGTCATTGTTTCTTCATTCGACTCTGAAATTGATAGAGTGAAAACTAAAGTCCATGCACTATCTGCCACTCTTTATAGACTCCCAATCCAATACTTAGACAGAGAGTTATGACTATTTTCCAAAGGTCACTTCTTTGAGATGAATTTCAGGAGCCTTCAAAAACACTGCCTTCCACAGATCATATCTCTGAAAATATTGTGAACCTTGATCTGAAATTTTCACAGGAGCTTCCTCAAGACTTCTTCTTCGTCGAATAAAAATTTAAGCTTTTGAACCTTCGTAGAAAAAATGTTAGAGCGATAATTCCATGATGACCTGTTTCAGATGGTGAAATCCCTTGAATAAGGAGGATATGAGGATCACAATTTATATAAATGCGTAGGTTGAGAGGGGCTTCAACAAGTGAACATGGGAAGGAATTTAGGAGCTTAAAAAATATTAATTATGAATTTTCAATGACCCATGCCATAACCCCATGGGGTTTAGCCCACTAACTAGTGTTACAAACCTCAAACATGAATATCTCTCAAACCGTGAAGAATTACGTGGCATGCCATATATCAACGAAAAAATCTTGACAAGAAGAAACCATCAAAAGAATTATTGACCCAGAATATAGTAATTTGGTAGGTCAAAATTCCCATGCAATATTAGGGTAGCCCCTGGTGCTGCTTAGGCTAACATCAATGACAACCGGTGATCAACAATCTCCCCCTTTGGCATTGATGGAAACACAAGTACTCCCCCTGCGATCATGACACCTCTTCCTATAACATTCTCTCCCCCTTTGACATCAATGGCAAAGGGTAACTCCCCCTGACACACAACCATCCTGTGGACCTGTACACACTTCCACTCCCCCTTTATATTATGAATAAGGAAAATCTAATGAGAACTTGGGAGAATCCTAAGCTTTTGGTGAAGATATTTAAATGCTTCATGAGGTAAAGGTTTAGTGAAGATATCAGGGATTTGTTCTTTTGTACCAACATACTCAATTTTGATATTCTTTTCATTGACTTTTTCTCTAACAAAATGATATTTGATTGGAATGTGTTTTGTTTTTAAATGCATGACAGGATTCTTGGAGATGTTGATGGAACTAGTGTTGTCACAAAATATGGGAATAGGCTCACAGAATTGTACTTGAAGATCTTGAAAGTTTGTTTCATCGAAAGGAATTGAGTACAACATCATGCCACTGAAATGTATTCTGCTTCCACTGTAGATAATGAGATTGAGGATTGATTTTTACTCAACCACGATACGAGACAACCACCTAGATAGAATGTTGCTCCACTAGTACTCTTACGATCATCAACGTTTCCTGCCCAATATGCATCTATAAAGGCTTGAATAATGAGATTGTTACCCTTGGGATACCAGAAGCCATATTATTCTATGCCCTTTAGTTATTGAAGAATTCTTTTGACGACAATAATATGTGATTCTTTTGGTGCTGCTTGGAATCTTACTACTTGTCCAACTGCTTGCATAACATCTGGCCAGGAGGCTGTTGCGTATAGAAGACTACCAATCATTGATTTGTACAACCTCTTATCCACATCCTTAGATGAGTCGTCTATGCTCAATTTTTAGCATGTTACCATCAGACTAACGACAGGTTTGCAATATTCCATTTTGAATTTCTTGAGCATTTCGTTGATGTACTTGGCTTGACATATAAATATTCCTTTCTCTTGCTGAGATATTTGAAGCCCTAGGAAGTATGTCAGCTCACCAAGTAAAGACATCTCGAACTCATTTTGCATCTTTGTAGAAAATTTTTTACTTAGTCGATCATCATTGCTACCAAATATTATATCATCTACATATACCTCAACGATTGTTAAATTATCTTTATCTATTTGTACATAAATATTTCTATGAATAGTACCTTTATTTAACCCTTGTTGACATAGATATCCATCAAGACGAGCATACCATGCTCTTGGAGCCTGCTTGAGACCATATAGAGCCTTCTTTAACTTGCAAACATAGTCTTCTTTTTCTGATAGTAGAAAACCTTTAGGTTGTTCGATGTAAACTTCTTCTTCTAATTCTCCATTCAAAAATGCTGACTTAACATCCATTTGGTAGACTTTAAATTTTCTTGAGCATGCATAGGCGAGAAAAATTCAGATGGCTTCCATTCTAGCAACTGTTGCAAATGTTTCATCGAAATCAATTCCTTCCACTTGTGCATAGCCTTTGCAAACCAATCTTACTTTGTTTTTGGTAACCTGTCCATCTTCATTCAACTTGTTCCTGAACACCCATTTAGTCCCAATGACATTTTTATATTTTGGTCATGGAACTAATTCCCAAGTGTTATTCTTCCTGATTTGATCCAATTCTTCATTCATAACTGCTACCCAATGTTAATTCTGGCTGACTTCCTCAAAACTACTAGGCTCAAAGGTTTCTAGAAAAGAAATTTGAGCTTGTTGTGATGAACGAAGTTGTCGACCTTCATTTATGTCACCAATGATTTGATTTGATGGATGGTTCTTTTGAATCCATTCTTTTGTTCTCCTTAGAGGAGCTTCTTGTTGTTATTCTAGTATATCTTGAAGATCATTATTTACTTCTTCCTAGTTGATAGTTGCTTCTTGTTCTAGAAATTTATCAGTGTCTTTTTCAGCCTCTGTCTCAAGTTTCAAAGATTCTAGACCCTCATCATTATTCGCTAGAACACCATCTTCGTCAAATGTAACATTTATGCTCTCCACTATCTATTTTCGTCTTAGATTATAACATTTATAGGCCTTTCTTTTGCGTGAGTAGCCAATAAAGGTACCTTCATCAACACGTGATTCAAACTTACCCAAATTTTGATCTTCTCTTTTGATATAACATTTTCTTCCGAAGATTCTGAAATATTTTACATTAGCTGGTTTTCCTTTCCATAATTCATATGGGGTCTTGTTGCAATTATTTCTTAGAAGACTTCGGTTCATAATGAAGTATGTTGTATCAATTGCTTGAACCCAAAAATTTTCATCCAATTTTGAGTCCTTCAACATTGTTCTACCGATTTCCTATATTGTTCTCTTTATTTCAACAACTCCATTTTTCTGAGGTGTTCGTGCTATTGAAAATTGTCTTTTTATTCCATTTTCGTCACAGTATTTCTGAAATAATTTGGAAGTGAATTCTACGCCATTATCTAATCTTAGACACTTTATTTTCAAATCAGTTTCATTTTCGACCAACTCCTTGTAGATCTTAAAGCACTCAAATGCTTCAGATTGTTTCTTTAGGAAACTGACGGCTGTCATCTTGGTATAGTCATCTATCATTAACATGAAATATAATTTTCCATCTAAGCATTTTGATCTCATAGGACCACATAGATCAGTATGTATCAATTCCAATGGATGTGATGCAAAGTGTTCTTTTGTTTTAAATTGGTCTTTTGTCTGCTTGCCGTGTCGACAGGCCTCACATAGTGTGTTGGAAGGTTTTGAAATTTTCGTCATTTCTCGTACTGCTTTCTTTTTTCTTCTCCTGACAATATTGTCAAAGTTTATGTGACCCATTCGCTTGTGCCATAACCATCTTTCATCTTCTTTATCTAGTAGACATTCTTTAGTTACTTCATCTAGAACATATCTATCGTTTGGAGCTCGACTTGCTATAGCCACAATTTCACCATACCTGCCTTTCCTGATTTCACATTTTTGTGGAGTTGAATAGCATTGTGTGTCCTTGATCACATATTTTTCCAACACTGAGCAGATTTTGATTCATGTTTTCAACCAATAGAAAATTCTTGGCTATAACATCTTTGCTTCCGAGAGTGACGGTACCTGATCCTATAACATTTGAAGTTCCATCATTTCCGAAGGATATGGTTCCATCCTTCTTCTCTTTTAGAGATACAAAATTCTTTCTATCTCCAGTCATATGTGTTGAGCAACCATTATTAACATACCACACATCTTTGTTGTTTTGAGCCTTGAGAGCAACAGCACAATTATTAGTTTCTTCTTCTTCCATGTTCATTCATTTTATGGCTTTGAAGATTCTTCTGGAGGATTTTCAAGTCTGTAGTCTCTAGCTATGTGTCCAAAGTTCTGACATTTGTAACATTCCATATTATTTCTTAAATGTTAAAATCTATTGATGTTTCGTTGAGCCCTGGGAGGTTCATATTTGAAGCATCTCCTGGAATTGTATTGGTTCCTAGGGTACCTGCGACATTCTACAGCTTTATGACCAAATTTTCCACATAAATAACAATAGCCATGAAAAATATGTTGGTACCTAGATGGAAATCTTCGTCGAGGAATCATCTTCCAAGTATGTGCTTGCGAATCTTGAAGTATAAATGCATGTTAGATCTTATACGTTCATTGTATTTTGTTGTAGAAGGTCCTGCTTCTTCTTCTTTGTAATCGAGGCCAGTTCTGTCGTTGTAAGATCATTGGTTGTTGATGATTTCTTCCAATGCCGTTGAGCTATTAGAATAGTTTTGGACAGTTTTTCCCTTCTCCATTTCCTTACGCAGCAAGACTACTTTGGCTTCTAATGCTTCTTCTTGTTTTCTTTCTTCTAACTTCTTTTGAAGAGACTCTTCAAAACATTTGTGTTCCTCAACTTCAAATTTGAGACCTTGAACTTGACCTTCAAGAGTATTGGAACGGATCTTCTCTGCCTTAAGCTCTTTTCTAAGCTTGACTGCTTCCTTAGAAAATTATTCTATGGTCAATCCTTCTTCTTCATTGCTTCAGACCTCTTGTTTATTGTGCTTCGCCATAAACAATACTCTCTCATTTGCTTCTTCCTCACTGTCATTGTCTTCATCGGATCATGAGCTATCTTCTTTAGAGAGAAAGTTCCTTTTGGATCTTCGCTTGTTGAATTTCTTAAAGCCTTTCTTTCCTTTTGAGTTTCCATCAATTCTGTTTGGACATTTTGCTACAAAATTCCCAACCTCACCAAAGCCGAAACATATCAATGGAAGCTTACCTTTGAATTTTCCCTTACCAATTTTTTTTTTCTCGTAAAGTAAGCATATTCTTCATCTGAAAGACCTTCTCCATCATTTTCCTTTTCTTCATACTTGTAGGTGCATGTCTTTTCAATTGAAGGTTGTTTGTCCTTATTGGTTTTCTTAGATGCAACGAATGTAGTTTCTAGATGTGAAGTACCCTCTTCTTCATCAAGTCTCATTTCATATGCTATGAGAACTCCATGTAATTCTCTTTTCTGAGTTTGTCCAGATTTGCACTGTATTCTAAGACCGATACCTTTGGGTTGAATCTCCTTGGTAACATTCTAGGAATACTTCGTAAAATAGTCTTCTTGTCAACTCGCTCTCCCAATCCTTCCAGAGTATTGGTTATTTCATCAACGTATTGGAAGTATGCAGCAATGTTGCAATATTCTTTCATTCTTAGTTGCTCAAATTTTTCTCTATAGATTTGAAGCTTTTCTTCTTTGATATTTGATTCACCTACATATATATTCTCAAGCTTGTCCCATACATTTTTGGCAGTTTTACAACCCAAAACCTTATGACAAGTAGATTAAATAAGTCCACTGATAATAATATTCTTTGCTTTTGGATCATTTACCAAACTCTTCTTACCTTGTTCATCCGCGGTTGATGTAACTCCATTTTGAATAGTGTCCCATACTTCATAAACTTCCACCAAGAGATAGACCTCCATTCTTCCTTTCTAGAGTGCATAATTATTTTCATTGAACAGAGGTACACCATTCTTGGTATGCTTCATGACCTCCTTTCACCTGTTAAACTGCTATTGAAGGAACCATGCTTTGATACCAATTGTTGGAAATAATGAGAGGGAGGGTGAATCAGTATTCCTTTCAATTAGAGCATTAGTTAATCTTCAATTATTATCAGTGTTTGTACAATGATAGTAGTAAATAAAAGGAACACAAATGCACATAGTTTTTAAGGTGGAAACCCACTCCGAGACAAAAACCACCTAATTCTTTTCTAATAATTCTTTAATATACAACGCCAATTGAAAATTAAGCTCCAACTTCCTAGAATCTAGAAAAGCATTCTTCTCTAGCTCCCACTGGATGGATGCTCCAACGCCCGAGATTCTTTAGTAGTCAACTGAATGGATTCCCCAACACCCAATGAGCTACAACTCACCCTAGCACCACCCTACCACCCTATAGAAGAATAAAGGAAGAATGGACTCCCATACCAGGGAAAATGGTCCACTTTACAATGATATATAATGATGATGAAGAAGAAAACACACTAGACCATAACCCCAACTATGACAAAACCACCTACTGATGATCCTAGACCTCCCCACACTGCCTCTTCAGCTCTTGTCAGATAGACACTAGTACAATTTTTACAATAATGTATTTACAATGACTTAGCACAATGATACCTTTACAGTGACTCTATGCAGTGCTACCCACTTCAAGACTTCATGTGATGAAATTCTTCTACTATTCTACACCTTGGTTACTACTCTTTTCATGCTACCCTCTGATACACCTTGCTTTTCTTTTCAGCCCTATAAATTCTAGTCCTTTGCACCCCTTGACAACACATGATCTAGTTTTTTCTTTCCTTCTAGGAGCTCGATATTGAATCTGTTGCATCTATGTTATTTCAGATCCCCAATATGTAATTTTCAGTCCTGTAGTATTCCTTTGAGTCTTCTTTCCAATTCCATAGGTCTGACCCAATTTGGATTCTTCAAGGGAGAGTTATGCCCAATCACTCGCAATGTTGCAAATATGGATTGTTTCAGTATAGAGAAATTATACAATGTGCCACATGTCACTGTTTCTTCATTCGGCTCTAAAATTTATAGAGAGTAAACTATAGTCCATGCACTATCTCCCAATTTTTACAAAATTCCAATCTTATACTCAGAGAAAGCGTTATGAGGATTTTCCCAAGGTCACTTCTTTGAGATGAATTTCAGGAGCCTTCAAAAACACTTACTTCCACAAATCATATCTCCAAAAATTTTGTGCACCTTGATCTGAAATTTTCACAGGAACTTCCTCGGGATTTTGGCTTCGCGTCATAAAAATTTCAGCTTCTAAAACTTCACAAAAAAAACGTTAGAGTGAAAATTCCACAATGACCTGTTTCAGATGGCGAAATCAATTGCATAAGGAGGATATGAGGATCAGAATTTATATAAATTCTTAGGTTGAGAGGGGCTTCAACAAGTGAACGTGGTAGGGATTTTAAAAGCTTAAAAAATATTAATTATGAATTTTCAGCGACCAATGCCACAACCCCATGGGATTTTACCCCACTAACTGGGGTTACAAACTTCAAACATGAATATCTCTCAAACCATGAAGAATTATGTGGTGTGCCATATATCAACGAAAACATATCGACAAGAAGAAACCATAAAAAGCATTCTTGACCCAGAATATAGTAATTTGGTAGGTCAAAATTTCCATGCAATATTGGGGTAGCCCTTGGTGCTGCTTGGGTTGACATCAATGACAACCACTGATCAACATAATTTTCATGTTATAACAATAAGATTTAGAACACATAAAAGTTTATGGAATACTTAAAAAAAGTAACATAAACAATTGAAATTTATACTTCACTGAGATAGCTCAACACATGAATCCTATAACGAAGTTTCTTTATATATTGTTCATTCTATCGACTGGAAATTGGTACAATAACCCTTTGCAAAAGATCAGTCAGCTACTGAAGCATTTAGAAATCCACACTTGACCGACCCTTGAAATTTCAAATGATGAAGTATTTATACAAAAAAATTATAAAAAAATATCGAATTAGAAAAAAAATATCCTCTCAACTGACTAGGATTTATTATAGGAAAGAAAAATATCTTTATACAAAAAAATAGAGAGACTTTCGACTGACTGATATCTGGCCCTATTTCTTTCATTTGTTTGCTCTTTTACCCTTTATAGTAAATCATACCACTTATGCCACGTTTCCTCATCTCGGATATTTATTTTCATCATCCTTCGGTAAATCTTGTCTACTTTAGAATATTTGGAAAAAGTAGGCTTATTTACAAAACCGTGATTTATCTCATGCTGAAGGTAAAGGAAGTTCTTGAAAGTTTGGAGGACGACCTTGCTTGTGGGAGTGCCTTTCATTGAAGAAATGTGAGAAGTTTCTTTGGCTACCTCCCTCAATTTTTTGACATAATCCTCATGCCTCATGAGTTTATCATTTATTAATAATGGACTAGACAAACCCTTCTATGTCAATATATCAAGTTTGCTGAAAAACGTATTCACTATGATTTCCAAGACTTAGCATTTTTCCTCAAGATGCAGCATTAGATTTATTTCTGAAATCATTTTTTTCATTTCTAAAATAGTTTTTGTTATGTCCTCTATCCCAATTTATTCCAATTCATATTTATTTTTAGAATTATGGGATTTTAATAGTTCAGAGCCTTCTTTTGGTTTATTTCCAAGATCAACTTTTACTTTCTGAATTTCCTCACCAGCTTCCTTTAACAAGTCATTCTGCTCGAATATAATCTAGATAGAGGGCCAAATATCATTAACAAAGTTAATTATATTGGACCATAATTGCTGCTTAGCTTGGGCTAAAGGTTATGTCAATTATAAATCTTTCTCCAACTGGTGGATTCTATTATTGAGTCTATTGACTTTGTGTGCTTCAGTTTGATGTGCTATTTCAGCTAATTTATTTTCATTTTATAAAATTTTATCTGTTCTTTGAGCTTATTAATTTATGTATTCTAAATGGACATATCTTCCATTTCTTTTATTAATTTGCTGGCCTCATCAGTGGGATGGGTTTTTGGTATTGCTAATGCTAATGTTGATGTAGATTCTCATGCTAATGTAGATATTGATGCTGATGTAGATACTATGGGAATAGCAGTAGTGGGAACTGCTTCCATGCTAGATTTTTTTTCCTTTACAAACTTATCCATCTCTGTCTCCATTTCCTTTAGTTGAGCTATCAACTGGATGATTAAATTCATCATCTCATCCTTTTGATTGTTTGTCTCCATAACCTCCTTAGTTTGGGGATGCTCAGTAGTTGGTAGCTTTAACTATTTCTTCAGTGCATCTATGTCTGCATTTTTCTCTTTCACCAATTCTTCTGCTACCTTGAGGTTAGTTGGATTGTAGCCAATTTCAATTACCAACTCTTCCAGTGACTTTATTATGTTACGTTTTTCTTGTGATAAGGCTTTCTCTAGCTTTAACTATGACTTTACATTTTCTAGGGAGTTCTACAACTTTTGCACGCTTAGAGATTTATGTGTCATGGTATAATATATCATCTCTCCTTCCTGCTTATGGAATTCAATTTGGCTAATTGGATGAACATCGTTGGAAAGAACATCAAATCTTGTTTTAGTGTAATCTATTGATGTTTTAGGGACCTCTACATTTGGCTGTAGGAATGTCATCTGCATTGTCTTTGTCCTAAGGTCAAAACCTGAAAGAAACCTACTCTGATCACTAGGAGTTTCCTTCCATTATTGTGCATATGTAATAGCCTTTAGTGCTTCATTTCTAATTATAATCTCTTTATATTTCTCCATGATTTCCTTCTCCTTCTTAATGGGCTTATTGGATGTTGAAATCTATGTACTATTTTTGATGCAGGGGCATTGGAGTTTAGCGAGCAATGTGAAAGATTGTTCACATGTTGTGGCTAGATGAATTTAAATTTTATTGACTGATGGGTCAAAGCCGGTTTTACTGAGAGGGTTGGATCTCTCAACAAATTGTTATCATTTATTTATGTAATAAATCAAGAGACTATATTTAATTAGATTTAGAGATAAGTTGTTTGAATAGGTGTGAGATTGTTGAGCATATCTAGCTTCGGTTGATAGATTTAAGGAGAAGATTATGTAATTAGGATTTTCTTAAGATAAGAGAATATGATCTTGAAGAGGAGGATCTCTGTTATGTAATAATGATATAAATTGTAAAATAAGAAACAGAGGAATTCGAATTTGGCCGTGGAGGACTTGAATTAGAGGAATTTTCCTTTGCTTTTAATAAAATTGCAGAGTTTCATTTATCAGTTGTTTCTTGGCAAGTTTCCGGAGGTTTCACCTTCGAAACTCTATTTGAATTTTGTATCTTCTATGTGGTATTGAACACCATTTAAATTACGCATTAGTCTCTGTGCAAGAAGGAATTGTATGTATTCAAACCTGTATGAGGAAATTGGAAGAAATTGAAGTAAATTTCGATTTTGTGCTTGAGATTGAATGATAGCGAATGTCATTGTTCGTTAAATTATTGATCTCTCTATAAATCAGGACGATTTGAATAAAACTTTATTTCTCTTGGTTGAGATCAAACTGTTAATTGACCCATGTCATTGGTTACCAGCGAGGGATGAAGGTTTCCAAATGAAGCAAGTTTAAACAGAACGTAGTGCGAAATTCCATGGGTTAAAGGCTTTGAAAACATATTTTTCAAGTGAGTTGGTTTGGAAATAAAACCACTGGTCTCACGCAATAATTGAGCCAGAAGTGATTTCATCAGATGGAACACGAACCAATTAATTTGCAACTCGTCATGTTGTCAAAAAACCCAGTCTTGCGTGACTTTTTTTTGTTAAATTTCGAGGGATGATTGAATGCAATAATCATTCGATTTCATTGTGTTGGGGATCTAAAGGTAATTGCATTGGAAGTCACACTGAGTTTAAACAAAGGTATGGACCAACATTTTTCAATTTGTAAGTTTTTATTAAGAATTTGAAGTCCGAACATGTGGGCCCGAAAGAGTTTAAATGTTGATTAAAACACGCTACAACATTACATTTCCGAGAATAAAGAAAAAGTCATTCCAATGATTTTAATGTTGTAAGGTTTGATATTGGTTCAAAAGGTTTTGAAACATTGATTTAAATGCTTTTTAATGTTATATTCCTGAAGGCTTAACCACTGTATGGAAGTCAAGGTATTATAATCTCAAGGGATCCTAAGTATTGATTTTAATGAGTTTGAATGGTTTCAAGGATTTGTAATATTGCTTTTTATAAAAAAGGTTAATATTATTTAAGGGAATTTTAAAACTATTGTGAATTTCATTAATCAAATCTCATAAATTTGATGAATGAAAGTGAAAAGAAGGAACTGGAACAGATTCCCCCAGAATTAGAAAATATTGTGCAAAAATTTGAACATCTCTCCTTAATGCCTGCACCCACTCATCCATCATTAATGGTATCAGAGTAGAATTTAGAGCATTTTTCAGATATTTAACATGCTTATAAAAGTCAGAAGAAGAAATCCAGCATAGCTGTCAGAATTGGTAGAGGCGCTGCTGGTAGAAGAAGAGGTAGGCCAGTTGCAAATGCTGAAGTACTGGAGACTATGCAGCAGATCCAAGCCAGATTGGAAGCAATTGAAGTAGGACACCCGAGAGATCCTGAAGATGTCAGTGAACCTGAATCTAAAGAAGAAGAAGAAAATATTGAGCTTACCCCTGATATGAGATTTTTTAAATCAGTTTTAGGCTCTACATCGAGGCCTAGACTTGAAGTATCAACTTTTGGAGGAGCATTGAATCCAGAAGAGTTGATAGACTGGATCAATGAGATGAATAAATGCTTTGATTATGAAGAGATGGGTGAAGAAAAGAGAGTTAAATTTTCAATCACAAGGTTGAAAGGACATGCAGCACTTTGGTGGGATGGAGTGCAAACAGAGAGAAGGAGAGTTGGTAAGAATCCAATAAAAAATTGTAGCAAAATGGTGGAAAAGCTGAGAGGTAAGTTTTTGCCTAGTGATTATCATCTTTCACTATTTAGACAAATGCAGAATCTTAGATAGAGATTAATGACAGTGAAAGAGTACACGGAAGAATTTTACAAAGTGAGCATAAGAGCAGGGCAAATCCAAGACATAGTAGAGAAGATTTCCAAGTACATAAATGGTCTCAGAATGGAGATCCAAGATGAGATAAGTATATTGTCTCCTAAGAAAGTAGAAGAGACTTACCAGATGGTCTTAAAAGCTGAAAATAAACTCTTGAGAAAACATTCTGCCAAAGGAAGAGGTACTTTCCGAGGAAAGGGAAGTCAAGGTGGTAGAGGAAGACCTACAACACCAAGAGATGGAGCTAGCAGCAGCTCACCTCAGCATGCACACACAGAAGGTGATGCAAGTGGTAGAAGGAGTTCCTACAGAAGAAGAGGAGGTAGAAGAAGAGGAAGAGAAGTGAGATGTTACAGATGTAACAAATTGGGACATAGAGCCTATGAGTGCCCAAAGAAAGAGAATGTGGGTACAAGTCAGAGAAATGCAATTGTTGCTCAGACTGGAGAAGAAGCAGAAAAGTTGCCTGAAACAGAGAGAGAAATTGTGCCAGAGAAAGGAGAATCTTTGGTTATTAACAAGGTTTTGTTGAAACAAATAAAGGAAGTTCATGAGCCAGCACAGAGGAAAAAATTGTTCAGAAGTGTATGCAAAGTTCAAGGGAAATTTTGTCAATTTCTCATTGATAGTGGCAGCACAGACAATTTGGTCTCTACAGAGGTGATAGATAAATTAAAATTGAAGACAAGGGAACATCCAACACCCTACAAGGTGTCATGGTTTCAGAAGGGACACGAGCTGATTGTGAAAGAACAATCTGAAATAGAATTGCAGATGGGCAGCTACAAAGATAAAATCAGGTGTGATGTGATGCCTATGGATGTGTGTCACATACTGCTAGGTAGACCTTGACAGTATGACAGAGCAGCAGTGCATGATGGTAAGAGGAACACTTACAAGTTTTTCAAGGATGGTATGAATCAAACATTGTTACCTATGGAAGAAGGAGATGCATCAAGAAAAAATTGTGATCCAAATACTTTATTGTTAAGAGGGAAAGAATATTTGTATCAGATTGAAGATGATGAGGTAAATTTTGCTTTATTTTGAAAACCTAAGACAGTGTTTACTTCTACTAAAATTTTTGATTTTCCAATTGAAATTCAAGAAATGTTGGACAATTATTGTGATATTATTGTGGATGATTTTCTTGATGAATTACCACATTCTTGAAGTCTCGAAAATCACTGCTTCAAACATTGGGGGATAACCACCCAATCGGAAACTTAGCACAACTCCTTTTCCATTTGGTGTGGTGGCTCTGACTGGATTTATAGGACCAGTTTCCTAGTAATTTAAATGGGTTGGTAATGGAATGATTGAATGAAGGGAAAATGGGACTAAATGACTAAAATAAAACTATTTAAACTAACTTAAAACTGATAATATAATTCTAAAACTAACTCGGGCATCAAATGTGAATACAACTTTAAATGGTTTCAATTGAACAATAACCATGAAAATGTATTATAGCTTAATTGAAATATGCAGTGACAAATAAAGATAACTCTATTTAATAAATTAAACAAAGTTATAATAACATATTGCATTTATCATCATATATCGTTTTTATATATTGTAAAGGATAAATATTTCTACACACTCAGAAATGATATGTATAAAGAAATATTGTAAAGAGAATACACATAAATGATAGCAATTTTAAAAGAGAATATCACATAACATAAGAAACTAACAGTGAATAGATGAAATACCATATCCATCCCGATACTTTCCAATGCAATCTGATATCCAAATCCAGCAACTTGAATGTAAAATCAACTCCAAGATACACAAATGCAATTCTTAAAGGCATTTTCACACAGAATCACCAGATGTGATCCTTTATAAAAATATAGGAGTCAATGGAGTACAGAAATGTAATCTCCAAGTAAAAAATATTACAAATTCAGGATCCCTTTCTAAATGCATGAAAGGGGTTTAAATAGATACTTAACAAAATAACTAAAACTATTCCTACAATCTATCTAAATCAAAAATCTAGAATAGAAATGTGATCTTAAGGTAAACCGACTCATTGATTATCTTCTATGTTTGATGTGTCCAGATGGTAGATTTTGAGCATTTCCTTCACTTCTTCAAGATGAGTAAGCTTTGAGTGCAATTGCCCTATATATGTGGCATCAGAGAATTCAGGAATGATGCAATCGATGGCATTTGAAAGAAATTTTATTTTTGTCTGTTGACTATTCGGCTTGATAAGATAGGTCCACATTGTATCCCATTATATTCCTTGTAGTTGGCCAATTTGTTGATTTTTATTAATTATCTCTTGTTTCCATCTGTGATCAGCTTCTTTTACCCTAGGTAATTGGCCGGGAGTACAATATGCAATTAAATTGATTGCATATAGGTTATCATTCACCAGTTTTGTTACATTGTTCATTATGCTTTTAGCTCTAGATGTAGCTCTTTCTGCTTTGATCAAACATTGTTCCCATTCTGTAAAAATAATTTCTTTATGTCTCTCCATAATCTTGGGAAGATTTGCTTTTCTTCCCGATTCTGAGTCTTGCCATAAAATAAATTCAGAGATATTTTCAACAGCTTCATCAAATTCAATTTTAAGAGTGACTCCTTCATCTACCAAGGAAGATGTTAATTCACATAGGGATTCTGCTTCTGTAACTTTTAGACAAAATTCATTTAATTGTTGAGACAATAACTTGTTTGTCTCCAGGGCTTCATTTTTGAATTGATCCAAACTGGGCTAATTCTTGAACTTGTCTAATTTAGATTGAAACATCTTCTCTTGCTCAATCTTTGAAGTCTGTTGATTTTGTAGAAAATATGTAATTTTTCTATTTCTTGATTTCGCTGTTGTTTCTTTTCTAAAGTTTGTTGATCAATATTTTCATTTTCAACAGCAAGCTGCTCTTCTAATTACTTAGATTTGAGCTCTCCATCCTACAATTGTTGTTCTAACTGAATGATTTTCTGTTGGTTCTCTGAAACCTATTCTTCTAACATGGCTATTTGCACATCCTTTTGCTTCATTAAATATGTAACTTCAGAGGCTTTGTCTATAGTAGCAGCACTATAGGCACCTGCATACTGGGATAATTTGGTGAGATGCTCAGATGGATTCACCTCAACATTCTTATAAAAAATATTCATGAATTCTACCTGTGATGTCAAAAGTGCTTCTTGATCAGTTCTCCTCCTTTTCCTCTGTTTTCTCACAACAGACCTATGTTTAAGACTGTAAAATATATCCAGAGGAGGGATTTCTTCTATCTTCAACATGATCTCACTTGTGGGATTTTCAGGGATGATTTCTATATCCTGGTCTTTCGGATCATCAACTTGGGGAGTATTCTGTTGTCCTATTTTTTGGGCAAATTGTTCATATTGGCTCAGGAAATGAGGAGAAACAATAATTTTAGTAGCTTCTTCTCCTCCAAGTTGAGAATTTGAACTATTGTTTATATCACTTTTTGGTGCCTGTTCACTATTTTTATTGTCTATGCCTCCTTTTTCAGTATGCGCATTGGCATCAGTACTTGTGCTTTATTTTCTTGCCTAGGCCGAAGACTGCTATACATCAATCTTAGCAGTTGTTTCTATCTTTTCAGTATCAACTTTGCTACTAATATCTTTCTTTTGTATAGTAGGATTAGTTCCTGTTACTTCTTTACCAGATGTATTCCCTGTTTCTCTTTTTTGTGATTCATATTCCCATGTAGAAACTCTCAACTGATCCAGAGGAACTTTGAGTAACCTCTGACTTCTAAATAACAAAAAATTATTCATTTCTTCGGCCTGAAGTGTGGACTTGGCCAAATAAAAAACTTCAGACATTTTATCTACAGAAACAAATAAATCATCAAACATATTTGGTTCATGTTCAAACCGAGCAATTGAAACAGAAGTAGTAAAATAATATGCCACATTCCTAGGATCATATTGCCTCCTTGGGATTGTTAAAAGCTTGAGATCGGTTAGCTTAAAAACTAATTTCTCAACATGGACAAAATTTCTAAGTGTATAGTCACCACATTTAAAAGGAAAAGTAGGCCACATAATCTTCTTACTGTTCTTCAAAGTTCTAGATATGCCTTCTACTGTCAGCTGATAAGAAATTTTATGTGCTAACAGTTTGTCTGGAAAATACAAAGGAAGGATGTGTGGTTCTACGATACTTCCAAAAACTCTGATATATGTGAACTTTTCCTCTCCGAACCAATCTCCAATTGAGGACAGATCAACTCTAGCTTTGTTGGAATTTCTAAGAGGGAATCAGCCAAAAATGATTTGGTAAATCGGAATAAGAAAACCATGACAGACTCTGTAAACATGACTTCTGAAATGCCCCTTCCATAAGAACTTGTGATATATATGAATTGGAACAGGCTCTTTAGGAGTCCATTTCCATCCTAATAAGGGGAATTCATAATTGAAACAAAGGGCATCTAGGATATAAGCACAAAAATAAAAAGGAGTGGAATTTCCTGAATTTTTTTCCTATCTGTACTCAAGAATTCTGTTGGCTATCTTATCAGACAGAATGACAGCCCAATCCATTATCTCAGAACTAACAGTAGAATGAATTAATGGGACCATTTGAATGGAAAACATAGCCGAGTAATCATTTCCAAACAATCTACACATCATTGTTGTGGCATAATAGTATGGAGGAAAAAGAGACTCCACAGAGTACATACATGATGCCTCGTGTCTGTGATTTTCAGGAGCCCTTCTCCATTCTCTAATTGGTTCTGACTAATTTTCATGATTCGCAGCAAATTCTTTGATAAAATCTTTGTTATAAATCTTCTGTGGGTTTGGAAGGTGGTACATCGCTTTGATGTCTTCTGGTTTGAATGACCCGAATATTGCTCCAGATGAAGAAACAAAGGTTCTGTCTTTCATAGCCACATTATAAATTACCCATCTAATAACATCATAATATGGGAAAATGTTTGCCCGAGCTATAACTCAGTGCAGAAATGAGTTTGCTAATGCACCAAGAAGATTTTCAGAATCAGAGTCTGAGTCGGCTTCGTTAGGAACTGTGGCCTTAGCTTCAACAACTCTAGGGTTTTCCTATTCAAGTAAGTTGTATACATTTTCCCACGTCATTTTACCAAGTCCCTGGCATGAGGTATCTGTAACCAGCTTAAGCTTTCTGGTTTCTCCTTAGGTGGCATAGTGATCACAGGAGCTTTTGTAGCAATGGCGGCTTTCGATTTCCTGAATCTCTTCGACATTTCAGTATCGAGCAGTATTTCTCTTGTTCTGCGAATGGAAAAATTGGATGTTCTATTGTTCTGCAATAACGAAAAGCTTTCAGCCAAGGTGAAGACGTAATAATGAAAACAGCTATACAAAAGGATTATTCGCTGATTTGTATTTATTGTATCCGTGGTTAAAAACTTAAATTCCCGCTAGGGAGTCACACTCATGCATTCAATAACAAAACAAATCATTTTTATTTGTTTGATTTGTGAATTAATGTCAACGTACAATCAGATATTTGGCATATTTCGAAATAAGTGTAGGTATATTACCTTTTAAATCTTTAAAACACGATGAATAATAATATATGAATATTTAAGTTGTATTCGCATCGTGATTCATTTAAAAGGAAAATGAAATAAGACTTATGCCAAATTCCGATTGCGAAGATCGCATTGAATATTTTCAAATGAAATGAACCGTTTAAGAGCTTCTTCGATAATCCGATTGCGATGAAGTGGGGTTTGCCACATCAGAGTCTTTCAACCACATGAATATATTATTTTAATTCTATGAAATGTGATTGCGATGAATCGCATCGCATCAGAAGTATGCAAAAGAAACAAAACACTTTAAATTTTATCCGAAATGCAATTGCGATTGACCACTATCGCATCGGAATTTTACAAAGTGAAAATAAACTTTAAAGAATTCTCTGGTTTTCCGATTTTCGATTACTGTTCATATCGAACATTGTTAAATATAAAGACTTCATATAATATTTTCGATATGATTTAAAGCTTTGTTTTTCATCGGATCGGAAAGTTTTTAAAGGTTTGTACACTTTGTAAATAAAAATATGCAATTTATCCTTTTATCAATGAATCTTTTATTTCTAAAAAATGATTGGGATTTTTCTAAATCTTGTATTTCTATCTAGAAAGAAAGATAAAAAGGGGACCTATTTCTAAATGAGATTTATTCTAAAATTTAAAAATGGGGAGGGTTTTTGTACAGTACAACAATTTTCGATTCACTGGAAGAAACAGTTATCTCTGAAAAAATGAAATGAACACTATATTTCTGGTAAGTAAAAATTTCTAAAGATAATGAAAACTTATTTTAGGATAATTCAAATAAAATCTAACTGGGAAAAAAGAATAAATATCACTTACAATTTCTTTCTAATTCCTTAAAGATAAAAACATTTTTGGGTTATCTCAAGCTTTAATTGGTTGATAATAATAAAGTAAGTGGATTTCTTCAATTTTAGCTTTTGCAATATACTCTATTGTCACAGGCGTTGCCTCTGCTGCCAGCAAATATTCATAGTCTCGACGGGGTTACCTTTTAACCATTAACCATCCATTATCCCATCCAACTAAGATTATGACTTTTTAAAAATAAATTCATAAGACATATTATCTCATGTTTTTTGTCTTTTATTTATTTATTTATTTTAAATTTAAGATCCATTGTTCTGGTTTGGTAGCCAATTAGTAACAATTCCATTCACTAGTTTTAATTAAACGGAACAAGTTGGCTCGTGATGAGACCCCTTGTCTTACTTTTATAAGCCATTACCCTGTTTTGGTATGCAGTATTGGTAATGTCAGTTTTATTACTTCTTATGATCATGGTAATTAGGCTCGTAATGAGACCTCTTATCTCCTAAATTTTGTCATATAATTTCTTAGAATTACATTCTAAAAAATCACAACCAAAATGGATGGGGTGAAATATTTGTATCCTTAAGAATAAATGGATGACAATTTTCAGAGTTTTTTGTTTGCTAAAGCTTGAAAAAGTATTTACTTTTTAGAGATAACTTTTCTCTGCTTAATAAACTTAAAATGATTTACATTTTCCTTAAGGCTTCAAAAGATCATGCAAATGTTTTGAACAAATTTTCAAAGTTTAACATTTTATTTTAAACTATCCAAAATTGTAATCATTTCCTTGAAAATTCTTATTTACACAAAATAAGTATTTATAACATTCTTTCCAAGACAATATTCTAATATTAAAAAGTCAACTAAAGACTATTAACAACCTTTATTTACAAAAACAAATAAAAATGCAGAAAGGAATATGTACAAGTAAGAAGGGGTTGGCTCCCTATGCAAATAATTTCTTTAAGACAATCCCATTTACAGGAAGAGATTCTCCCTTTCCTGTTAAATCTTGAAGTATGAATATATATGAACCTATCTTTTCAGCAATCTAAAATGGTCCAAGCCACATTTTCTGAAATTTGGTATGCTTACCTTTTTCTTCATGTGCTTTATCCCATTTCAGAACAAGATCACCAATTGACAAATTTTTTGAGCTGGTGGAACTTGAATCAAAAGAAGATTTTACAAGATGTTGATGTTTTTAATGAATATCTTTTGCTTTTTCTCCATCTTCTTCTAATTTAAGGATTAGATCAAATCTCAACTGAATGGATGAAGAAGGATTTTCTTCAATGAATTGCACTAGGGATAATTATGGAAGAGCTAGATTTGATGGTATCGCAGCTTCTTTACCATAAACTAAATTGAAAGGTAAAGTTCCTATAGAAGCTTTAAGAGTAATACGATCAGCCCATATTGCAAATATTAAAGACTTATGCCAATTCTTTTGATTTTGATCAATGGTCCTTTTAATGATTTTGATGAGATTTTTTTTGGTGGATTCAGCTAAACCATTACCTTGTGGATAATAATTTGCTAAATATTTCAATTTAAAACCTCTTTTAATTGCAAATTACATTATACTATTACCAGAAAAATATGATTCATTGTCAAAGACTAGAGCGTTAGGTACACCAAACCTAGCAATGATGAATTGATCGATTAAATCAATAATTGCATCAGAGTTGGCTACCTTTAGAGGAATTGCTTCTACCCACTTTGTGAAGTAATTTGTTGCTGTGAGGATGTACTTATTCTGTTTGGAAGAATTAGGAACTATCTTGCCTATAATATCAAGCCCCCATTGCTCAAATGGTTGCTCAATGTTTACTAGCTGCAAAGGAAAAGCTGGCTTCCTTTGTCTTCCACTAGCAGTTTGGAAAATCTTGCACTTTCTCACATAATCATGTGTATCCTTGAAAAGGGTAGGCCAATAATATCCAACATGGATGATTTTGTGGGCTGTGGTATCACCTCCAAAATGACCTCCTGCTGGTCCATCATGTAATTCCTGCAATACCTTTTTTGCTTCAGTCTTTTCAAGACATCTTAATAGGATTGAATCATAATTCTTTTTGAATAACACATCATCAATGATTTCATATTTAGTAGCCTTCAATCTTAAAGCACGTTTATTCTTATAGCTGAGATTAGAAGGAGCATACCCATTTTTCAAGTAAAATATCAGATCAACATACTGAGATTCAGAATCTGTAACACTTATCTGACTTACTTGAACAACATTTTCTGGATCTTGATTTTCTGGTATGTTATGAGCTCCTTCTAATAATCTACAAAAACTTTGTCCTCTAAAAATATTTTCTAGTTTAATATCAAATCATATTCTTGCAAAGCTGTCACCCAATTAGCCCTTTTTTCTCCTACTTCTCTTTGAATTAGTAATTGTCTTATTGCAGAGAATGGGACAATAACCTTTGTGTGTGTTTTTAAGAGAAAAGGTCTAAAATTTTTGATTGACTTAAATACAGAGAAGGATTTTTTTTTAGCATCAGAATAATTCAGCTCAGCTCCTTGCAGATTCGAGCTGAAGAAAGAAATCGGTGCTTCAATTTGTTGATCATTGAGCTGTGTTAAAACAACAACATAAGATGTTTCGGTTGCCAAAGTATACAGAATAAAATCTTTAGAAAAATTGGGAGTATTTAATGCAGGTGCATCAATGATTGCCTTCTTGATCCCATCAAAGGCTTCTTTTTCCTTATATCCCCATTTGAATAGCAAATTTTTCTTAATCATATTCTGCATAGGTAAAACAATTTGAGAAAAATATGGAATGAATATTTTTACAAAATTAATCTGACCTAAAAATGATTGCATGGAATTTTTATTATGAGGTAAAGAAATATCAGAAATTTCTTTAACTCTATCAAGATCGATATATATACCATATTTTGACACAACAAACCATAAGAGCTTTCCTTGATCAAGAGCAAAGAAGGATTTCCTTGGGTTTAAGGAAATACCAAACCTTCTACCTCTTTTAAATATTTGTTTCATATCATGTAGATGATTGGATCTCTTTTTTGAATAAACTGTTATGTCATCAAGATAAATAACAACTGATCTATTAATCAGACCCTTGAATGCTATGTCCATGGCTCTCTGGAAAGTAGCTCCTGCATTTACTAAACCAAAAGGCATTTTCTGATAAGCATAAGTTCCCCATTTGGTTCTGAAAGTGGTTTTCAACCTATCATCTGGATGTACTAGAATTTTATTATACCCTGAGAATCCATCAAGGAAGGACATGAGTTCAAAACCAGCTACCTTTTGGATAATTTGCTCCATGGTTGGCAATGGGAAATTGTCTTTTTGGGATGCCTTGTTTAAATTCTTGAAATCAATACAGATTCTAATATCACCATTTTTCTTCCTAACAGGTACCATATTGGAAACCCAATTGGAATGCCTTATAGGAAAAATGATTTTGGCTTTCAGAAGTTTGTTGAGTTCTGTTTTGATTTGATCCTCAAGATTTGGATGGATCTTTCTTAAATTCTGTTGAATAGACTTAACATCACATAGCATTGGATTTGTGTGTTGAATTACAGAAGTATCATAAGTCTTTAAATCCTCATAATTCCAAGCGAAGACATTTTTATATTTACTCGGAAGTTTAATAAAAGCAGATCTTTCTTCTGGAGTTAAATTGAGACCTAGATTAACATTATAAGGTTTAGAATCAGAGCCAAGATTGACTAATTCAAAATTCAAAGTTGAACTTTGAATTTTAGCATTAGTAACTCTCTTGAATCTGTCTTTAATATCATAAAGATCCTCAAGTTTAACAACAGATTTAGGGATCGGATTTTCATTATTTCTTGAAGTAATTTGCAGATCATGATCATCTTCATCAATAATTTGTTCATCATATGATTTCTCTGAAGTTAATAAATTCAAAATATATTGATCATGGTAGAATACTCTCTAGTTAGTAATATTATCTGGGACAGATGGGCAAAAAATCAACTCTACTAAAAATCTATCAGGACTGCAATATTCAGTAGGAAGGAGTTTGGACGCAACATTAGCTAATAAGTCAGCTGATGTGTTTTTATTTCTGGGAATAAAAGAGATATTAAATGCTAGAAATTGAGTGGTAAGGTCCTGTACTAGGGTTTGATAATGTTTAAGATGTCCGAAAGACAATGAATGGTATTCCTCACTTGTCTTATGACAATTTCGGAATCTCCATATATTTTCAAGTATTTTACATTTAACCCTATAGCCTTATAAAGCCCTTAAATCAAGGCTTCATATTCAGCAATATTATTAGTGCACTCAAATTCTAATCTACATGATAGCATGGTTTTCTCTCCGTCAGGATCTATTAAAATGCATCATGCTCCTGCTCCATTGTTAGATTTTGATCCATCAAAGTAAAGTGACCAAAATAAACTTCTATCTATAGGTTTATCTACAAATGAATCAGAAATATTAACAATTCTAGAAGAATCAGATTGCAAAAAAATTTCAATTTGAGAAACAAAAGTATTTACAGAAAATGGTGATTGTGGTGCAGTAAAATTTCCAAGAAATGACTCAGCAGAATAACCTCCACTAATATTATTATTGAAAGCTATAGGTTTGTTTAGTTGTTCAAATTCAGTTACAGTATGTGTCATATGTTTTTCTCGCTCGATTTTGATTTGATTTGGTTTCCCTTTGTAGGGAAGCCACATATGTGAAAAATCGGTTGAGATATATCCATTAAGTTTCGCAGACCAGTCTCTGCTTAAGACTAACCCATAGAATTCAGGAATATCTACAATTACAATATCAATTCTTTGGACAATCCTAGGATCGGAAGCTATTCTGATGGTAACTGAATTGATTTCTCCTACAACTTGAACTTTAGAGAGATCCAATTGTACAATATGAACAACAGACTTCCGTGGTTCAATATTCAATTTAACACAGACTGAAGAAGGAATTATATTAGAGGATGCTCCAGAATCAATTAAACAATTATGAAAATTCTTATTGTAGATTGCATAAGTCAACAAAAATGGAGGTGTCTGAGAATTTGATCTTTCTCCAATAAGAACAATGTTTGTTGCATCTACTTTTTCTGGTGGCTTACCAGTCCCTTTAGCTACTTTAGCTACTACACCACTTGGTAGAGAAGCAATAGGTGTAGCATTTAACTCTTTTAATAGCAACTTTTGTTGATGTTTAATTTTGTTGAGTTCATGTAATGAGATGTTCGCTCTATTCTTTTTCATGTCCTCAACAATATTATAATCCATCGCATCTGATACCACCAGAGTCTTGGATGATGACGTGAGAAGATTATGAGATGATGGCTGATTCTGAGTGGGTAAGGGAGAAGCTCTCTTTGCAAGGGTTTTGTCTTTAGTACTTGGAGTTGTATTTTTCTTCTTTGGAACAGTTTGAAAAGGTTCTGATGTAGATTTGCTCCTTGTACTCATAGGCATATATTCTTGTTCCATTTCACTATCTGAATTAGGGAGAATGAAATCCCACATTCCATTTAGTTCAGCTATTTCTTCCCTTTCATCTTCTTCATCTGACATTAGAGGAGTTTCTTCTTCTTCTTCATCTTCTGATTCTGCATTAGAGATTGCATTGGGCGGTTTTGATTCAGCTTGATTTCTCTTGAAATTTCTAAATGGTCTCTTTGTAGAAGTCTCTGGTACTTGCTTTTGGATCTCAACCATCTCATTAGACATGGTTTTAAGGACTTTCTATAAACGTTCCATGTCATATGGATCTCTTGGTGTCTTTTTCTTGGAATCATCTTTGAAAGTGACTTTCTTTGATTTTCTTTCCTCAATAGCATTTTTCTTATCTAGAGCAATAATTCGTTTTTCAACTGAAATAGCTTCTTTCATATTCTCAGCTAAAGTTGGTTTTGCAGCTATATCTACAAAAATTGCTATGTTTTAGGGCAAAGCATTAATATACCATTCACTTCTAACATGTTCACTAGGTTTAGATGTTGTATGGATCTTATTCAAGAGTTTATTAAATCGAGAGTTAAAATCTTTAATGGGTTCCTAGGGTTAAGTCTTTAAATTGGAGAGATCGTTGATTAAGGTAGTGATTGATCTATCATCTCCATATTTAGTTAAAAATTGCTCTTCAAACATATCCCAATTAGTAATAGAATCAGAAGGTAAGGAAAAGTACCAAGATCCTGTTTTTCCTTAGAAGGTATAGGGAAATAACCTGACTACAATATTTTCCTGGACTACTTGATTTAAATTTATAGCATGCATAAAGTTATTGATATGTTCTTTCGCTTGTATACCAGTATCTGGACTAAACTTTGGCAACCATTTTTTAGGATGATCAGGTAGATCATGCAAAGGTGCAGCCATATTTACAACTCCCGGTCTATTCGATGGTCTTTGTGCCATTGCTGTGATGATGGTAGAAGAACTAGAAGTGATAATTGGTGTATGAGTAGTAACAGTTGAAGTACTAGAAGAGACAATATATGTTTGAACAGATGTAGTTTGAGGAGATGATGATGAGACTATTGCACTTTTCTGATTTGGAGCTTGGGAAACAGATGATTGAATATGCGATGAAGAACTAGTACCACTTTCTGTTTCCGATGGAGTTTTTCTTATTTTGACTCTACTAGGTATAAGGAATTCTTTTGGGGAAATCCCAAGTTTTTCACTCTGTGACCTAGTGAGAGGTCTGGAAGGAAGAAACTGCGAGGTGACACTACCTTCAGATAATTCTGATTCTTCTAATGATAACGAGAATCCTTGAAGTTAATGAACTAAAGCTTCGACTTCATGGGATTCAGGAGTTGGATTATCTAATTGATCTGAGACTTTTGTAGTGGTTGTTTGAATGCTTTTTATCAATTTCTTCTCTTTTTATTTGAGATGTGGAAGAAATTGAAGGTGATGAGGGTGATGTGCTCTTAGAATGGCTTTCGGATTTGGATTTATCTGCCATTCATAGCTTTGGCCCTCCTTCTAGTGCCAAAAATGTTGAAGCCTCGAAAATCGCTACTTCAAACATTGGGGGATAACCACCCGGTCGGGACCTTAGAATAGCTCCTTTTCCATTTGGTGTAGTGGCACCAACTGGATTTACAGGACCCGTTTCCTAGTAATTTAAATGAGTTTGTAATGGAATGATTGAATGAAGGGAAAATGGGACTAAATGACTAAAATAAAACTATTTAAACTAAGTTAAAACTCATAATATAATTCTAAAACTAACCCGGGCATCAAATGTGAATACAACTTTAAATGGTTTCAATTGAACAATAACCATGAAAATGTATTATAGCTTAATTGAAATATGGAGTAACAAATAAAGATAACTCTATTTAAGAAATTAAACAGAGTTATAATAACATATTGCATTTATCATCATATATCGTGTGTATATATTGTAAAGGACAAATATTTCTACACACTCACAAATGATATGTATAAAGAAATATTGTAAAGAGAATACACATAAACGATAGAAATTTTAAAAGAGAATATCACATAACATAAGAAACTAACAGTGAATGGATAGAAATATCATATCCATCTCGATACTTTCCAATGCAATCTGATATCCAAATCCAGCAACTTCAATGTAAAATCAACTCCAAGGTACAGAAATACAATTCTTAAAGGCAATTTCGCATAGAATCACCAGATGTGATCCTTTATAAAAATATAGGAGTCAATGGAGTACAGAAATGTAATCTCCAAGTCAAAAATATTACAAATTCAGGACCCCTTTCTAAATGCATGAAAGGGGTTTAAATATATACTTAACAAAATAACTAAAACTATTCCTACAATCTATCTAAATCAAAAATATGGAACATAAATGCGATCTTGAGGTAAACCGACTCATTGATTATCCGTTGTGTTTGATGTGCCCAGATGGCAAATTTTGAGCATTTCCTTCACTTCTTCAGGATGAGTAAGCTTTGAGTGCAACCACCCTGTATATGTGGCATCAGAGAATTCGGGAATGATGCAATCAATGGCATTTGAAAGAAATTTTCTTGTTGTCTGTTCACTGTGCGGCTTGATAAGATAGGTCCACATTGTATCCCATGATATTCCTTGTAGTTGGCCAATTTTCTGATTTTTATTAATTATCTCTTGTTTCCATCTATGATCAGTTTCTTTTACCCTAGGTAATTGGCTGGGAGTACAATCTGCAATTAAATTGATTACATATAGGTTATCATTCACTAGTTGTGTTACATTGTTCATTATGCTTTTAGCTCTAGATGTAGCTCTTTCTGCTTTGATCAAACGTTGTTCCCATTCTGCAAAAATAATTTCTTTATGTCTCTCCATAATCTTGGGAAGATTTTCTTTCCTTCCTGATTCTGAGTCTTGCCATAAAAGAAATTCAGAGATATTTTCATCAACTTCATCAAATTCAATTTTAAGAGTGACTCCCTCATCTACCAAGGAAGATGTTAATTCACATAGGGATTCTGCTTCTGCAACTTTTAGACAAAATTCATTTAATTGCTGAGACAATAACTTGTTTGTCTCCAGGGATTTATTTTTTAATTGATCCAAACTGAGATAATTCTTGAACTTGTCTAATTTAGCTTGAAACATCTTCTCTTGCTCAATCTTTGAAGTCTGCTCATTTTATAGAAGAGTCTGTAATTTTTCTATTTCTTGATTTAGTTGTTGTTGCTTTTCTAAAGTTTGTTGATCAATCTTTTCCTTTTCAACAGCAAGCTGCTCTTCTAATTGCTTAGATTTGAGCTCTCCATCCTGCAATCGCTGTTCTAACTGAATGATTTTATGTTGGTTCTATGAAACCTGTTCTTCTAACATGGCTATTTACACATCCTTTTGCTTCATTAACTATGTAACTTAAGAGGCTTTTTCTATAGTAGTAGCACTATAGGCACCTGCATACTGGGATAATTTGGTGAGATCCTCAGATGGATTCACCTCAACATTCTTATAAACAATATTCATGAATTCCACCTGCGATGTCAAAATTTCTTCTTGATCAGTTCTCCTCCTTTTCCTCTGTTTTCTCACAACAACCCTATGTTTAGGACTGTAAAATATATCCAGAGGAGGGATTTCTTCTATCTTCAACATGATCTCACCTGTGGGATTTTTAGGGATGATTTCTATGTCCTGGTCTTTCGGATCATCAACTTGGGGAGTATTCTATTGTCCTATTTGTTGGGAAAATTGTTCATATTGGCTCAGCAAATGAGAAGAAACAATAAGTTTAGTAGCTTATTCTCCTCCAAGTTGAGAATTTGAACTATTGTTTATAGGTGTCTGTTCAATATTTTTACTGTCTGTGCCTCCTTTTTCAGTATGCACATTGGCATCAGTACCTGTGCTTTATTTTCTTGCTTGGGCCAAACAATGTTGTACATCAATCTTAGCAGCTATTTCTATCTTTTCAGTATCAACTTTGCTGCTAATATCTTTCTTTTGTATAACAGGATTAGTTCCTATTACTTCTTTACCAAATTTATTCCATGTTTCTCTTTGTTGTGATTCATATTCCTGTGTAGAAACTCTCCACTCATCCAGAGGAACTTTGAGTAACCTTTGACTTCTAAATAAAAAAAAATTATTCATTTCTTCAGCCTGAATTGTGGACTTGGCCAAATCAAAAACTTGAGACATTTTATCTACAGAAACAAATAAATCATCAAACATATCTGGTTCATGTTCGAACCGAGCAATTGAAACAGAAGTAGTAAAATCATATGCCACCTTCCTAGGATCATATTGCCTCCCTGGGATTGTTGAAAGCTTGAGATCGGTTAGCTTAACAACTTCTTTCTCAGCATGGACAAAATTGCTAAGAGTATAGTCACCACATTTAAAAGGAAAAGTAGGCCACATAAGCTTCTTGCTGTTCTTCAAAGTTCTAGACATGCCTTCTATTGTTAGCTGATAAGAAATTTCCTGTGCTAACAATTTGTCTAGAACATACAAAGGAAGGATCTGTGGTTCTATGATACTTCCAAAAACTCTGATATATATGAACTTTTCCTCTTCGAACCAATCTCCAATTGAGGGAAAATCAACTCTAGCTTTGTCGGAAAGTCTAGGAGGGAATCGACCAAAAATGATTTGGTAAATTGGAATAAGAAAAGCATGACAGACTCTGTGAACATGACTTCTGAAATTCCCCTTCCATAAGAACTTGTGATATATATGAATTGGAACAAGTTCTTTAGGAGTCCATTTCCATCCTAATAAGTGGAATTCATAATTGAAACAAAGGGCATCTAGGATATAAGCACAAAAATAAAAAGGAGTGGAATTTCCTGAATTTTTGTCCTTTCTGTACTCAAGAATTCTATTGGCTATCTTATCAGACAGAATGACAGCCCAATTCATTATCTCAGAACTAACAGCAGAATGAATTAATGGGACCATTTGAATGGAAAACCTAGCCGAGTTCATTTCCAAAACAATCTATACATCATTGCTGCAGCATAACAATATGGAGGCAAAAGAGACACCACAAAGTACATACTTGATGCCTCATGTCTGTGCTTTTCAGGAGCCCTTCTCCATTCTCTACTTGGTTCTAACTGATTTTCATGATTCACAGCAAATTCTTTGATAAAATCTTTGCTACAAATATTTTGTGGGTCTGGAAGGTGGTACATCGCTTTGATGTTTTCTGGTTTGAATGACCCGAATATTGATCCAGATGCAGAAACAAAGGTTCTGTCTTTGATATCCACATTATCAATTACCCATCTAATAACATCATAATATGGGAAAATGTTTTCCCGAGCTACGACTCGGTGCAGAAATGAGTTCACCAAGAAGATTTTTAGAATCAGAGTCTGAGTCGGCTTCGTCAGGAACTGTGGCCTTAGCTTCAAAAACTCTAGGGTTTTCCTTTTCAAGTAAGTTGTATACATTTTCCCATGTCATTTTACCAAGTCCCTGGCATGAGGTATCTGTAACCAGCTTAAGCTTTGATGGTTTCTCCTTAGGCGGCATAGTGATCACAAGAGCTTTTGCAGCAATGGCAGCTTTCGATTTCCTGAATCTCTTTGACATTTCAGTATCGAGCAGTGTTTCTCTTGTTTTGCGAATAGAAAAATTGGATGTTCTATTTTTCTGCAACAAAGAAAATATTTCAACCAAGGTGAAGACGTAATAATGAAAACAACTATACAAAAGGATTATTCGCTAATTTGTATTTATTATATCCGTGGTTAAAAACTTAAATGCCCTCTATGGAGTCACACTCATGCATTCAATAACAAAACAAATCGTTGTTATTTGTTTGATTTGTGAATTAATGTCAACGTACAATAAGATATTTGGCATATTTCGAAATAAGTGTAGGTATATTACCTTTTAAATCTTTGAAACACGATGAATAATAAATATATGAATATTTAAGTTGTATTTGCATCGTGATTTGTTTAAAAGGAAAATGAAATAAGACTTATGCCAAATTCTGATTGCGAAGATTGCATCGAAGATTTTCAAATGAAATGAACCGTTTAAGAGCTTCTTCGATAATCTGATTGCGATGAAGGGGGGTCCACCGCATCAGAGTCTTTCAACCACATGAATATATTGTTTTAATTGTCCAAAATGTGATTGCGATGAATTGCATCGCATTGGAAGTATGCAAAAGAAACACAACACTTTAAAGTTCATCTGAAATGCGATTGCGATTGAGCGCAATTGCATCGGAATTTTATAAAGCGAAAATAATCTTTAAAGAATTCTCCAATTTTTTGATTTGCGATTATTGTTCATATCGAACATTGTTAAATATAAAGACTTCATATAATATTTTCGATATGATTTAAAGCTTTGTTTTTCGTCGGATCAGAAATTTTTTAAAGGTTTTTACACTTTCTAAATAAAAATATGCAATGTATCCTTTTATCAATGAATCTTTTATTTCCAAAAAATGATTGGGATTTTTCTAAATCTTTTATTTCTATCTAGAAAGAAAGATAAAAAGGGGACCTATTTCTAAATGAGATTTATTCTAAAATTTAAAAATGGGGAGGGTTGTTGTACAGTACAACACACCTGTAATAAGAATCAGCCTTCAGATAAATTTGATTCCAGGATCAAATCTGCCAAAAAAAACAACTTACAGAATGACTCCTACAGAAAATGAAGAAACGAGAAAACAAGTGCAGGAATTGGTTGACAAAGATTTGATCAGAGAAAGTTTGAGTCCTTGTGTAGTAACTACAATGTTGAGTCCGAAGAAAGATGGAGGTTGGAGAATGTGCATTGATTCAAGAGCAATCAACAAGATAACAATCACGTATAGATTTCCTTTTCCTAGAATTGAAGATTTAATGGACTGTTTGAGTGGAGCAAGATAACTTTCAAAATTAGACTTGAAAAGTGGGTATCATCAGATTAGGATAAGGGAAGATGATGAATGGAAAACAACTTTTAGAACAATTGAGGGATTATATGAATGGATGGTAATGGCTTTTGGGTTATCAAATGCACCTAGCACTTTTATGAGGCTCATGAATGAAGTATTAAAGGAATTTATTGGTAAATTTGCAATAGTATATCTAGATGATATATTAATTTACAGAAAAACAAAGGAATAACACCTGAGACATCTTAACTATATCTTAAGGAAGTTACAACAAGAGAAATTACCGATAAATTTAAAGAAATGTTTATTCATGAAAGAAGAATTGGTATATCTAGGTTTTGTTGTTTCTGCTGAAGGACTAAACATGGATCCAGAGAAGGTAAAGGCAATTGTAG
This sequence comes from Pinus albicaulis, assembly GCA_034641835.2. NCBI lineage: Eukaryota > Viridiplantae > Streptophyta > Pinopsida > Pinales > Pinaceae > Pinus > Pinus albicaulis. The sequence goes on along the minus strand of CM076570.1, from coordinate 1,616,632,726 downwards.
AGTGGCCTTCATGTAAAAATGTTTTTGAGGTAAGAATTTTCCATGGACTTGCTATTTTTTATAGAAAATTCATAAGGAATTTTAGCAAGATTAATGCACCTATCATTGAAACCATTAAGAAGGACAAACAACCATTTAAATGGACTGCTAAAGCTGAAAGAAATTTTCAGTTTTTGAAACAGAAGATAATTGAGAAACCTGTCTTAGTTTTGCCTGATTTTACAAACCATTTCAAGTGAAGTCTGATGCTAGTGGAGAAACTATTGGGGCTGTGTTAATTCAAGAAGATAGACCTGTAGCATATTTCAGTGAGAAGCTGAATGAGACAAGAAGAAAGTACTCTTCTTATGAAAAACATTTTTATGCAATAGTACAATCATTGAAGAAGTGGAGACATTAATTAATGTCTAAATAATTTGTGCTATATTCAGATAATCATGCTTTACAGTATATTATGCAGCAACCTAAATTGAATCAAAAACATGCTAAATGGGTTGAATACCTTCAAAGTTTTAACTTTGTTTTGAAGCATGTAAGTGGTCAAGCAAATAAGGTAGCTAATGCCTTGAGTAGGAAAAACATTCTTGTTTGAGAAATTCAAATTGAAGTGGTAGGTTTTTATTTTCTTAAAGAAATCTATAAAATAGATTTGGATTTCAAAGAAGCATTTGAAGCATGCTGTAATCCTATTTTGATAGACAGAAGTTAGTGGTTATATTATTTCCTGCAAGAGGGTTTATTGTTCAAAAGAAATCAATTGTGCATACCAAATTGTTCCATGAGAGAGACTTTAATCAGAGAAAAACATACTGGTGGACTTGTTGGACATTTTGGTATTGATAAAACTTATGAGCAGCTAAGTCATTTTTATTATTAGCCAAAGATGAGATTTGAGGTAGAAAAGTATGTGAAAATTGTAAAAATTTTCAGTATGCAAAGGGGAGAAGTCAAAATGCAGGTTTGTACATTCCATTGCCTATTCCAGACAGACCTTGGGATATGGTAAGTATGGATTTTGTTTAAGGATTTCCTTAGACAAGGACAGGGAATGATGCAATTTTTGTTGTAGTTGAAAGATTTTCAAAGATGGCACATTTTATTCCATGTTATAAAACCAGTGATGCCACTCATGTTGAAAATTTGTTTTTCAAGAAGATTGTTAGATTACATGGGTTGCCTAAAAGTATTGTTTCTGATATAGATACTAGGTTTGTTGGTCATTTTTGGAGGACATTGTGGAAGAAGCTTGGTACTAAACTGAGTTTCAGCTCAGCTTATCACCCTTAAACTGATGGACAGACTGAAGTAGTGAATATAATTTTGGGTAATCTTTTGAGAAGTCTTGCAAGAGAACATCCTAAGAAGTGGGATCATATTTTACCACAGGCATAATATGCATACAATGATTCACCTAAAAGAAGTACAGTACAGTGTCCATTCCATATAGTTTATGGGATGCACCCAAGAGGAGTATCTGAATTTAGGAACATGGGAAAAGCATAAATGAGGAGTGTTGATGGAGAGGAGTTTTCTTTAGAGATACAAGCAATACATGAGCAAGTAAAGCAGCAGCTACAAGACAACAACATCAAATACAAGAACAGAGCATATTTGAGTACAAGAGAAGTTAGTTTTGAAGTTGGTGATTTGGTTTTGGCACACTTGAGGAAAGAAATATTTCCAAAGAGACAGTATAACAAATTGAAATTCAAAAATATAGGACCATGTAGGATATTGAGAAAGTTTTCTGCAAATGCCTATGAAATTGAATTGCCATCTGACATTGGAATATATCCAATACTCAATGTTGTTGATTTGTACAAGTATGAAGACGGTGGCACAAATGAAAGACCAGAAGATAGAGATCAGATTGACTAGGTAAAACAGTTACCTACAGCAAATCCATTACAACCAAAAAGGATCTTAGACGAGAAAGTGTTCAAGAAAACCAGAGGACAAGAGTATTTCCAATACTTGATCAAGTGGAAGGATCAACCAATTGAGGATGCTACTTGGATGACAAAAATTATGTTGCAGAAAATGGGCAGTTCTGTGGAGGAGCTCATCGACAGGAGCCCATGAAGATTTTTTTCCTGAGGATTCTGATGCAGGGGCATTGGAGTTTAGCCAGCAATGTGAAAGATTGTTCACATGTTGTGGCTAGATGAGTTTAAAATTCATTAGCTAATGGGTCAAAGCTGGTTTTACTGAGAGGGTTGGATCTCTCAACAAATTGTTATCATTTATTTCTGTAATAAATCAAGAGACTGTATTTAATTAGATTTAGAGATAATTTGTTTGAATAGGTGTGAGATTGTTGAGCATATCTAGCTTCGATTGATAGATTTAAGGAGAAGATTATGTAATTAGGATTTCCTTAAGATAAGAGAATTTTATCCTTAAGAGGAGGATCTATGTTATGTAATAATGAGATAAATTATAAACTCAGAAACAAAGGAATTTGAATTTGGACCATGGAGGACTTGACTTAGAGGATTTTGCCTCTGTTTTTAATAAAATTGCAGAGTTTCATTTATCAGTTCTTTCTTGGCAAGTTTCTGGAGGTTTCACCTTTGAAACTCTATTTGAATTTTGTATCTTCTATGTGGCATTGAACGCCATTTAAATTACACATTAGTCTCTGTGCAAGAAGGAATTGTACGTATTCAAACCTGTATGAGGAAATTGGAAGAAATCGAAGTAAATTTCGATTTTGTGCTTGAGATTGAATGATAGCGAATGTCATTGTTCATTAAATTATTGATCGTTGTATAAATCAGGACGAGTCAAATAAAACCCTATTTCTCTTGGTTGAGATCAAACTTTTAATTGACCAATGTCATTGGTTTCCAGTGAGGGATGAAGCTTTCCAAATGAAGCAAGTTTAAATAGAACACAGTGTGAAATTCCGTGGGTTAAAGGCTTTGAAAATAGAGTTTTCAAGTGAGTGGGTTTGGAAAGAAAACCAATGGTCTTGTGCACTAATTGAGCCAGAAGCGGTTTCATCAAATGGAACGTGATCCAATTAATTTGCAACACGTCATGTTGTCAAAAACCACTAGTCTCGCATGATTTTTTTTTTGTTAAATTCCGAGGGGTGATTGAATGTGATAATAATTTGATTGCGTTGTGTTGGGGATCTAAAGGTAATTGCGTTGGAAGTCACATGGAGTTTAAACAAAGGTATGTAGCAGCATTTGTCAATTGGTAACTATTTATTAAGCATTTGAAGTCCAAACATGTGGGCCCGAAAGAGTTTAAATGTTGTTAAAACACGCTACAACATTACATTTCCGAGAATAAAAAAAAACAGTCATTCCAATGATTTTAATGTTGTAAGGTTGGATATTGGTTCTAAAGGTTTTGAAACGTTGATTTAAATGCATTTTAATGTTATATTCCTGAAGGCTTAACCACTGTATGGAAGTAAAGGTATTATACTCTCAAGGGATCTTAAATATTGATTTTAATGATCTTGAATGGTTCCAAGGATTTGTACTATTGCTTTTTATAAAAAAAAAGTTTATATTATTTAAGGGACTTTTAAAACTATTGTGAATTTTATTAATCAAATTTCATAAATTTGATGAATGAAAGTGAAAACAAGGAACTGGAAAGGATTCCCCCAAAATTAGAAAATATTGTGCAAAATTTTGAATAGCTCTCCTTAACGCCTAGGCCCACTCAGCCATCAATTTTTCTTCTGAATGATTTCTACCCTAGAAGATGATGGCAGAGGTGTTTCTTCTATATGTTGTGTAGGTGCATCATCCCTGATAATAATTTTTGTCTCTATCTCAATTGTCTCTTCACGCTCTATTACTGGGTTCACCTTTTTTTTCTTCCAGTACATAATCTTGAATTTATTATCATATGTATTTGCTAAGTACGAACTTTCTTCTCTATACCTTTTTGAATTTCTATCCTGTGGGTTTGGAGTAAGCAGGATGGAACTAGCATCAAGCTTCTCCTCCACATCCCTAAGAGTGTTTTCCAACCACTCTGAGTGGTTGGAATATTTCTCAATCTCAGGCTTAGATTCATGAATGAAAGGGGTGAGTTTAAACTTAATTCTCAATCTATTTATGACACCTAAGGGGTCATATGACCATTTGAAATTGTTGTTGAACTTTAACTCTTGTAAGCATATGTCTGCTTCCTTTCCTACATTCTCGTTGTTGCATACAAAGGGCCCTAATTGACCTTTTATCTTGAATTGAGTTTTCTTCTTGGCTGAAAGGAATTTTATCTCATAAAAATTCAAAATATGTCTTGTGTACACTAATGCAAATATCATCATTGGGAGGTATTTGGGGATCTTGTAAGGGACTAGTTGGCTTCCATACACTTTGATCTTAGTGTGATTCTGGTATAAATACTAGTCTCTTGTCTTGCTCTGGTCAGATAACTATAGAACATTTTTTATTTCATCACTAATTCTGAGCTGAATAATTTTGTTGAGCATATCAACCACTCGATTAAGAAAAGAATCAATAAATTCTTTGAAATTAAATTCATGGGAATCCTTTCTGATCAAGGATGTCCAAAATATTACAAACTAGGGATTACCATATGTGTCCATTTTTTGTTAGGTTGACTGCAAACCTTTTTGATTGAAAACATATGAACAAATGAAACAATACTGAGGAGTATTTGAATACTCATTCTTCTGGATCAGTTGATCATGCATGGTATCTGCCAGGAATTGGGCAAAGTTGAAAGTTATATCTGGAGGCTAACCTGGGAAAAATATAGAGAGGAAACCAAGGATGGATTCATCTACATGCTCATAAGTGAAAAATCCTAAAATACAGGACAACATGGTCAAAATTTGTCTGGTTCGTTATGAAAACATGGTAGCAAAGTATGGAGGGTTATTTTTAGGAGTTTGTAATGATGGAGGGAGGAAAGTCTCAAAGATTTGAAACCTTTTAGGAAAATCTAGTGCTATGTAGAGCTTAATGAGGGTTTCAATGGAGAAAGGTAGTCCCTTTGGTTGTAATGGAATTTGCAAAATTTGATTAATGGATTGAACAGTGATTGTAATCAGGATTTCTTGGTCAGGGGTGACTATGGCTCTTTCATTTGGAAGATAGGTGAGTTGGCATAGTGTGTTGACTTCAGGGAATTGGTTTTTCTATGGAAACGTGTATTTCGGAAAGTTAGAGTGCCATATATGTATATCATCTGCCTGATCAACAAATTTTTCATGGCTCCAGCAATGAAGCTTCAAAATATTTTTATCAGTTATAGTGTCTACTATTTTAAAGTCCTTATCGGCCAAAGGAGTGTGGTTGACATCTACTAAAGGTGGTTGCAAAAGGTTTACAATTAAGATGCTTTGGGAAGCCATCAATTCAGTTCAATTATTGAATTAATAAGCTTGATAGATGGTGGTGGGTCTGAAAATCGTACTGCAGTATATTGGTTTATTTCCTCCTACTTGATTTAATTTATATAAGTTATTTTTAGAAATTATATTCAAAAAATATCGAAGATAAACAAAACATGCAAATCATTTACTGAATAATTCACTCATGCAACAAAGTGACACATGGATTTTTGGACATAAGTACTCGGAAAAACCCAAAAGTAGGAAAACCAGTTCAGCATATATGAGGGTTTTAGTATTAAGTAGTTCCAAGTGCAGCAAATCTGGGTTCCAACCTTGGAAAAACTCTTCAGAGAATAAAAGATATAAAATATGCAGTGAACCTGAAGTTCTAGTGCCAAATATCTGACTGATCCACACCCTCAAATGGGATTTACAAGATTCAGCCCGGATTTGACCCAAGAAACCCTCAACGCTACTTATGAAGCCCTTGCATTGCCTTGGAGGGATTGTGTCAGCCTCTGCGTGGCTCTAGGAGGGCTTGCATCACCATAGGAGAATCTATGCTTCCCCTGCACTGCCTCTTCTTAGCCAACGTTAGCCCAGGGTGGCCCTAGCTACCTGTGTGTTGTCTCTAAACTATCCTTGCTACTCAGCATGGCTTTAAAGACACTCTGCATTGTCCTTGTGGTTTCTCCTCTTGCCTCTTGCTGTCTCTTGGCTCTTGGAATCAAATCATTCCCTCAGCCAATAATACCCCTCACTACAGGAAATTCCACTGGAAATTCTTAGCAAACCTGCCCTAGAATTCCAGATCTATTCCTCAGTTCTACAAAAAATGTGTGTCTTCAAGTGACCCTCAAGCCTTTCTCTTACAATTTTTCATTGAACCCTTCAACGACTGAAATTAAATCATCCATCAACGACTAATATTAAAAGACTTCTTGATCCATGTGACTTGAGACAATTTCATCACATGTGTTAATTAATTCACTTTAGTTATTTTATTTTCCTAAGTTAGACTTAGGAAATCCATTAAAAATAATTAATTATTTGAATAACTTGAATACAGCTTGAAATTTCTCAAATCCATTTCTAGGTCTTGTAGATCAAGTGTACTCTAGTCCCTCCACAAAATTTGGGACCTAGAGCACGACTAATGCCACCCCAAATACACAAAATCTCATAACTCCCTCTTAACATCAGAAGTGTGCTCTAGCAATACACCACACTATGTATCACAAGATCTTGAGTATTGCGCGTGTGTTGTTGATGCTTGTCATAATTCCCTCCATCTACTGCACTTCTGCTTCCTATACTGTTTCCCATGCCACTGCCACTGACAATGCAACATCTGTACTACAACTCCCTCTCAAATTGCAACATCATGCTGCCCATAACACTACCACTGCTAACTACTACATAGTAACTCAGTTGCTAAGAAGTAAGAAACTGAAAGACTCTGCCCAAATGTTTGATAGACAATTCAAGTTTCTCTCCACCACTGAAGCTCCCTAGATGTTGAATCACGTTGCCTTCCTCAAGACACTGTCATGCTGCAACACCGCACTACGTGAGCCCAGCTTCTCTGCGTTGCTGAAGTCCCATCATCCTCTCTGCAATGCTACCTATACATCACGCTGCTCCCTCTTTAGCTCTACATCTCCCTCTTCCACTTTAATGTGGCTATATTCAACCATCTCTTGACTCATCCTACTACCGTCTTAAGGCTCCCATAGCTCGTATGTGATCCAAGTGTAGGGTTGACTCAAGGATCCCGCGAGAAAACTAGATACTCTATATATCCATGTCACCCCACCTCTTCTCTCGAGGTGCATGAGCACTCATGGCTACATTATGATGAGAGCTATTGTCATTTTCTTCCGTAGCCTTGGAATTAGAAGCTCCTTTTTCCTTCTTCTCAGGAAAACTGCTGGTGAAATGACCGAGATCACCACAATTAAAACACTGGACCTTTGAGAGCTCATTCTTTTTCTTCCCTTGACTCTTTTCCCTCGATGCAAGGGATACATCCTCCTCCTCTTCTTTCTTCACTCTGGCTAACACGCTTCCTCCACTATTAGACTGCTTCTTGGTGATCCTCCTTATCTCCTCTTAATGGAGAATAGCCCACATATGATGGTAAAGCTGCCCTTCCCAGAATGCCCTGGACAAATGTTTCCCATTCTTCAGAGACATCATTCAAGGCTTTCCTCAGAAGGAGTCCTTCATCTGGATTAGCACCCATGCCAATTAGCTGGTCATGGAAAACTTGAAGTCTGAAGAGGAATGGATCTATCTCTTCACCCTTTATCATATGGAACATACACATCTAATTCTCAAGAAGCATTCTTTGTTGCATAGAACCTCCTTGGTACATAAATTCCAAATCTAACTACATCTCATGTGTTGTATTATTATCGGTGACATGAGGAATCACGTGGTCCTTGACTTCATCTATGATCAACCTCTTCATTCGTGTTTGATTCTCTTCATACTTCTTGAGTGGATATGCATCAGTTGGTACAACAAGTGTCTTTTCTGCATGATCTTTGAGACCATACTCATCAAAAACTGAGAGGATTTTGGTCCTCCAGATAACATATTTAGACATGACATCCAATCTATCTTGATCCCAATATCCATATCGAGCCATATTTTCTCAGCTCTGAAGAAAACAATACTTCTCCCTCTAGATCTGGGTTTCTTGGTGACTAGAAACCCTCTAGTAATTGCTTATTTTTGCAAACTGACTTCCCTCCTAGAAATCTTACATCAAAACTCAAATTGACAGTATTCTCTAATCCTCCTGATCGAATCTCAGATTTGTTTGGCTTATATCTGCTGAATTACTGTCTTCCTCCCACCTTTGTTGCCTTAGCTAGGCACAATTATGCACCTACTGAATCTCCACCCCACTAGCACTGCTGAAGATCTGAAGCACTACTTCCAGATCTTAGAAAAAAAATTTGGAAACAAGATAAGTGACTGGACAGCATCCTCCTGGCTGGTCCAGCGCAGTCCTAGCACTGTTCAGAAGTGGCCAGCGTAACCCCAGAATAGGTGATGCAGTCCTTACGCTACCCTAAAAAGGATCTGCGTAATCCAAGAGGCCTTCTGCAACTTTAGCGTTGTCTCCTCGGGTTTCTTTCCATTGCTGTTAAGATGCCTTTTCCAGATCTGCTACTTCTTCTACCACCCTGCAGAAAAAGTATTTATTCAGCGGATTTTCTGGGGATTCATCTTGATATTCTATCTCTCTGATACCATGTGAAAATTCTACTATAGTATATTGGTTTATTTCCTCCTACTCAATTTAATTTTTACAATTTATTTTCAGAAATTAGATTTAGAAAATACCGAAGATAAACACAACTATAGCCTACACATGCAAATCATTTACTGAATAATTCACTCCTGCAACAAAGTGACACGTGGATTTTTGGACATAATTCCCCATAAAAACCCAAAGCGGGAAAACCAGTTTAGCAGATATAAGGGTTTTATTATTAATTAGTTCTGAGTACAGAAAATCTGGGTTAAAACCTTGGAAAAATCCGAGAGAGAATAAAAGATATAAAATCTACAGCTAACCTGAAATTCTAGTGCCAAATATCTGACTGATCCACACCCTCAATCAGGATTTATAGGACTCAGCCCGGATCTGACCCTATAAACCCTCAGCTTTGCTTCTGAAACCCCGACGTTGCATTGAAGGGACCGCGTCAGCCTCTGCATGGATCTAGGAGGCACTATGTCACGATAGGAGGGTCTACACTGCCCCTGTGCTACCTCTTCTTGGCTAGCATCAGCCCAACATGGCCCTAACTGCCTCTGCGCTGTCAATGTGATTTCCCTGCTGCTCTACATGGCTCTGAAGCCTATCAGCACTGTCCTTGTGGCTACTCCTCTTGCCTCTTGTTATCTCTTGGCTCTTGGAATCAGATCATTCCCTCAGCCAATACTGTCCCTCACTGTAGGAAATTCCACTGGAAATTCTTAGCAAACCTACCTTAGAATTCCATATCTATTCCTTAGTTCTACATAAATTGTGTGTCTTCAACTCACCCTCAAGCCTTTCTCTTATACTTTTTAATTGAACCCTTCAATGGCTGAGATTAAAATACTGCTTGATCCATCTGACTTAAGATAATCTCAGCACATGTGTTAATTAATTCACTTTAATTATTTTATTTTCCTAAGTTATACTTAGGAAATCCATTAAAAATAAATAATTATTTGAATAACTTAAACACAACTTGAAATTTCTCAAATCCATTTCTAGGCCTTTTAGATCAAGTGTACTCTAGTCCCTCCACAAAATTTCGGACCTATAGCACAATTGATACTACCCCAAATACACAAAATCTCAACAGTGGGTACTTAGAGTTACCTGGAGTAATGGCGCTCTGGTCGTGGAAGGTGTCCGAACTACAGCAGGCTTCAATTTTGGTTGGAAATGTATTTTTTAGTTTCTTTCACAAAATCAATAGAGATAAGGAAATAACGGTAATGTGGGGTTTTATATTTTTTGAAAACTGGGGTTTATCGTATGGCGTGGGGGTGTTATTATTTCAAAAAGTGGTATTTTATCGCACGTTGCAGGTGGTTTATCACACGCTGAAGGGTGGTTTGGTGGTTTGGGAATGGGGGGGTATGATAAAATCTAGAGGCAATGTGTGGCAAGTGAGCAGGTGGATAAAACCACCCGTTTTTCACCACTCTCCCCCTATGTTTTAAAGTTCGAACGTTGGGGAGTGTGAAAGGGATCAGAGACCGTTCAATGTGATCAACGATGATCAGGCAGTAGGTTGAGTTGGGAGTTTCCAAAGAGATGTGGGGTCGGGTAATTTATTTAAGCGGAAGGTTTAAAGAAAAAGGTGGGCTAGGAAAATATATTAAGTGGGGGGGTTAAATCAAAGGAAAGTGCGGTCCAATTCATATATATTAATCATTTTTTATACTATTTAAAATGGGTTTTGTATGTTGTTGGGAAAACATATAGTTTCTTAGAAGGGGTAAGGAGGCTTTAAAGGGAAAAAAAGGATTTTAGTAAGTGTTAAAGGATTTCAAACTAGAAAATGGTTTTTATGAGAGGAAGGGAGTTAGGATAAGGAGTAAAATGAAGAGGGAAAGGGATTTAAACAAGGGGAAGGGAATTTAGGATAAGGGGAAAAGGTTCCCAAGTGAGGAAAAATGGATTTTAGCAAGGGGAAGGTGTTAGAAAATGTTTTTGATAATGGATAAGCATAATGAGGCTTATATAATCTTTGAAAAGTACTCTACCTACCATTTTATTCTTCCTAACATTTTTTATTTCCTTTATTGGGTGCATTTGAGCTTGCTAACCCTTCCATTTTATTTTGATAAGCAAACTAACTTATTTCTAACCTTATATCTTCTAATGGCCCAGATTAAAATTATGAGCTCATTTTTATTCTCCACCTAACTACTGATCTGCCAATATTAAATGGTTTGGTCAAATATTTATTCGCTAACTATCATAATTTAAAGGCATGAATGATCAATATTAGACTGTATGATCATCACGAATTGTGTCATTTTGGACAATCTGCACACAAGTTTATTTGCATAAAGTAAACTAAGAGTAGTGGCATTTGAATTTGCAACACTTTCAGAATTTATTTTTGTTTCTTTTTATGGGGTTCATATTTTATATCTTTTTTTATCTTTCTTAATTTTGGTTCTTTGATTATTCTTTTAGGACATACCCTCTTTTCATTTTTTTAGTATGGGAAAACATTTGCAGAAATGCAAAGGTATGTACAATTTTACAAGACTTAACATAACCAATTCAAAATTATGATCCCTATTATTATAGGACCCTAATAATGGCTCCACTAGGGGATGGCATCTCCTTGTGAGATGTCAAGAACTTTCTGATCAATGGCCTTGGAACTTTGGCTTTGATTTGCTTGAAACTGCTTTCTATGCTTTCCTTTATTCAAACATATGATGATATATCTTTTAAATCTTAGGGCCTTCTCTTCGGGCTTCAAATTGCAAGATAAACATCCAATCCAATCTAAACTTTTCTATGATATTTACAATGAGTAAAATACAATCAATTGAACTACTGGTTATTCTGGTGAAAAATAGTTCTTCAAAATTCGACCATTGACTGGTCCACCTGGTAGATCTGTTCTGTTTAATTATTTCAAGAAAAATACATTGTTTCCTCTGTAACCATAAATTATATATGTGCATTCTATTATCTTTTTCTTGTGATGAGGCTTTATCTAGCTTTAACTGTGACTTTACATTTTCCAGGGAGTTCTGCAACTTCTGCACACATAGAGATTTATGTGTCATGGTAGAATATATCATCTCTCCTGCCTACTTATGGAATTAAATTTGGTCAATTAGATGCACATCCTTGGCAAGAACTTAAAAGCTTGTTTTAGTATAGTATACTGAAGTTTTAGGGGCCTGTACTTTCGGCTGTAGGAAAGTCTTATGCATTGTATTTTTCCTAAGGTCAAAACTTGAAAGCAACCTAATATTATCACTAGGAGTTTTCTTCTGGTATTGTGCATATGTAACAGCCTTCAGTACTTCATTTCTAATTTTAATCTCTTTATATTTCTCCATGATGTCCTTCTCCTTCTCAACTGGCTTACTGGATGTTGAAATATCTGTACTATTTTTCTTCTGAATTATTTATTCCCTGGAAGATGATGGAAGAGGTGTTTATTATGTATGTGGTGTAGGCGCATCATCCCTGATAACAACTTTTGTCTCTGTCTCAATTGTCTCTTCTTGATCTATTACTGGGTTTAACATTTTTTTTCTTCTTGTACATAAGCTTGAATTTATTATCAGATGTATTTTCTGAGTATGATCTTTCTTCTCTAGACCTTTTTGAATTTATATCGTGTGTGTTTGGAGTAAGCAGGATGGAACTAGTATCAAGTTTCTCCTCCACATCCCTTAGATTTTTTTCGAACCACTCTGACTGGTTGGAATATTTCTCAATCTCAGGCTTAGATTCATGGATGAAAGGGGTGAGTTTAAACTTAATTCTCAATATGTTTATGACACCCAAGGGGTCATATGACCATTTGAAAATGCTGCTACAATTTAACTCTTGTAAGCATCTATCTTATTCCTTTCCTGCATTCCTATTGTTGTATACAAAGGGCCCTAATTGACCTTATATCTTGAATTGAGTTTTCTTCTTGGCTGAAATGAAGTTTATCTCATCAGAATTAAAAATCTGTCTGATGTACTCTAATGCAAATATCCTCATTGGGAGGTATTAGGGAAGCTTGTAAGGGACTAGTTGCCTTCCATACACTCTAATCTCTGTGTTATTCTGTTATAAATACCAGTCTCTTGTCTTGCTCTGGTCAGATAACTGTAGAACCTTTTTGATTTCATCACTGATTTTGGGCTGAGTGCTATTGCTGAGCATATTAACCACTGGATATACAAAATAATCAATAAAGTGTTTGAAAGTAAATTCATCGGAATCCTTTCTAATCAATTATGTCAACAAGATTACAGACCCGGGATTACCCTCTGTGTCCAATTTTTGTAGGTTGACTGCAAAAATTTCTGATTGAAAATATATGAACAAATGAAACAATACTGAGGAGTATTTGAATACTCCTTCTTCTGGAATTTTGATCAGTTGATCATGCATGGTATCTTCCATGAATTGGGCAAAGTTGAAAGTTATAGCTGGAGGCTAACATGGGAAAATGATAGAGAGAAAACCAAGGATGGATTCATCTACATGTTCATTAGAGAAAAATCCTAAAATACAGGACAACGTGGTCACAAAGGTTTAAAGAAAAAGGTGGATTGGGAAAATATATTAAGCAAGGGGGGGGGGAGGTTAAATCAAAGGAATCGGGGCCTGATTAATATATATTAAGTTATTTTTAGACTATTTAAAGTGGGTTTTGTGTGTTTTTGGGAAAACATATAGATTTTTAGAAGGGGGTACGGGGGTTTTAAAGGGAAAAAATGATTTTAGTAAGGGGAAAGGATTTCAAAAGGGAAAAGGGTTTTTATGAGAGGAAGGGATTTAGGATAAAGGGGAAAATGAAGAGGGAAAGGGACTTTAACAAGGGGAAGGGAATTTAGGATAAGGGGAAATCATTTCAAAGAGAGGAAAAAGGGATTTTAGGAAGGGGAAGGTGTTAGAAAATGTTTTTAATAATGGATAAGCGTAATGAGGCTTATATAATCTTTGAAAATACTCTACCTACCATTTTATTCATCCTAACATATTTTTTTTTTCCTTTATTGGGTGCATTTGAGCTTGCTGACCCTTTTATTTTATTTTGATAAGCAAACTAACTTATTTCTAACCTTATATCTTCCAATGGCTCATATTAAACTTATGAGCTCATTTTATTCTCTACCTAACTACTGATCTGCCAAGATTAAATGGTTTGGTTAGATATTTATTCACTAACTATCATAATTTAAAGGCATGAATGACCAAGATTAGACTGTATGATCATCATGAATTGTGGCATTTTGGACAACTTGCACACAATTTTATTTTCATAAAGTAAACTAAGAGTAATGGCTTTTGAATGTGCAACACTTTTAGAATTTATTTTTGTTTCTTATCTTTTTTTATCTTTCTTTCTTTTGCTCCTTTGATTATTATTTTAGGACATACCCTCTATTCATTTTTTTAATATGGGAAAACATTTGCAGAAATGCAAAGGTATGCACAATATTACAAGACTTAACATAACCAATTCAAAATTATGATCCCTATTACTATAGGACCCTAACACCTTTATAGTCATGCTACCTCCCAGCTATTCGGATCTTACGGTTTCACAAATCTTATAATTAGAGCTAAACAACTATTCTAAACCAAAATGAGCGGATATGTTTGCTGAGTGGGTTCAGATGGATCTAGGATTTCCCATAAATAAAAAACCGTCCAGGACGACTTTAACAATATTTGTAAAATTTAGTTTAACTGAGTGATCTGACCATATTGCATGTATTCTTCTCAAATATATTTCTAATAAATAAATCGCATTTGGATAAGTTTGGAATTGATGCAGGACGCATTTGTTGAATAATGTATTTTAATCATGCTTCTAAAGCATTGATGTGGCCAACATAAAGAGAGATATGTGGTGATATGGTCATAAATAAAAATCTTGAGCAATAGAAATGTTCCTCGATGCAAGCTGGAAACTTCGAATTAATGTACTGTGAGTTGAGCTCTTAACACGAGAGTGAGGTAGAGCAAGATTGTAGGTATTGCCAATCACCTTAGAAATTTGCTAGTGTGTTCTACCAACTATCCATATAAACAAAAGCAGTGGAAGTCAGCTCAAAGTTTCCAATGCTTCCCACACCGATTATGCTGTGAAGACTGCTGAAGACTGCTGGGTTGATTTATCATCATAGCTGAAATCAATCTCATTGGTCTTGTCACCAAGAGTTCCATCGGACAATGCGACAAAGCTGAGATACTTCTCAAGGATCCACTAATAACTATGGCAAGAGGAACTAACAAAATATATTCATAAATTATGTCAAGCATGGCTTGATCAATCTTTATATTTTTTTGTTTTTAAAATATCCATGAAATAAAAATGGAAACATGGAACATATCTAAAAAAAATTGTAGAGCACGGGAAATACAATCATGGTTTATTCCTTTTCACGTCATTTTTAGTCACTCCACCTTGTAGTTGGGGCAATTTTCGAGATATGTCATGGAATTCCTTAACAGTGGCTCACACTATGTTGCATATTTATGCATAGGATGCTCCACTTGCACATAGGTTATTTTCCTAGTGCTCCAGTGTTTTTGGCCACAAGTATAAGTTAGCAACCCGCTTTTTTAATAATTTCCTGCAGAGTTACCCTTAGTCTGAATGCTTTCATTTCCACAATCAAATTTTGATTTCCAGCAACAAGCTAAATTTTTTTTCTTTTCTAAACAGTGAGGCAGTTAGAATCCTCAACAACATAGTATCTTTGCACTAGCGGTACAGGAATTTAACGCGTAGTGTAGGAATGCATAGTGTAGGTGTGTGGTGCAGTAATGTGTGGTGCAAGAAATTGCAAAAATAGGAATTGTCCACCTGCCACAAAGAAAACCTTATATTAATGATATTTTCATATTGAATACATTTAAAATTATAAAACCTATAGGATTTCATAGATCAACAAATTTTAGCTCTAAATTCTTGTAAATAATAACTCAATAATGTGTAAAAAGAATAATAATGACTATAAATGCTTATTACATTCATAGAGTTGTTCAGTGAAAAGCATAGAAATATGGACAAAATAGACGCTCAACACTCCCCTGTGTTGACCTTCTTGCATGTCCCCATGCAAGCTTAACCATAGGACTATAAAACCATGGAAAAGGTAGGGGAAATGTTTAAAAATCAAACTATGCTTCTCGATAAAAGTGTCAGAAAAAATCTCGGTAAGGGAATATGAACATATCTAGTATGTCATCATTTTTTAAGCATTCATCAATCCTACAACATTATTATTACAGTGCCACTAAAACCCTGTTACAGCCCTTATGAAAATATCAAGTGCAGGAATGATAAAATTTTGATGTAACAAGATCAGGTACAGGAAAACAATGCATTGTACTAGACGTTATGAAAAAAATAGCATTTCACCTTTATGATGGGCATCACATACCTATTGCCATGTTTCAAATGAGCTCCTTGCTTGTCATATATTTCTTTTTCAAAGCTCTTATTTCTGCTGAGAGTCTTATTAACAAAAAAGTGATTTTTTGCTGAAAAGATATAATTTCAAGAATTATCACAAGATTCCTGCCCCTACTGTAGAAATATTCTACTTAGATCTATACTTCTTTATTCAGAGGAAACCACAATCAATACACATTATTGTCCATCAACACCTTGTGAGCAGGCATTAATGAGTATTTCACAACTCTAAATAGCATGGAAAATTTGAAGTGAGTTATGATACTAGAGAAGGGAAATAAAAATAGAGCAAGATGACACCTTCCTGGATGAATCAACAAATTGAACACTTCTTAATTTTGTTGTTATCCATATGAAAAACTAAATTTCTCCTTAATCCAGTACAAAGAATCACTTTTACTAAGGGTACCACATCATTTAAAGATTCCTAAAAACAGAACTCAAAGAATCATGCTCAAATCACCTTAAAACCATTGTCCAAGAATTAAAATGATGAGTTTTAGGGAAAGAGAGGGATAATCAAGTAAATCATAGTGTGTAGTTAAATTTAATACCACGGACAAGGACCTTTTTCCCGCGGACATCTATTGCCTCAGCAGGGATGTATTTTCACCCAATGAAATGCTTATGTAGCACTCACTCGATATACATTCAGAGTTATCTTATTTAATTTAAAATTTAGATGAATGCCATTGTCCTATATTGGTAACCAGTTGATGGCAGTACCACTCATGAGAAGTAACATGGATGAACAGGCCGACTTGTAATGAGACCTCCTATCTTCCATCTTTTCAGTTGAAAATCCATTACTCTGGCTTGGTGACCAGCAGAAGTAATGTCATGAATGTTAGGTAGCATGATTGTGGTAGGTAGGATCATTATGATACCTCCTATCCTCCCCTAAATATTTTGTAAACTCTGATTATAATTAACTTCAAGGGTTACTTAATAAGTGGGGAGACAGATCTACTCCTTAAGAGTATAGGATGGCATAAAACGATTTATATGACTAATCATTACTAGCTAGTTCCTCTACCCTAAGGACTTATTTTAAATAAAATATCTCAGAGAATGACTTGGAAGTTTCTTTTGAGTGAATAATTCTAGCGTTCTCATGAACAACTTATTATGATCTTTACAAGAGTGGTCCACCATAGGGGCTCTCCAATGGTACCTTCTAAGGGAAACTGAAAATATTTATCTCAGATGACAACTCATTAGAGTGATTAATCATGTAAAATCATAAGGTGTTAGAGTGATTCATACTCAAAAATATTTGTCACAGATGTGTGCGTTAACCACCAATGTGGATCAAATTCGGTTTCAATGGCTATGTTATAAAGTCAAAAACCCTAATAGCATTGTTGTAACATCTTTATTCATGGAATTGATTTATTATTCTACCCTACTCTAGCCTAAGAAGTGGAAGACTCCCTTTTAAGTGTAGAAGTACTTCCAGTGCATTTGTGTGTGCAATAAGAAGATAATCTTACACATGTTCAAATTTGAAAAGAATATACGAGGAAATACTTGAACATGAGGAACTAGCTGTGTGAACTGATGTGATGCTACAATTTGTCGAATGATAAAGGAGGAGTGGATACTCATAGTCATCTGAAACCAAGATTCTATTGGATCAATATACTCTTGGTCATTTGATTCATGGGTAACTTCTAGTGCAGTACAAAAATCCTCCATATTTCTTTGTTTATCTTCTAGATTTTATTTCAGATTATATGGATGTTCTTTAATATTTGCTTCTGATGGCTTCTCCTCATTAAGCATGATCCATAGCTTCTCGATTTCCCTAGGAATATCTTCTGGTTCTTCATGAATCTCTTTTTCCAGAGGCGTAGACATATCTATGATTGATGCCAAAATTTGTTCTTTATGTGAAGTAGAGACCCTCGCTTCTCCTAAGATTTTAGATATATCTTGAAGTAGCATCAAACTACCTGGCATTTTTTTGCTAGCTCGGAAGTCTTGTTAGCACCTAGATTGAGAGCAGGGGGTTATTTTACAACTTGAAAAATATAAACATACTAACTCGAAAGACAAATAACAGTTAAAAGAGCAAACCAAGATTGTAAACTAATAAAAAATGAATTAAATAATCTTAATTGCAGTAAAGAAAAAAATAAAGCATCACAATTTGCATTAAAGGAAACACTCATTTGCAGTAAGGAAAACCTGGATTGTGATCTCTCTAAAAATACCGCCGAGTATGCTTCAACAAGCAATGGGAATCTCATTAATCTAGAAATTCAATTGTGAAGGAAAGGGGAAAAGCATGACAAATCATGAGGCCTTATCCTACAACGCCTCCCCGACAACGACGCCAAAATGTCGGGCGGCATAAATGTGAGATTTACACCAACATTTAAATTTCCAATCTAGGTTGGTAGACTTAGAGGCGTAGCACAATAAATGTGAGAATACGACCTCAGGGATCTTTCAAATAAAAAGAAAGCTCTTGAAAGAAATTCAAAAGAAACATCATTCAAGAAAAATAAACAAGAGTATTCGCAGCAAAGTAAACACACTCCGAGAATCTACTTCTGGCTCCTCTTCTAGGTTGAGTTAACTCCTGTAGAAAGTCTTCCTCAATGATCCAGGGGACAAGGGAATGTAGGTAACATTTGAAAATAATGCAATTCATAAATTTAAAACATCTTGAAGAATTACTACTATGTTGTAGAGATGAAAAGCATGGAATTAAACTAGAAATCACAAGGCAACTTTATCCCAAATAATTGAATGCTTTAAAGATAATCAAGACGATAATTCACTACTTCTCATAAATATAATTAAGTACTTCGCTGTAAGGAAAATATGTAATGAGAAAAAATAGGATAAACATATCTATTTCTTGGTGTTTACCTAGATCGTATTAAGTACTTTCTCAAAATATTATGTATGATGTGTGTAATATTTAATTATAATGAAGAATTATGTGAGCGCTTTTCAATAAGATTCACATCCTCTCCTTATGTTGATCCTGGAATTTTTTTATTAAGACTTTAGAGATAAATTTTCCGCAAAGTACAAGAATCAATTTCATATAATAATTCAAGGGCAATCCTGAATAGATGTTAAATTCAGTTACCCAGAATTCGTATTCAGTAGTTGTTTCACCATTCCATCCTGTGAATAAACTTCGTTATTCTGCAACGAGATCAGTGCAAGCACTTAATATTGTAATAAAAATAATTAGAGATGCAGTAATAAAGAAGTCGTTGTTTACTTTATTTAAGCCTTTATGAAAGTACAACGATATATTGGACATAAATAATGAAAATAAATTATGAATTAAATGACTTAAGAGAAGATCTATGAAATGAAATTGCAAAGATATTGGATATCACCCTCACACCATGCAACTAGAGTGTAGTAAAGGAAATTCTAAGGGGATTGGGGCAACAGAATGGCTAGTGGGTCGAACCACCCAGCTCGTTTCCCTTGCAGCAATTTAAATTACAATCTTAAAACATTCAAGAGAAACAAAGAGCTCAGAATAAAATGCCAAATAAATTAATTGTAAAGTCCTATTACAAAATCATGAAATAACATAGCGCTAGCTCTAGTGGACACCTTCAGGGATCATCCCACTAGGCACGCATCTCCTCTCTTCATACATAGGAACTCGATCCTCTTTCTCTGCAAAAAAAAGTGATTTACCAGAATACCATCCTCCCCTCTACAACATACAACTTCTTCCTTTATAGTCGTGATGCCTCCCAGCTATTTGTATATTATGGCTTCACAGTGCATATAATTAGAGCTAAACAACGATTATGAGCCAAAATGAGGGGATATGATCGTTGAGTGGGTTCATATGGATCTACGATTTCCCATAAATACAAAATCGGCCAAGACGAGTTTAACAATATTTGTAAAATGTAGTTTGACTAAGTGAGTTGGCCGTATCACATGTCTTACTATCAAATGTATTGCTAATAAATAAATCGCATTTGGATAAGTTTGGAATTGATGTAGGAAAAATTTGTTGGATGTATGTATTTTAATAATGCCACTAAAGCATTGATGTTGCCAACGTAAAGAGTTATCTGCGATGATATGGTTGTAAATAATAATATTGAGCAACAAAAATGTTCCTCGGTGCAAGCTGGAAACTTCGAATTAATGTACTCTGACTTGAGCTCTTGACACAAGAGGGAGGTAGAGAAAGGTTGTAGGTATTGGAAATCACCTCAAAAATTTATTGGTGCGTTCTACCAACTATCCATATAAACACAAGCAGTGGAAGTTGGCTCAAATTTTCCAATGCTTCCCACGCCGATTATGCTGTGAAGACTACTAAAGACTGCTCGGTTGATTTATCATCATAGATGAAACCAATCTCATTGGTCTTTTCACCAAGAGTTTCGTCAGACAATGAAAAAAAGTCGAGATACTTCTCAGGGATCCACCAATAACTATGCCAAGAGGAACAAACAAAATATACTGATAAATTCTGTCGAGCATGGCTTGATCAATCTTTATATTTTTTTTTTTTTGTAGAATCTCCTTGAAAAAAAAATAGAAACACAGAAAGTATCTAAAGGGAATTGTATAGCATGAGCAATACGATGAGGCTTAGTTCATTTTCGCGTCATTTTGAGATGCTCCACCTTTCTGCTGGGGCAGTTTTCTAAATATGTCACAGTCTTCCTTAACAACAGATCACACTACGTTGCACACCTACGCATAGGATTCTCCACTTGCACATAGGTTGTTTTCCCATTGCTCTAGTGTTTTTGGCCACAAGTATAAGTTAAAAACCTACTCTTTTAATCATTTCCTGCAAATTTTCCCTTAGTCCAAATGCTTTCACTGCCACAATAAGATTTGGATTCCAGAAAAAAGATGATAATTTTTTCTTTGCTAAACAGCCAGGCAGTGAGAATACGCAACAACATAGTATATTTTCACTGCTAGTATAGGAGTTTGATGCATAGTGCAGGAGCATGGCGTAGGAATGCGTTGTGTAGGAGTGTGGTGAAAGAATTTTTAAAAAATGATTTGTCCACCTACCACAAAGAGAACCTACTATTAATGATATTTTCATATTAAATACATTTCAAATTAGAAAAATGAGAAGAGTTCATAGATCAGAAACGGTTAGCTCTAAATGCCTCTTAATAATAACTCAATAATGCATAAAAATAATAATAATGACTATAAATACTTATTACAGACATAGATTTGTTCAACGAAAAGCATAGAAATATGGACAAAATAGAGGCTCAACACAGAGCAACACAGTAAAACCCGTAATTGTTTTTTTGACGCGCCCACCAAAATTTTCTCCTCAATTTTATCCTTCTTGTCTTTCCAGACATACATCAGCAAAATTACATGAGACCCCACTATGCTTGTTAATTAAAAACATATATATCTAACACATTAATTCATGACAGACAAAATTTAATACACAAGATGGTGAACATGACTTTTTGAACTTTACAAAGCTTGTGTGAAGTAAATAACACTTGTGGAATAAACGTTTGCCCATATGCTTTTAATAACCATGCATTAAATTTTTATTTGACTTTAATAGTTTAATCTGTTGCAGAATGGGTTATGTACTTCTATTTAGAACTTCATTTATGTGATTTCCTTCCCTAAAGTAAATTCGCAGCCTCCAAAACATTTACTAAGGTATGGTTGATGTTAGAGAATTAAACACGGTGGTTGAGATTAATTTTCCAACACTCCTCCTTAATCGCAACTGCCGCCATTGACCATTCCCGAACAATCTTTTAGATAAACAAAATTTTCAAGTGCCAATAGCTTTATGAAGATGTCTACAAATTGTTCTTCTGACCTGCATTGCTGCAACACGATATCACCATTGTTAATTAATTCTCTTATGAAATTATATTTAGCATCAATGTTCTTTGTCCTCTGTTGAAAGACATAATTCTTTGATAGTGAAATTGTTTAACTATTGTCACAGAAAATAGTGGTTGTTCCATCTTGTTCTTGACATAAATCCCACAAGATCCTTCTCATTGAAATCGCTTGACACGTTGTTGTTGTTGTTGTGGTGACATACTCAGCTTCTGCTATTGAAAATGATACTATCTGTTGCTTCTTGGAAGCCCATGAAATCAATCTCGAACTAAAATAAAAAAACATATCTTAGTGCGTGCTCTTTCTGTCATAAACACTTCCTACCCAATCATAGTCAGTGTACCCAACCAGCCTAAAATCGTATGTTGCGTAGTAGAAAATGCCATACTCCTTTATCCCATTGACATACTTTAAAATGATTTTCGCTGCTTGCCAATGTGTTTCTTAATTGGGTGTATCCATGAACTTTGACACCAAACTCACTGCATACATTATATCATGCCTAGTTGCGATCAAATACATTAGGCTTCCCACCATACCTTTGTATAATATCGGATTGACATTGCTACTGCAATCTCCCTTTCTCAACTTCAACCCCATGACTGTTGGAGTTGGTGTTGCCTTGTTGCTTTGCATATTAAACCTCTCGAAAATGTCCGCAACATACTTTTATTAAGAGATAAAAATTCCATTCTCTGTTTGTTTCACTTATATTCCCAAAAAATATCTTAACAAACCCAAGTCAATCATTTCAAACTCACTTTTCATGACTGCTTTGAAATCAACGTAGATGAAATTGTCACTTCCTGTAAAATCAAATCATATACATACTAAACGACAATAAGAAGCTTATCGTCACTTTCTTTGATGTAGATAGTAGGTTCACCATCACATTTTTCGAACACATTATCCATCAACTAAGCATCTATATTTCTATACCATGCATGTGCTGCTTTCTTTAGCCCATAGAGAGATTTCTTCAACCTACACACATTGTCTTCTTGGCCTTCTACCTTATAACCAGGTGGTTGCGCACCATATAGCTCCTATTTCAACACTCCATTCAAGATCACTGATTTTATATCCATCTGATACACTTTCCATTTATGTTGTGTGGTAATCAAAAACACTGTACACACTGTCTCCATCCTCTCGACTGGTGCAAATGTCTCTGCATAGTCTCTTCCGTGTTGCTTCTTGTATCCTTTGACAACTAGCCTTGCTTTATGCCTTTCAAACTTGCCTTCAATGCTGCTCTTGGTCTTATAGACACTCTTCACTTCAATGGCTTATTTTCCTTGCGGAAGTTTCACTAAATCCCATGTGTCATTCTTTGTTGTTGCTCTTATTTCTTCATCCATTGCCGCAACCCATTTCGCTTATTTTATTACATCTTCAAAGTGTATTGGGTCATCTACATGAAAAAATAATACAAATAAAGAATTCAGAACAATGCTACTATCAACTTCATCTTTCTCATATATTTCATTTAGATTTATGAATTTTTATCTTCTTATGCTTGCAGAAGATGGGCTTGGTGTTGCACTTGAAGTAGATGGTGATGTAGATCTTTGTGTTGTGCTTGGATAAGCACATGCTTGGTTGCACAATGCTATTATATTATTTGTTTGCAGTGTCATATGTTGACTACTTTTTTGAGCTTGTGTAGGTGTAAGAGGAGTCACCGTTGAGGAATTACTTGTTGTGGTCAATTCCTATTTCTCTACATCTGGCATACATGCCTTCACATTTATTGTCTTCTCTAAACATCCATCCCATGCTTCCTCTTCTATAAACTGAACATCTCTGTTGATTTTGAATTTCTTGGTTGATGAATTGTAGAGTTTGTGTTCATTGGATTCATCATTGTATCCAACAAATATACATTTCTCCCCCTTGCTATCCAAATTCTTCCTTAGTTCATTTGGGACATGTGCATACGCCACACACCCAAACAATATCATGTGAGTGACACCTTTCTTTCTTCAACTCCACACCTCTTCGAGAACTATATTCATAACACTTTTAGTTGGAAAACTATTAATGGTATATGTTGCACAAGCGACAAATTCAACCCAATAATAATTTGGAAAATTCTTTACCTTCAACAGACTCCTTTCCATTTCCATAATGGTCTTATTCTTCCTTTCTGCGACACCATTTTGCTGAGGTGTGTACCTTGTTGTAAACTTCTTGTGAATTCGATGCTCCCTGCAAAAATGTAGGAAGTTACTTGAGATATATTCTCCACCTCTGTGAGTCCTCAACACCTTGATGTAGTGCTCACTTTGCTTCAGAATAAGAACTTTGTACTGGCGAAAGTGGTTAAACAATTCCATTTTATATTTTAAGAAGTAGACCCATGTCTTCCTTGTGTAGTAATCTATGAAGGTCAAAATATAATGGTTTCCACCAATTGATGGTGTTTTCATTGGTCCATATAAATCTGAGTGGAAATTTTCCAAAGGTGTTTTTGCCCTTATATACTTTCACACTAGAAATGATTCTCTATGTTGTTTTCCAAAGATACATCCTTCACATAGGTTTTCTAGTTTTTCTATGAGTGGCAATCCCTTCAACATGCCTTTTATATGCAAGAAATTCAAACCTCCAAAGTTAAGATGACCAAATTTCAAATCCCATAATGAATTTTCATCTTTGACCTCTACTTGAAAGTCTTCTAGTGTGACAGTTGCTACATTTCTTTCATTATTTTGTGAATTCATTAATAGTTGTGATTGAGCACGTTCTTTCTTCAAGTATGAAGTTAGCTTGAGAGGAAACATTCTATTGTTTGTCATCCGAACTTTTGCAATTAGTTGTTTGCTTGGAGGCTTATCCAAGATTGTGCACACATCATTCTTGAAAAAAAAATTGTAGCCCTTTTGCATGAGCCACCCAATGCTTATGAGGTTATGTTTCAAACCAGGGACAAAGTAAACATCTAACATATTTTTCTTTTCTCCCTTCTTTTTTAGAATTTAGACTCTTCCTTTTCCCATTACAGACACTTTGCTATGAGTCCCTAATGTCACTTCAGATTTTACACTCTCATCTAAATTGGAAAACATTTATATGTTCCTATTCATGTGATTGCTACACCTTGAATCTAGAAACCATACATCTCCTTGTTTTCTTTGTCCTACATTACAAGCTAAAAACATGCTATCATGGTTTTGATTTTCCTTTATGAAATTTCCGCTTGGTTTGCTACTTATGTCATATTTCTTCTTTCTACATTCATTTTCATAATGACCATACTTCTTATAATAATGACATTGAACTTGAGATTTATCATACCTCTGATCTTGTGCTTGATTTTGGCTTGGGCCTTGACTTGGATTTTGATTTTTGCCTCTTCCACTTGAACTTGAAAGGATGCTTCTTCCACCTCTATGTGGGATTCTTCCTCTTCCTATATCATTTGATCTTCTTCAACCTCTACCTTGACCAAATGAAACTTGTGTCTTCAAATCATGCTCCAATGAGGAGTTTGTTCTTCTGTTAAGTTTGTGCTCATGAAAAATCAGTGATGCATGAAGCTCATCCACTAAAAATTGTGAGAGATCCTTTGTCTCTTATATGGTGACAACTATGGCATCAAATCTTGTTGGAAGACTTCTTAAAATTTTCTCAACTATTCTCCCTTCCTCAAGTGTCTCACCATGAGATCTGATTTGAGTAACCAACCAAATTACATGTGTAAATAATGATTCTACATTATCAGAATCTTCATACAGATTATCTCAAAATCTCTTCTCAACATTTTCAATTTTGATATCTCCACCTTTGCCATGCCTTGGTATGTTGTCTGGAGGGTATCCCATGCTTGCTTGGACTTTGTTGCTGGTGCAACCCTTGGGAAAATACTTTCATGAACTGCTTGAAAAATGTAGAAGAGGGCTTTTGCGTCCATCCCTTGGTCCCTCAACAAATCTTTCTTCTTGGGTCATAACATTATATGTTGCTTCATCTACTCGTTCTTTGAAACCATTCTCCACCAATTCCAAATGTCTCGTGAAAAAAGAAAAAGCCTTCATTGTTACAGCCCAATAACCATAATCCTTGCCATGCCATTAAATTGAGGTATTTGTGAATTAGTCAACCTTGTGCTTGTTTCTGCCATTTTCACTGTGTAAAAAAACAACTTTCTCACTCTGTAAAAACTTTATCACTATTGGTGAGTGAATACACTCCACAAAAAAAAATTCAGAACACCTTTAACTCCTTAGTAAAAACACTCACACTACTGGTGAATGAATACACTCCACAAAAAAAATTCAGAACACCTTTAACTCCTTAGTAAAAACACTCACAATAATAAAACTTTAAACCTGCTCTATACCATGTTAAACTTTTGAAAGACAAGGGAATACTTTTCCTCCACAAACATAGTTGCTAAAATATGGTAATTCAGATAATGTAGTTGCAGAAACTAAATCTTATGAGACTCTTCATTTCAATACAAAGTGGCAGAGATTAAAATCGTAATTATATTGGAGAAAATACAATCAAACAATTTTACTCTTGATGAAATACAGTAAAACAGAGTGGTTGCGGTAATAAAAATACTAGAAATTTTCAAAGCCATATCGCGACTAACCAAACTTTATATTATAACTTCAAAACATTTCAAGGGACCACCAGAATTTACGTTTTTCTCCTTGCATGAAGTAAATAACACTTGTGAAATAAATGTTTCCCATAAGTTTTTAATAACCATGAATTAAATTTCTATTTGAATATAATAGTTTAATATGTTGACGAATGGGTAATGTAATTCTGTTTAGAACTTCATTTATTTGATGTGCTTCCCTGCAAAGTAAATCTGCAACCTGCAAAACATTTACTAAATTATGGTTGATGTCATAGAATTGGACGAGTGGTTGAAGTTAATTTTCCAACATCATTTGCATGTGGAGTTGAAATCTTTGCATTTTCCACAGTAATCAATCCCAACGAGGGTTGTGAAGCCTCAAAATTTTGAAGGGCGCATGAATGTTGATTGTAAAATTAAATATTAGACATTGATTGTGAGCTACAGATTAAAGCTTTCCTGCCAAACCTAATCGATCCCCTAACCAAGCGGACCAACAGAAGGTGTGCCCAGAGAACGTAGCCTGCGTTCTATCTGTGGGAGAAGATGCAATGTTGAATCATCATGTGTGAAGGCATAGACGAACCGCAGTGGGCATGGAAATTGACAGAATACTTGCAGTGTTGTTGGAGAACATGATTCGTTGTTGCCATCATATTCTCACATAAAATCAAGTTTGTTAAAGAAGCTAAAATTTTCGAGCTTGGTCATAGAGAAATCTGACTTTGAATAATCTGTACTCAAAGATTCTGAGAAGCCTACAAGTGGTGTGAATTGTTTCACTGTGGAGACGTGTTTCGTCTACGTGGAGCATTCTTCTGGACGGTGGCAGTGTAACCATTCGGCGCCGAGTGTTTTGAGTTCACTAAAGATGCATTCCTGAGGAAAATATCTGTTGGCAATTAGAATCAGCATGAGCGTCTTTTCTGTGGGGATAATTTCGACCTAAATAGAGAATCTCTTTAAACGTGTTTCAACTTATGTTCAAGGTTTTGGAAGGCACATTAGTGAGCGAGTGTAGGTGTTGTTGTTGAGATTTTGTTTTCAATAAAATAGGCAAAATCTCAGTAGATGACAACAATAGGAATTAGTTCCTAGATTAGCTCCAGTTTGTTGGGAGAGAGTTAATGCATCCTAAATTTGATGTGAGAGGATTTATGAGGCAGTTAGATTCTCCTTGCTATAAAACAGGTATCCATACGGATTGTTTTGAGAGTGTGTGAGAGTTTGTAATCTCCTGTTTGATAATAAAGATTGCCGATGCCTATGTTTGGTGGACGTAGCCCAGAATGGTTGGGTGAACCACGTTAAACTCTGTGTCTTCTGTGTATGGTTTATTTGTTGTTGTTGTCTTTTAGTTTGCTGCGCACTGATTGCTCTAACAAGTGGTATCAGTGTACGATTGGAAAGCTTGTCATGCTTAGTAGATGAATTTGAGGTGGAAGCCTTATGATTAATGTTGCATTTGTGTTGAACCTGTCGCTGCGTGGAGATAGCTAACCCGGGTTGAATTGCATCTTTTGGAGGTAGGCCCTTGAAAAGCTTGGAAGTCTTGATCGTGTGACACGATACGTATTACGTGTGGGGAATGTTTGGAAACGCAGTGATGGAAGGATTAACACCACTGTGGCCCAGTGCGTGGAGTGCTGCGTAGTATTGCTGGAGTGCGTGGTGCTACGTAGTATTGCTGGGGTGCGTATGACCATTGATTGCTGGTGCTGCGTGGAGCGCTGGTAATGTTTTCAATCATCGATGTTGCGTGGATTATTGGTGGTGCGCATAATCACTGCTGTTGCGTGGATTATTGGTGGTGTGTATAATCATTGTTGTTGCGTGGTTTATTGTTTTATTTGTAAGTGTAAGTTTGCCGTGAAATGAACTATTTCACAAAGTTCCATTGAATTTTATATGGTTGACATCATTTTGATGGTGCGCAAATCATTTTTTTATTCCAACGTAAGGTGGTTTTTTCACAAAGGCTCCATCTAAGTTAACAAAAAAAAAAGACAAATTCAACGCTCATTTGAAAGTTGAAGAGGTTTTTTAAATCAATTGGAATATGGACGTGATATTTGTGACAATGGACCCCATTTGTGAGAATTTGAAAATGTCTTATTGAGGTAACCACAAACGATATATAAGACCAATCTATAATGCACATCAGAGTGAATCGTGAGTCAATAATTGACTCAGGTCCAATGCACCGATTGGGAATTTAATACTCAGTTTTATGTATTGTAATTCACAGCAAAAAAGTTTGTTTTTTTAAAGCAAAGGCTATAAGGCATAGGCAGTTTTTTAATTGCTGGTATTTAACAGTTAGTTTTGGAGATTATTGTTGTTTTTTGGTTGATACAAGATGGCGAAAACTCAGAGTGCCCGGTTTGAAATCGAGAAGTTCAATGGCAAAAACAATTTTGAGATCTGGAAGGTAAAGATGCATGATCTGTTGGTACAACAAGGCGTGGCGAAAGCGCTGTTAGGGAAAAGAAAAAGGCCTTCTTCCATAACGGAGGATGAATGGGATGAGTTGGATGACAGAGCTCTGAGCACAATTCGGTTATTTCTGGCGAATGACGTTCTATTCAACATTGTGTCAGAGAAGACCGCCGCAGGCTTGTGGATGAAGCTTGAAAAGCTCTACATGACGAAATCTTTGACAAATCGGATTCTCCTGAAGCGACAGCTTTATGGTTTGCGGATGAAGGAAGGTACCTCGATTACTGACCATCTGAACGTTTTCAATACTCTATTGGTACAATTACAAAGTCTAGATGTAAAATTTGATTCAGAGGATAAGGCAATAACTCTATTGTGTTCATTGCCCGAATCGTGGGATCACTTTGTTACTTCCATAAGCTTTAGTACTGCAGACATCCTTGAGTTTGACAATGTGGTTGGAGCCTTGTTGTCTGAGGAGACGAGGAAGAGGTCGAATGCAGACACCTCTACATCAGAGGCAATGATGGCTAGAGGTCGTTCTAGAGAAAGACGCTCTGGTAAGCACAGCGACTCGCGTTCAAAGTCGAAAGGGAAGAAGAGCAAAGTAAAGTGCTGGTTTTGTGGCAAATCGGGGCATTTGAAGAAGGATTGCTGGAAGCGACAACAATCTTCTAAAGAAGCTTCATCAACAGAGAAGAAGTAAGCAAACACGACAGATACAGGTTCGGCATCTGGTTCAGGTATGAGCGACGAAGTGTTATCAGTTAATTTGTCAAATCATGATCAACATTGGTTGTTAGATTCCGGTGCATCAAACCACATGTGTATTCATAGAGAATGGTTCAAGACGTATAGATCAGTTAATGATGGAGTTGTGTACATGGGTAATGATGTCACATCTAATATTGTGGGAATAGGGAGTATACAGCTGCAAATGTTTGATGGGACAACTAAAATATTAACTGATGTAAGACATGTACCAGATTTAAGGAAAAATCTAATTTCACTGGGAGCACTTGACACAAATGGATATAAAACTATAATTCAAGGTGGAGTAATGAAAATTTACAAAGGTATTTTACTAGTAATGAAAGCTAAGAAAGTAGGAAATCTGTTTCAGTTAGAAGGAAGAACAGGGTCAGTTCATGTGTCTATGGTGTCTGAACATGACAGTAGTTCCATTCGCCTATGGCATCAAAGGTTGGGCCATATGAGCGAAAGAGGGTTAAAGATTTTGGCTGATCGCAAATTACTTCCTAATCTAAAGTCTGGAAAGTTAGATTTCTGTAAACATTGTCTGTTTGGCAAACAAAGTAAGCAAAAGTTTAAAACAGGCAAACATACTAGTAAAGGCATACTTGATTATATCCATTCAGATGTTTGGGGACCAGCCCCTACAACTTCATATGGTGGTTCGTCTTATTTTGTATCATTTATTGATGACTTTTCTAGGAAAGTGTGGGTCTACATGTTGAAAAGGAAGTCTGATGTTTTTACAGTTTTCAAGCAGTTTAGAGCATTGGTAGAAAACATCACTGGTAGAACTATAAAATGTTTAAGAACTGACAATGGTGGTGAGTTTACTTCCAAGGAATTTGAAAACTATTGCAAGGATGCAGGGATCGAGAGACATAAGACTACTGTTTATACTCCTCAGCAAAATGGAGTTGCTGAACGCATGAACAAGACTCTTTTGGAGAGAGCAAGGAGTATGCTGAGTAACGCTGGTTTGCAGAAGGAGTTGTGGACGGAAGCAGTGGCAACAGCTTGTTATGTGATAAACCGATCTCCATCGACGGCGATAGACTGCAAGATTCCGCAAGAGGTATGGAAAGGACATCCTTGTGACTATTCTAAACTCAGAGTGTTTGGTTGTGATGCATATGCTCTAGTGCCTAAACATCAGTGAACTAAATTAGATCCAAAGTCTAAAAGGTATATCTTTGTTGGGTATGGTGTTGGAACAAAGGGATATAGATTGTGGGATCCTACTACCCGCAAAATCATCATCAACAGAGATGTAAAGTTTGATGAATCCTCTCTTGTACGGTTAGATGTAGATAGTAGATTGAAACAAGATGATGTATCTGATTTTCAGCACATTCAATTTGATAGCACTTCTAATGATAGTCATGATGACCATAGTTCAGATACTAGTAATGAACAGGTTTCAGAACATGAACAGGGTTCAGGTTTAGATCATGAACAGGTCTCAGATACTGGTCGGCAAGAAGTCCCTACAAGTGGTAGTCAGCCAATCGAGGAAGCACCAGAAACATCCTTAAGGAGGTCGACAAGAATCAAACGGCCACCGAGAAGGTATGATGATTATGTTACTTCAGTTGCATTTACTGCTAATGACGATGAACCTCTGTGCTATCAGGAAGCAATAGAAGGTTCAAAAAGTGATAAGTGGAAAGCAGCTATGAAGGAAGAAATGATGGCCTTAGGTAAGAATGGCACATGGGATCTGGTTGAGCTTCCGAAAGACAGGAAAACTGTGGGGTGTAAATGGGTTTTCAAGCTGAAACGGGGTGTGAATGATACGGAAGACAGGTACAAAGCACGGCTGGTTGCAAAAGGGTTTTCTCAGAAAGCAGGCATAGATTTTCATGAGATTTTTTCACCAGTTGTTAAAATAGTTTCAATCAGAATTGTGTTAGCGTTAGTTGCTTTGCTTGATTTAGAATTACAGCAACTAGATGTTAAGACTGCGTTTTTACATGGAGATTTAGATGAGGAAATTTATATGGAACAACCGGAAGGGTTTGTTCAGCATCGCAATAAGAAATTTGTCTGCAGGCTCAAGAAGTCATTGTATGGTCTGAAGCAGTCGCCTCGGCAGTGGTACAAGAAATTTGATTCTTTCATGTTGAGTCAAAAATATATAAGAAGTGAATATGATCATTGTGTTTACTTTAAGCAGTTAAGTAATGGCATGTTCATTATCTTAGTGTTGTATGTTGACGATATGCTTTTAGCAAGCAAAAGCATTGATGAAATCAACAGGTTGAAGACTCGGATGGCAAGGACATTCGATATGAAAGATCTAGGAGCAGCAAGACAGATTTTGGGCATGGAGATTTTCAGAGACAGGAGCAATGGTAAGCTGTGGCTATCACAACAGAAGTATATTGAGAAAATACTCTTGAGATTTGGTATGAACAATGTGAAGCCTGTGTCAGTCCCTTTAGCTTCCCATTTTAAGCTTTCTTCCAGTTTATGTCTTAATACAGATGAAGAAAAGGAATATATGTCTCGAATTCCATATGCCAATGTAGTAGGATGTTTGATGTATGCGATGGTTTGTACTCGACCGGATATTTCACATGCAGTTGGGGTTGTCAGCAGGTATATGGCAAATCCGGGTAAAGAACACTGGTCAGCAGTGAAATGGGTGCTTCGGTATTTGAGAGGCACAAGTAGTTATTATATCACTTACAATAAGAGTAGTGAATTTGTTTGCGGGTATGTTGATTCTGATTTTGCAGGTGATTTGGATAAGAGAAGGTCAACTTCAGGGTATGTCTTTACTCTTGCAGGTGGAGCTATTAGTTGGATGTCAAAGCTACAAAACATTGTTGCTTTATCCACTACTGAAGCAGAATACATTGCTGCTTCGCATGCTTGCAAAGAGGCGGTTTGGTTGAAAGGTTTGCTTGGTGAGTTTGGTAGGCTACAGGACAACATCAGGTTACTTTTTGATAGTCAAAGTGCAATACATTTGGCTAAGAATCCGGCCTATCATAGTAAATCAAAGCATATTCCAATTAAGTACCATTTTGTAAGACAGGTTATCACTGAAAGGGGAGTCTCTCTTGAAAAGGTGCATACAAAGGAAAACTGTGCAGCCATGTTCACGAAACCAGTTTTGTTGGAGAAGCTGCGTTGGTGTTTGGCTTCTCTTGGCTTGCAGAAGAGATAAAATAATAATAACAGGGCATCAGGCTAATTGTTGTCAAGGTGGAGATTGTTGATATTTTCTGTTTTCAATAAAATAGGCAAAATCTCAGTAGATGACAACAATAGGAATTAGTTCCTAGATTAGCTCCAGTTTGTTGGGAGGGAGTTAATGCATCCTAAATTTGATGTGAGAGGATTTATGAGGCAGTTAGATTCTCCTTGCTATAAAACAGGTATCCATACGGATTGTTTTGAGAGTGTGTGAGAGTTTGTAATCTCCTGTTTGATAATAAAGATTGCCGATGCCTATGTTTGGTGGACGTAGCCCAGAATGGTTGGGTGAACCACGTTAAACTCTGTGTCTTCTGTGGATGGTTTATTTGTTGTTGTTGTCTTTTAGTTTTCTCTGTACTTGGTGCTCTAACGAGTTGTTGTTCGAGCCGCTTCAAATTTGTTGTGCGGACTCGCGTGAAAAGGAGTGTGGGGCCATATAGAGGTGATTGGCTTGATGTGCGATCCATATAAAAAGGTAGTAGGAGACATTGCTTCTTGTATGATCGAAAATTCGCTTGACCGGCTACACGCAGAAGCTGGTCCTTTATCACTCTTCTCGTTGTGGTCGTGGAGACTTAGGATCGTATTTTAGGGGACTCGTGAAAAGAAATAGTGTGGTGTTCTGTAAATACACCTGTGAGTGAGTGAATTCCTCCGAGGAGTTGCAGTTGTGTGTGTTGTGTGTGACTTCCTCTGAGGAGTTGGAGTTGTGCGTGAATTGGAAAGCATTGAGCAAGAAGTGTGCATTGAGCCACCTAGAGAACCGAGTGAATAGTAGCTCCACTGCTCTAAGTTGTTGTGTGGAGAGTCCTGGTGACAGCGGCCTTGTGAGTGCTTTCCTGTTGGTTTTTCTGTCTACTACAAAGAGAAGCTATGTGACCCTATGTGGCTGCTTATTGCTCAATTGTGATGGAATTGAGGTGTTGCTTGTGAAGAGTAGTCGTCGGATGTGGAAGGCCTTGTGATTTCGTTGTTATAGAGAGTTGAATTTCACTAGTTTAGTCCAGTTTTATGATTGTTTCACATATTCATCTGCATTGTTGAAAGGAGAAAGATAGTGCCTTGGGTATAAAAAGTAAAATAAAAAAATTTCGAAGAGAATTTATACCATTTAGGATAAAGTATCATAGGGAAGGGGCTGCATATGAAATGCCAAATACAAATTTGAACAAGCCTGAAATGGAGTGAGATAGATGAAGATGAAGGTGTTGTTGAAAGTATTCATGGACTTCTGATAGTAAAGTAACATGTGATAATAAGGAAACCCATTGTGATTCAATATTTAATGATGAATGTGCTACAACTTATGAATTACTGTATGATGATGACACATTTTCAAGGGAAGGTTGGTTACAAATGTTGCATGAGAAAAAAGTAATAGATGATTTGTTAAGTGAAAAATTTCTGTGTTAAAAATGTTACAACAAATATTGTAAATTTACCTATGTAGTTAGAATAACGAAATGTAGGTTGAATAACGAAATATAGTTGGAATAATGAAATAGACTAAGTTAAAAGAGGTGGCCCGAGAGGCTTGTATGTACGGAGAATCATTTGATAAATAAAAGTTTCAAAGTGTTTTATCCTTCACTTTTCCAATTCAGTTATATTTCTCCTATTCCTTTCTTGTTTACTGTTTTTCCCCACAACAAGTGGTATCAAAGCCATTTTTGAAGTTCCTTCAAGAGAAGTCCCGTCTTTTGACATCCGCTGAGAAAGGAGAAGTCTGAGAAGTCTGTGGTCTTTTGACATCCGTTGAGAAAGGAAACTGCAGAGACTGTCGCGAGAGAAAAAGGAGGGAGGCCCGCTGTTTGCTGCAGCTTTGTCTGGAGTTCAAAGAAACCGTTTGCCATCAGAATCGGCACAATCACCAACCCGTTGCTGTGGTGTCCATTTGCAGAGACTTGGAGAAATTGAGCTCTGTTGCTTCAAAAAGAGAGGTCGAGCCCCCAAGTTAGGAGCAACCGTTGAGGATTATGCCAGCATAAGGTAGAAGTTGTCTTTGCATAAGGCAGAAGTCGTCTTTGTGTATCCACCATGACTGTCGAGGGTAGTGCAAAGGTTTATTGCAGACAAGACTAGTCGTAGAACGTGCTGTTGAGAGATTGAAAAAGGGAGCTAGCCTTTGCGTGGTGAAGAGCCGCAGATCTTGTAGAACCAGCCATTGGAAAATTGACGCTATCAAAGCCGTCAAAACTAATCACTGAGGCCGTCAAGGGGAGGAGTTAGGCCGACTGTCAAGAAATCCTACAACTGGAGAAGCTGATTTCAAATTTTCAAACGAACCGTTCCCTGCAGCTGAAGCTCTGCGTTGTTTTTTTTTAGAGTCATCCAATTTCCCACTATCAAATCCGCTGGAGAAAAATCGGGTATTTGTTTGCTGTGAAATAAATCATAAATTTTTTTTAGCTATGGGAAAATATTTTTCCATGAATTGTTTGAGGCAAGCAATTTGAAGGAACATAATTTCTTATTTAAAAAAATAGAATTCAGAAAAAGTCACTGAAGTAGGGTTTCAAAAAGGAATTTTTTCAGAAAATCTGTTGATTAAAAGTGCAGTAAGGTTTCAAAAAAAATCTGAGTAGGGTTTCTGAGCAGTTTAAAGAAATTGTGAACTTTTTTTTTTTTTTTTTTGGAAGAAATTGTTTTACATATAAAGGGCTCAGTTTTTTCTGAATAAAAGGGAAGAAAAATATATTTTTTGCAACTCAAAAAAAGAAAAACCTAGGAGAAAAGGGGAATATTGGGGAAACCATAAATAAACCCTATCTCAAAGGAAAACAGTTTGTTTGAAACCCTAATTGGAAAGAGAAGGGAAAACTAGGAGGTGAAATGGAAAAAATAACAAACTCAAAATTTGAGGTGGAGAAATTCACGGGGAAAAACAATTTTTCTCTATGGAAACTAAAGGTTAGGGATTTGTTGGTGCAACAAGGGTTGCACAAGGCATTAGATAGAGTAACTAAAAAACTAGCAAGCATGTCGAGTTCGGACTAGGAGGACTTGGATGCCCGAGCTCTCAGTACCGTCCGGTTATGTTTGGCAGATGAAGTACTCTTCAATATTGTTGGAGAGTGTACAGCTGCAGGGTTGTGGAAGAAATTGGAAACACTCTATATGACAAAATATTTGACAAACATAATCTATTTTAAAATACAACTGTACAACCTTCGAATGAAGGAGGGTACGAGAATTGCAGGTCACTTAAATGTTTTTAATACACTTATTTTTCATTTGTCTGATATGGAAGTAAAAATGGAGGAAGAAGATAAGGCAATAACCTTGCTGTGTTCCCTGCCTGAGTCATGGGATCACTTCATGACCTCAGTCAGTTTGAGCATTGTCGATTCATTAAAACTTGAATCTGTCATGGGTGCTCTCTTATATGAAGAGGTACGAAGAAAGGCTTCTCCGTTCAAGAAGTTCTACAAGATCTTAGGTATTGTTCTTCGCTAAGGAGTCCATTTCTTCTTCCATATCTTGCTATCTACATCATCAACTCCTTCCTGATAACAAGATGGTTCCCCAATGTTGGGCTGCTATCATGCCATTATTATTATCACTTTTGAACACTTATTCCACCCATTTATACCATTCTTCATCACGTCATTTATTATAATTTATTATTTAAATCCATTTTATGATGATTTATGCTTCTATGAATGAATGTTATTTATTCTCCTTTATTTCTAATAAATTGATGATTATGAATTATTTTATCAATGATAGTTTTAATAAATTGGTTATAACATTATTCACCATTTTTAGCCTCCAAGGTAATTTCCAGATTGAAGATTTGATCATCAAAAGTGCCAACTCAGAAATGCGCTGGAATAAGGAGTGACAGTTTTGCGGTTGAGATTCTGAGCAAATGAAGACGAATCTGGAAAATCCGGAACATGGGTTTTGTCCAGAACGGACCCAATTAACTTTATTAAAGAACGGTTTGCCCAAATTTGGCCTGTGTTGAGAGATTCACAGGGTTCTTTGAGCACGATTTTCTCAGATCTGTGGTTGCGGCCGTCCTCCAAATCTCAGCTACAAAGCCAAATTCGACTTGCTGTTGTTGAAAGATGGATGTAAATCTATTTTATTGTTGATCAATTGGTTGGAAGAAATTCAATATTATTATTAGAGATCCTATTTGCTATTTAATTTCTCCTCCTTCTGATTATAAAAGGAGAAGCATGTATTGTGTAGGGGAGGATGGAGAGACTTTTCTTATTGTAATTTGCAGAATTGTGCATCGACTCTTGTTAAGAGAGTGTGAGCTGTTTGTAAACATTATTAATGCCTGATTAATAAAGGAGTTCACCGTTGTTCCATTTCTCAAGCGCTGGAGTAAAGCACAGCAACGCTTCACCGGTGGTTGAGGGCCCGGCCCTGGTGGAGCGATCTGCTGTTTGTATTTCTATTAGTTTATTTCTGTTGTGTGAAGTTCATTTATTACAATTAAAGAATTGAGTTGTTGCTAATTGGATCAAATACAGAGTCATTGTTATTCCATTCTTTACAAGAAGCATGATTCATGATTCAATTGTTATAAAATGTTGTTTTTCTGTATCTAATTCCAGTTGTTATTCCTTTTGTTTATGAATTACGATAGTTGATTTTTGCGTGGCTGTCGACAGGATTAAAGAGTAGAAATCTAGTTTGCTTGGTTATGAATTGAATTCACTGTTTATTTTACGCTGCTATTCAATTCCTGTTCATTGCTTTTAGATTGTTGTTCCTTTCCAGTTTGCGTTTTAGATTTCATTTCCTTTGAGTTGTTTTCACTTGCTTTGAGATCTCAAAACTGTAGAGGGCAGAGCTAATCATTCCAGGTCCCCAGATTTGGTCATCTCACATCGACTTCTAGGGGAAAGAGTTATTACTACTGCATCCCTAATCGATGTCTAGCAAGGTTGTTGTAGTGTAGTCTTTACATTTCTGTCATTTGTAATTAGATTTCTTTTCAAGCAGATTTCTTTTCAAGCATTTATTATTTCTGCATTTATATTTCTATACTACATCTTCACAAACATTACTCTTGAGTAAATAGCCGCCTCAGACTGAGTACACTCTTGAAACAAAAAGTCGTCCCTGGGTTGACAATTAATGTGAGGTAATTAGGAGTTACAAAGACACCTTTTATCGCTCCACATTTTGGCGCCGTTGCCGGGGAGAGTGTAGCCATTTCTAAAGAGTAGTGTGAATCTGATGAGTGCCTGCTAGGGAAGAGTTGGATCTTAAAAACGGAAGGTAAGAACCTACGTGCGGAGCATGTAAAAGCCCTACTCTACTGTCCGCTTTCCTAACAGATTTGTTGTTGCTTTGTTGGGTAGAAATAGATGTTTGAATTTTTGTGTGAATGACTAGGGAAAAAATAGAAATTTTGAAAAATGAATCACATGATTTCATTCAAGTGGTGATGTAAGCACCACCCATTTCACTAACTAATTGACAGGAACATTGGAAGAAGGAGCTTTGAAGGAACACATGAAGGACATCTTCTGTTATGGTAAGAAACTGCCCAACATTTTTTTGAATTTCCTGCTCAACTAATTCCACACCCTCACCGCAATAAACCAGTACAACATACTTACAGTGTTGAACTGCCAAATTTACCCACCCTTCCCACCCATTCTATCTCACATGCACCATTAGAGAAAACTTACAATGAGATTCAGAATGTTTTAAATTCAAAAATTGTAGAAGTTATGGAGGAAAATGAGCTTACTTCTAGTTTGTATCAACAAACCATTTTAAAAGCTCAAGAACCTCATGATATGATGGAAAATCAAGAAAATAAAGGATATATTGAAGATTGGTTTCACTCCATCACTTGTCTGCAACATTGCTCCACACTTCAACAATTTTTGACTCCATCTTTTCAAGGGAAGTTGGTTTCTCATACCCTAATTTTTATCAACATGTATTTTTCAAATTTGGGTATGTGCATACTAGAGGCCTTATTTCTAAAATGGTTCCACTGGAAATACTCTTATACATAAACATATTCGATTCTCAAAGAAGAGTAGGATAGTGGAGAAAATAAAATAAAATAAAATAAGGACATAAATAAATGCATTTTGTTTTTTTGTAAAAATAGTTGTTTTTTTTGTTGCAACACGCTATCGAAATCAACATCGGTGATAAATATTTCAATTTATTTGTGTATGTAGATGAATTATATTGCAAATAACAATTCTATAAACACTTATATTCATTTTTTATCACCAATTT
Source organism: Pinus albicaulis (assembly GCA_034641835.2). Classification (NCBI taxonomy): domain Eukaryota; kingdom Viridiplantae; phylum Streptophyta; class Pinopsida; order Pinales; family Pinaceae; genus Pinus; species Pinus albicaulis. The sequence continues at coordinate 1,616,593,608 of CM076570.1, read as the reverse complement.
GAAAAAATGCTTGAATATCATTTTTTTTTGGCTTGCGGGCTTGATGAACTTTCTGGAAAAACAGTCGGGACAGTCATGTTTTGAGGGACCAAAAATGAATATTTTTAAAACATGTTTCTACCCTAGGTAGCCCTTGATGTCTACTTTCTAACCCAATTTGAATCAGTCAATTTGGATTTGAAACGAAAAAGTTAGAACCAAAACATTGACCTGATGTCTAGTGGGCAGCTCAGGAACAGAGTTGGGACAGTCAGTTTTTGGAGGCCTAAATGAATGAATTTTTAAAACCTGTTTCTATGGTAGATTCCCCTATGAATCTAGTTTACAATGCAATTGGAATAACTCATTTTCGATATCGTATGAGGAATTTATGATCAAAATACTGACTGTCTATCGTAAATCAGCACCCTTAAAACTATGTCTTTCCGGCTGTTCCTTACAGTATTTGACCTATCAATTCTTCTTGTCTTCAAAACCTGTTTCTATTGGAAATAAATAAATGAATCTACTTTCATTTCCAATTTGAATCATTTGAATCCGACATCAAACGAAGAATCTATGCTTGAAATATCAATCGTTGGTCTAGATTGGGTAATCAAAAATGACTCTATTATGCAGGTTGTTCTAAACAAATTTGACATATCATAGCATTGAATTTTTAAAACATGTTGCTACTGGAGATAACCCTTTGAATTAGCTCTCATTTTTCTTTGGAATCACTCAATTTCGACGAAAAACAAAGAAGTTGTGATTAAAACACTGCAGGTTAGCATGATTGGCCACTGCTCTCCCGCAAGTGACAGATAAATTTTACTTTGTTATTTTCTCAATGGATTTGTTATACAGAGTAACTAATTGTTGTTTTTTTGCATAATTCTTGGATTAGGGGAGCCCGATCACCTCTCTTTCTCCATGATTTAATGTTTTATTGCAGGTAGACACTCGTTTTTTGCAGGTCCTAGGAGAAAAAGAAGGTCAATTTATGGACGAGTGATTCTTGAAACAAATTTTAATAAAACAAAGGAATTTCATCTAACTCATTACCCAACGGATTCATAATAGAACAAATGAAGAATTGATTTCAATTTGAAGATTCATGTCTTATCACTGCTGCCAAAACATTTTTCAAAGAGATCATTTTTTTTGACATAACATCATAGCTGTTGTAACTTAATTTAGTTATTTACATATTGTTTTTAAATAAAACGTTGTTTCTTTTCTGATATTTTTTATATTTTGTGTTTCAGGTGTTGCTTCATTCAAACTGTGACCCATTTTCAGCATCAATACAGTGAACAGCTAATTCATTCTTTGCGTGCTTGCATTTCATGCTTGTGCGTTTTTGCTGTTCTTTTTCCAAATGAACGACATTTGCATTTTCACACTTTTTTTGTGTGTATTTTTGTTTTTTTGTGCATTTCCTTTAAGGGACACCACTTTTTGAGTGTTTTTGCTGTTCATTCAAAAGAGCAACACTTTGGGATTATTTTCGAGAGCAACCCTTCCTTCCTCTTGTGGGACTATTCCTAGTTCATCTCAACCACATTTTATTGATTCCCCTTCATGGCATGAAGTACACTATTTTTACGAGGACAAGAATTATGGATTCTATTGAAGCGAGTTAATATCATTCACGTTATGATCTTTAACAGGACAGCTCCTTGATGATAGATTATTTTCAAAAGGGACACAATTATTTATATACTACTTTACTGCATTGTTTTCTGTTGAACATGATATTGATTGATCATCTTAATACCATGGTGGTTCCACCCTTCTGGATTATAATCTTCTCTGTCTGTAATAAATGAGATTATGGGTATATTTTTCTATTGACATGTTCAACTTCTTCCACCATCCCTGCTCTTAAGGAGTACCGAGCCTCCCTCTTTTTATCATAAAATTGTGTAATAACAACAAAATTTTGTTCACAGATGGAGGATAGGGGGTCTCATTACGAGCCAACCTACCATGTTCATAAGGTTGTAAGAAAGTGACATTCCCATTATGGCCACCACACCAGGGTTATGATCCATTGGATAGTCAAATTATCCTTGGAATAGGAGGTCTCATCACGAGCCGGCCTGATCACTTTTGCTACATCCCAGTGAATGGCAGTGTGGTTATCTGGTTACCACGCCAGCACACTGGTCTCTTCTGTAGAACAACGCTGTAACTCTTCATTTATAAATTGAGGATCCTGGCTCATATGGGTTAAAAAGCAACCCTGCCGAGGCTATGGACGCCTGCTGGCAGCAGCGGCTCTGCTTATGGTATTGAAGTTATATCTTATCGTCAATTATTATCATAATACCCTTTTCTTATTTTTTTCTTTTTATCAGAGAAGTTATTTCCTTAACTTTTTCCCTGTTTTGAACCTTTATGCATGAGAAATTGTTTTATGATCAATCGCATCATTTTCAGCTAGCATACTATCAGTAAAGCATCTTTTTGGCATATTGTTGTTTTTTTTCTCTTTTTCATCACCTATCATCAATTCAAAGCGTCCTATCTCTTATTCATAACTATCTTTACACACTCTGCTCTCATTATAACCATAACTCCTGCTATCCTATCATTGATATGCGTACTTTGCTTCATTCACTGCTATATTGTTCATTTCCTTGCCTTGCCATCAGCACAACCCCTCTCATATGCTTTATGGTCATGGAATTCCTTTTCCAATTGGAGGGGGGAATATATGCATTATGGGATTGCATGCGATATGATTACTGCACTCTGTCATCACTTGTTGATTTGCCAAAATATTAGTATTGCATGTATACATAAGTTTTTCTGATTGAAATTTTTGCATGCATCTTATCTATTGCTTACACTATGGATTCAAGAACATTCTATGCCAAATAGTGCTTTGTTTGCAGGAAAACAACAAGTATGGGCAGAATTCTATCCACAGCATGACCACACTATTGCACTTAACAGAAGAGGCTCGCGAACGTGAACAATTCTTCAGACTTGATGTGCTTACCTGGATTCCACCTTTTGCATCACTTTCATCACCAACTCTGCCTACATCAGCTTCAACAACTGCCAATCCATATATGTCATTCCACATTTTTGGAGGTAAAACTTGAGGTAAAATAGCATAATTTTCTGATTTATTACGAATTTAGGAGAATTTCATGAAAATCCATTTTGAGCATTATTTATCATCCTTCATTCCACATCTATACCACTCCCTATTTTTTAGCGGCATATCATTTTCGAGTATGGGGGAGTGTTCCTTTCATTCATTTCTTTCTTATGACCATGTCATCCATATTCTTTATCATCCATTGTTATTCTTATTCATTCTCAACACCTCCATTATTCTATGTTGTTTTACACCAAGCATAGAATTCAACAGCTGGTAGCAACCACCTCTATTTGTTTTCTAGCATTGCATGAGGGCATGCTAATTCTTCAGAGAGGGGGAGGAATTGCTATGCATGATGGATGTTTTCAATTTTCTTTCTCATTTAAGGCATACAATTTCAGTGCAGAAATTGATTTCCATAATATTTTTACAACTATGAACTCAATTCTTGTGATTTTTGGAAAATGCAGACGTATCATTAATACAAACCCAGACAATTTCAAGAAATATTGGTTCATAAAATTTCGGAAATCATGCACTCTCACCTACAACCATTTTGTTTATATCTCATGATCCGTGCATCAAAACGATCTGATTTTTGGATCATAGAGACATTCATATATTATAAACTTACTTGCAACATTTCAACAAAATCTGGTTTGTAGTTTTGAAAAAATGGTTAATGAAGTTTGCTGTTATCTATATCATATTTTGCTGCAACTTCATACATATAGTTGAATGTCAATGTAAAAATTGTTATGCCTTCATCAAGATTGCTAAAATTGAATATTCATTAATTAAGGAAGAATTCATTTGTTCTATCCATTTCATGAGTTGAGATGAACATATTTTTTATTGCTTGGTTAACACATGGGTTTTTGTCTTTGGGTTGCATGAGGACATGCAATATATTCAGTTTTCGTTGCATGAGGACATGCAACATATTGAGTGTGGGGGTATGTTGGGCCGTTAATATACCATTATTATTATCACTTGTGAACGCTTATTCCACCCATTTCTCCCATTCTTCATCACGTCATTTATTATAATTTATTATTTAAATCCATTTTATAATGATTTATGCTCTTATGAATGAATATTATTTATTTTCCTTTATTTCTAATAAATTGATGATTATGTATGATTTTATCAATAATAGTTTTAATAAATCAGTTGTAACATTATTCACCATTTTTAGCCTCCAAGATAATTTTCAGATTGAAGATTTGATCATTAAAAGTGCCAACTCAGAAATTCGCTGGAATAAGAAGTGACGATTTTGCGGTTGATATTCTGAGCAAATGAAGAAGAATCTGGAAAATCCGGAACATGGGTTTTGTCCATAACGGACCCAATTAACTTGGTAAAGAACGGTTTGCCCAAATTCGGCTTTTACTAAGAGAAACGCAGGGTTCTTTGAGCACGATTTTCTCAGATTTGTTGTTGCGGCCATCCTCCAAATCTCAGCTGCAAAGCCAAATTCGCCTTGTTCTTGTTGATCAAATGGTTAGAAGCAAACCAATTTTGTAATAGAATCATGTTGTAATTATCTCTATTGTAACCACTCTCTGCTCTCTTTGTATTTAAATCAGAACAGAGATCAGAGAGGGTAAGGACTTTGAGGATGATTCGGGATGGATGAATGATGGAATTGAGGATTCGGACTTAGAGATTCGGGAATGAAGATGGATTATTCATGATAGGATAGGGATTGTTGTGCCATTGTAATCTTCAAAGCTGTGGTGTATTGATTTCTATAATTTGAGGGATGAATAAATAAAGAGGTTGTTGTTCATTCAAACGATGCGAAGTAGCCCGGCGACGTAGTTGGCGGTTTGGCCCGACCTACGGTGGAGTAGGGTATTCGTTGTATCATATCTTTCCAATTTCCGCCGTGTGATGGTTTGATTTAGTTCCTATTTCTTTGAATCGTAATGCTTTACAGTTTCATGTTCTTTACTTCGCTGTTTAGTTTGGTTGATTAATTGCACGAGTTTGCTTTTAAAGAGCTTTCCTAGTTTACTTTCAATGGCAGCTTTCCATTTCCTGTTATTTGCATTATCTTTGCTTTGGTGTGAAGAACGATCTGAAACTGTAGTGGGCATTGACATTTGCTGTCTAGTCCCCAGATTAATGATATGTTCCTTGATTACTTTTGGTTACATCGGTTTCCAAAGGGATGAGTTATTGTCACTGGACCCTTGACTGATACATTGCTTATTTTTCCGAATGCATGATTTAAGTCTTAAAGTGCTTTGTTGTAAGTAGATTTTATTTCCAGCTTTCATTTACTTGTGGATTTTAAGCACTATACTGCAAAACATTACTCTTGAGTAAATAGCCGCCTCAGACTGAGTACACTCTTGAAACAAAAAGTCGTCCCTGGGTTGACAATTAATGTGAGGTAATTAGGAGTTACAAAGACACCTTTTTATCGCTCCACACCATGATCACTCAGGGAAGACCTTTCCCAATATGACTGGAAAAGACGCAGAGGTATGCTATGCACTCCTCGCTAGGGAGGAATCTTTCAATGTTTAATGGGTTGCCACTCATGCGATGTCAGTACCAGAAACCTTGAAGGGTTGGTGGGATGACCTTGAGAGGTTTAAAGGGAAGAAAGATCGGGAATATAGAACTAATGGTTGTAGGAAGGTCTATAAGCTCGTGGCCATGATGATGTGAAAATTGTACGATAGGAAGGATGTAACTATTTTCAGTGGGGCATGGGTCCTACTCATGTATGCGATCACCTCCTATGACACCCATTTCAACTAGGCATACCTAGTAATATCAGCTCTCAGAGTAAAGATATCAGTGGCCTAGGTACCAGAATAAGGTTACGCATTAGAATTCTACATGGCCTCTTACCTCTTGGATGTAGTGTGTGCGCGGTTCCATTTTGAGGAATGGACACACAACTGGGATGTGAACCATGGTATGCCCATCCACAAAGAGTTGAACGTGTTTTGGGCCACCAGATACAAGAAATATATGCAGCCCATTGTAGATGAGTTCATCCTTGTGCTATACCAGTATCTTGTCAGTGAAGACCCTCCCTGCATGTCCAATAGAGCATGGAGATAGTAACCAAGGTAGCCAACTTCTTCCCCACTCTAGAGAGCACACTTGTCAGAGTATTTTGAAAATTCAGGGCACCCCATGCACTACCCAAGTTCATTACTGAAAAAATTCTCCTCCAAGAGGTGTGCTATGAAATGACGAGTGGTTTCTCAGATACCCTCAACAAAGGCAAGAAGAAACCATGGCCTACCCTCCCACTTACCATCGGTGCCAACACTATCAAGGACTTCATGGAAATATAGGTGGAGGTAGAACACATCAAAGTTTTCCACTTTGTGACCCTCACCCATAGGTTGTATGACCGTTAAAGTATTGTCCCCACGCACTTCAAGTGGCCCAAGTTTAATTGCAGTTACCAGCACACAGAGTGGCCCTTTGAAGAAAAAGTTAGAAACTGGTACAATGTAGATAGAGAAGTAGTTCCTGAAGGATCATTCGACCTGAATGGAGACGGTGAGATTTAGGACAAAAAAAATCTAGAAGAAAGGACAGACATGTTGAAGAGGAAGGACCATGTTTGAGGACCATCATCTTCTAAGTCCAAAAGGCCAAAAAATACCACAAGCAACAATCCCCCTAAGGATCAACAAGAAGGAAAGGACAAAGAGGCCGAAGCACAACAAGAGGCCAAGAAGAAGCCAAGAGAGGAAGATTTCAAGAAAGCCCAAGATGCCTTGGCACAACAATAGGAAGAAGAGGAAAAACAGAAGAAACGAGACAAGGAAAAAAAAATGAAGCGGCAAAAAGAGGAACGAAAGAAGAAACAAGCAGAAGAGGCCCACAAGAAAAGAGAAGAAGAAGAGAAACATAAGAGGGAGGCCGAACACAGGCTGAAGCAAAAGCAGGATCAAGAAGAAGCTGAAAAGAAGAGGAAGGAATAATAGGCTCAAAATATCATGTGAGATACATCCGAGGAGGCAAAAGGAAGCAAGTCACAACCCTCAAAGGTTAGGGTGCAAATAGATATACCACATATTGAGGTACCCGCTGCAACTCCCGTGATAGGGGGAAACCTCCCGCTCTCAGAACTCACCATCCTAGAAGAGCATGAGGACGATGTACTAGACCTGACAAGGCTGTCTTATGACCAGTTCACTCATAAAATCAGGTAATAAAGGAGAAAATTCCTTGCACAGAATCTTGCCAAGCCTCTCACGGTGACCACAGAAAAGGACATACTCTTGGACACTAGGACTATTCCCATAATGATAGCATTAGTCGGAACCGCCTTTGCGGTGGCTATAGAGGAAAATTTTAGTAGGAAGAGGAGGGAGATCTTGTTTCTACAAGGTAGACTCCAGGCATTCGAGCAAAGGGCAGTTCAGGCAGAAATAGAAAAGAAGGCCGTGAAAGTAGAAAATCAAAGGCTTTAACTCACGGTCACTCAAGTAGGTGGGATATGGACCGCCATTCAAGGGGAGTTGGATACCTTGGAGACTTCCATGAAGCAGGTATACAAGGAGATGTTAACCATAAAACAAATGATATCTCCTCTACTAGGGGCTCAGGTAGAAACTAGGAAGAGGGATGCACAACTAAAAGAATCCTCCACAGCACTGGACAATATGCTTGAATTTTCCGAAAGGTATCCACAGGCTCCTGATACCCTACCCAAGAAGGATTGGATCCGTATGCAAAATGATAAGGTAGAGATACAGATGAAGCTACAATCGAGGTACAAGCTTGCAAAATATGTAGAGAAGGTTATGTCTGGCTATGAACACCTGATCAGTGGCATTGATTCGATGGTAGAAGTTCACCACATCCCCTCTTTGGGGACATTGGCCACATAGAAGATAAGGGAAGAGGTGGCCCACGACATCTAGACATTTTTCGGACCCATCAGATAAGGATTTTTTTCCTAGTGCCTCTCATTGTCCAAAGAAAACATTAAGAAGTTCATCGTCACGCCAGTCCAGATCTACACTAAGTTGTCCTCCCTATCATATCATATCTCTATATAGAGGTGCACCTTAATTCGAGATGCTCTTGAGTGTTTTCATACGCTAGGATAAGACACACTTCAGGTCACCCTAGTAGCCACTAACTATTGGGCTTGACAAACTTATCTCAGAGAAAAACAACAGATAGAGGTCCCGTACCTTTCCATCACATAGTTTCTCCCTTGAAAATGACCTATTTTATAGGTAGCAGATGCAGGAAGGTCGCAGGTCGCAAATAGTGCCCATTTGTAGGTCGCAACCAAAGACAGGTCGCAAGTTGCAAAACCACCTAGGTCATAGACCACGCCAACAGTTGGAAAGCTGAGAGGACAAGGAAACCCAAAGGTCACTTTTGGTTCTATAAGTACTCACTCCGGGGACAATGTGATCAGATTTGGATTAAGGACCTAAGTGATAGCTCAAATCTCAAAGTGTCCAGAAGAGTTTTGAACCTAAGTGACTAGATATATCTCGTCTTCCTAATTCTGGTGCCACAAGTGGTTCAAAAAATCGACACTGTATGACACTGTATGAAGAAATTATCGCAGTGTGAAAAGTGAAGTAAACTACAATTTTTGGACTTTGACCAAGTTTGACTGGATTTGGAAAATTAAAAAAAAAAATTCTAGGGAATATTCCTGGAATATTCCTCTAAATATTCTCTATGGACTAGTCATATGATGCCAAGTGGCAGATGTATATTGGGTAGTTGGTTGACGTGATTTTTAAAGGGCCAATGGGAGGCTGCCACATGGCCCATACACATTGATGCAAAATTTTGTCGACTCCCTGGTTGGTGACTGCTTGACCTCCCCGCTAACATGCAAAGGTTCTTAACACTTGGTCTATACGATGTGTCTTAACCACATAAGGCTCGCATTAATATTTGAGGTGTAACAGTTATGTGTTTGGGGGTATGGAGGGGCCATCCCCTCCCATATGGTTATGACCCTAGACCAAGTGCTATTTTTAACCATTGGTAGCTATTCAAGCCTTCTCACATCAATCAATCAAATGGTTAATTCACACCAAAAGTTTTTAAAACCCTGACGGTTTGTGAAATCGTAACCTCCACAATTAAGATGCCTAGCAGGTGTCACACGAAGAGGTCTGACCGCGCAGTTAAAATGCCAGTTTATCTGCTAACCTCCAACTGACCGTGGATTTTGGGTTTGCATGTGCCCAAAACAAAAGTTTAATGGTTGTTGCACATATTTCTTATTATGTGTTGATGCTTATTTTCTGCATTATATGGTTGTTACACATGTTTAATATCAGTAAAAAAAAAAGGTTTTAAAGCACTTAGGTAGTTAAAAAAACATATACCCGTTTCAAGCATAAATTCCGCAAAAATTCAAGTATAAGCTAGATCTTTTATTTGTTTAGATGAGTGGGAGTTTCTTTAAAATCATAACAAGTTATCAAACACATTTTAATATCAGGTTGATATCAGAGCTCTAGTTTGCTTGCTTGAGAGAGCACAAGTTTTCTTGTTAACTTGGAAGGTGTTTTGCACTGTTAAAGAATTTGATTGTTTGAAAACTAATTTTTATTTACAATTTTGAGTTTGCTAGAGGTGAAGGGATAGCTACCGTTAGCTATGTCTAGAAGAGGAAGAAATGGAAGAAGGGCTGAAGGCATTCTCCTTACCCAAATGACCTCAAGGCGATCCTTGAAGCACAGAAGGGTTTGTTTGCAAAAGGTTGCTTGAAGAAGAGCTTGACTCTACAACCATTTTGTTTCAGAAGATTTTCAATATTTTTTGAAAGCTTCATGAATTTTGTTGAAGTTATTTAGCTCATTTTCATAAGATGAGAACTTCTTCAAGAGAGGCTTCAAAATCCTCCTCCTTCACAAGATTCTTTGATGAAGACATGAAGCGAGACTTCTTAAAGATGAAGGATATGGTGAAAATTCAGTTTGAAGATAGAACAGAAAGCAATAGACTTCATGAGAAATTGGTTTCTATGAAGGAAGAAAAAGAAGGACTTCTTCAAATAATACATGAGATGGAGATGCAGCTCCATCAAGCCTAAGAGGTTTTGACCAATAACATGTGTGAAGCAGAGGTAATTCACTCTAATTTGTCTTTAATCTCCTCTTCAGAAATATGTGTTGGTTCATTTAAAAAGCACACTAGAGGTATAGGGTCAAAGTTAATGTTTAAAATGGTCTATGAAGGAAAGGGTTTAGGCAAACATGAACAAGGCATGATTGATCCTATTTTGGTTGAGGAAATACCTAAGAAATGTTTTCTTGGTTATGTTCAATCTAATGGAAAAGACTCCAAAGCCATGAAGGCATTTGAGGCAACTTCAAAGAGAACGTTTTTCGTATGTTATAAACCACAAACATGTCAAGTTTTTTTTCAAGTTGATTACCATTTTTTAAAGCCTATGTTGCAGCAAGATGTATGTAGACATGCAGCTTATGGCAAGTGTTGGAATAGGGTCCCCTAAAAAGCTATGAATTTTGTATATTTTTGATATTATTTAGACTAGCACAGGGGTTTTGGGGTGGGTCAAATCCCCAAATGCAATGTAATGGGTCAAGAGTAGACCAAGGGTCCGAAAACCATGGTATGCATACCATTGGAAGCGTAGGCTAAGTCCATATAAATAGATGAACCTTTTTGAATCTTAAGGTAGAAAATAATTGAGATTGATGTTAATCATGAATTGTTAGATCTATTGTCGGGTTTTTTGGGTAAGGACTCCTACCAGATGTGTGTGCGAAGATCCTCAGTCCTATTGTCTACAAACCCTGCTGGCTATGTGCATAGGTGGTATTTTGGGATTGTAAGTGGATTTTGAGATTAATATATATGCGAAGTACTGTTGGAAATCTGATTGTATCTAGATCTACTATGATTGATGTGAACCTATGCCATATGATTAAGTTGTGAAAGTGTCTATTTACTTGTTGCGAACTGTGAAAGTATCTATTTTTATGGTATATGTATCTATGATCTATTAATTACTACTATTATAGTGTTCTGTGCTTATAATTGGTATTATTCACGTGGGTGCGGAGGTATTTACTAGATTTGTGCATGAGAATAGCTCTGTTATACTATGGATTATATTGTCAATAAGCCTCGAATAAATCTATTTAGTGAGAACTCGATAGTCTAGGAATGCAGACATGCTTGACTTATCTAATATCTTAGGGTGTGGAAACCTAGTTCCATCACCCTCCCATAGTGCTTCGAGTGAGACTTTGGCCTGTGCAAGGAGGTCACTGCTGAAAGCGCCGGTAGTATAGGGGTTTTTTGGCAAACCTTAACCTCCAAACCTGGGTCAGGACACCTCAAGCCAAAAAATGGTTCCATTGTTGGGACTGAGAGCATTTTGAGAGAGGAATCAGGTAATGTCAAGAACACATTGGAGACCTGAGAATAAAGAGATCGACGAGTGGTTTGAAAAGAAATTTTAGGCATTCACAGTGAAAGAGAATCGCAGTTAAAATTTGACCGTAGATAAGTGGAAGAATAAGTACATCTTGACAGAGATCTACGAAATTTTCTTCATGACATTTGCAACTGAGCTCCAGGAGTGGTTGGAAAGGCTCGTTGATTCCAGACGTGTTAGAAGGATGAGCGGGTAACATAGTGGACTCTAGATCTGATCCAGCAGCTATAAAAAATTGATAATACCATCACGCGTATGGTAGATCACTTGGTAGATAGTGTGTTGGGAGGATTTATGACGGAATTTTCAATTGACCAATTTTTGTCCTATTCTGAGGTAGAACGAAGGTTCTTCAAGGGTTTCTGGGGTAAGTTTCTGAAAACTCTACCATTACTGACTAAGATCTTATTGTGCGAAAAGAGCATTTTGTATAGCCATATAGGGTGAATGAGCTCTGATCAGAGTGAGGGTACAACGCACAGTGGTAACTACTAGAGAACTAACCAAGAAGGAGATAGATCTGTCTATATTCCAGTAATGGATTTGGTTGTGCAAGAACCTCCAACTACACCATCGTCGAGCCAACACAGGGGTAAGAACTCACTCGTAACTCTTCCCCCACCAGAAGATGAGATGGCCTCACATATGAAGCTACCTACCTTCAAGGACGTAGGGGATGAAGACATGGATCAGTTCTGGTTTGTTGTAGGATTAGTATGGACTGTGCTGAACATGGCCAACGATGTTGTGAAAAGGGAACATCTATCCCTTGCCTTTGAAGGAAGAGCCCTGGATTGGTATATGGGATACATAGCTCAACATGTGAATGCAACCATTGAAAAGATTAAGAATGCCTTGAAACAACAGTTCAAGAAGCATAAGTCCTACTCTCAGATAGTAAACAATCTAAAATATTTCAACCAAGGACCATCCAAGTCTGTATGGGAAGCTGACCAATGGTTAAAGAAGGTAATTAGAGAAGAAGGTATTTTGTATGATGACAGGCATCACACGGAGTGGTTCATTGCTATGTTGTTGCCCCACTTGCATGTGCCAACGGGTCATCAAGCCATTGAATCATAGGAAAAGGCCTTGGAGATTGCTATGAAGCTAGAAGTTGCGCCAAGAGATGATACCCAGTTAGGAGTAAAATAAATACAAGGACAACTAGAGGCAATGCACATGGAGATCCAGAATCTGCAGAAGGAACATGGAACAAATGCTAGCCCTAATAGGTGGTCTATACAGTGTAGGGTGAATGGCCACACCAAGGATAACTTTCCACTGCTAGCAAACTACATGCGGGCTGGGGGACCTAGCCCATTGTGTACTAGGGAAGCTATGGGACCCAGTGGTTCGGTGCTTTGGTGTGATAATTGTCGTGTTGTTGCGCTGCATGATACCAACCACTGCCTCCGCCTTGCCACATATGTCCCAGAAGTGAAGGAACAATGGTGCAGGTTTTGCATATGTGTAGGACATGATGAGTAGAACTGCTAGACCTATGATCTAATGATAGGAAAAGGAAACCTATATAGGGTACAAATAGACCCATCTTCACCAAGATCCCCCTCAGGTATGGGTGGCTCCCCAGCTAGGGGTAGGGGAGGGGGAGGAGGTGGAAGCACAGGTAGGGGGAGAGGACAATGAATTTTCTATAACTGCAGAGAAATAGGGCACTTTACGAAGGACTGTGCAAACCCTATGAGACAATCCTATAGATATTGTAGACAACTGGATCATGTGATCGAAGATTTCCCGATTCTGATAGCCAAGATGCAAGAGAAGCAGCATACACCTACGTAGAATGTACAAAGGATCAAGGTAAAACCTTGAGATGAAGGACCAAGCCTTAACATTATAACACGCAATAGGATGGCCACCGGGGGAGCTACGGAGAAATTCGAGCTGGAGCTTCTTATCTAAAAAGCAACCATCAAACAAGAAGGTTTGGACTTACAAAAGGAAAAAGAAACCTTTCTCGCAACTCGCTAAGACTTTTCTAAGGCTGAGTTTTCTACTCCTTAAGCCCCCATGAACCTCAAAGAAGATGCCTAGGTCAAAAAATTTTTGTGGGCATGTATGAAGCTGTTGCGCAACCAAAGGGCTGTAAAAAACCTCCAAGCTTTGATAGACAGCTGCGCAGAAAAAATAAACCCACCCATGGAAGTTAAGGATGTGCACAAACTGTACGAGCATAAGAATCACACCTATAGGGAAATGCGGTTAACCACGCAAATTGGTGATTACGAGATGGATCAGGCTATTCTGGACCTAGGTTCAGATGCAAACGTATTACCTATGAAAACTTGGTAGCAAATAGGAGAAAATAATCTGGAATGGTTCACTATCTAGCTGCGCATAACTAATCAGAAAGATCATACCATTGGGGAGATTGTGAAAGATCCTGGTAGATATCGCAGGAGTTAAGGTCCGGGCTGACTTTGTGGTCATTCAAATTGTAGAAGATGTGGACCCCTATCCTGTGCTCTTACGATTGGACTAGGCCATTGATATGGGAGGTATCATCAAATTGAAGAAAATAAGCATGGTATTTGAAAATGAAGGTACACGGGTGATAGTACCATTAGACCCTGCAGAAGGAAAACGGTATACGGAGCTAGTGCATGAAGAAGAAGATGTGGATCATATTTATATGTTAACTACATGGAACAAAGATTGGATCAACCCCACAGCCAATGGTGTACTCTGCTGGGAAAAGGATAGTGATTGTTTCTTAGATTCTGACAGGGAAATAGAAAATTGGCAGAACCGATTACATGATGTATCTGCACTGTGATGTCTTAGGATTAGAAAGGACTTCTGATGCATCTCCTTTGAGGTAAGAGAACTGCCCTACTATGATGGCTCTAGTAGTATCAAGGAGTTTTTGTGAACATTTGAGGCCGAGGTTCTACAAGAGCGAAGGTTGTGGGCCCTTAATCTAGCCATGCACGCAACACCTGCGAGGTGGTTGGATACACATAAGGGGGAATTATAGGATTGGGAAGAATGTTAGGATATGATGATATTTCAATTCGAACCTATGACCCACTTGCACGTAAAAACATTCCTTTGTCCTCGAGATCCGCGTGAGCATATGTTCGCTTGGATGGAAAAATGGTGTGACTGGACTACAAAAGAATGGGTTCACCTATTTATTCATGCCTTGGGACCACTCCCCACCCCATGGTACTTAGATGTGAAGCTACATCAGTGCACCCGCCACTGGGAAACACTAAAATATGAATTTTTAGGGAAATTTGGGCTGATAGGGGGAACAGTGGCGCTTGACGAAGCTCTGTAGGATATAGATACCTTCATCTTTTATGAATCATGCCCCTACACAACACTTGGGGTACCGACATGGGAAATACAGATGCAACATATTGCCAATTATCACAATATAACATTAGAAGAATGTGATGAGGATCCGCGCAATGTCTCTATCCCAGAATCGGAGGGGGAACGCGTAGTTGCAGGACCTCCACTACAAAATTTGGATGTTATGCAGCCTCTGAAGCTGCGAGAAGTTAACATTGGCATGGAAGAGCAGTCCAAGCTGGCTAAAACTAGGGATTATTGGGATGATGATACAGTTGGAAAATTTGTTGAACTGCTCATGGAATACTAGGATTTATTCCTAACAAAGTTCTCAGAACTTAAGGGGGTCATAGGGGACCTAGAGGTCATGTGCATCACGCTCAAACTAGATGCACACCCTGTCAAGCAATGGTCATATCGTCTAAATCCTAAGTATTAGCAAAAGGTTAAGGAAGAAATCGATAAAATTCTCACCGCAGGTATCATCAAACTGGTCAAACAGTCAGAATAGGTAAGCCTTATGGTGGTTCAAGAGAAAAATACGAAGGGAGAGATACGAATCTATGTGGACTTGTGCAAAATGAATTATGCCTGCATGCATGATCCCTCTCCTACACTGTTCTTCGATGAAATCCTTGATATTATGGGAGGGCATGAAGCATACTCATTCATGGATGGGTTCTTAGGGTATGATTATATCAAAATTTCACCTGAATATTGTAAAAAGACTACGTTTGTGAGTGAATGGTCATCCTTCCAGTATACAGTGATGTCGTTTGGACTCAAGAATGCCCCTGCTATCTTTTCACGAGTAGTAGTCGCAGTTTTCAAAGAATTCATTCACAAATTTCTAGAAGTTTAATTTGATGATTAGATTGTCTTCAGCTTAGTAAAGAAGCACATTTCAAACCTTTGCATGATGTTGGATGCATGTAGGAAGCACCAAATTTCCCTTAATATCAAGAAGTGTATCTTCTGCGTACCCTTCAGAATCTTGCTCGGACATATAGTGTGCCGATAAGGGTTGATGGTTGACCCTGTGAAATTTGTTGTAATTATCAATGTCGTAGTACCTACGACTAAGAAGCAACTGCGTTTGGTCCTCAGAAACATAGGCTACTACAGGAAGTAAATTCAGGGGTATGCACTGATCACATCGCCTATGAAGAAGCTACTTAAGAAGGATGCTTCATTTTTTTGGGATGACGAGTGTCAGAAGAGCTTCGAGCTACTCAAATAAAAAATGGTTTCTATGCGTATCCTCATTTTTCCTGATTGGTCAAAGGTGTTCCATGTTCATGTCGATGCCTCAGGAATCACCTTAGGAGCAGTCCTTACGTAGCCTGGAGACAGAGATATTGATCATCCGGTTGCATTTTCCAATAGGAAACTCTCTCGTGTAGAGCACAACTACTCTACCACGGAATGGAAGGGCTTGGCAATGCTATACGCATTATAGAAGTATCAACACTATCTATTAGGGGGGAACTTCAAAATGTTTATAGATCATTCAGCTTTGAATTACCTGGTGAATAAGCCTGTGTTAGGGGGGAAATTTGTCGATGGCTACTGTTTTTCGAGGAATACGACTTTGGGATCATTCTCAAGCCAGGGAAGTTGAATGTAGGGCCGGATCACTTGTCCCGAATTGGGACTGGAAAGGAACCAACCAACCTGGAATAAGGATTGTCTGATGTGAAACAAAATCTCGATACTGAAGGATAGGAGGTGGGAGGTGTTGACTCCCCTCGAGGAACAAAGTGGATGATCAACCCTGCTAAGGGGCCACGAAAGAAGCAGCGCTCCCAACGACCTGAGCATGAGGAAGCAGTCACAATCACTCAAGGGGACCTCAAGAAAATCACGAATGCAGTTACATTGCCTATGGAGGAAAAATGGTTGGCTTTAGAAGAGTAGCAATGAGCTGCAGTCTACACACTTCAGGCCAAGCTCCAAGCTCTAAAGTTGAAGAGAGACATGATGAAAACTAGTATGATTAAGGTATGAACACCCTCAGCCACTAACAGCGTAGCACTTGTTACAGTGGAAAGTCACCTCTGTTCCTTTCTTGGTGCAGCCCTCGCAATCTGTCCACCCAACTTAGGAGCACAAGTCCAGGCGTGCACAAAAGTACAACTGAGTCTGGCCAGGTTGCCTGATGAAGCATTATAGGTTCTCCACACCTCCTTGTTTGAGGAAATTCAACACCAAGACCATCAAGTACACCAATGGCTCAGTGTAGCTGAGCAAACAATCGATGAGAAGAACGCTGAAGTTTCCTAGGTACAGGCTTCCTGTACCCTCACCATTGTGCAGCAAACAGAGTTGGAACACTTAATTAGCAGACTTTGCGTAGATGTTACAAAAGATATCCCAGACACAACCACGATGCCTACTCTAGTTCCTGCTAAATGATTAGCATGACTGTGGAATAGACATGCCTTTCGGGATGATATCGACGAACTCTTCCATAAGAATAAGACTCTCAGTGACCGTCTTAAACCATGGGCTGATGAGGCCCTCAAGATCTCACAGGATATTGAAGTTGTTGTTAAAAAATTGAACCAAACTCTGGAGAGCATCACCGTGGTGACAGAAGGACCAAAATTGAAGAAGCTAGTGGATATTGCAGAGAACGCTGCTACTGAGAGTGAAGGACTGCTACCCCCATTGATCGAGGCGGTCAAACTAATGCAAGCGCAGGCGGAGACCCCACCATCATAGCGGCTCGGGGCAAGTCACAAGATTATCTTGGGGGACTATTGGAACAAGGTCCCCTAAAAAGCTGTGAATTCTATATATTTTTTATATTATTTAGTCTAGCACAGGGGTTTTAGGGTGGTTCAAAGCCCCGAATGCAATGCAATGGGTCAAGGGTAGACCAAGGGTATGCAAACCATGGTTTGTGAACCATTGGAGGCGTATGCTAAGTCAATATAAATAGATGAACCTTTTTGAGTCTTAAGGTAGAAAAGAATTGAGATTGACACTAAGCACGAATTGTTAGATCTGTTGTCGGGTTGTTTGGCTCAGGACTCATGTTGGCTATGTGCACAGAGATCCTCAGTCCTGTTGTGTGTGGACCCTACCGACTGTTTGCACAGGCGGTATTTTGGGATTGTAAGTGGATTTTGATATTAATATATATGCGGAGTACTATTGGACATCTGATGCTATCTATATCTATGAGGATTGATGTGAACCTAGGGCATATGATTAAACTATGAAAATGTTTGTTTAATTGCAGCAAATTGTGAAAGTATCTATGTTTCTAGTATATGTATCTATGATCTCTTAATTATTTTGATTATAGTTTTCTATGCTGATAATTGGTATTACACACGTGGATGCGGAGGTATTTACTAGATCTATGCATGAGAATATCTCTGTTATACTATGGATTATATTGTCAATAAGCCTGTGAATAGATCTGTTTAGTGCGAACTTGATAGGCTAGGAATGTAGACCTACTTGACTAACCTACTCTCTCTCAGGGTGCGGAAACTTGCTTCCAGCACCCTCCCATACTACTTCGGGTGAGACTTTGGTGTTGGAACATGGTCTCCTACAAAGATGCGAATTTGGTCCATTTTGTATATTTTTTATTATATTTAGTCTAACAAAGGGGTTTTGGGGTGGGTTAAAGCCCCTAATACATTGTAAGCGGGTCAAGGGTAGACCAAGAGTTTTCAAACCATATTTTGCAGACCATTGGATGCATAGGCTAAAATACTATAAATACTTGAGCCTTTTTGAGTCGATAGGTAGAGGATGAATAAAGATTGATGTGAAATATGAATTGCTACATCTTGGGTTGGGTTGTTTGGGTTAGGAATCCTGCTGGCTGTGTGCACAGAGATCCTCTGTCCTGCTATGTGCGGACCCTACTGGATGTGTGCGTAGGTGGTATTCGAGGAATGTAATAGGATTTTGATAAGTAATATATGTGAAGTATTGTTGAACATATGATGTTGATTGGATCTGTTCTATTATGATCGATGTGAACTAAGATTTTCTGATTAAGCTGCGAACTCGTCTATTTTATCTCTATGGTATGAAAGCATCAACATTTAGTATATTAATGTGATGTGACCGTTGTTACACTTACTAATTGCATCTCTGTTAATGAACATGAACTATCTATGTTGACAATATTGGCTGCGATTATGTTGTTTAATGGTTTTAATTGATGATATGCATGTGGATGCGAACTTGATAGAGAAGATCTAATAAGAGCTACAGTCTGGTTACGTTATGGAACCATGTAAATCACCCTTCTATGTAGATCTGATAATTGCGGGCCTGCGTTATTACCAACTCTCTCAGGGTGCAAAAACCTAGTTCCAGCACCCTCCCATACTGCTTGGGGTGAGACTTTGACCTGCGCAAGCGGGTCACTGCCAAAAGGGCCAATAGTATAGTGGTTTGTTGACAAACCTTCACCTTCAAACCTAGGTTAGGACCCCTTGAGCCAACAAATGGTTTCATTGACGAGATCGGGAGCAGTTTGAGGGAGAGATTTGGTAATGCCAAGGATGTATTGGAAACCTAAAAAGAAAGAAATCAACAAATAGTTTGAAAAGAAAGTTCAGGAATTCACTCTAAAAGAAAATTGCAGTGCAAAATTAATTGCAGAGGAGTGGAAAAATAAGTATATTTTCCTAGAAATCTACGAGATTTTCTTCATAACTTTTGCAATCGAGCAGCAGGAGTGGCTCGCAAGGCTGGTCGATTTTCAGAAGTGTTGGAAAGACGAACGGGTCATGCAGTGGACTCCAGAACTAATCTGGCAGTTGGAAAAGAATGATAATACCATTACTCACATGGTAGATCATTGGGTGGACAGTGTGATAGGAGGATTTGTGACTGAATTTGCAATCGATCAATTTGTGTCCTACTCAGAAGCAGAGCAGAGGTTCTTCAAGGGTGTCTAGGGTAAGTTTCTAGAAACTTTTCCGTTACTTATTAAGATCTTATTGTGCGAGGAAAGTATCCTATGTAGCCATACTGAGTGAATGAGATCTGATCAATGTGAGGGTACAACGCGTAATGGTAAGTACAACAAAACTAATCAAGAGGGAGATCGATCTGTCTACAGTCCAGTGACCAATTTTACTGCGAATAGCCCTCCATCAACACCACCTTTGAATCCTCGTGAGGGAAAGAACTCACCTCCGCCACCACCGGAAGATGATATGGATTCACAGATGAAGTTACCAACCTTCAAGGGTGTGGGGGATGAAGATATGGATCGATTCTAGTTTGTTGCAACGTCTGTATGGACTGTGCATAATGTAGCAAGCGATACTGTGAAAAGAGTGCATCTATCTCTTGGTTTTGAAGGAAGGGCCCTTGACTGGTACATGGGATACCCTGACCAGCATGCGAACGCGAGCATTGATGACATTAAGAACAACTTGAAGCAACAGTTCAAGAAGCCTAAGGCCTACTCCCAGATAGTGAACAAACTAAAAGATTTCAAGCAAGGTCCATCTGAGTCTATATGGGAAGTTGATCAACGATTGAAAAAATAATAACAGAAGGAGGATTCTAGTATGATGACAGGCATCATGCAGAGTGATTCATTGCTATGTTGTTGCCCCACCTACACATACAGATGAGGCACCAAGACATTGAATCGCAGGAGAAGGCCTTGGAGATAGCAATGAAGTTGGAGGTTGCATCATGAGATGAAACCCAGTTGGGTGTACAATAGATACAAGGCCAACTGGAAGCAATGCACATGGAAATCCAGAATCTACGAAAGGAGCGAGGAGCGGAGGCTAGATTTTATAGGTGGTGCATAAGATGCAGGGTGAATGGCCACACCAAGGATAACTGTCTGCTATTATAAAACTACATGCAGGCTGGAGGACCTAGCCCATTGCACCCTAGAGAAGTTGCGGGGCCAAATAGGTCAGTACTATGGTGTGACGACTATCGCGTTGCAGGGTTGCACAACACAAACCATTACCCTCACCTTGCTGCTTGTATTCCTGAGGTTAAGCAGCAATGGTGTAGGTTTTGTAGGTCTGTGGGGCATGATGATCAAAACTGCCAAAATTATGAACTGCTGATAAACCGAGGAAACATCTATAGGGTACAGGTAGATCCTTCGTCAGCAAGGACCGCATCTAGTATTGGGGGCTCCCCCATTAGGGGTAGGGGAGGGGGCCAAGGTAAAAGCATAGATAGGGGAAGAGGCCAAATATTTTTTTATAACTGTGGAGGGATAGGTCACATTACAAGGGACTTCGCAAACCCTACAAGGCCATCCTGCAGGTATTACAGGCAGATAGATCATGTGATCTAGGATTGCCTGATTTTGATGACTAAGGTGTAGGAGAAACAACAGACACCTATGCAGAATGTGAAAAACGTTGCGATGGAGCCTTGGAATGAGGGACCATGTATTAATATCATAACCCATAGCAGCCTAGCCATAGGGGGTGGAAGAAAAAGCTGCAGCTGAGCCTCTAATCAGGAAAGCAGTCATCAAATCAGAGGGCCTAGACCTACAAAAGGAAAGGGAAACCTTTATTGCAGCTCATCGGGACTTCATAGAAGCATCTACTTCATAGGTCCCTGCAACCACCAAATAAGGAGAGGGGTTTCGACCATTTTTACAAGTATGCATGAAACTACTGTGCAACCTGTTAGCCACCCATATTTATCCTATCATATCAGCTGGTGGCTAAATATTCTTTACAGCCTTCAAAAAAGAAATTCAGTCCTAAATTTGTTGGTGCTTGAAGTCTTTTGGTGAAACTCATATTGCTGGTTAAATCTTCATACCTGTTTCCTTCTCCAAACCCATGATAGCCTGCAAAAATCCAAGTCAAATATTGTTGTATTCTTCTTTTTTCCTCTTCCTTTTCCTGCCAACTACCTCATTCTCCATTTTCCTTTTATTCATAAAAACCCCAAAAAAACATATGTTTTCCCTTTAACCCTTCACACATTCCACTCCCTAATGTTAAAAACTCACTTTTTTACCTTGTCCGAACCTTTATTCTTCTTTGAAAACCATTAAAAAACCATAAAAGCGCACATTTTTTATGCGCTAGACTTAAGCCCTTCAAGCTAAGCCCCCGGGCCGTTTTCCTCCATATACCCGAGTGCCAGGACTGACCGCTCAATCCTTAGGCGCTAAACCAAAAAATACCATTTTCCTCCGTTCATTTCCCTTTGGAAACCCGAAAAAACCCATTTTATAAAGTTTAACGGGGAATAATTAAAATCACATGTTTTATTTCGCGATCAACCTAGACCGTCGATATGCTCCCTAGATCCGACGGAGCAGAGCACCTCTCACCAGGTGGACCCCCCTTTCTCCCGCGTCGTTTGTCAAGAAACCACCGGTTTCCATTTCGCACCACCTTCTGAGCCATGGTGGTTTTCTCCCGTCGGCCAGTGATTCCATACGTTGGCCGACACGTGTCCCTGCCACTATTTCAAAACCGCCGTGCTATCACCTCATTTCGCGCGTTAAACTTCACACCATAACCATGCAGCGGAATCCACCCCCACCGTTCGATCTGGGACTTCCCATCCGACAGCTGCCTATCGCCTCACTTGCTCGACCTTTAACCGACCTGCACGCCCGTTAACCCATCCATCACGCGTCCAAGATTCACTCTCCACCGCCGATCTCTGCAGATCGACGACTATTATTCATCCTCCTGATTCCATCGCCCGGTCAGACATTTTCCCGCTGACTTCCCGTTGCCCGATCTCGACCGTCGATTTTTGCAGATCGACGGTCCTGATTTAATCTTTCTTCAAACTTTTCCACGACCGCCCAGATTTGATCTCGGCCGTTGGATGATGCCATCCAACAGCCCGCGTTCCTCCGCGCATTCCCCAAAGCAGATTGACCTATAAACTGGATTTTTTACGTGTTTTTTGTATTTTGCAAGGTTGAAGTCATTTGTTTGTGTTTTAAAAGGAAATTTCAGACCAGGAGGGTGACGATCCTCTACGTTTCGATTTCTCCAAAGAAATCACTTACAAAGTTAGTTTTCACGTCTCTTCAATGTTTCCACAGGCATTGATGCCTTTCCCTACCTCCGCAGCCCTGCACAACAGAGAAAACCGTGAAAATCAACGCAGAAAAAGAGTATCAGAGATTGAAGACCAAAAATGAACCAGAACAGCAGATTAGTGGACAGATTTGTGGGGATTAAGGCTAAGACAATTATCAAATGCCTAATCCCCAGATCTAAAACGTAGATTAAAGGAAAATCTAAAGTGTTTCATCAGAAAACCCTCCACCGCCACAAAGGGAGGCGAATTGATTCCTCCCAACGACTACAGCGCCATCTGTGCCTCAAAGGATTCAATCAAGAACTGAATTTATTGATCAAAGTCAGATATTTTGCCTTAAAAGCAGCCGACGAGTTACTTCTGCCAGGAATTTATTGAAAGAAATTCTGCAGAGTAGCCCTAACATCACACAGAGCCTCAAAGGTCAACAAAAGCTCCTTTCGAGCTTAATTCACAAGTGTAAACCAATTAATACAGTGAAACACCTGTATAGTTTCTTCATTAAGCCTCCCAAGGGCCAAGAAAACATCAACTCTGTATTAATTGTTTTTGAGATCTTTAATCAGATCTCACCTCCTTATCCTTCTATAAATACTTCAGTAGAAGATGAGTGAGGGGTTGGTTGTTAATGTAAATTGCTGAAGCATTGTATTGTAATTGAGCTAAAGACTCTTGATTGTAGATAGGATTTCACTGGCTCTTGGAGCTCTGCTTGTAACAAATAGGTTAGGTTATGAAGAGAGATGGATTAAAACACTGGATTTGAAGATTGTAACTGGTTTGTGTTAGGGTCCCGTGATTTGGCCGATTGGTTAGCCAAATGACGATGTAACATCAAACCAAGCTTTGGACCCCAAGGACCTAGCCTTCCTGGACTTAGAGAAGGCTCTCTCTATATGTGTAGAAGATGTCGGTGTGTTTACTTGCGATGTTCTGATATTAGGCTAGTTATGAAGTGTGTTTTTGGTTTTTTTAGTTTTTAAGTTTGTGAGGGATGAAACTGATCAAATACATAAACTGGATGACAAGATGTAGATAAATTGGGCTATGGGGTCAAACAGCTCAAGGAAGCTATGAAGTGATGATGTAAAGCTGCTGTAGGGCCGATTTGATTCACAGTAGAAGGGATCTCTGGGCAAAATGGATTAAATGGACAATAAGTTGGTGAAAGACAAGGGATTTCAAATGCAAACTAGTTAATAGCAGACATAAACATGTAATATCAAGCCATTAATCATGTTAGGAATAACTATAAGCTAATTAATACATAAGAAATCAAACATTCCAGCCATACATAGAGGTATAAGACCCTCTAACTTCGGGAAAAGGCTATCAGACTTTGGGGAAAACACATGAGACAAACTAACAACTCATAAATTATGCCGGAACGCCTAAACATAATCTCTAAGTCATTGGGCACTTGGACAAATAATTTTTCATAGTTTTAGGCAAAGGGCTAGATCGGGACTAGGCCTCCTTGGTTCAACAAAATGATCAACAAATCAGTCAAAGAGAAAGTTTTATGGACAGAACTATGGGCAGCTGATAGGTAGGTAGGGCAAACCATACATCCTACTCAACATACATGGAGCTGATGAATAAAACTTAGCAACAATACCTTAGGTTACTAAAGAGCAGCTAAGAATTCTTTAGCATAACTAAGGGAGAAGAAAACATCAAGCTATGAAGATTCGGGGATTTTGAGGTGCCTCCATGGGCATGTCTCAAAATCAATCTTTACTGATCTATAGCAGCAAGAAAAATGAATTATGAGTGAAAACTAGAAGACAAAACACATTAAGAAGCACTATGCCATTCTACCATGTCAAGGAATCCATCAACAAGCCTTCACCATTCCTCAAAAGCATCCAAGAGGCAGTCCAAAAATCATAACTCAAGTGTATTCTTCAAAGCTCATATGACCAATGTATTAATTCTTCTCTCAAGTTCAGCCTCCGATTTACAATGAGAACCATGGAATAAATAGGCTTGAGGGAGGAAAACCTCATGGAGCAACTAGCTATCCAATTGGCCAAGTCAAAATATCTAAACTTGTCCTTGAGGCTTTGCAAAGCCCAAGGCACAAAATATCCCATAAAATATCTAAAAAACTGCTAAAAACGGAAATTATATTGACTTTACATCATTTCTCAATCATAAAAATAGCTTAACGCACATTTGGGAAAAACAGATTTTTGGAGTTCAAAAATTACAAAAATACTTCATATTTATGCCTAAAAAAGGTCCCCTTACTTGCTGGATGCAAATGGAAGCCTTCCCGATGTCGAAATGAGGCTCATGAGGGCTTGCTAGAAATCTTTCTGTGTCTATTTTCCGGCGCAACTGGAACCAACTCAATCCGAGGTCCGGAAGTCATCCAAAACTGTACCTGTGTGAAAAAACCCAGAAAATAGCAGACTGCTGATATGGCGGGCAGAATGTGCAAAATGAGGTTGTTTTTCGCCAATTTGAGGGGGCGAATGATCTTCAAATGCCCTGAAAATCGCTGGAGACCTGCTCATGGAATTATGGCATCCATCGGTATCATCCTCCTCCCTTGACAAATCCTCGAACTGAAACGGCGCAATTATGAGTTTTTGACTAAAAACCCAAAAAATGCCGAAAAAAAAAAAGTTGCCGAAATAGGCCCAAAATTGGCATGCATGACCCTCAAGGGTCCATAGCAACATGCTCCGAATCTGATGCCAAAATATCAAGGGCTGATATGTCTTTCTTCTCTTTCCATGTCGGGCGCTCCTTAAAACTGCTGTTCTTGATCATCATCCTTATGCTGTTGCTCAAACTGCTGAGCTGCTGCTGTTCAGCACTATCCTCCTCTGGTTCCTGCTTCTGCTGATCTTCACCACTGTCATGTTGCTCCTATTGTCTTGCTTTGGAGGCATTTTGACCTAACTATGCTTTGGAAGAAACCAACTGCCTTTTATGAACAATGCCCTGCTGGATTGAAAATGGCTACTATACTGTTTGGACAGATATGGACACTGTGGATTTGAATAAGATGCAACAATGTTTCTTTGAATAAGTCACCTCTGTACTTCTTAAAAACAGTCCTTCAACTATGTATGCACTTCAGCCATGCAAACTTTTAACAATGGTACCATGTGTAAAAGATGGGATAACTGCTTTGTAGATTCCCTGTGTACTGTTTTGAACAATCACCCCTCTTGTGATTTGGTTAGGCCAACCTACACTGGTAATTGTGTTTTCAAAAAAAAACTCAAATATTAAAACCCTGCTCTTCAGGTCATTCACCTTAAAAATACCTCTGTCAACAGATTTCTATAAAAGATAACATACATTGGAAAAGAAAAGAGACTCTTTGGTTAGGTGAAATATCAGCTCACTGTGTTTAAGAAAACACCTTTCACTTGTGAATTTTGAGAAATCAATCACCACCTTTGTACCTCTGGCTTCAATGTTAAACTCGATCATCAACAATGCTGCCTTCTAGAAAATGGCCCTATTCACCTTCAGAAAATCCCTGTTAACAAATCTTCAACATGATACGAAATGGTTTTTGTAAAGGCAGACCCAAGTTAGATGTAAAATCAATGTACATTGGTTTAAGAAACACACTCTCTGCTTGTGAGCTTAAAAAGGTCCACCAACACCTCTATACCCCTGCCTCCAATGTTTAAAGTTTCAACCATCAACAACTCTGCCCTTTAGAACGTGGCTCTGCACCTTTGGAAAAACTCTGTTCAACAGTCTTTAGAATGATACAATGTAGTGCAATGAAAAAGCAGACTTAGTTTAGGTGTAAAATCAATGCATAGCGCTTTGGGAAGACCAGCTCTTTACTTGTGAATCTCAAAGGTCAACACTACACCTGTACCTCTGTCTTAATATTAAATGCAATTACCAAGAACTCTGCCCTTTAGAAAATAGCCCTTTTCATTTGTAAAGTTTTAAGAAAACAAACACTGCTTTTGTACCTCTGCCTCCAAAGTTAGAATCCCATCAATGAAATCTGCCCTTCAGTGTACTAGTTATCCTTAGAGTCTCTTTGTCAATCAGCTTTTCAAAATGATATAATATGGTGAAAAAAAGGGCAGACCTACGTTAACAATACACAGTGCTTTATGAGGGACACTTTTTCTTGTGAAGTTAAAAGATCAAACATCACCTGTGTACCTCTGCCTTCAATGTCAAACTTTAACCATCAACAACCTCTATCCTTCAACATGCTGTTCACCTTTGGAAACTCTTTGTTAACAAATTCACAGTGGGAGAATACAGTGAATGAAAGGCAGTCCGCTTAAGTAGTGTGCTGTGAGGAAATGCCAATGATTACTCTGTTTTATGAAGTCTTAGATGTCCACCAACATACCAAACTCCTTGCTCAAGGAGGCTTTCAACCATTTAACAACTCTGTCCTGTGCAAGTGTATCCTCTTCTCACTGTTTGTATATCAAGCAAATCACCACACATATGTTAAGAATGTCAATCACACAGGTTTGGGGTGATAAATGACAGAGTTTTTTTAGAGGACCACAAGCCTTTAGGTTGAAACTGTGTGAGCTTTCCTTTCAAAGAAAGTATGTCATAATTCCTTCTACTGGTTGCATTTCACTGTTTTGACAATGTGGCAATGTGTGGAGGACTGTGAGGACAGTTTCTCTCTTAAGACCAGAACCCTGCCTTTCTATTTAACAAAGTCTTCTTTGTAGTTTCAAAAATGTAAACCTCTGCCTTTCGATGCTTTGAAGTCCTAAGCAGGCTGTCCTCAAACTTAACACCCACCCTTCTTGTCGAAATTTATAGTTTCTCTGTGTATGCTATTTCACTTTAAACAAAATCATGCTCATTTGTAGCGTTACCTTTTAAATTTCGAGGACAAATCCTTTGGAGGAAGCTTGAAAAGCACCGGAATCTTCAGAAGCTGCGCGGCATTCTTTGTAGTCAGCCCGTCGCGCCCAAAACACCGTGGGTGGCCTGTCGGGTTGACTAGTCGGGCGGTCGGGAGGCCTGTACAGGCACGTTGCGCCACTGTACAGGCACGTCGCGCCGACAAAGGAGACAGTGTAAAAACCGTGCCAGGCACGTCACGCCAAAACCCAGGCACGTCGCGCAAGTTTGCAGTTCATTTTGAGGGCCTTCCCAGTGTCGGAATGGGGCGCGAGATGGCTCGTTGGAAAGCTGTGGAAGTATAATTTCCAGAAAAACTTGAATTTTGTCATTTGGTGTCCATTTGATTCTTCAAAAATTAATTTTCCCAACACTGGTCAAAACTAGTAAATCCTGGTGCAGAAATGCATCGAGCTGTTTGTAGACCATTTTTGAATGCCTTCCCGGTGTCGGAATTGGGCGCGAGATGGCTCGTTGGAAAGATGTGGAAGTCTTATTTCCAGAAAAGCTTGAATTTTTTCATTTGGTGTCCATTTGAGCCTTCAAAAACTGACTGTCCCATCACTGGTCAAAAATGGTGTATGCTGGTGCAGAAAAACATAGCGTTGATTGCAGGCTACTTTTGGATGCCTTCCTTTTGTCGGAATTTGGCCTGAGATGGGTCATCGGAAAGCTATGGAAGTATATTTTCCATAGAAACTTGAATTTTTTCATTTGGAGTCCAATTGAGCCTTCAAAAACTGACTGTCCCATCACTGGTCAAAAATGGTGTATCCTAGTGCAGTAGTTCTCCCGTGACATTGGTATTTTTCATGTTCCTCACAAACCATGATACCTGTGCAGAAACTGAAGGAGTTTTTTATTTTTGAACCTATTAGGGACAAAAACCTCTCTCAATTTTGTAAATTTCATCTCTGTTTGATCAGAAAATCATTTTGAAACAAACTGCCCGGGTGCTCCTTAACCCTAATTTCACTGTGGTAGAGGTATGATGATTTAACAGCCATGCAAATTTTACTATCCTTTGGTATTTGTTGAGATGAAATACTTGAGCCTCTTTTTGAATGTGGGGGATGGCCTTCTGACAAATTCTTGGCTTCCTTTTGACCATGATGGCAGAGTTTGTTTTGAGATCAAGACCCCCTTTTTAACTTGACACTAAAGTGTCTTTTCTGGATGCTTTATAGGTGATAAAGCTCACTGTAAAACTGATTTCATCTGCTAGGTGTCCTTCAAGCTTGTCTCCTGGCTGTGGGTGCTGACATTCAATTGTATTTGCCTGAGCTGTTACTGTTCTCGGTCTATCAGAAGGGCCTTTTCTTCTAACAGCTTTTCCTTTATTCAAAATGTAACAGCATAGTGGTTTTGACCTGATTTCATAAGGAATTTGCTTTCCTAGTGACAGTGGCATATGGAATTGGCCTTCAATGATTTATAAAACCAGCTGATCTTCTTTCCATGCTTTTCAAAGTTTTCACAAACTGAGATCATACTTGTGGATAAGATGTCCTTTGAAACTTTTGACTGTTCCTTGCTTAGAGGAAGAAATGTCTCTTTTTGGGGCAGTGGCACTTAGATTTTGCCTTTGATGATTTCCAGAACCGGAAACATTGTGCCAAAACTCTTTTTGTACTTGATGAGCTTGTGTACCTGTTTGTAAGAGGAAAACTAGATCAAACACATTTCTGCTCTGGGTATTATGCCAAAATCTTGCCTGCAATGCAAATCTAATTAGGTGACAGGTTTTGCTTGACTGTAGATGCAAGTGCTAGGTCTCTTTGAGCTTTCTTCTTTGACTGTGGGTAAAAGAAAAAACAGGGGATGATGCATGAGAGTGAAACAAGGAGAGCCGCTCTTTATGTTTCTTGTGAAGGAGCTCTTCACTGCCTTATTGCACTGCTTTTTCTGAGGAGAACTGAAATGTCACCATCTTCCTTGGTCAACTTATGACAAGTTATTTGAAAGATAATCTCTGTGAGTATGGAGGTTAGCACCCTTTGAAAAACAATCACCTTTTCTTCTGCCTGGACTTTTGCAATCCTTTAAGTCAATATTGGCCAGCGCCCTCTGCTTGTAGATGAAGGAGGCGTCCTAACCCTCTGCTTGTAAATGAAGGAGGTTCTGGGCCTTGACAATTTACCAGTTTGCTGAGACAGTGGTGTCCCTTTCTTAGTGTGACTTTCATGCTGGAAAGAGCTGTAAAGTTCAGATGAGTAGCTTTCTGTTTTGCAGACATATCTCAGGCTTAAGTTACATTTAGAAGCAGCTGTTCCTCTAACTGTAAACTCAAACATTTACTCCATGAGATGAAATATATTTCTTGCCTTTGTAGAAACCATAGAACACTGTGAAAAACCTAATAGTCAGCTTGAGATTGGATTTTATGCAGTGCTGAGATCTAGGGGATGTGAGTGGCGCGACTTAAGGCTGTTTGTCAATTTCATTTGCAAAGTAAGGGATCAGTCATGGTAGGTCTGTTGCAGATGGAGGCTTTTTGGCTTTTTGATGATTTCCAAAGGTGAAATGTCCTAAAACGCCACTTCCTAACATAGGGGAGACTTTTGAAACAGATGTGGATTTGCCTTTTAAAGCTGATGGGCAGACCAATAAGGCTGAAGCTAGATAGGATTGTGATATGAGGTTTTGATATTCGACATGGGCGAACTGAAAAGGTAGAAAGGTGAAAAAAATTTTAGGAGGGTTTTCTGGATGACATATTGACATAAGGAAATCAGTTTCTAGAAAACTCAGCTGTAGATATAGTCATCACTAACATGTAAAAAATACTGATGGCTAACAGTGGCTCCATTTGGGGAGGGCAGCTCCTCGTCAGGAGGTGTCCAGAATTCAGATCTTTGGCTTATGAAGACCAATGCCTTATCCATTGGCGCAAAATTTTACCCTTCTCTTGATGTTATTTCTGAAAAGTGACAGCATGGTTAATCATCAATGATACTTCTACCTACCCCACTATCTTTCCTAACATTTTTTCTTCTCTTTGGCGCATTTGAACTAGCAGCCTTTTGACAATGCATATTTTTCTTTTTGCAAAATGAACCTATCTATCTCTACTCTTATATCTGCCGGGAGTTCAGATTAAGCTGATGAACTCCTTCATTTCTCTACCTAAAAACTAGATCGACTGTCAAGATTAAGCAGTTTGACAGGATTTCATTCTCTAATCTACAACATGAAATTCAAAAATGATCAAATCAGGATTAGGCAGTCTGATTTGTCATGCATTTGCGGCATAGAAGACAAGCTGCACACAAATGTTATTCTGCAATAAAGGAAACTAGACAAGCGGGCTAAGATGTACAATGTATTTTTCATCCCTTGCTTCTCTCTTTGGTTCTGTTTTAGGCATGTGGAACCAGAATCTCTCCCTAATCTAAGCTCTGTGATAAGTCAATCTTACACAATGTTGACTATCTTTGCACTCACTAACTTATCAGCAAATAAATTTAAACATGCTCAGCTATGATTAGGCTAGATAGCTGAACAAGACATTGAAGTACTAGTAGCGGCATTTAGACTTGCGCGCTTTCCGAAGGACTGTTTTTTTTTGGAACATGGGGCTTTACCACTGCTTTTTAGAAACTGCCCTCTTTTTCTACTTTTCACTATTTTTTGTATTTTCTGCTTTTTCACTTTCTCTTCAAACAAACTACAAATGAAAAAAAGTGCTCACAAGGCTGAGTTTTAACTATCTACCTATCCTAATCTAAACTGTACACAACATACATTCATTTGGTGAACTCTTCTTTCCAATGTAACCAGTCAAGTAGATGATCAAATGGGTGATTCTAGTTTAGTTCTTTCATGATGTAGAAGTAATGAAAAGGCCACTCCCACTTGGTTTGTTTCTGGACAGTAGTGCTTAAGCTTTTTCTCATTCTTGGCAGCAACTTGTTCATGATAAAACCCACTACTCTTTCAGACTTCTTAAGGAAAACAACAAATGGATCTTGGAATAATGCCTGATCTAGAGGTTTTGAGATATATGATTCATTCAAGACTACTCTTTCAGACTTTTCAAGGAAAACAACAAATGGATCTTGGAATAATGCCTGATCTAGAGGTTTTGAGATATAGGATTCATTCAAGACTACTCTTTCAGACTTCTTAAGGAAAACAGCAAATGGATCTTGGAATAATGCCTGATCTAGAGGTTTTGATATATAGGATTCATTCAAGACTACTCTTTCAGACTTCTTAAGGAAAACAACAAATGGATCTTGGAATAATGCCTGATCTAGAGGTTTTGATATACAGGATTCATTCAAGACTACTCTTTCTTCCACTTGGCTATATTTGGGACCCCCCTAGTAAAGCAACTCTTCTTCATGATCACCCGAACTGTTAGACTCATCATGTATTGCAGTGTAGTTTTCATTCCAAGCTGATGTGTTCTGATTAAGTGGACTGAAAACTTTGTGGAGGTTATTAGTTTGGTGAGAAGGGATACACTGTGATAGTAAATTATCTTGAAAGGGTAGTGAGACAACTCTCATGTGTTTATCAGCCTCTTTTTCTTCATCTGCAATTTGTGACTCAATGGAACTTTGTGGTTGCAAATCTAGAGTTAAGGAAGATTCCGTGTCCAAAATGAATTCCTCAACTATTTCAGGAAAAGGCCTCTCATTTACAACATGCTCAAGAAATTCATCATCTTCCTCAAGCTCACCATCAAAGCTGAAACACTGTTGATCTCCAATTATGTGAATGTTATCTCTGATGGACTGAAGTGAAGTAGAGAAAAGAGTCTGAGACTCTTCACTTACTTCCAAACTTTCAAGGCTATCCTCATCGGTGTCATATATGACCTGTAATGCTTGCTCACTTTTCTCAAGTTTATGAAACCGAGCTTCCTCCCAAAAATCAAAAGCTGAGTGTTCTGCACAGTTAGTGTCTGTTTGGAAATCACAATCATCAACATATTGATCAAACCTTGGAGAATTATTAACAAAAGAAATGTCATCAACCATGCACATTGGACTATCAGATTGCTTTTCTTCAAATTGATCTACACATCTATTTTCTGATTTATGACATGCAAGATTAACAGGAGAAAGATTAGAAAAGTTGTGGTTATGTGAAGATTCAGAGGTTGTCTGTATGTTTATAAGTTGATCTATTTCCTCTTCAGTTAAAAAGGGAGGCATTTTCCTCTCTCCACAACAATCCTCTTTCTCTTGGGAAATCTGATTTAAAGGATGAATGTCTTTTTGGGCTTCACCTATGAGAGATGATGAATCATCACTCATGTCCTTAGAGAGATCCTATGGGTTCTCTTTCATTTCTTGCTTGTTTTTATCTTCAACCAATTCTTTGTGATGTTGAGGATAGTTATCATGTAATTCATGAGTTTTTTCTGATAGATGTTCAGGGGGCCAATTTGCTTTTATGAACTCAAATGACTCCCAGCATAAAGGTAGAGATCCTACAGGTTTTGCTTTATCTTCTATCTTATATTTGAATTCCTCTTCAATCAGCTCTGCTTGATTTAGGTGAGAGTTAACTTGAGCAGGGTTTTCCTGAATAATTGCTGAGAGATCTTTAGGATGCAAATTTTCTTTCAAAGTTTGGAATGATTTAAAGCATAAGGGTATAGATCCTAAAGGTTTTGATTCTTCTTCCATTTCAGAATCTGTGATTTCAAAATGGCTGATAGTGTCTTTAGAGCATTCCTCTAGGTTCTTTATTAGGCCTAAACATTTGACCTGACTTGAGTCAAAGGAATACAAGTTTTTGTAGGGTTGAGTTACTTCTAGTCTTAGGTTTTCCATGACTTCTTTAGGCATGAGGTTATGGGAGGCACCAGAATCTAACATGGCATTATGTAATATCTTGTCCCGTATGTTTAGGCTTACATAGGAAGGGGAAACATATCCTTCTTGATATTGACCTTCTATTTTCGGGCCGGATAAGAGCTCGGGTTTGTTTTCAGTTAGATTTAAAGTATTTGCCTTGCTCCCTATGTCAAAAACTTTGAAAATTTGAGATCTATACCTATCTACAGTTATTAGCTCAGTAAGGGGTATGGTAATTTTATTTCGGAAACTTCCCCTTCGAAACTAGAAGGAGTTTGTAGTTTGGGCAGATTTGTTTCAGCTTTTTCGGACATGACCTTTTCTATGCTCTTAATTTGTTGATTCTGGTTTGAGACCTTGTTTGACACAGTCGCCTCGGGAGTCTTTGTGGAGGTACTAGGAGTATCCGAGCTAAGACTTGTTTGAATAGCTTTATCTTTGTTTTGGTCAATTTTCTTAGCCATAATTTTGTTGCTATCCGTGGCTTTTTTAAGGATGGTGTCAGAGGTTTTAGCAGTGTCAAGGCTACTCTTCTTGGAGTGGTCTTGGTTTTTTCTGCTTCTAAGGTTATACTGCCTATGAGCTTCTATAATGGCATTCTGAAAATCTATGGCAGGATCTTTGAGATCTTCATAGTCGGTTTCGTCCTGACTTGGGGAGCATAACTCTTGCTCTTCTGTTGTGGGGTAAACCTTACTCTCGTTATCAGAACCTATGAGTTTCCAATGATTTTCATCAATGGGTGCGGTATCCTTATTCTTTTCATCAACATAATTCTCACTGAAGGATGGTCTGATCTGCTGATCATTTCCTCTTGGTTTATTTTGAGACTGATATTTTCTAAAGCCTTGTTTCCGGTTTTGAGGGTTTAGTTGGTTGTCCCTAGGAGGCACTTTTTCACTCATTTTTTCCCACATCTTTGTCATGGATTTGATCAGGCCATCTATTCTAGGATATAGGGAAGGAGATGAAGTGGAGACCTTATCTCTATATGGGACTTTTCCTTCTAATCTAGTCCTGGCTCTTTTTTCTGCTAAGTTGGCTTCTGTTTTTATGGCTATTTGTTGCATTTCCTCTAGGGTAGGGGGATCCTTGTCTCTCAGATGATATGTCATGTCTGGATCAAAACCCTCGGGGAATTTCACCAAGAATAAACCAAGTGGGGGTTTGAAATGAGGTGGGAGGGAGTTATACACACTGTTGAACCTAGTGCAGTATGCCTGGACACTTTCCCCATTTTCCCGTTTTAGGTTGTTATATTCTGACAGGATTTGAATAGGGTTCCTTCGGACTTCCCACTTGTTCGTGAAGACTTGGTAGAGTTCTAGGATGTTGTGGATGCTGTTTGGAGGCAAGCTTTTAAACCATGTTTTGGGTTCTCCACCCAGGCTTTGGGCGAATATTCTCATTCTGACGGTTTCGTCGTGTACTTCCATGTATTCAAAAGCATCGCTAATCCTACTTACATGTTGTTGAGCTGTGGTGGTGTCTTCTCCGGTAAAGTGTGGGATTTTGTCTTGATATTTATTTGGGAGAGGAGCCAAGGGCGATGGCAACACCAAAGGTGCGTACCAGGCTGCCATGACGGGAGCTAATGGATGATGTACAAGATGAGGACTAGTGGGATGAGCGGAGGTAGTTTGAATAGGGGTTCAAGATCGTCAAATTTTATCTTACTATATGATTTGCTCCTGGGAAGAGTTTGTGATGACTCTAGTTCCAAATGTGAATCTAGTAGGATAGTGCGATGTTTAGGTACAGATCTTGCTCTACGGATGGATCTACCAGTAGCTAGATGGTTAGTTTCAGAAGCTTGCCACAGAATATTTTCTGGGTCATCTACTATGATAGGGGGATTTGGGTCTGGATGGGATTTGGTGTTGATTCTTCGTGAAGCCAGATTTTAGATCCAGAGTTTAGAGAGAGTGGAGTTGGTGAATGTTCTGGATGAATGGTTTTTCTAAAGTTTTACTAAGGTGAAGGATGGTCAAACATAAAATGGATGGATCAGTGGAGTCGCCAGGTGAAAATGGGTTGTTTTTGTGAAGATAGCTATGGTCCACCACCAGTAACTAATCTGAGAATGTTTTTGGATTTTCTGAGTTTTATGTGCAGCCTGTGGTTTAAAGTATCCTAGACTTGTTTCAACACTTTGCTAGGGTGATGAGAACAAAAAGAGTTTACTCTAAAAAATGAGTCTATGGACTGCTTGCTTGTTTATGGTACCTAAAGGACCAAAGAGTCTATAAGAGTTTGCTGGACTATTATGTACTCAGTGTCTTACCATCTCCCACTATGTTAGTGAGTGATGGGAAAGGTTTATCGGATAGTAGCCTAGAGTTTTGAAAAGTAGTAAGGCTTACTAGAAGTTTAGTGGAGTCGCCAGGTGGATTGTCAGTTGTTTGAGATAAACTTGTATGGTCCACCACCAGTAATGTCAAAAACCAATCTAAAGGAGTGTTTTGGGGTTTTTGAGTTTTATGTGCCTACAAGGTTTGGAAGAGTTTTCTATAACTGACTCATCATTTTGCTAAGATGGTGAAAGAGCTATTTTCTACTCCTCAAACAATCTCTAAGTTTACTAAGCTTGATTGAGACTTCGGGAGTTACTAAGTTGTACTTAGATTGTCACTAACTCGGAAGGTCCTACTATGAGTGTCACTATGTTAGTGAGCAGCGGGATAAGTCAATCAGATAGTATTCTTAAAGGCTTCTAAAGATGAGGGAAACTAAGCTTTTTAATCACTCAGAGTCCCACCGTGATCGCCATTTATGTTAGGGTCCCGTGATTTGGCCGATTGGCTAGCCAAATGACGATGTAACATCAAACCAAGCTTTGGAGCCCAAGGACCTAGCCTTCCTGGACTCAGAGAGGGCTCTCTCTGTATGTGTAGAAGATGTCGGTGTGTTTACTTGCGATGTTCTGATATTAGGCTAGTTATGAAGTGTGTTTTTGGTTTTTTAGTTTTTAAGTTTGTGAGGGATGAAACTGATCAAATACATAAACTGGATGAAAAGATGTAGATAAATTGGGCTATGGGGTCAAACAGATCAAGGAAGCTATGAAGTGATGATGTAAAACTGCTGTAGGGCCGATTTGATTCACAGTAGAAGGGATCTCTGGGCAAAATGGATTAAATGAACAATAAGTTGGTGAAAGACAAGGGATTTCAAGTGCAAACTAGTTAATAGCAGACATAAACATGTAATAGCAAGCCATTAATCATGCTAGGAATAGCTATAAGCTAATCAATACATAGAAATCAAACATTCCAGCCATACATAGAGGTATAAGACCCTCTAACTTCGGGAAAAGGCTATCAGACTTTGGGGAAAACACATGAGACAAACTAACAACTCATAAATTATGCCGGAACGCCTAAACATAATCTCTAAGTCATTGGGCACTTGGACAAATAAGTTTTCATAGTTTTAGGCAAAGGGCTAGATCGGGACTAGGCCTCCTTGGTTCAACAAGATGATCAACAAATCAGTCAAAGAGAAAGTTTTATGGACAGAACTATGGGCAGCTTGTAGGTAGGTAGGGAAAACCATACATCCTACTCAACATATATAGAACTTATGAATAAAACTTAGCAACAATACCTTAAGTTACTAAAGAGCAGCTAAGAATTCTTTAGCATAACTAAGGGAGAAGAAAACATCAAGCTATGAAGACTCAGGGATTTTGAGGTGCCTCCATGGGCATATCTCAAAATCAATCTTTACTGATCTATAGCAGCAAGAAATATGTAGTATGAATGAAAACTAGAAGACAAAACACATTAAGAAGCACTATACCATTCTACCATATCAAGGAATCCATCAACAATCCTTCATCATTCCTCAAAAGCATCCAAGAGGCAGTCCAAAAATCATAACTCAAGTGTATTCTTCAAAGCTCATATGACCAATGTATTAATTCTTCTCTCAAGTTCAGCCTCTTATTTACAATGAGAACCATGGAATAAGTAGGCTTGAGGAAGGAAAACCTCATGGAGCAACTAGCTATCCCATTGGCCAAGTCAAAATATCTAAACTTGTCCTTGAGGCTTTGCAAAGCCCAAGGCACAAAATATCCCATAAAATATCTAAAAAACTGCTAAAAACGGAAATTATATTGACTTTACATGATTTTCCAATGATAAAAATAGCCTAACGCACATTTGGGAAAAGCAGATTTTTGGAGTTCAAAAATTACAAAAATACTTCATATTTATGCCTGAAAAAGGTCCCCTGACTTGCTGGATGCAAATGGCAGCCTTCCTGATGTCGAAATGAGGCTCATGAGGGCTTGCTGGAAAGCTTTCTGTGTCTATTTTCCGGCGCAACTGGAACCAACTCAATCCGAGGTCCGGAAGTCATCAAAAACTGTACCTGTGTGAAAAAACCCAGAAAATAGCAGACTGCTGATATGGCGGGCATAATGTGCAAAATGAGGGTGTTTTTCGCCAATTTGAGGGGGCGAATGATCTTCAAATGCCCTGAAAATCGCTGGAGACCTGCTCATGGAATTATGGCATCCATCGGTATCATCCTCCTCCCTTGAAAAATCCTCGAACTGAAACGGCGCAATTATGAGTTTTTGACTAAAAACCCAAAAAATGCCAAAAAACCAAAAGTTGTTGAAATAGGCCCAAAATTGGCATGCATGACCCTCAAGGGTCCATAGCAACATGCTCCGAATCTGATGCCAAAATATCAAGGGCTGATATGTCTTTCTTCTCTTTCCGTGTCGGGCGCTCCTTAAAACTGCTGTTCTTGATCATCATCCTTATGATGTTGCTCAAACTGCTGAGCTACTGCTGTTCAGCACTATCCTCCTCTGGTTCCTGCTTCTGCTGATCTTCACCACTGTCATGTTGCTCCTGTTGTCTTGCTTTGGAGGCATTTTGACCTAACTATGCTTTGGAAGAAACCAACTGCCTTTTATGAACAATGCCCTGCTGGATTGAAAATGGCCACTTTACTATTTGGACAGATATGGACACTGTGGATTTGAATAAGATGCAACAATGTTTCTTTGAATAAGTCACCTCTGTACTTCTTAAAAGCAGTCCTTCAACTCTGTATGCACTTCAGCCATGCAAACTTTTAACAATGGTACCATGTGTAAAAGATGGGATAACTGCTTTGTAGATTCCCTGTGTACTGTTTTGAACAATCACCCCTCTTGTGATTTGGTTAGGCCAACCTACACTGGTAATTGTGTTTTCAAAACAAAACTCAAATATTAAAACCCTGCTCTTCAGGTCATTCACCTTAAAAATACCTCTGTCAACAGATTTCTATAAAAGATAACATACAGTGGAAAAGAAAAGAGACTCTTTGGTTAGGTGAAATATCAGCTCACTGTGTTTAAGAAAACACCTTTCACTTGTGAATTTTAAGAAATCAATCACCACCTTTGTACCTCTGGCTTCAATGTTAAACTCGATCATCAACAATGCTGCCTTCTAGAAAATGGCCCTATTCACCTTCAGAAAATCCCTGTTAACAAATCTTCAACATGATACAAAATGGTTTTTGTAAAGGCAGACCCAAGTTAGATGTAAAATCAATGTACAATGGTTTAAGAAACACACTCTCTGCTTGTGAGCTTAAAAAGGTCCACCAACACCTCTATACCCCTGCCTCCAATGTTTAAAGTTTCAACCATCAACAACTCTGCCCTTTAGAACGTGGCTCTGCACCTTTGGAAAAACTCTGTTCAACAATCTTTAGAATGATACAATGTAGTGCAATGAAAAAGAAGACTTAGCTTAGGTGTAAAATCAATGCATAGCGCTTTGGGAAGACCAGCTCTTTACTTGTGAATATCAAAGGTCAACACTACACCTGTACCTCTGTCTTAATATTAAATGCAATTACCAAGAACTCTGCCCTTTAGAAAATGGCCCTTTTCATTTGTAAAGTTTTAAGAAAACAAACACTGCTTTTGTACCTCTGCCTCCAAAGTTAGAATCCCATCAATGAAATCTGCCCTTCAGTGTACTAGTTATCCTTAGAGTCTCTTTGTCAATCAGCTTTTCAAAATGATATAATATGGTGAAAAAAAAAAAAAGGGCAGACCTAGGTTAACAATACACAGTGCTTTATGAGGGACACTTTTTATTGTGAAGTTAAAAGATCAAACATCACCTGTGTACCTCTGCCTTCAATGTCAAACTTTAACCATCAACAACCTCTGTCCTTCAACATGCTGTTCACCTTTGGAAACTCTTTGTTAACAAATTCACAGTGGGAGAATAGAGTGAATGAAAGGCAGTCCGCTTAAGTAGTGTGCTGTGAGGAAATGCCAATGATTACTCTGTTTTATGAAGTCTTAGATGTCCACCAACATACCAAACTCCTTGCTCAGGAGGCTTTCAACCATTTTAACAACTCTGTCTGTGCAAGTGTGTCCCACTCTTCTCACTTTGTTTGTATATCAAGAAAATCACCACACACATATGTTGGGTCTGTCAATCACACGAGGTTGTTGATGATAAATGACGAGTTTTTTAGAGGACCACAAACCTTTAGGTTGAAGCGTAAAACTTTCCTTTCAAAAGAAAGTATGTCATAATTCCCTCTCTTGGTTGCATTTCACTGTTTTGACAATGTGGCAATGTGTGGAGGACTGTGAGGATAGTTTCTCTCTTAAGACCAGAACCCTGCCTTTCTATTTAACAAAGTCTTCTTTGTAGTTTCAAAAATGTAAACCTCTGCCTTTCGATGCTTTGAAGTCCTAAGCAGGCTGTCCTCAAACATAACACCCACCCTTCTTGTCGAAATTTACTGTTTCTCTGTGTATGCTATTTCACTTTAAACAAAATCATGCTCATTTGTAGCGTTACCTTTTAAATTTCGAGGACAAATCCTTTGGAGGAAGCTTGAAAAGCACCGGAATCTTCAGAAGCTGCGTGGCATTCTTTGTAGTCAGCCCGTCGCGCCCAAAACACCATGGGTGGCATATCGGGTTGACTATTCGGGCGGTCGGGCGGCCTGTACAGGCACGTCGCGCCACTGTACAGGCACGTCGCGCCGACAAAGGAGACAGTGTAAAAACCGTGCCAGGCACGTCGCGCCAAAACCCAGGCACGTCGCGCAAGTTTGCAGTTCATTTTGAGGGCCTTCTCGGTGTCGGAATGGGGCGCAAGATGGCTCGTTGGAAAGATGTGGAAGTATAATTTCCAGAAAAACTTTAATTTTGTCATTTTGTGTTCATTTGATTCTTCAAAAATTGATTTTCCCAACACTGGTCAAAACTGGTAAATCCTGGTGCAGAAATGCATCGAGCTGTTTGTAGACCATTTTTGAATGCCTTCCCGGTGTCGGAATTGGGCGCGCGATGGCTCGTTGGAAAGATGTGGAAGTATTATTTCCAGAAAAACTTGAATTTTTTCATTTGGTGTCCATTTGAGTCTTCAAAAACTGACTGTCCCATCACTGGTCAAAAATGGTGTATGCTGGTACAGAAAAACATAGCGTTGATTGCAGGCTACTTTTGGATGCCTTCCTTTTGTCGGAATTTGGCCTGAGATGGCTCATCGGAAATATATGGAAGTCTATTTTCCATAGAAACTTGAATTTTTTCATTTGGAGTCCAATTGAGCCTTCAAAAACTGACTGTCCCATCACTGGTCAAAAATGGTGTATCCTAGTGCAGAAGTTCTCCCGTGACATCTGTATTTTTCATGTTCCTCACAAACCATGATACCTGTGCAGAAACTGAAGGAGGTTTTTATTTTTGAACCTATGAGGGACAAAAAACTCTCTCAATTTTGTAAATTTCATCTCTGTTTGATCAGAAAATCATTTTGAAACAAACTGCCCGGGTGCTCCTTAACCCTAATTTCACTGTGGCAGAGGTATGATGATTTAACAGCCATGAAAATTTTACTATCCTTTGGTATTTGTTGAGATGAAATACTTGAGCCTCTTTTTGAATGTGGGGGATGGCCTTTTGACAAATTCTTGGCTTCCTTTTGACCATGATGGCAGAGTTTGTTTTGAGATCAAGACCCCTTTTTAACTTGACACTAAAGTGTCTTTTCTGGATGCTTTATAGGTGATAAAGATCACTGTAAAACTGATTTCATCTGCTAGGTGTCCTTCAAGCTTGTCTCCTGGCTGTGGGTGCTGACATTCAGTTGTATTTTCCTGAGCTGTTACTGTTCTCGGTCTATCAGAAGGGCCTTTTCTTCTAACAACTTTTCCTTTATTCAAAATGTAACAGCATAGTGGTTTTGACCTAATTTCATAAGGAATTTGCTTTCCTAGTGACAGTGGCCTATGGAATTGGCCTTCAATGATTTATAAAACCAGCTGATCTTCTTTCCATGCTTTTCAAAGTTTTCACAAACTGAGATCATACTTGTGGATAAGATGTCCTTTGAAACTTTTGACTGTTCCTTGCTTAGAGGAAGAAATGTCTCTTTTTTGGGCAGTGGCACTTAGATTTTGCCTTTGATGATTTCCAGAACCGGAAACACTGTACCAAAACTCTTTTTGTACTTGATGAGATTGTGTACCTATTTGTAAGAGGAAAACTAGATCAAACACATTTCTGCTCTGGGTATTATGCCAAAATCTTGCCTGCAATGCAAATCTAATTAGGTGACAGGTTTTGCTTGACTGTAGATGCAAGTGCTAGGTCTCTTTGAGCTTTCTTCTTTGACTGTGGGTAAAAGAAAAATCAGGGGATGATGCATGAGAGTGAAACAAGGAGAGCTGCTCTTTATGTTTCTTGTGAAGGAGCTCTTCACTGCCTTATTGCACTTCTTTTTCTGAGGAGAACTGAAATGTCACCATCTGCCTTGGTCAACTTATGACAAGTTATTTGAAAGATAATCTCTGTGAGTATGGAGGTTAGCACCCTTTGAAAAACAATCACCTTTTCTTCTGCCTGGACTTTTGCAATCCTTTAAGTCAATATTTGCCAGCGCCCTCTGCTTGTAGATGAAGGAGGCGCCCTAACCCTCTGCTTGTAAATGAAGGAGGTTCTTGGCCATGACAAATTTACCAGTTTGCTGAGACAGTGGTATCCCTTTTTTCCTGTGATTTTCATGCTGGAAAGAGCTGTAAAGTCCAGATGAGTAGCTTTCTGTTTTGCAGACATATCTAAAGGCTCAAGTTACATTTAGAAGCAGCTGTTCCTCTAAATGTAGACTCAAACATTTACTCCATGAGATGAAATATATTTCCTGCCTTTGTAGAAACCATAGAACACTGTGAAAAACCTAATAGTCAGCTTGAGATTGGATTTTATGCAGTGCTGAGATCTAGGGGATGTGAGTGGCGCGACTTAAGGTTGCTTGTCAATTTCATTTGCAAAGTAAGGGATCAGTCATGGCAGGTCTTTTGCAGATGGAGGCTTTTTGGCTTTTTGAGGATTGCCAAAGGTGAAATGTCCTAAAACGCCACTTCCTAACATAGGGGAGACTTTTGAAACAGATGTGGATTTGCCTTTTAAAGCTGATGGGCAGGTCAATAAGGCTGAAGCTAGATAGGATTGTGATATGAGGTTTTGATTTCGACATGGGCGAACTGAAAAGGTAGAAAGGTGAAAAAAGTTTTAGGAGGGTTTTCTGGATGAAATATTGACATAAGGAAGTTAGTTTCTAGAAAACTCAGTTGTAGATATAGTCATGAATTAAAACACTGGATCTGAAGATTGTAACTGGTTTGAAGCATCAATGCAAGCTGATTTATGGGATCCTGGTCT
This sequence comes from Pinus albicaulis, assembly GCA_034641835.2. NCBI lineage: Eukaryota > Viridiplantae > Streptophyta > Pinopsida > Pinales > Pinaceae > Pinus > Pinus albicaulis. The sequence continues at coordinate 1,616,550,313 of CM076570.1, read as the reverse complement.
ATGTTGATGGTGATTTTATTTTCACTGTAACTTGTATTTTGTTTCTGCTTTCAATTTGTTTCATCTTCCACTATAAAGAACAGTTTAAACAGGGTTAGGACCTATTTTATATCAGTAACCTTCTCTGGCTGAGAAATATTTATTCAAATGTTTTCTTTCAATTGTGTTATTTAAAAATGATTTGATTTAGTTAAGTACAGAGATGTTGGTGTTCCCTCATCTTTTTGTCTTAGCTGAATGTTATTTTTAAATGTTACTTTCAATATATGTTGTGTGAAGATGAACTGAGGAAATTAAGGTTATCCCCGAGTCCCTTTCTTATTTGCTCAACTATTTGACTGTTTCCCTTAGGATGTGTTAAAAGCTGACTAGTTTCGAAGTACTTATCAGATATTAGACCATTCTGTGTTATCTTTGTGTTTTCCTTTTTTTTTATATGTTTTCTATTAGAAGTGTATCAAAGGCTGGATAGTTTCAAAGTACTTACCAGATCCTAGTTTGCTTCTATGTTTCTCTTAAGTGCCTGGTCAAAGGCTCGCTAGTTTCAAAGTACTTACCAGATCCTGGGTTGCTCTTTGTTTCTGCATCTGTCATTTCCCTTTCTTATTTCGTACTGCTCCATTCATAAATCAAACTTTAAAGAGATCGTTAGGCATAGATGACTTGGGTCTCTTACAGACCACTCTTTGAACCCTCGATTGTTTCAATTAATCCTCTTATGACCTATAGTCCATGAATGAAATCGCCACCATCTTCATTCTAATCAACACATTTTGTCTGCCATACTTCTCACCTTTGAATCCATTTGTACAGATATTTCCACCTTAGGAGGGTGAAATTTTCCAGCAGCCACTTCATTCAAAAAACCAGAAATGTAAACTTGGACTTCAAGTAATCATTCAATAGATTTGGATACCTTAAGTTTTCAAAGACAATATCCATCTTTGTACATATTGGAGAGATCCCTCTCCGGATTCAGGAGGGCTAGATCCTAGAATCCCAAAGTTGGTTGAAATGATGTTAACTCTGTGATCGGAATTTTTCCAATCTTGCTTATTACAGAGACCTAAGACAACCAGTAGGCCGTTGAAAACCTCCAGGAACTATTAAATAGTTGCGTAGAGAAAACCAACCTGCCCCTGGAAGTTAAGGATGTAAACACATTGTACAAGTACAAGAAACACATTGGTAGGGAAATGGGGCTCACAACAAAAATTGGGGATTACGAAATGGAGAAATTTATTTTGGATCTAGGGTCGAACACGAACATGTTGCCCAAGCAAACTTGGTAGTGGTTGGGAGAACCCAAGTTGGAATGGTTCACTATCTAGCTACACATGGCCAATCAGCAGAATCTCATACTGTTAGGAAGGTTATCACAAATTGTAGTGTATATTGCAGGAGTTAAGGTTTGGGCCGAATTCGAGGTCATTCAGATTGTGGAAGATGCAGACCTTTACCCTACGCTCCTAGGGTTAGATCGGGCCATCGACATGGGTGGTATTATCAACTTGAAGAAGAGAAGCATGGTATTTGAGAACAGAGGGATACAGGTGATAGCCCCTTTAGACCCTACAGAAGGAGAAATGTATATGGAGACGGTGGGTATCAGTGAGGAGGTAGATCACATCAACAAGTTAACTATGTAGGATGAAGTTGGATCAATCCTATAGCTGATAGTATGCTCTACTAGGAAAATGATAGCGACTATTTTTCTGACTTTGACGAAGAGCTGGAAAATTGGAATAACCAGTTGCACAACGTATCCACGCTACGATTTCTCATAATTTCAAAGGATTTCTGATGTATATCCTTAGAGGTAAGAGATCTGCCCTACTTTGATTTCTCTAGTAGCATTAAGGAATTTTTGCAAGCATTCGAAGCTAAATTTCCAAAGGAGCGAAGGCTATTGGCCCTCAATCTCGCCCTACGTGCAACACTTGCGAAGTGGTGTGATGAGTGTAAGGAATCATTCCAGGAATAGGGGGCATGTCAGACCATGTTACTCATGTGCTTTTACCCTTTGGTTCACTTATACAGGGAACAACCCAGAATGGTAATGCGAAGTTGCGTAGAATTGCACAAGATAACTACTGCTGGTAGGAAAGGGTGCGTGAATGATAGGTGCATATCCTAGAGAAAATCTCTCAAGATGGTGGATACTATGGAAGCTGTGGAACTAGAAGCACCTACAGTTATGAAAAAGCTATGCTCACTCCTCCACTTCGCAGGCTACTATAGAAAAACCAGGAAGGAGTACACATTAATCACAGCGCGTCTGAAAGAGCTGCTTCGTAAGGCCATTTCAGTTCGCAGGGATGCTGAATGTCAAGGGAGCTTCAAAATAGTAAAGAAGACAATAATCCCACTCAGAATGTAGATGGAATGTTGTTTGGACCACCGTGCACACAGGAGGCCCTCCGAATGCACACAGGCGCATTGGGAGTGCAAGTGTGTGTTGAGTGCACCAAAGCTACGAAAAATAGCCATTGGGATAGTCAAATTGAATAAAATTCAAAATATACCGTTGAATGGAGCAGGTGACTGACATTTAATGAGGCAATTGTGGGAGATTTTTTACCATTTACATGATGGTATGTTCCAAGTGCAACTTTCCCAACCTCTGAATGCTCACGTTAGCTATAAAATGGGTCAAATAGACCAGACAAGGGTTCCGTATTAGTTGTATAGCTTGTACTTAGCATATATTACTATGACGATTTGGTGTTACAAGATGCTCTGTGTTTACAGTATCTCCTTCATGTTCGAGCAACCTACCCCCTAAGACACTATCAACCCAATTTTTTTTTTTCGCATCAGGATGACGGCTACAAACCCTATTAAGACTTCTGAACCAATGACTTTGGTAGAACAGGGGACTGAGGAAGTTGTGGAAATTGAGTCTGAGTTAGAAGATATTCTCTCCATGCCGAGCCCAACCACGAGGAAAGGAAAACCAAAGGCACAAACCTCCAGAAAGCCCTCGAAGCCCATGAAATGGGCTACAGGAAAGCCACGAACTTCCCTGAAAATCGTAAAATCCCCACAGGCAGCTCAGGAGGAAGCACAACCCGTCGAGCCAATTCACTGGTTACCTCCCTTTGTTCGACCATGCAATACATCGATGTGAACAATAAAGAATATTGATGGCCTGGTCACTTACCTGCAGATGCCACTAACCCCAAGCGAGGTCCCCATCATTGGTGAACCTTTTGGTAAGCTTCATGAGGTCAAGTTTGACGATCACGACGTAGCCAACTTCGAAGCATTCGTTGAACTAACACCTACATTATACCTTGACTCAATTCATGATGACAATAGAGTTACTATCATCCCCCAACGCTGGGTGCGTGGGTTGACAGGGTCCGGGCTCTTGAACTTTCTTAGGATGCCCCATTTTTGTCATTACAATATTACGTACTGACTCGCATGGCAGCTGCTCGCCCTAATTCATGAACACTACCTATGGATCCAGGATAGGACTCCTATTGATGTTGCGCTGATTCATAGGATTACTGGTCTCCTGATGAAACTACCAAGCCCTCTGGATTGAGTGGGTAAGAAATACGAAGCTAAGACTACTGAATTTGTGCGCCAAAAATACTAGGTGGAGTAGAATACCCGACGCTTTATCATAAAATCGATCAATGATCCTGCTACGCAGTTGGGCACGATGTTTTTGGCATGAAATTTGATGAAGAAATACCAAGTCACCACTGTCCCCGCCTATGTGATCTAGCTAGCAAGACAATATGGGAAGGGGGTCTATTTAAATTGGGCTCAGTACTTATGTGACAAATTTTTGGCCAATGTCTGAGAATCCCAAGACTTAAGGCGCACATTTTGTTACTCGTGATTTTTGTTCCTCATAATGTTGGTCGCCTGGGAAGCTCCTGCAGATTCAGTCCTCCCTGAGCTTACCCTAGATATGTGTGAAGGATCTCGTTATGCACACTTGTGGGACTCCAAGGATGCGTAGTGCATAGAGGACAATCAAGTCTTCTGGATCCTCTTCCAGAGCAGCGTGGTAGCTGCCATCAACTCTCAATCACACTTATCACCCATAGTGTATGAAAGGTACAAGCGCATCATGACCTTTTAGGTGACCATGGACAACATATAGATTTGGAGCCGAAAGGAGAAATCTTGGACTTCACTCCCCTATATGTTCGCGGACGAACAAATTGACAATGTTATTCCACTCTGGTCCCCGCAGTCGAATATTGGCTTCAATACCAGGGCGCAGGGCCCTAAAGATGCTAGCACAACACAATTAATTCCCCCTATCACTTTTAAGGATATTGGAGGCTCTAACAAAAGTACCGGGAAGGACACAGAACTAGCTGCGAAGAAAGATCTGTAGCAGAAGTGGATTAATGAGAAGGATGCCGAAGTAGAAACACAGAAAGATTCATAGCCTGACTTAGGGACAGAAGCAAGGGATCCAGGAGAAACTGCATCCCCTCACAGGACGAAGTACACAAGCGAGCCTGCTGAGAGACTCGAGAAGAAGAAGTACGCTCAGCGGACATAACATGATGAAACTGTCACCTTCAGCGATAGTGACCTTGAACAGATTACTGATGTAGTCTCTCTAGCCATGTAGGATCAATGGGAAGCCCTTGAAGGACAGAAGAAGGTTGCGCTTGCTACATTATAGGCTGAGCTCCATGAGCTGCAACTAAAGACAGACACATTGCACACCAGTGTGACTTTGGTACGGATGCCGCAAACCACCAGCACTGCTACGCTCACTGCCCTTTGTCTGGTGCTACCCTTATGATGAGTCCACCTAACCTGAGCATGTAGTCCATCGTTTTCAGGAGGTATAGCTAGACTTAGCTAGACTACCCCAAGATGCTTTGTAGATGTTATCACCAAAATCGTACCTAATTGGCTGCTGATCAAACAACTTCAGTGTAACTACTTCAAACCAATATTTTGACTGAGGCTTAGCCTCCTCAGTATGAGAGGGCTCTGTCAAGGGTTAATGATATTTAATAAATATATAGATAGATGGCTAAATCTATTGTTTGTGTCCTGGTTTTGTATGTTTGCAGGTTGAAAAGATGAAGGCTTTCTACCATTGGGCTATGGAGTCAGTGATAGGGATAAATATGACAAAGGCTTTCATTGTGGAAGTTGAGGCTTGTATATACTTCAATGAAAGAGTGACACATTCAGGAAAATCCCAATAACTTGAGGTTCAAAGCCAATCAGAGCATGTGATACATGAAATATTTGTAATGATACATCAAGGTATTGAAAGGAAAATATTTAAAGAGATTCATCAAATTTCAACACTTAAAGGAAGTCAGAGCATGAACAACCACGAATTCTGAGTAATAATCATTAAAACATTGAAAAAAACCTTTAAAATATAGGACCTAAAACTCATTTGACCATAGTTTAACACTTACAGGAAGTGAGAGCATGAACAACCATGAATTTTGAGTATTAAGCATTAAAACTATGGAAGAAAAACATTTCAAAGATAAGATCTAAACTCATTTAAATACATGAAGAATCTCAGGTGAAGGAAAACAGTATTGCCTCTGTATATATTAGTAAATCCAAAGCTTTACAAAAGTATTATGTTGAGATAACATTTTCCAACCTTTGATACATCAAAGTCTTCAATACTTATAGGCATTTAGCCTTTACATTCAATCTTCCAAGTGTCTAGATTATTAAACTCTACTACTCACACCAAATCTAACTACTAACTATATTTTTAAAACTAGGACTGACACCTTTTGAATTAGGAGTTAGAGTCCTACTATGTCTCAAACACCTCTTTATTACATTTAAATTAAAGATGATCCAAATAATCCTCAAAAGGAATCATGTCTTTCAACCATGATGGCCATAAAAAAGACATTAATACTCTAACAGTCTTCGTGAAGGTGCTCTGCCTACTATTAAGGAGTTGTTAGTTTCATGATATGGCAATACAATGAATTGATGTCTTCAAACTATATCCTTAATAGAATATTCCCACTAAGGAAACCACTGATCTAATACTCTTTGTCATTTCCCTGATATTATTTTTCATTCCCATGGAGAACAACTTTAAATATCTGTTTACCCTTCACCATCTTCCAGAATTTGAACTTGCTATAAAAACAACGTTTTGAGCTACTTTGGTAGAAAAAAAAAAGGTCATTTGTGATAATCCTAAGCTATTATTGAAGATTGGAGGGTGTTAAGTGATCAAAAAAATTTAAACACCACCCTCAAAGCTCTTAACCATGTCATTTTAAGTGATTTAAAACCAAAATAATTCTTCGGAAATTTCGCAGCAAAAATTGGGCTTCAAGCCTGGCACACACAGCAGAATTGCCTAATTGCTCACAAAATTCACATAATTTGGATTTTAGGCCTAGAAAAGGTCCATTGCTGTGTGAGATTATAGTATTAATTCTGATAAGGAAAATTTCATTAAAAATACCTCTTACCCTCCTCATGAAACAACCTTTTCACCTTCAACCACTTCATCAACCGATAAAAATGACTTTGTTTTTCCTGAAAAATAAGGCTGTGCTGTTGAGCTTCTATCTCTCAATCCCTGATAGGTGTTACAAAAATGGAGGCAATTTTTGTAGATAAGTATTTTTTTAAGGAAAATGTCTCTTGTTTTTTTGAAAACCAGCTTCAGTTGTCTGGAATGGGAATTATAAAATCATGTATAAAACAGGAAAAATTCAGCATTCTGAAAATAGATCCCAAAAGAAACTTCGAATATCCAAATTGGTAGCACCTGGGAAAAAATTGAAAGAGGTTTTTATTCCTTGTTATGTTCTTAGAAAAAAACTCCTTTAAATTTTAGAATCTCATCTTCAGTTGCCTGAAAATTCCTTTTGAAACCAACAGCTCAAACAGTCCAAGAAACAAAAAAATCCCTTTGTATATCCTGGTAGAAAAACATGTAACCTGTCTGGATGAAAGCTTGTGTGAAGCTAAGGTCATCCATGATCAGTTAAAACTCCATAGGCTCCTATCCAAACACATAGCCTCCTTTTTGTGCTTTCCTCATCATGACAATTTCCTTTTATAACCCAAACTGGCCTCTTAAAAATGTGACAGCTGAATGGCAGACTTCCTTTATTAACTTTCCTTGGTGTAGCCATTTATTCTTGTTCTGCAGTGCTGGCCTTCTTTATGTATTTACAACTGTTCAGGAAAAAAACTTTGATGACAACAAGCTGTTATGGTAGAGGAGGGCTAGCATGACAAAGGATTTCTACGGGAGATGTTACTGACAGCAAGATGCTTTAGTACCAACTTACAAAGTGGGAAATAAAGTGAGAGGAATGAAGGATGAATTTGAAAAGAAAAATGACATGGGATTTATTTAGAAAATGGTGGCTGATGATAAAATGTGCATAAATTTCAAATGATGACTCTGATCTGACAGCATGACCTCAAAAACCCTCAAAGTTTAACCAGTCATTAGTATGCAAAAAATCATTAAAACATGACAGCTTTCGTAGCATATTTAGTTTTACAAGTGTTAGTTTTGCTACGGAACTTATAGTTGTTTCCGCACTAAAATTTGTTATTTTAGAACTCAAATCACTGCGGACTCAGAAGATTTTTGACAAGTAGCCAGATTTGAGACTTTAGGTCGATTTAAAGTATCTACTCATGATTTTTCCCTCTGATATGACTTGATATCATCCCTAACAACTTAAAACAATCCTTGAAACCTATATTAATCATAAAATTTATCATTTCATGATACTATGCAACCTAACCAATCTAAAGACCAACTTGACACATTTCAAGTTATGATTTTGAAAAATTTTGAGTGATAATAGGAGGGACTCCACACAGGTATATTTCAGGAGATTCAACACCAGGACCTACAGATTCACCAATAGCTAGGCTTGGCTGAGAAAACGATCATCGAAATCAATGTTGCAATCGCCCTTGCCACCGCACAACAGAACGAGCTTGAAATCTTCATTCACCAGCTCTGTACAGAAGTTCCAGCAAAGATTTCCGCTATCGCTACATCCCAGGCAGAGGTTGAGGGGTTGGTCCCCATGTTGAAGGCATCTAAAATAGAGGTTACGGAGGTTAAGTCATGGATGGAGTAGCAGATTGTTGATATGCATGTGAAATTGCAGCTCAAAATACCTCTGAAAGTGCGGGCCCAGCGATCTGCACTGGTCGCCGCAGCTATGAATGTCATCACAGGGTATATCGCACAGGGTGCTCAACTATTGGAAATTTCCATGCAGCTATCGACCAAGGTCTAACGTGATCCACTCCTGAATGAAATAACCCAGGCCCTGTGGCAAAAAGAGGAGATGTTTGAAAAATTGGAAGCGACCCTGCATGACTACGAACAACCAAGACCTCCAAGTTGAGATAGAAGAGCTTCGACAGAAGAAGAATACCCTCAATGACCGCTTGAAGACTTGGGTTGTTGACACTCTTAAACTATCGTAGGATTCTAATGTCGTCGTGAAGCAGCTCAACCAGACTCTGGGAAGTGTCACTGCTACGACGGAAGGCCCGATTTCGCATAAATTCGTCGACATTGCCCAAAATACTACTACCCAAAGCAAAGCCATGCTGCCCCAATTGGTTGAAGCGATCAAAATGTTGCAGGTGCAGGTGGATACCCCACCATCTTAGTGACTTGGGACGAGTCACAAGATTTTTTTGGGGGACTGTTGGAACAGGGTCTCCGAAAAAGCTGCGAATCTGGTCCATTTTGTATATTTTTTATTATATTTAGTCTAACGCAGGGGTTTTGGGGTGGGTAAAAGCGCCTAATGCATTTTAAGCGGGTCAATGGTAAACCAAGAGTCCGCAAACCATGGTTTGCAGACCATTGGATGCGTAGGCTAAAATTGTATAAATAGTTGAGCTTTTTTCAGTCGATAGGTATAGGATGAATAGGGATTCATGGGAAATATGAATTGCTAGATCTTGGGTTGGGTTGTTTGGGTTAGGAATCCTACTGGCTGTGTGTGCAGAGATCCTCTGTCCTGCTATGTGCGGACCTTGCTGGCTGTGTGCGCAGGTGGTATTCAGGGAATGTAAGAGGATTTTGATAAGTAATATATGTGAAGTATTGTTGAACATATAATGTTGTCTGGATCTATTCTTTTATGATTGATGCGAACTAAGATTGTCTAATTAAGGTACGAACTCGTCTGTTTATCTCTGTGGTATGAAATTATCTACATTTAGTATATTACTGTGAGGTGACTGTTGTTGTACTTACTAATTGCATCTCTGTTAATGAACGCAAACTATCTGTGTTGACAATATTGGTTGCGATTATGCAGTTTTATGGTTTTAATTGATGATACGCACATGGATGTGAACCTGCTAGAGTAGATATGATAAGAACTATAGTCTAGTTACATCTTGGAACACTACGAATCACCCTTCTATGTAGATCTGATAATTGCGGGCCTACGTTATTACCTACTCTCTCTTAAGCTACAGAAACTTGGTTCCAAAACCCTCCCATACTGCTTTGGGTGAGAGTTTTACCTGTGCAAGTGGGTCACTACCGAAAGGGCCAGTATTATAGGGGTTTGTTGGTAAACCTTCACCTCCGAACCTGGGTCAGGACCCCTCGCGCCAAAATTTGGCCTACGCAAGCAGGTCACTGCCGAAAGGGCCAGTAGTATAGGGTTTTGTTGCCAAACCTTAACCTCCGAACTTGGGTCAAGACCCCTCGAGCCAACAGTGAGAATAAGAGTTCAGGAAGCTATCAAGACATAGACACTGATGTTGGTCTTCAAAGAAAATATGGAGGCTCTACAAGTTTATCTCCTCAAGAAGGTAAAAGGACGGACATGCAAATGCAAGGTATAATTCTTCCCATAGTCAAGTTTATTATGTTTCTGATAAGCATGATACATTTGCACACGTCAAAGGAAGAAAGATTTGTTGTGCATATTTTGGTCTATGTAACCATGTTGTTTCAAAATGCTGGAAGAGGATGAAGGCATACAGGAAATAGTTGAGGCAAAGGAAACTTGCAAAGAAGGGGCATAAGACTTGCACACATTTCTAGAAGAAGGGACGTAATATTCCCAAATTTTCACGTCATATTTGGAATATTAGAGTCCTTGATTTTCTTAATGAATTAAGTAAATAAAAGGGTGGAGGGACCCACAATCCTCAATATGAATAAATATCCACTTTTGTCTGTGTGAATGTGGATTAATTAAACCTAGATCTACATAAGAAGGATTGTGTTGGGGGACTATTGGAATAGGGTCTCTTACAAAGCTGCGAATCTGGTCCATTTTGTATATTTTTTATTATATTTAGTCTAACGCAGGGGTTTTGGGATGGGTCAAAGCCTCTAATGCATTGTAAGCGGGTCAAGGGTAGACCAAGAGTTCGCAAACAACGGTTTGCAGACCATTGGATGCGTAGGCTAAAATAGTATAAATATTTGAACCTTTTTGAGTCGATAGGTAAAGGATGAATAGAGATTCATGCGAAATAATAATTGCTAGATATTGGGTTGAGTTTTTTGGGTTAGGACTCATGTTGGCTGTGTCCGTAGGTGGTATTCGGGGAATTTAAGAGAATTTTGATAAGAAATATATGTGAAGTATTGTTGAACATATGATGTTTTCTAGATCTGTTCTATTATGATTGATGCGAACTAAGATTGTCTAATTAAGCTGCAAACTCATTTGTTTTATCTTTGTGGTATGAAAGTATCTTCATTTAGTATATTATTGTGAGGTGAATATTGTTGCACTTACTGATTGCATCTCTGTTAATGAACGTGAACTATCTGTGCTGACAATATTGGTTGTGATTATGCTATTTTATGGTTGTAATTGATGATATGCACGTGGATGAGAACCTGCTACAGAAGATATGATAAGAACTATAGTATGGTTATGTTCTAGAACCCTGCGAATCACCTTTCTGTGTAGATCTGATAATTGCAGGCCTGCGTTATTACCTACTCTCTCTCAGGGTGTAGAAACCCGGTTCCAACACCCTCCCATACTGCTTCAGGCCAATAGTATAGGGTTTTGTTGGAAAACCTTAACCTTCGAACCTGGGTCAGGACCCCTCGAGCCAACAACAAGAATGAGAGTTCAGACAACTATCAAGACATAAACACTAATGTTGGTCTTCAAAGAAAATATGGAACCTCTACAAGTTCATCTCCTCAAGAAGGTAAAAAGGACGGACATTCAAAGTAGCATGTGAGGTATAATTCTTCCCATAGTCAAGTTGATTATGTTTCTGATAAGCATGACACATCTGCATACATGAAAGGAAGAAAGAGTTGTTGTGCATATTGTGGTCTGTGTAACCATGTTGTTTCAAAATGCTGGAAGAGGATGAAGGCATACAGGAAACAGTTGAGGCAAAGGCAACTTGCAAAGAAGGTGCATAAGACTTGCACACATTGCTAGAAGAGGGGACTTGTAATATTCCAAAATTTTCACATCATATTTGGAATATTAGAGTCCTTGATTTGCTTAATGAATTAAGTAAATGAAAGGGTGGAGGGACCCACAATCCTTAATATGAATAAATATCCACTTTTGTGTGTGTGAATGTGGATTAATTAAACCTAGATCTACATAATAAGGTAGTTGAGCAACTACAAATGTGAATGAAATTGGAGAATCTGTCTCATTGATGAGATAGATCATGGAGGTTGACACAGTCAACTAGATTTTGAAGGGATAAAATAGAGGATGATTCAGTCAAATAAGATCTTGAAGATGTCAAAGATCATGGGACATTCATGATAAAGTGATGAAGGGTGCTGTGCCAGCAAGGCACACTTGATGGAAGGTGTGCATTGCACCTAGACATGATGGTTGATTTGGTCAAACAACGTAGTCCAACTTGGAGGATATTTTCCACATGTGACAGCGCAGTCTAGATGAGGGCCAAGGCTTGGGAAGGCTCAATTTTTGTTTAAGGAATATGAAGGCAAGGATGATGGATGCTAATTATTTTTTGATGTAAGATATTTTCAAATCTTGAATTGTCATGTGACATTCCACTGCTTTCTTGGGTTGTTTAGCAGAGATTCCAAGTGTTGTTTAGCACAAGATGTTCCTAGTTTGGAATCCCACCTCTTTCTTAGAGAATCTCTAGAAAGAGGATTTTACTTCATTATACATCAAGCTTTAAGTGTCATCTCCTTTTCCTACTTCTACAGAACACTCATATTCAGAAATTGTAGATTTCTGAAGATCAATTTGGAAGGAGGAAGTTGTATTCAGTACTTTAGCTGGAGAACTGGTGAGGGTTTATTCCTATCACCTTGGGCTTAAAGATAAGATTCCCAGAGCTTCATTGTATATCAGGCATGAGACAAAAAGTTATTGACCTCCCAACAACAGTACTTCCTTCAGGAATTACGCTGTCTATCTTGCAGATCTAAAGGGAGGAAGGAAGTTGCTAGTATTTCAGCTAGCAATCTTATGAGGGTTCATCCCCTGACATTGCCATCAATATTTTCATTAGCCTAAAGATTATTTCATCATTTTTCACTAGGAAGAAGGCCTCTCTTTCCCTCACAACGTAGTTTCTGGAGGCAATTTTGTTGCAGCAACTGCAATCATCATTGGAGGATTGAGAAGCTACATCAAGAGCTTCTAGCTCATAGATATGAAGAAGGGATCAACCCTTCAAGCTTAGATCTGATATGATATCATATTTCAGCCATATGTTTTTTATATCTAGCGTCAGATTCGTATTTTCTAGCAGATCAAGGATCAAACCCTAGGGAGGTGATTTTTCCAAATTTGTAGATCTGGAAAATCCTTTCTGGGTTATCTTGAGAATCGATCACATTGGCTAGATATTGAATCTTGGTATCATCTTAGCTTTATTTTTGAGTAGATATGCATTTACCTATTCATCCTGCAACTATATGTTCAAATTCTGCTGAAGGGACAGTGTAGTATTTGCTTCAGTGCATCTCTAGTTACAATGTACCTATTGTAGCATGCTTTCTGGGTGATTCTAGACCAAATTTTTGGCTAGATCTACTCACATTTTGTACATTGTGCAACTGATTCTTCTCCAATCTAATAAAATGGCTCAACTTCTCTGTAAATTCTGATGTTGTCTTAAGATTTATTATTTATCTTTCTATAAGTTCTTATATTGTGTGAATTATTATTGCATTCTCCCTTTTGGGATATTATAGTGGTATCTGAGCATGATCTTTGGCTCAGCTTGTGGAAATTTCATCTTTTGCATCTAAGGAAAAGGCAGATAGATGATATCTCTCATGGAGAAAGAAAATTCTTCCACTCATTTCTGTAGATCTATTGAAGATCTCTCCAAGGAGGTCTATCAAATAAAAGAGGCAAGGCAGAAAGAAGATCCAAGAAGAATATGTGATGAGGAAGGCCCCAATAGTTCCTATGAGCAAAGAAGAAAATCAGAGAATCCTAGATCTCATCATAGATCCACTATGCCCACTTTCTCTGAAGAAGGTGAAAGTTATAGAAGTGAAGGAAGGAATGAACTTGAGACTCATGAGACTCTCAGTCTGTATCTTTAAGAGTACAAAGCAAAATATAGAGCATTCAAGGAGAAGCTAACTCTCCAAAAATTCTTCAAAATCAAAGAAGAAAGAGGATCATATACGAGCAATAGAAGAGAGAGGCATAATAGATTCTATTTTCCTACATTTGATGGATCTTCCTCAAGCACTATTAAGGCTTGGAGGAGAGAGTTAGATACATTTTTCAGGCTACATCCTGTAGCTAAAGAAGAGGTTGTCTAAATTACAACACTTCATCTTTTAGATGAAGCCAATGGTTGGTGGTTTGGTCACATGGAGCATGAAAGGGTGACTAAATATTCAGATTTCTTTCACAAGTTGAGAAAGAAGTTTGATGTGAAGAATATAGAAATGTGCTACAATGAGACATTTCATAAGGAGGAGGATTTAAATCTTGTCACTTTGGACAAGAAGTCACTACATTCACCACTAGTTGTAGAAGTACTTACATTCAGAGAAGAGACACTTACACCTTTGCAAGATAGTCTTCAGCTCTTGACAAATGGAGTCCCATGCATGAGGAAGAGGAGGAAGATTCATGTTACACCATTTTTTGGTCATCTAACCTACTATCATTAGATGGACCCAAGTACACCATGTAAGACCAATTTTACCCTAAGTAAAATTGCTTTCACTATGTGAAATAACTTAATAAAACACATTTATTAGGTTGTTTATGCTCTAAACAGGAAACCCCAAAAGGAAATATTAAACAAACCTATATTTGTTTGATTTTCCTCAAGGAATAATTAATTAAACAATAATTCAATTATTATTCCTGGTCATGTTTAACCCAAAACAAAGAAATTAATTAGATAAATCTTTATTATCTTATTATTTTCTAGGAATAATTATTTAAATCTTATTTAAATAATATTCCTTGTTAAATATGACTAAATCACCCATAAATAATTAAATAAATCATTATTTATTTGATTATCCTTCAACCACTTCCTTAAAATGATAAATAAATAATTTATTTATTTATTATTCACAAATAAAGTGATTTGACCCAAGTCAAATACCTTTTCCCTCCAATAAATATAATAAAATATTCCATAAAAGGTGGATCTAGATTTGGTTAATGTTATTTTAATCATGCACCAAGATCTAGAATGACCCAATATTTTGTTATAAATAGGAGGGTTTTTCCTACCACTCTTCACCTTTTGTTGCCTATTAGATCACTCTGGATCTATACACTTGGTCACATTCTACATTATTTGCTGTGTGAGCTCCCTTTGAGTTCTATCTTTGTCTGGGTTTTCTACACCAACAAGAGAGAGATTCTAGATCTGAAGTGCTGAGGACTTCCAAGAACCCATCCCATTGAGGAGAATTGGATACACCTTCTTGTTTTCCTCCCAGGTGCCCTTAATAAAAAAATTCTTTCAAAAAACATTGTTCTTGTCTTGTCTATTGGATGTATGGAGCAAACTCTTGATTTTACTGCTTAATGTCTTTCTATGCATAGATCTAGTTTTTTGCAGCACTTGTCTTGATCAACTAACTGCAGATCTGAAGATATTGGTAGCCATATTTGATGTTAGGGCTATAAGTTATGCGTAGCTAAAGTGGTCTTTTTTCGTGCGCTTCGACAAAATATTCATACTAACAATTGGTGACTCCACACAGGTTTTCAATTACGAACGCTGTCGTTTTTCATATTCCTGCATATCCAGCTACTTCAGACCCTAGGGTTTCTTCTCAAATTTTTGTTTTTCCTATTTTTATGTTGTTTTTCTCACATAAAACCCTAAAAAATTAAAATTTCTAACTTCCGCGTGTTTCTGGCCCTATTGCGCAGGTGACAGACATCAGCCACAACTGAGACGGAAAATTTTCTGGCAATCTGCCACCGGGACACCCGGAGCTTCAGGTCGCACTTTTCAGCCCAGAAAATGTGACCTGGACCTCTAGGTTGCACTTTCCAGCCCATTATCTGCCACCTGCACAGAAAACAGGTCAGAACCTGTGACCTGCCAATTTTTCTGCTATTTTTCTGCAATTTTTCTGGGTTTTTCTGAAGCTTCTGTCAGGGTTTTCCAGCCTCTGTCTCAGCCCGTTTCGACCTATTTTTGATCTTTTTTTCTCATCGAAGTGGGAAAATAGCCCCCTAGGGCTTCAATACCCTCCAATTTTGGTGGAAGAGTTTTTATCTATTTCAGGTGTTTGTTTTTTCAAAGTTTTAGCTCCCCCTTTTCCAGATCTGATACCTCCTTTGCAGATCTCTCTTAATCAGCTCTTCTCCCTTTCAAATCACCTCCTGAATATTTTTTTGGATCCAACTTTAGGGCCTCCTCCTTGCCCCATTTTCCTTTTGCTGATTTCCTTATTTTTTCCAGCCACCTTGCCTCTGCCTCTTGGCTGTGTTCTGCCCCTCTTTTCTGCAGTTTTCTCCTTTAGATCCCTATCCCTTTCAACCCTAGATCTATTGGCCTCTTTGTAGTGTGTTTTGACTAGATTTTTTCCCTCTGTTAGACTAGTTTTGAGAGACCCACCTTTTTTGGGTTAGATTGATGCATTGTTAGCTGTTAATTTTCTATCATTTCAGCATTATATACTGTTCTCTGCAGATTTATTTTCAGTTACGCAGCACACTTTTTCTCTTGCTCTCAAAAAGAAAACGGTTTAAAAATTAAAATTAACACACACCACACACTCACCCTAAGCAAAGAAGAGCCTGGTTTACACCGCCAGGCAAAGACTTTAAAATCAATTGACACTGCACCTCTCTGCCCTTCTTTCGTCATTGTAATCACTTGATTCTGCACCTCCCTGCCCTTGTTGGTCGTTCTTCTTCCCCTTGTGCCGTGTTTGTGTTGTCATCATTGCGCCCCCAAGGCGCACCTCCCGGAGACTTCTTGGGCTTCACCCTCAGTTTCCGGTCGGTCGACCTACTCCGTCCCGCCGTCGTCGAGTTAGTCCTCCTCCGAGTCCGCACTTCGAATCTTCTTCTGATTCATTGGGTTCTCCTTTTACTTCTGGTTCTCCCCCTGTCACCTTCACTATGTTTGGTCCAAGGCCTAACGCTACTGGGAATCCCGGCCCTAATGCCGGGACTACTACTAGCGGAACCGCCACAGGAACTACCTCGGCTGCACCCTTGCTCCCTTACATGGTAAGCCTCAGCCTCCACGATCTCAATCAGTTGATCAATGACCCTATCCGCCACGATGTTGGTTGGCCTGCTATGCCAACTAAGCTCCCCTCCGACATCCCTAAGTTTGAAGGCCTTGCTGGAGAAGATCCAACCAATCACGTCCGATCTTTCCACATGTGGTGTTCCTCCAATTCCATTACCGATGATTCCATCCATCTTCGGTTGTTCCAATGCACGCTTATGGGCGAAGCTTCTAAATGGTATGTTGACCAGGCCACCTCTTCCCATACCACCTTTGCGACCATTGCCCAAGCCTTTTTATCTTATTTCCAGCTCCCTCTCCGATACGACACTGGTACCGAGCTTTTGACATCCTTCCATCAAACCTCTTCAACCCGCCTTTCCACTCATGTCCAGGAATGGCGGAGAAGACGAAGCTTATGCTGAGCTCCCACCTTTGAAGATCAGGTTTATATGGACTGGTTCCTTCACACTCTCTTACCTCCCATTGACAAAGATGTCGCCTCCCATTTCCCTGAAACCGAAGAAGCCGCCCTCCAAATAGCCTTGAAGTATGGCCTGATCTACGCTCAGTCTAGTTATGTCTATACCGTCCTTCCTGACCTCCCCAGGCCCAGTGGCGCTAACGCCCTGGGGGCATCTCACTCCGCCGACGATATCGTTGGATCCCTTTCTCATCCATATTCTCAACCTCCTATGGGCTATGGTCCCCCTCCGGGAGGGGCCAACACCTCTAGCACTCTTCCCCCTCCAGGTAGCATGTATCCAGGATACGGCATGCCTTATCCTTTTGCCCAACCTTTTGCTTACCTCAATGTTGCCCAACCTAATCACTATCCTTATCCGCAGCCTGGTGCTCCAGCTCCTCCAGCATATGCACTTCCACCTCCCTTGCCTTCTCCACCCCCGCAACAGCACCTACAGCCCCCTCTAGGCCAAGTATTTGCACAGAAGGGCGTCACTAATACTCCTTCCTCTCAAAGAAGGGGGAGAGGCAATCAAAATCAATCTGCCCCTGGTACTCGTGGACCCAATCCTCAAGGTACTGACCCTAACACTGCTAACCAGCAACAGGGCACTCAGCCCAAGCCGGACAGGCCTATTCGTACAAATAAGCCTTGTTCGTGTTGTGGTGTTTATGGTCATTACACTCACAATTGTCCCCTCTTACCACAGATGCGGTAGATGTGGGAGTCTCAAGCCACATTGCAAGGATAACATGCCTCCCCTCATGCTCCCCCTACTGTGACCACTACTCAACCGGCTGTGTTTACCGATCCATTCCCCCAGCAAGGATTCGTGGCTACCCAACCACCTGACGGATAGGTCGCCACTCAACCTTCCCCTTCTGGTTCCTCCGATTACTAGATCCTCATGATGAAATCTGATCCATCCCCAACCGTCGACCTTCACCTTCAAACTCATTCTTGCCAGTATCCCAAGCCTCCCACTCAGTCTGCCTCCGAGTCCCCTTCTTCAGGTTCTACCGAGCCTCTTTCGACATCCAATGGTCCCTTACATATCCCTCAACCCAAAGTTGAGGTTCATACCAAGATTCCTAAGGGACCATTACACCGAAATGCTGCTCCTGGTCGAGCTGCTCATTCATATAGCATAGTAGATGATTTGGCGCAGTCTCCTGCTGCCATTTCCACATTGGAACTCCTCCAATCGTGCCCTTCTCAAAAGAAGGCTCTACTATCTACCATGGGCACTGTAGATCCTGCTGATGACCAAATGATTTTTTTTTACGCCCATCAATCAGAGCATCCTCCTCTTCCTGCTTCCGTAGCCTTCCAAATCCCAATCAAAATCCGGAACACTAACATTTCTCGGTGTATAATTGATGAGGGGGCATCCACTTGTGTGATGTCCACTTCGGTTTGGAAGCAACTCGGATCTCCTGAATTAGCCCCTTCCACGATCACCCTTCGAGCATGGGATGGCCACGCCTCCCAGCCCATTGGCCTCTTCTGTAATTGTCCTATCACTCTTGCAGGTAAGACTGTTTGCGTTGATGTCGAAGTCATCGACGCCCCTCTAGACTACAACATTCTCTTGGGGCGAAGCTACACATATGCCATGTCTGCTGTCCCATCCACGGTTTTTCGCAAGATGTCTTTTCCTCACAATGGAAAGATAGTCACCATTGACCAGTTGACTTATCATGAGCCAAAATCTCAGACCTCCCCTGAGACGACCATCTCTTATGTAGCCAATAAGAAAACCGTCGATTCCTTGACCAGTGTCTCTCCTGGCATCTACAAAGACTCCTCTTTGCTTGGAACTTTCCCTGGTCTCTCTCCTCCTCCTATCTCTGATCCCAGCTTATCGAATGTTTGCATGATGCAATTGTCTCAGGTTGCCCTTAAGTTACCCGCTTTGGCTAGTCAACAACCTTCGACTCAACCTTGCCCACCGCAAACCGCTCCTATCCCTTCATCTCAGCCAGCCGGACCTCCTCCTTATGGCCCTTCTCCTATAGCTAGCATCCGTGAACCCCTCTATCCTCCTGGGTCGGTTCCCCCAGGCCTCAACCACCTTGGAGCTGTCCCTCTTGGTCATTATCCCGCTGGTCAGATACCCTTCCTGGCTCCCCCTCCCAGAGTCTATTCAGTCCCCGTCATGGCCACCCTCTCTCTCCCCAACCTAACCCTGGGCATACCCGTCTGGTACCTTAACCCTCCAGCCGCTACCCCGCCTGGTCACCCCAAACCCTACCTTGCTTTGACACTGGTTCAACCGGTCCCCCTCGCTTCCTCCATTGCCACTGTGCCCCCAGAACCTCCACAGGACCCTTCTCCTATCGTGACGGCTCCCGGGAAGAAAGGCAAAGCTCGCAAGGGGGCACCCAAAGACAAGGCCACCCCAACTGACCCGGCCCCTCCTCCACCTACAAAGCCTTGCGCCTTGTGTGATGTCGTCAGTCACGCCACCCATGCTTGTCCTGAATTGCCCCGTATTCAAACCATGGTTAAAGTCGCGTTCCCCGAGTCTACGGTCCCTGAAGCCTCCATTCCTTCTTCGTCCGTAACCAAGAACCCCAAGACTATCCACACCAACAAACCCTGTGCTCTGAGTGGTGTCCATGGCCATTATTCCCACCATTGTCCTCACCTCACGCATTACTGCGCCTCTTTAGAGGTAGTTCGAGAGTATGAGGTTGAACAAAATCAATCTGCCTCTCCCATACTTGCACAGTATGCTGCCGGTCAGTCTGAAGATCCACCCAATCCCATCGACATCCCCCCCCTTGATGTCCAGATGTCCGAGCCTACCACCACCATTTTCTACCTATCATCATCCATGAGACCCTCAGAGAAAATTCCCTCGGATTCCTCCCCTGATGGTTCACTCGACCCGCCTTCAGCGACCACCCTGGGCTTAACATCCTTTGACCATCTATTTATCTGTTCCTCTGTCACCCCCCATGATGATTTGTATGTTAGCCTTTCTTCCCATACTGATGATCTAGGTAGCTTTGCCGTGTCATGTGGTTTCCCTTCCTCCCTTCATCCCCTCTGTTCCCATCAGGATGTCCTCTTGGGAGCCCTCTCCACCCATGACTTCATCCTTCCCACCCATAACCGGGATAACACCACCCCTATCCATGTTGACCTCCACAACCCGAGTCCCAGCCATTCCTCCTATAGCCCTCATATACCGCCATCTAGTTCGTCTATGAGTCATAGCCATTGCACTCCCTCCCGCAGTTTCCACTCGATGTCTCCTATACACTCACGCTGCCGTCATTGTTCCTCTTCCTCCCATTTTTTGTCTTGTACCACCATTCCGCAGGACCTCCTGTCCACACCCTATATCGGTTACGCTGATGGTGCAAGTTGTTATTCCCGAAATCTCGCCTCGGCAGGTTGGGCCATATTCACCCCCTTGCATGCCCTTGTTCTCTCAAACGGGGTCTGCATTGGTCCTACCACCAGCAATTAGGCCGAATACGATGCAGTGCGAGGTCTTTTAGCCGATGCCCTCTCTCATCGCATCCTCCATTTGCATGTTCGTATAGATTCCCTACTTCTTGTCATGCAACTAAATGGTGTCTATCGTTTGCATAATATTGTGGTGTTTAGAAGATATTTATGAGTGAAACTCTTGATACGTGAATTTGAAACCATAACTTTCAACCATGTACCTCGAGAACAAAATCACTATGTAGATAGCATTGCAAACCATGTTCTAGATTGGAATTTATCACACGCATTTTATACAAGACAATAAAAATCATAATCATTAACAAGATGCATATCCATAATATGTGTCGCAAAACATGTGTTTAGAGTCCATCTACTCTGATACATATGACATGCCCATAGCATGTTACAAAAAACTCAAAACTGGGGGCACCACTCGCCCCTACATACATACTAGGGGGCACCACATGCCCCACACCTAATCACTATCTGGCGGATCCCGAGCCAATGGCTCTGCTCCTACAGCTCGTAGATCACGTATCCCCTGACCGGCCATCGCCATGCGCCGCATGACCCCTCGCCATTCCGAGGGTAGACCAATACATGTCTCGATGTACTGGTCGTCTAAGTCTTGCCACCCGCACTCTGAAACACCGGTCAGCAACCGCTCACATCTACGGTGGATGTCCTCCAGGAGGGCGGCTGCATCCTCATTATGCGCTGCTCTCGCCCCACTCGGGCCTGCAGCTCCTGATGCTGCAGGTCATCCCATATATCCGGCCGATTTTACCGGAGCTATATCTGCATACCAAAAGTACATGAATCAGTACCCTATCTACTGTTCAATAACTTTAACATGCCCAACAAATAATAGTCACTTTTCACTTACCATCGGGCCCCCATACTCGACCAGGCGGAAGTGGTAGGTCTGGATCCCCACAATAACTCATCCCACTATAGGGATAGTCGTCTATGTATAACGGCATCTGATCCCAATGGGCAAAGAACTCTGGTCGAAACACCCGTCCGACCGCCCCTCCTCCTCCTCTACACAGTAGTCGCCCCCACCGGCGCATCCTGGGCTCTCTAGGGCCCCCATCTGGGAGCTGTATACGAGGTCGTAAGGTCGGGATCTTCTCAAAAAAGAAGGAGCACAATAAAGTCCCATATGAGCAATCGTGGTTCACTTGCCGCTTGCAAAGTGACAACTATCATTTTAACGACACCAGCATCATTTGGGCCCACCCATAGTAGGTCCCACTCAACACACTCTCTACAATCATCATCTGCCCCCCAGTGATGTGATGGAATGCTTGGTTGCCCAGGATCGGCAGCACCGCTGCGACCACTGCACGGGTCTCCAATATCTCTAGGTCCCTGATTGGTATCCGCGTCCTTTTGACTTGGAGACCCGATCGAGAATGCCGCTCCACAAACTCCATGATGTTCCACCCCCATGGTAACACTAGCTACATATTTCCCACCATCCCAAGTGGCGGGAGACCAATCAGGAAATACACATCCTGGACTGTCAGTTCGATCTTGTGCCCCTGCACTACAAAGACCTCATGCTCTGGATCCCAGTAACTGATAATCCAGGCCAACAAGGGCTCTCCACCTCTCATCAAAGTGTTCTCCAAAAACTTTAGAACCCCACACCTGGCCAACACACGACGGACACCCTGATCTGCCTGGATCTCTGCCCGTAATGTACCCAGGTCTCTCTCTCTCTAGTTAACCCATATATCTTCCATATCTGCACAAAAACATCATCTTTGTCAGCATACAGATAGGGAATACTGTAACCAAACACAAAAACCTGACTCTCAGCCATAAAACAGCACTAAAACCCCCTCATCTTCCAGGTCGCACTTTTCTTCCAAATCCTGGGACAGGTCGCACCTTTTTTCTCAAAACTTGCTTCCCAAGTCGCAGATTTTGGCCCGAAAAGTGCGACCTGGCCGAAAAGATGCAAGAGGGTCTGTTCCTGAGATTCTGGGCCCTAATCTGAACTTTCAAACCATCAAAATGAAAGAGTAAGGTTATGCCTCTTACCTGCAACTGACAGATCCTGATTCCAACGATCGATTTGTCCGCTACGCTCGCCGCAAGATTTAGGGCCTTCTCTCCTCTCTACCTTCACCACAGCAACACTAGAAAATGAGTGAATTTGGAGGGAAAAATGCCTTATTAAAAGAGAACCTTGGTTTTTCTTTCGCCTGATGCGACCACACCGTAACTCAGTTTGACAAACCATCCGCACCGTTGGAAAGCTCTCACCGAGCCCTCTAATGGGTATCTGTTAGTTTTTTGTGATTTGATAATTCACCAAGACACATTTTTTCCAAGAAGGGTCACTTCACCTCCCCCCAAAATCGGATTTCCTCACTTACAACACTTGTACTTGGGGCACCACTTTGCCTCCATACTTGTCTTTGTTCGTGTCAATTTTTTTCATGAGATACCATATTATACTCATGTTTCATGGTCCCCCATTGGACCTTTACTGTGTGGCAGCACCATCGAGTCACCCTTGTTTAGAGCATCCAAGTTGAGTCATCATCGCATTCATGGTGTCTATCCTGTGTCCCATTGTACCCCGCTATAGTCCTCCATCTTTCATTGCTTGGTTTCTCTCTTGTGTCACACATTATGGCCTTCAGTCCCACTGTCCCCTATCCCTTATGATATTGTCTCAGTCGCTGCCATGTCATGCATGCCCTTTATGCTCTAGCAAGGGAAGTCGTCCATTTTCTACTCAGTCCCCTCCATTCCATCATCATCATCGGTATTAGTTTGTCAGTCGCTCTACTATTTTCTCTCATGCCTTAGTTGAGGATCTCTCATCACCTCATCTATGGCGGACCTCCATCTGTCGACATCAGCACCTTCATTCCAGAGGATAGGTCTAGAGAGCAGTGTACCTTGGTTCCAGCTTCCACTCTTGTTCGGTGCCTCGGATTAGGTAAAGGGATCTCTCATTTCCCTTTGACTTGATTGTTTCTCCACTTCATCTCCTTTCAGCATGATAGAGATCCATATGCTTGATGGTCCAGTGATGCAGCAGCAGCTCTTGGTGATGCCCGGGTGTGTGTGAGATGTCTCAGCCCTCATGAGGGGGTGGCCCTGTAGGTAGCCCCCCACATGCCCGGATGACCTCTTCATTTAAGCCTTCGATGCAGCTCCATATATTTGATGATGTCGGCCTTAGCCGCTTGCAGCGCCTCTTTGATTTTCATGTATCAGTCAGATTTTGTGAGCCCTTCCCCGCTTGTAGGGGGAATTTGGGTTGTATTTGTATTTCATGTACTCAGATATTATTGTATAAGTCCTGGCTGTTATCCCAGGCACAACATGCATATTGGATCCCTCATTGTATTTCTATTTGGCTCATGTTTATGCCGGCTGTACTTTATGGTTCGATCCCTTGTTTACTTGACACACTATTCTTTTTTACTTTGTCTTGGCGGGCATAGGTATGCCTCCCCTGCCGCCTTTATTACAGGTGCCCTCTCATAAAAAGAGACTTGTTGCACCTATAAGTCTCATCTCCTCAGGGTCTAGTTCTTCAGCACATTAGTCTACCTTACATTTCTCTCTCTGACTTCCCTTTTGATGTCCGGTGATTGAGTTCTAACAACGTACTTCGGTCATACGATTTGCTCCTAACTCTCGCATGCTGGGGGGAAATTCGTTACACCATTTTTTGGTCATCTAACCTAATATCATTAGATGGACCCAAGTACACCATGTAAGACCAATTTTACCCTAAGTAAAATTGATTTCACTATGTGAAATAACTTAATAAAACACATTTATTAGGTTGTTTATGGTCTAAACAGGAAACCCCAAAAGGAAATATTAAAAAAACCTATATTTGTTTGATTTTCCTCAAGGAATAATTAATTAAACAATAATTCAATTATTATTCCTGGTCATTTTTAACCCAAAGCAAAGAAATTAATTAGATAAATCTTTATTTATCTTATTATTTTCTAGGAATAATTATTTAAATCTTATTTAAATAATATTCCTTGTTAAATATGACTAAATCACCTATAAATAATTAAATAAATCATTATTTATTTGATTATCTTTCAACCACTTCCTTAAAATGATAAATAAATCATTTATTTATTTATTATTCATAAATAAAGGGATTTGACCCAAGTCAAATACTTTTTCCCTCCAACAAATATAATAAAATATTCCATAAAAGGTGGATCTAGATTTGGTTAATGTTATTTTAATCATGCACCAAGATCTAGAATGACCCAATATTTTGTTATAAATAGGAGGGTTTTTCCAATCATTCTTCACCTTTTGTTGCCTATTAGATCACTTTGGATCTATACACTTGGTCACATTCTTCATTATTTGTTGTGTGAGCTCCCTTTGAGTTCTATCTTTGTCTAAGTTTTCTACACCAAAAAGAGAGAGAGATTCTAGATATTAAGTGCTGAGGACTTCCAAGAACCCACCCCATTGAGGAGAATTGGATACACCTTCTCGTTTTCCTCCCAGGTGCCCTTAATAAAAAAATTCTTTCAAAAAACATTGTTCTTGTCTTTTCTATTGGATGTATGGAGCAAACTCTTGATTTTACTACTTAATGTCTTTCTATGCATAGATTTGGTTTTTTGCAACACTTATCTTGATCAACTAACTACAGATATGAAGATATTGGCAGCCATATTTGATGTTAGGGCTATAATTTATGCGTAGCTAAAGTGGTCTTTTTTCGTACGCTTCGACAAAAGATTCATACTAACAATTCCAGTGTTGGTACACTTGGAGAAGAGCAGCTATCACTCTTACGAGTAGTTGCAGGCACTATTGTCCCAGTTGGAGGAACTATTGTGTTCTATCAAGAGGTTCCCACATATCAGTTGATCCAAGGTATGTATACACATTCATCACCTATTGTTTTAGTAAACCTTACTGAAACTTATGGGGACATGCCATTAGGGCTAATGCATAACCAAGGGCTAGAACATAGTGTTGATTTGAAGCAGCAACATATCACAACACAGATGACCCTTGATCTAATCAAGGAGGAGATGAAAATCTATCCCATTTTGTAATGGATGAACTACATTCAACCTCTTGAGTTGAAGTGTATAGTTTCAGAAGAAGGGATGAGCATAATCCTTTGTACAATGATTGGTTATGAGATCAATTTTGTACCTTTATTTGAGATAGTTTATGTATTACCTTGCAGATCTACAGCGTTGTAACTTAGAAGAAGTGATAATGATGAGGCCCCATTATTCTTGGAGAATTCTGAAGGTAGCTTCACTCATGAAGAAATAGAGGACAAGATGATGAATGGTAGACATCTAGATATGAGAAACCTTTTCTCCTTTCTTGATGACACTTTCTCAATGAGCACCTCACAGTTCAAAGAGAGATTTCTACCTATAGAAGATCCAAGACCTCATTGGTTTTGGAAGGCCATGGATGAGAAGAAGGTCTCATTAAGAGATCTCATTGAAGGTGCACTTAAACATTTCATGGAGTGAAAATTTCTTCAATAGTTTGGGGAAAATGGTATTCTACAAAGGAAGGATACCATGATTATGCAACACATCACTCATCTTCCATATTGGGGTGAGTGGATGAGGAAGATAAGAAAGGGGTTGCATGACCACTTGTAGATTTACATGGGACAGCAAGCTTGCTTACGTTGGTTTCCCTTGGTAGGTTCTTGGCACTGCCCAAAGGCTCATATTTCTTTCATCCATGCCTTGAGGAACACTTATGAAATAAAGAAAGAGGCATGGCTACGCTGGTTTCTCTTGGGTGAGTATGGTTACCAATAAATAGCTCATGTTTTTATGATTCATTTCTTGTGCATCAATGATAAAATGAAGCAAAAGAAGAAATGTTCAATTTTGTTTCACTTGAGAGAGATTGGCCACCACATGACATCTCCTATGTCTATGTGTTTTGTCTTGGGTAAATATTGGCATGAGGCTCTCATGATGTGCATTAATGATGTTTCTTTGTATTGGGCTAATGTGACATTCCATATGTCCATTAGTATGTTTTTTCTTCATGATGCACATGAGGAGGAGAGAAAGCAGTAAGATCTCTTGTTGCTTTGGTTGCTTTTGGGGGAGTTTGGCTTTTCCATATTACATGGAGAAGATGGAGGATGGTAGCAAAGGGCCTTACTCCGGTGGTTACTCTTAGGAGAATATGGTTTGACATATTTGTCTACCCATATAGCTCCTTTCCTTCTTATTTTGCATAACATTGGAGTGATGTTTGGATCCAACAAGGCCAACAGGGCTAAGTATGAGAGCATATCAATGCTCAATATAATTCATGAAACATGGGATGGAGACATGTATTGTGTGATGGATCTTTTCCTTTGGGAAGAGAACCACCTTATTTTATGTACCTCATGTATTTATGCTGATGTTGGACATCATATGGTTGTCACTTGGAACTTCATGATGGAAGGAGGACATCTAACCAAATAGTTGGAGGTCATTCTTTATGTTTTTAAAAGACAACTTTGGAACCAAACATTCATAACCCATTGTAGAAAATGGAGGAAGCCTTCCTTATGTGGATGCCATTTGGAGGGGGTTAGATGGATTTGCATCTACTTTTGGATTTTCTTGAGGACAAGCAACATTTTTCTGGGGGGGACTGTAATATTCCCAAATTTTCACATCATATTTGGAATATTAGAGTCCTTGATTTTATTAATGAATTAAGTAAATAAAAGGGTGGAGGTACCCACAATCCTCAATATGAATAAATATCCACTTTTGTGTGTGTGAATGTGGATTAATTAAACCTAGATCTACATAAGAAGGTAGTTGAGCAACTACGAATGTGAATGAAATTTGAGAATCTGTCTCATTGATGAGATAGATCATGGAGGTTGACACAGTCAACTAAGATATTGAAGGGATCAAACAAAGGATGATTTAGTCAAATGAGATCTTGAATATGTCAAAGATCATGGGACATTCATGATAAAGTGATGGAGGAAGTTGTGCCAACAAGGCACACTTGATGGAAGGTGTACATTGCACCTAGACATGATGGTTGATTTGGTCAAATACCGCAGTCCAACTTGGAGGATCCTGTCCACATGTGATAATTTAGTCTAGATGAGGGCCAAGTCTTGGGAAGGATCAAATGTTATTTAAAGAAGATGAAGTCAAGGATGAGTGATTCTGATTATTTCTTGATGTAAGATATTTTCAGATTTGAAATTTTCATGTGACATTCCACTGCTTTCTTGGGTTGTTAAGCAGATATTGTAGGTGTTTTTTAGCAGAGGGTGTTCCTGGTCGGGAATCCCACCTATTTCTTAGAGAAGCTCTAGAAAGAGTATTGTACTTCATTATACATTAGGATTTAAGTGCCATCTCCTTTTCCTACTTCTGCAAAACACTCATATTCAGAAATTGCAGATTCCTGAAGATCAATTTGGAAAGAGGAAGTTGTATTCAGTACTTTAGCTAGAGAACTGGTGAGGGTTTATTCCTATCACCTTGGGCTTAAAGATAGTCTTCCAAGAGATTCATTTTATATTATGCATCAGGCCAAAATTTATTGACGTCCCAAAAGTAGTACTTCCTTCAGGAATTACGTTGTCTATCTTGCAGATCTAAAGGGAGGAAGGAAGTTGCTAGTATTTCAGCTAGCAGTCCTGTGAGGAATCATCCCCTAACATTGCCCTCAATATTTCCATCAGCCAGGAGCATATTGCATCATTTTTCAGCAGTAAGAAGGCCTCTCTTTCCCTCACAACACAATTTCTTGAGGCACTTGTGGTGCAGCAGCTGCAATCGTCATTGGAGGATTGAGAAGCTAGATCTAGAGCTTCCAACTCATAGATCTGAAGAAGGGATCAGCCCTTCAAGCTTAGATCTGGTCTAATATCATATTTCAGCTATCCATTTGTCAGATCTAGCTTCAGATCTATATTTCCTAGCAGATGAAGGATCAAACACTAGGGATGTGATTTTTCCAAAGTTGCAGATCTAGAAAATCCTTTCTGGGTTATCTTGGGAATCCATCACATTAGCCAAATCTTGAATCTTGGCATCATCTGAGCTTCTGTTTTGAGTATAACTTCATTTCCCTTTCCATCCTGCTACTATATTTTCATATTCTAATGAAGGGACATTGTAGTATTTTCTTCAGTGCCTTTCTAGTTACGTTGTACCTATTGTAGCATGATTTCTAGGAGATTCTAGACCAACTTTTTGGCTAGATCTACTCACATTTTGTACATTGTGTAACTGATTTTCTCCAATCTAATAAAATGGCTAAAATTATCTGTAAATTCTGATGTTGTATTAATTTTTATTTTTTATATTTCTGTAATTTCTTATATTGTGTGAATTATTACTACATTCTCCCTTTTGGCATATTACAGGACATGTTGTTGCCCAATGTTGGACATTGCATCCGAATAATCATCCCAAGCACATGAGGTAAGAGGATAGAACGAATCGTAAAAGTGGAGCCAAGGATTCCATCATTAATGTGAGAACATATGTTTCACATGAATAATATTTTCAGCAGCAAAAGTCGTCGTGGAAGTGGCTTGGTAAGAAGTGGTTTGACTTCTTGACATAGTAAGAAATACAGTCATTTGTACATATGCAAATTTCTATTATGTATGCATGTTTTCTATTGTAATATAACATTTATTGGAGCCACCTTGGATCGATGATCAAGGAAGTGATGCTCAGCTAACTTCTGTAAATTTCTTGCCAGAAATTTCTGAGTGAGTGCAAGGAAGGAAGTTCTTGACAAGAGGACAAGCAGATCCAAGAAGGGAAGTGTCGACTGCCTTCAAGTTGTGGTTCAAAGGCACTAGCCATGCAAGGCAAGTGTATGGTGGCTGAAAATAAGAGGGTGTTGTACTATCATCTACTGTACAGATTAATATATCAGTCTTTTGGGGTCCAAAAGGTTCCCAATGGGGAGGTGTGATCAGATTTGGATCAAGGATCTAAGTGATAGCTCAAATTTCAAAGTGTTCAAAAGAGTTTTGAACTTAAGCAACCAGATACATATCGTCTTCCTAATTCTGGTGCCAGAAATGGTTTGAAAAACCGACACCATATGAAGAAGTTATCGCAGTTTGAAAATTATAGTAAATTACAATTTTTGGACTTTGACCAAGTTTGACTCAATTTGGAAAACTAAAAAGAAAAGAATATTCTAGGGAATATTCTTAGAATATTCCTTGAAATATTTCCTAGAATATTTTTTTTGGACCAGTCATATGATGCTAAGTGGCAGATGTATATTGGGCAGTTGGTTAACGTGTTTTCTAAAGGGCCAATGGGAGGCCACCACGTGGTAGGCCTAGAGGCTGCCACGTGGCCCATGCACATTGGTGCAAAATTTTGTGGACTCCTCGAGAGTCGACCGTTTGACCTCCCCACCTGCATGAAAAGGTTCTTACCACTCGGGCTATATAATGTCTCTTAACCACATAAGGCTCACATAATATTTTAGGTGTAACAGTTATGTGTTTGGGGGTTTGGAGGGTCCAGCCCCGAGGGCCAGCCCCTCCCATATGGCCGTGACCCTATACCAAGCGTTACTTCTAACCATCAGTGGTTGTTCAAGCCTTGTCACATGGATTGGTAAAATGGTTAATTCACAACGTAAGTTTTTAAAACAGTGACGGTTTGTGAAAATGTAACCTCCAGAGTTAAGATGTCTAGTAGGTGTCACATGAAGAGGTCTCACCTCGTGGTTAAAATGTCGGTTTATCCGCTAACCTCCAACTGACTGTGGATTTCAGGTTTGCATGTGCATAAAACGACATTCCAATTTAATGTTTCAGTCAAGACCTGGAAGAATATATGGTGGGCACACCATTTTTGGCATAATCCCTCTTTTAACTGGAGTTAAGTCGAGTTCCTCCGAGGTTGGTGGAGGATTTTCAGGGGTCATTTGGAAAAATGAGTTTAGGCTCTATCTTGAGCTATATTCGACAATTTTGGAGTGCCAATAGTCAATTTAGAATATATCAGACATTCCACACTCATTGGTGAGGGTTTTAGAGCCATTAAAGGACTTTTAAGTATTGTTTTGCTTCAGAGAAATTCTAGGGGCCACTAGGGCCACCATGGGCCAACAGTAGTTTGAGGCCTAGCCAAGGTAGCTAGAGGCCTTATTTAGGAATCCAATAGTCAATTTTGGATGCTTCCAAAATTTTGGAACCAATGGTGTGGTTTTCAGAACCTATAGAGGAATTTTGAAAGCCTATATGCTTCAGTGAAGTTCCAGGGGCCACCAAGGCCAGTAAGTGCCAACAGTAGTTTGAGGCCTAGCCAAGGCAGCTAGAGGCCTTATGCAGCAAACCAATAGTCATTTATAACTGTAATGAGAATTATGAATCCATTGGAGTGGTTTTCAGAAGCGTTTGAGGACTTCTAGAGCTCGAGAAGACACAGAGAATTTTTATTTAACCCTAGAGCCAAGGGGTGCCACCAAGTGTTGGAGGCGCAACCAGAGTAGTCAGAGGCCATTCTTAGTGAACCAATAGTCTATTCTGACTAATTTGGTATTTTGAATCCATTTAAATGACTTTCAGAGAAATTTGAAGACCTTTGAAGGTCGAAGAGCCATAGGGAAGTTTTGGGTAGCTAAGGGCCAACTGTGGAGGGAGGCCTAGATTAGGGATGCAATGCTCTTTTGGAGAAAATGATCAGTATATTTTAGAAATATGATATGTGATGGATATATTAGGTGAGGTTTTAGGGACAGAAAAATAATTCTAAGGGAGTTAGTGCCATAGAGAATGTTAGTGTAGCTCAAGAGCACTGACAAAAGGAATAAATTCTAAGGGAGTCTAGATCTGTTTTCAGAGTGATGAAAGCCATGACTTGGGTATAATGGTATTATAAACCCATTGGTTTTGTTCAATTAACCATTGGAGTTGAGTTTTTAACTTTTAAAAGAATTTTTTTCATAATCCCAAAGAGCCAAGTCAAGATGACAATAGCTCAAGGAGACGTAGCCCATGATATTCGGGTGAAATACTATATTAAATTTGTTGTTATGTGTTTATGGTTTTTTTTTGCATTATATGGATGTTTCACATGTTTAATATCATAAAAAAAAAGTTATCAAAGAACTTAAATAGTTAAAAAAACATACATATGTTTCAAGCATAAATTCCGCAAAAAGCAATGTATAAGCTAGATATTTTATTTTTTTAACTAAGTGGGAGGTTCCTGAAAATCATAACAAGTTATCCAACTCATTTTCAGATCAAAATGTAATGAAATTTTTTTGGACACCACAGTGAGGAGATATAATTGTACTACATTGAATGCCTGATTCCGAGAATGAATACAAACCAATGTTTTGACTCCACTACTAGATCTGATGGAAACTCTTGTGTGTTAGCATTATGAATATTGTGTCTTTATATATCTGCTATCTTTATAACTAATTAGTCTATGTTTCTGTTCATGTATCATTTATATGTTTAAGCCCTTTGGATGTATCAATGATATGTGGATGTTTAGCATAGGGATGGTTTGAACAACTTAGTTATTGATATTGTCTTAATCTTTCGGAACCACGCTTAAGGAGTTGAAGGGTATTTCGACCATTGTGAACTGTTTATATTATGTTCAAAAAAGATTCTTTATGAGGATGACCCTAATGATGTGTTGCTAACAATACTTACTTTTGGTTGCATGCTTCGAATCTCGCTTTTCTATTTATAATGTTTCATTTTCAGGAGAGCCCATCGACCGTTTGTTTCGTATCATTCAAGTAGTTCTGCATCCTCTTGTTCTCAAGATACACCTCCATCCAAGAAAGGCATATTCAGTGGTTTCCAGACCCACACCCTGGATGGGACCCTATCACAAACGGTTTAGAGTCTAGTTGGTAGCTTACACCAGGGAGATCCCCTTACTATTGGCAAGACATTTTTTCTCGTAAACACACTTGTATTATCACATAAGATTGAGATGGGAGGAGTATATTTGATTTCAATATTCAGTAATGTCTACATATTCCAAATAATTTGAGTGCAACATGATGTGGCAGCTACATACTCTAATTCTGCTATAGATAAAGAGATGGAAATTTGTTTCTTGTTGAACCAAGATACTAATCGGGGCCCCATATAGAATTCACCACCACTAGTGCTTTTTCGATCTTAAACATTTCCAGCCCAATCCACATCTGTCTAATCATGAAGAGTGAGATCAAAATTCTTTGGATATCATAGACCAAAGTCTTGAGTCCCTTATAGATATTTGAATATTTCTTTTACAGCCTGAAGATGTGACTCTTTTGGATTAGCTAGGAATCATCCTACAATCCCAACTGCATGCATAATCTCTAGTCTAGTCCCGGTTAGATAAAGAAGACTTATAATGATAGATATGTACTCCGGTTGATTTACCATGGGAGAATCATCATGAGAACTAAGGTTACAACCAGTTACCATTGGGGTGCTTACATGTTTTAAATCTTCCATCGCATACTTCTTTACGATTTGTTTGAGATATTTTTCTTGTGATAGAAATATGCCATCTATTTCTTGTTGCACTTCTACAACAAGAAAATATGTTAGTTCCCAAAGTAATGACATTTGAAATTCTTGCTGCATAAAAAAATTAAGTTCAAGACTTGTGGACTCTTCATTACTCCCAAAAATGATTTCATCAACATACGCAACAATAATTGACAGTTTATCATTCTCAACTTTTATGTATAAGTTATTGTTAGTAGATCCTTTTGTGAAACCTTGTTGTTGAAGATATTTGTCAAGACAATAGTACCATGCCCGAGGATCCTGTTTGAGACCACATAGAACATTTTTTAAGTTTTCAAACAAGTTTTTCATCATTTCTCGGAATGAATCCTTCTAGTTGCTATAGATAAACTTCTTCTGCTAGATCACCATTGAGGAAAGTAGATTTTATATCCATTTGATAAGCTTTGAATTGTTGAAAACTTGAAAAAGCAAGAAAAATTCTTATGGCTTCAAGTCTGGATACAGGTACAAAATTTTCTTCAAAGTCTATACGTTATTGTTGAGCATACCCTTTACAAACAAGTCTAGATTTGTTTCTAATAATATTTCCATTTTAATTTAACTTGTCTTTGAAGATCCATGTTGTTCCAATAGCATTTTTATCATGAGGTATTGGAACCATTTTCGAGGTATGATTCTTTTCAAACTGATAAAGTTATTAATTCATGGCTTTAATCCAACATTCATATTTACTAGCTTGATTTACATTCTGTGGTGCAATAGTTGATAAGAATTCCAGATAGCTAGGGAATCCTATAAGAGTTCTTCTTGTTTGGATACATGATCCCTTTTCTCCCAATATTTGAGATTCTCGATGATTCTTTTGAACATACCTGGTTGGAGCCTTTTATGATATGTCTTATTCTGGTGCTTCATTTGGTTATGCTACTATATTGTTGTTATTTGATGAGGGAAAATATACATCATCATCATCTTCATTTGTTGTTGTTATTTCCATTTTAGGAGCTGTGAGAGACTCATCAATTACAACATCAACGCATTCAACAATATTTCAAAGTATTTTACTGTAACAATTATATGCTTTACTTCTATAAGAGTAACCAAGAAATATTCCTTCATCTACTCTTGGCTCAAACTTAGCAAGTTTTTCATCATTGTTCTTGATAAAAAATTTGCTTCCAAAAACTCTAAAATGCTTCATAGTGGGAATATTACCATAGTAGAGCTCATAAGAAGTTTTATCATTGTTCACACGAACATGAGCCTTGTTGATAATATTTACTGAATTATGTACTGCTTCTCCCAAAAAGGTATTGGAGTTCCAGATTCATCACACATAGAACGAGCCATCTGCTAAAATATTATTTTCATTCTTTCTTCGAGGACATTTTTTTGTGGAGTTCCAGCTATTAAAAATTGTCTTTCTATGCCATATTGTTCACAAAAATCAAATAATTTAGCTGATATGTATTCTCCACCTCGATCGGATCTTAGACATTTGATTTTATATCTAATTCATTTTCAGCCAAAGCTTTGAAGATATTAAACTTTTCAAATGCTTCATCTTTATGTTTCAATAAATTGATCCAACACATTCTAGAAAAGTCATCAATAAATAAAATATAGTATGGTTCTCCATGAGGTTACTTTTTCCTTATGGGACAACATAGATCAGTATGTATAAGTTCAAGAGGCTTACTTACTGATCCTTCTTTGGCATTGAATTACACCCTGGTTTTCTTACAAAATTGGCATGATTTGCATATGATACTTTCAGGTAGAGTGATATTGGGTAGATCATGAACAAATTTGAGTATGCTAGAATTGCTTATTTGAGAAGATCTCAAATGTCTGAATCTACTGTGCCATAACCAATTTTCTATAGATTTACCTAAATATCATTTCCCTTAGCCACCACTCAATATATATTGATTTCTTGGTGTTCTAGTTCATTTTATTATGGTTTTTCCTGTGTCAAGTTCATGAATTACAAATTCTTTTGAACTAAAGACAACTTCATTTCGTTGATAACACATTTGACTCACGCTGAAAAGGTTATGCTTTAATCCATCCACATACATAAAATTGTTAGATTTCACCTTTTCTTTTAGAAAAAGGAAACCTTTACCCGTACTGACAACAACAGAGTCATTTTAGAAAGTAACATTCCGTTCCTTCTCTAATGCATTGTATGAAAGGAGTTTATTTTTATCACCTGTCATGTGTTTTGAGCATCCACTATCAATGTACCATTGATTTTCTTCCCCTTCTACAAATAAAGTTATGCCACAGATTTCAACCTGTGAGTCCTTCTTTCTCCATACCTTGGAGTTTGAGGGTATATGCTCTTTTGGCTGAAGTTTGATCCTACATTCCGATTCTTCATGTCCAAATTTACTGCAATAAGAACATTCATTTTTTTCTTGAAGAGTGTAAAATTACAAAACAAGAAAAGCAACAATATTGAAAATAAAACTAGAAATTGCAGTAAATATTAAGACATGAAACATGAGCCAATCATAGATCCATATTATTACCTATATCAACAGAAAATAAGTACAATATCTTGAGGAAAAATCACTCAAACTAGGCAAGACAAGCCTCCAATGATCAAATACACCCAAACATGCTAAAGAACATATATATATATATATATATATATATATATATATATATATATATATATATATATATATATATATATATATAATGCTCAAAAAGTGTCGGGAATAGAGATCTAAGCTCCCAGGCACATGTCCAAGACAATCCAGAAAGGGTTTTCAAAAATACACAAAATAAAAAATTGATGAAATGAAACCCTAGGGTTGAATAACACTCTACAAATAGAAAAATAATAATAGGTGGTTGATATGACATGGAAATGGTTGATACTCCTCCAATGGATCTCCTAGATGAAGGGCTTCTCCCCTCACTAGAAATATAACTCAAAAACTGGGGCACTAAGCCCTCCACTGCAACTACCCTATAAAATAACACAGTTTCAGAAGGATATTGCACTGTAGGTGATGGCAACAACTTGGCCTAATTCCAAATGAAAAAATGGTGCTCAAGGACCCTCCTTGCTAGCCTCCTAGATGAAGGGCTTCCCCCTCCACTCGAAAACAAGCTCAGAAACTAGATCTATCAATCCTCCACTACTACTTCCCTACAAAAAAACACAATCCTAAAGGAGACTACATTGTGGATAATGGCTAAAGCTTGGCCTAATTCCGGATGGTGGAAATGCAGCTCAATAAACCTCTCCTGAGTGGGTGTTACACCATTTTTTGGTCATCTAACCTATTATCATTAGATGGACCCAAGTACACCATGTAAGACCAGTTTTACCCTAAGTAAAACTGCTTTCACTATGTTAAAACAGGAAACCCCAAAAGGAAATATTAAACAAAACCATATTTGTTTGATTTTCCTCATGGAATAATTAATTAAACCATAATTTAATTATTATTCCCAGTCATGTTTAACCCAAAATCAAAGAAATTAATTAGATAAACCTTAATTTATCTTATTATTTTCTAGGAATAATTATTTAAACCTTATTTAGATAATATTCCTTGTTAAATATGACCAAATCACCCACAAATAATTAAATAAATCATTATTTATTTAATTATCTTTCAACCACTTCCTTAAATAATTAAATAAATCATTATTTATTTGATTATCTTCTAACCGCTTCCTTAAAAAGATAAATAAATCATTTATTTATTTATTTTTGACAAATTAAGGGATTTGTCCCAAGTCAAATACCTTTTCCCTCCAACAAATATAATAAAATATCCCATAAAAAGTGGATCTAGATCTGGTTAACCCATGCACCAAGATCTAGAATGACCCAATATTTTGTTATAAATAGGAGGTTTTTTCCTACCATTCTTCA
Organism: Pinus albicaulis; assembly: GCA_034641835.2. Taxonomy (NCBI): domain Eukaryota; kingdom Viridiplantae; phylum Streptophyta; class Pinopsida; order Pinales; family Pinaceae; genus Pinus; species Pinus albicaulis. Next base: position 1,616,513,302 of record CM076570.1, on the reverse strand, counting down.
CCTTTTTTCGCCTATTAGATCACTCTGGATCTATACACTTGGTCCCATTTTTCTACCATTTGCTGTGTCAGCTCCCTTTGAGTTCCATTCTTTGTGTGGGTTTTCTACACCAACAAGAGAGAGAAATCTTAGATCTGAAGTGCTGAGGACTTCCAAGAACCCATCCCACTGAGGAGAATTGGATACACCTTCTTGTTGTCCTCCCAGGTGCCCCATTAATATAAAAATTCTTTCAAAAATTGTTCTTGTCTTGTCTATTGGTATATGGAGCAAACCCTTATTTTTTCTGCTTAATGTCTTTCCATGCATAGATCTGGTTTTTTGCAGCTCTTTTATGTCTAACTAACCGCAAATCTGAAGATATTAGTTATGCATAGCTAAAGTGGTACTTTTTCGTACACTTCGACAAAGGATTCATACTAACAAATGGCGACTCCACACGGGTTTTAAATTACGACCGCTGTCGTTTTTCATATTCCTGCATATCCAGCTACTTCAGACCCTAGGGCTTCTTTTCAGCTGTTTCTTTTTCCTATTGTTATGTTGTTTTTCTCACATAAAACCCTAAAACATCAAAATTTCTAACTTCTGTGTGTTTCTGGCCCTATTGCGCAGGTAAGCGACACCAGCCGCAACTGAGACGACAACTTTTCTGAAAATCTGCCGCCGAGACAACCGGAACGGGGGGTCGCACTTTTCGGCCCATAAACTGCGACCTGGACCTCCAGGTCGCACTTTTCTGCCCCTTTTCTGCGACCTGCACTGAAAACAGGTCAGAAACTGCGACCTGCCAGTTTTTCAGTGATTTTTCTGCAATTTTTCTGGGTTCTGCTGCAGCTTCTGTCAGGGTTTTCCAGCCTCTGTCTCAGCCCGCTTTGACCAAGTTCTGATATGTTTTTACTCATCTAAGTGGGAACCTAGCCCCCTAGGGCTTTAGTACCCTCCACTTTTTTTGGAAGAGTTTTAGTTGTTTCAGCCGTCTGTTTTTCAGAGCTTCAGCCTCCTTTTTTCCAGATCTGTTACCTCCCTTTCAGATCCTTTGAAATCAGCTCTTCTACCTCTCAAATCACCTCCTGAAGATTTGTTTGGATCTACTTTTAGGGCCTCCACCTTGCCCCCTCCATATTTTTCTGATTTCCTTCCTTTTTCCAGCCACCTTGCCTCTGTCTTTTGGCTGTGATCTGCACCTCTTTTCAGCAGCTTTATCCTTTAGATCCCTGTCCCTTTTCACCTTAGATCTATTGGCCTCTTTTCCGTGTGTTTTGCCTAGATTTTTCCCTTTATTTTCAGATTAGTTTTGAGAGACCCGCCTTCTTGGGTTAGATAGATGCACAAGTAGCTGTTATTTTTCTGTTATTTCAGCATTATATACTGTTCTCTGTAGGTTTATTTTCAGTTACGTAGCACACTTTTTTCTTGCTCTCAAAACGGAAAGGGTTTAAAAATTAAAATTAACGCACGCCACACACTGCCCCTAAGTGAAGAAGCGCCTGGTTAACACCGCCCAGCAAAGACTCTAAAACGATTGTTTCCATTTCTCATCTTTCTGCCTTTTAATCTCGAATTGACTCCTGCCCCTTTCCGGCCCGTTCGTTTCTTCGTTGTTTAATCTGTACCAAAAAGAAAAAAGATATAAACGCCTTAGAAATGAGCCACTTCGAGGGGGCAACCTCCAATACATTACATAAATGAACAATTCTTGGATGATACAATTCACAAAACCTCCTTTCTATATAGAGGAGTCCATGGGGCCATAATGTAATCCTAGTGGGCCACAATGTAATCCTAGCCGACCTAACAATAATAATTTAAGGGCACAATAATAACAAAATGGGGGTTACAGGGGTACAATAATAACAATAAGGGGGGCTACACTAATATAATAAGGGGCTACACTATTAATATAGGGACTTAACATGCCCCTCTCCTTCAAACAAGTGTTGTCCTCAACGCTTGATTATTTCTTGATGCTTCTGTATAAAATTCTCATCCTCCCATGTGAAATATTTTACAAGAAAGTTCTTCCACTTGCTGAGATACTCTGAAATTGATCGTACTTTTTGAGTTCTTGTTTCTATGACTGCTTCATAACTTCTTTCAATGTGATGTTGATCTTCCTGTTGTTTCATTAGATTCTGCACCAAAGTTTGGTTATCCTTTGAGAGTTGGAGAACTTGTTGTTGATGCTCAATGTGATCTTCCACTAATTTATCATCCATATTTGCTATTACTTGATCCTTCAAACCATCCAACTTAGCCTCCATTTCTGCTTTTAAACCATCTATTTCATTTTCAATTGCTCTTCGTAAGATCGAAACTTGTTGCACTTGGTATCGTAATTTTGATATCTCATACTGCAACTCTTCCTCTTCATGCGTCATAGTATAGATTTTTGAGGGATTAATGGGTATGGAATTATTTTTTGGAGGCATTATAGAACCCAATACTGATAAAAATTCTAAAATATGCACTTGGAATCAATTCAAATTGATTCTTCAAACAAGACTTATGCAATTCGGAAAAATACACACCTTTTTCTTGCTTTTGAGGAGCTCGATATTGAAATTGGATTATCTCTGTAATTGAAAATATTCAATATCTGAAATTCAGCCCTGTAGTAGCCCTCTGAAGCTTCTTTCAAATGCCATAGGTCTGATCTAATTTGGATTCCCCAAGACAAATTTGTGTCTAATCTCCCACAATGACCTAATTATGGACTGGTTTAGTAGAGAAAACTTGTACGACTTGCCACGTGTCACTGTTTTGTCCTTTGTCTCTGAAATTGATATCCAAGAAACTACAGTCAGTGCACTTGTGACCACTTTTAACGGCACTCAAATCCATTGCTCAGAGAGAGATTTATTGAAATTTTCCCACGATCACCTCTTTGAGATGAAATTCAGGAGCCTGAAAAAGCACTACCTTCCACAGATCATATCTCCAAAAATATTGCGAACCAAGCTATGACATTTTTTGAAAAATTTCCTCAGGATTTTAGCTTCAAACCATATGAATTTCAGATTCTGAACCTTCGTATAACAAAATTTATAGCGCAAATTCCACGATGGCCTGTTTAGGAGCCTGAAAAAATACCTAACTTCCATAGATCATATCTCTGAAAATGTTGCGAACCAAGCTCTGAAATTTTTATACAAGCTTCCTCAAGATTTCAGATTCGTACCCTAAAAATTTCAGCTTCTGAAACTTCATATAAAAAAAGTTATAGCGCAACTTCCACGATGACCTGTTTGGAGCAGCGAAACCCTAGAATCCAAAGCTCTGATACCAAAGGTTGTGTAACCAGCTTCAAAAATAGAAGAAAAGAGATATCAACGCCTTATAAATAAGCCACTTCGAGGGGGCAACCTCCAATAAATTACATAAATGCACAATTCTTGGATGATACAATTTAAAAAACCTCCTTTCTATATATAGGAGTCCATGGAGCCATAATGTAATCCTAGTGGGCCACAATGTAATCCTAGCCGACCTAACAATAATAATTTAAGGGCACAATAATAACAATATGGGGGTTACAGGGGTACAATAATAACAATAAGGGGGGCTACACTAACATAATAAGGGGTTATACTATTAATATAGGGACTTAACAAGCTCTCTCATTTCTTCTTCCTCGTCGCTATTGCAAATCGAACGCCTTTCCTGAGACTCTTGCCTTCACTCCTCGCATTCCGCCGATCGACCTGCCCCACCGCCGTCGTCGAGCGCTCCTCCTATGAGTCCGCCAGACCTACTCCCTTTCCATCTATCTAGTCTCTTCCTCCCTAGTTTCTCCCCTACCACTGGCACCCGGTCTGCAGGTCGACATGTCGTCCAATGCCGGCTGAGAACTAGCGGAACTCACATAGAAGGACCCGGCCACCCCCTCTGCTACGTACACAGGCTCCCTCCCTCCGATTTCAATCAGCTGATCAATGACCCTATCCGCCACGATGTTGGTTGGCCTGCTATGCCAACCAAGCTCCCCTTCGACATCCCTAAGTTTGAAGGCCTTGCTGGAGAAGATCCAACCAATCATGTCCGATCTTTCCACATGTGGTGTTCCTCCAATTCCATTACCGATGACTCCATCCGTCTTTGTTTGTTCCAAAGCACGCTTACCGGCGAAGCTTCTAAATGGTATGCTGAACAAGCCACCTCTTCCCATACCTTTGCGACCTTGCTCAGCTGATTTGTTCTATTTCCGCTCTCTCCGATATGACACTCAGGTCAATCTCCTTCACTTCCCTCAATCAATCCTCTGAACTCCACCTTCCGCCATGTCTGTGAAATGGAGAAGAAGACGGAAGCGCAGGCCGAGCCCCCTCCCTTCAAGCATCTGGGTTTATGGCGGACCGGTTCTCTCGCACCCTTCCTGGCCTCGACGCAAGAGTGCTCGCCCTCCCATTTTCCTCAAACCCAAGTAGTCACCCTCCAACAGCCTTGAAACAATACTCCATCACGCTCAACTGCCAGGTTTATACCGTTCTTCCCACTCTCCTCACGCCAAAGGCGTTTAACGCCCCGGCATCTCTATTCCGCCACGTACGTTGGAGCTCCTTCATCCGACGCGCCAACCTCCTATGGGCTATGGTCTCCCTCAGGGAGGGGCCAGCACCTCTAGCACTCTTCCCCCTCCCGGTAGCATGTATCCAGGATACGGCATGCCTCCTCCTTTTGCCAAACCTCCTGCTTACCTCAATGTTGCCCAACCTAACCATTACCTTTATCCGTAGCCTGGTGCGCCAGCTCCTCCAGCATATGCGCTTCCATCTCCCTTTCCTTCCAAACCCATCAGCATTTATGGCTCCAAATAAGAGCCTGCGCGTAGGGCTGCGGACGAATCCCCCCTTCAAAGAAGGCAGAGGCAACCAAACCAATCGTCTCGACCCATCTTAACTTGTAGTGACCTTAACACTCGCTAACCAACAACAGACACTACCTCTGGGGCCGGACAGGCCACTTCGCACAAATAAGCCTTGTTCGTGTTGCGGTGTTTATGGTCATTACACCCACGATTGTCCCCTCTTACCCCAGATGCGGCAGATGTGGGAGTCTCAAGCCACATTGCGCGGACAATACGCCTCCCCTCATGCTCCTCCTAATGTGGCCACTACCCAACCAGCTGTGTTTACTGATCCTTTCCCTCAGCAAGGATTCGTGGCTACCCAACCGCCTGACAACCAGGTCGCCACTCCCCCTTCCCTTTCTGGTTCCTCTGATTACCAGATCCTTATGATGCACTCTGATCCTTCCCCGACCGTCGACCTTCACCTTCAAACTCGGTCTCGCCAGTACCCTCAGCCTCCTGCTCAGTCTGCCTCCGAGCCTCCTTCTTCAGGTTCTACAGAGCCTCTTTCGACACCGAATGGCCCCTTACATATCCCTCAACCCAAAGTTGAGGTTCATACCAAGATTCCTAAGGGACCATTACGTCGAAACGCTGCTTCCGGTCGAGCTACTCATTCGTATAGCATAGGACATCAAGACAATCTCCGCTCGCCATTTCCAGATCAGCCCTCCAATGCGTCTTCCCAAGTATATGCTTTTCCACGTATTCTTCTTTTGGTTCCTGCCGATGACCAAATGATTGTTTTCAACGCCCATCAATCAGAACATCCTCCTCTTCCTGCTTCCGTCGCCTTCCAAATCCCAGTCAAAATCTGGAACGCCAACGTTTCTCGATGTATAATTGATGAGGGGGCATCCACCTGCATGATGTCCGCTTCGATTTGGAAGCAACTCGGATCCCCTGAGCTGGCCCCTTCCACGATCACCCTTCGAGCGTGGGACGGCCACGCCTCCCAGCCCATTGGCCTCTTCCGTAATTTTCCTATCACCCTTGCCGGTAAGACTGTT